>CM062294.1:58970228-60170228 GCA_031216915.1 Pictodentalium vernedei | reverse complement strand
TATTTAGCATATTTTAAACCCTGTGTAAATAAACTTTCAGCGTTAAGACAACTTTGTTCAGAGTAACCTTTCATAGTCTGGCTCCTGTTAGATTAGGCTACAATCTACACACCCGTGAATACATCCCAATATTTATTACTTATAGCGTCCAGATGCAAGCTGCTCCCCAACCCTATTTGTAATAACTTTGTTACATTTAGTGTTGAGATGCAAGATGCATTTAAACCTAAATGTAATAAATTCATTACATATAGTGTATAAATGCAAGATGCATTCCAACCCTATCTGTAAGAAATGTATTGCATTTAGCGTTGAGAGGCAGGATGCATTCCAACCCTACTTGTAATAAATTTATTACATTTACTATTGAGATGCAAGATGCATTTTAACACTGAGTGCAAAAAAATTATTAAATATAGTGTCTAGATGCAAGTTGTTCTCGTAAAATATTTTTTGGTATTAGTTCTGATACGAATACGGTAGCAGACTTCCAAGAACCAGTGGTGCTTGCTGTCAACTCTATGAGTTGATAACCTATGTGTGTTGTGTTCTATACATCACAACCTTCACTTTGATGTATATTTTGTGTATATTTAATTTGAATTGAAGGAATATCAGAGGTAGGAATTTCAAAATAAACAAAATTCTGTTACTTATATAGCGCCTTAAGGGGATGTCCAACCTAACTTTAGTCACATTTCAGGTAATTTTCTTCCAAGTCTAAAAAAAGCCCAAAATGAAAACCCCCAATACATTATATACCAAAATGCTTAGAATGAAACATAGAACATGTGGAAACTGGAATTTACCATGGAACTGCTGCCATGTATAGATAGCACTGCCCGAAAGTCTGCTATGGCATAAGTAAGAGAACAAAATTTTTACAATAAAATACCTCAAAATAAAATAACAGCTGTAAACACTGAAGTACATACTCGAAGAAATCGTTTCCTAATTCTTGAAAGTAATAAAGATTGAGACCAAATGTTATAAGTGGAGTGCTCACTGATTGAAGGCAGACATTTTCTTTTGTTTATGTTTTGATTTGGGGAGTTCAACAAAGGTCAACTTGAAGGAGTCCACTAGAAGAAGTATGGAAGGACAAAAGCGTGTCTCCCAATATAAAGATGTATGTGTCACTGTGGTGGTTTGGAAAGAAACTATGATATTCTCCTATGTAGAATGCACTGCAAAGTCATACATTGTAGTTGAATAAATATATTTACAAACCCCTTGCACTGTAACCCATTTTATCCCATGCATAAATTTGATAGTGATTAAATTGTTAAATTTGTCTGGTTTATCAATAAGTAACATAGCTTCGTTTACTCTTGGACACCAATACACTCATGATATCTGTTGGAGAAGAAATAAGAGTAACTTGTCAATGCAATAAACCATCATATCTACATAAAAGTACATTGTTATTCAAAACACATCACATCAACCCAACAAAACCATTATTGCCTGTACTTTTCCAAAAGAGGCTTATTGGCATATTGAGATAAGGAGGCCACATCCAGTAGGTCCCCCATTCATAGGTGTTCACATATTTGTTCAAGAATGCAGTACACAAAGAAATCCCCAAAAGGTGACGAGAGCTCCACTTGATAAACAAATGTATCGAGGGGGTGGGGGGTGGGTAGAGTATGCCCCTCCCTTATATGTCTGTACTTTCGGCGCTCATGGCGTATGCCTTTTTCATCACAGTTTAACTATTTTTTTCTTTTTGAAAATCCTGGCGACACACATACTCCAACCACTATTAAACAGGTAACGCTCCAAGTAAGTGTATCTGCAAAAAATCATATTACATTACAAAACATCGTTTAGACTGTAAGTTCTGGACGTTTCACGCGTCTTACTTCCATCTATAACACTTAATTTACCGATTAATGTTATGTATTTATTTATTAGGGTTTAACGTCACTTTAACAGCCAAGGTCATATCATGTCGGTGAAAGTTTTACGGGTGGAGGAAGCTGGAGTACCCGGAGAGAACCACCGAACAACGATGAGCAGCTGTCAGCTCTCCAACATGGTAACTCTGAACTCTGCCCCGTAACACAGGCAGAGTTAGATTGGTTGAAGACATGCGCACCATCGACGTACAGTACGCCTTAGTACACAGCGTCATTGTGCCCCCCCCCCCCCTCCCCCGTGTAGGCAATCTGGGTTAAGTGCCGTGGCCAAGGAAACAACGCGGGAGCGTGAATCAGTCGCTGAAATGGTCACCCATCCAACTACTACCGCGCTCGACGTTGCTTAACTTGGTGATCTGTCGAGAACCGGTCACAGCGACGCAACCGCGCCCCCTACCGATTAATGGGTGAATAGAAAAACTCTGCCATAATCAACATGTTGAGATCCAGAAGCCTCCATAATAGCTCCGATAAAAGTGTCAAACATCACATTGGTGGCCTTACAGAATATTCATTAGCTTGTTGCTTGATCAGACAAAAGAACGAAATATTCACAACAATTATTTTGTTGCAATTAATTGGAGGGTGTCAGCAGGCACTTTCCAATTTTAACAAATCAACTGGTTAAAAACAAAATTTTCTAGCTCGAAATAGTGAAAAAGGACCATTAATCTGGAACAAATATGTGGACAAAATGCACGCTACAGAGGAATCGTTTCCCCGTGATGCTCGATTACAACGTCAAATGTCATTCAAATTGGAGTAGCAGTGGTTGAGACACAATGGAGAATGTAGGCATGGACGGACAGAGATCTCCGCGGCACTAGAGTAGATACGCTTTTGACTTTCCAAGTCCTGGTCATAATAATCACAATACACCCACCTTATAAATTAATAATTATTTTATATAAGTAAAATAAACAGAATGATCAATTTTAATTGATTTATAGATGATGGGAAAATATTTGTTTTCTGTCGGTTTCTCGAACTATCACCACAAACATCTGTAGTCAGTATGATGCCGACAAACGCAATTGAACGCTTGTAGTCTGGTGTGTCAGGTTCAAAAGTAACTCGGCATGGATACTGAAGAAATTGCGAATATTTCGTGCATTTCGTTTTTTTTAAATTCCAGTTGCGGCTAATTTTGACCGAGGATTCGATAATTCGTTTGGGTTTCGACCATCACGGTCACGCTGTTATGTTTATTATGATATGCAAACTGGGAGATAGTTTCCGGTAAAGGAGATTTGTCACATTTGTCAGCCTAAATCGATGGCGAAAGACGCTGATCAACGCTTGTGTGGTTGTTTGCAAGAAAAAACTAAATTCACAGCATTGTCCAATCGCACCTTATTTAAAAGCGCGAATGCGTCATTTTTAACCCATCTTCCATCGGCCCTTTGCGGTCATCAACACAGTCGCGGCAGAGATACATGGTTACTCGGAAGTAAATAACTTCACCACATTGGGTGAAATCAACACGCTCAATATATACAACTCAAAGTTTGCTAAGCATCAAATATTTGACACATCATTGTGAAATTTGCTTGTGACATATTTGCGATATTGTTGGTGGATATAATTGAGGAATGTATTGAGATGGTCCCCAGTGTTTACATTAGCTCTCTTGACAGGCAGACTTTTCGTGACAGTCATGGAAAGCATGTACCCCTTGATTTTCATGATGTTTTCGTGTACTGTCTACATGTGCATGACATGTGTAGGGTATTCAGTCTTAATTTCAACACAAACCCTTGTGATTTAATGACTGAATTTGGCAAATGCAAATGTAAGAAGGCATTTGTCTGAAGCAGAAATGTGGCGGGCTGTAGGGATGGTGGAGCAAGGGGTTACCCTTCGTCAGGTTGGTTAAGCCCTTGGTGTGCTCCATACGGTGATCACCAGAACATGGTCAAGATTTCAGCAGTATGGTACACCAGTAAGAAGGCATGGTGGTGACCACGTTGGATGGACCAGAGAAGATTGGCGACCTGTGCTTTTTTACAGATGAGTCAAGGTACTGCCTAGACCACACAGATAGGCGTTCGAGGGTATGGAGAAAACCAGGAGGGCGATTCCATGCAGCCTAGATTGCTGAGCATGAGAGCTATGGTGGAGGGTCAATCATAGTCTGTGGTGGCATCGACAGGGATGGACGTACAGATCTCTCTCTCCTTGAACGTGGTACATTGACTGCACAGCGGTATTTGATGAGATCCTGGATGTCCACGTCAGATTGTATGCAGGTGCAGTGGGTAATAGATTCATTCTGATGGACGATAATGCCCGTCCTCATGTTGCCCATGCTGTCCGGGAGTACCGACAGGATGAGGGGATTGAGCGTATGGACTGGCCGGCAAGATCCCTGACCTCAATCCAATTAAACGTGTCTGGAATGAATTGCAGCTTGCAATTTCAGACCGTCCAGTCCAGCCAAGAAGTGTTCAGGGGCTTGGTTCCATGCTGGTCCACGAATGGAACAACATCCGACAGAGGACCACCAGGAGCCTGACTGGGAGCTTGAAAAGGCGTTGTCAATCTGTAATTAACAGTAATGGATCTCATACTTGATATTGAACCCATACCAGTTCGCTCCGTCAACCTTTTGGCAAATTTGAAAAAAATTCTTCTTTTACCAATAATATCCATTTTCCATGGTTATCGTATTCAAAGGCTAAAAAATAATGTACAACACAAATTTCTGTACTTAATTCATTAAAGATATAATTGAATAAAACATATATACACTTTTCATTACAATATTTCAACTAAAACGTAAGACAGGTAATGGACATACTTGGTGCTTAGCAAACGTTGAGTAGTATTGTTCCAGCTCACTTGGCATATACTTCGAGAAAAAATGATTTTTGAAGCATTCAGCTTACTTTTTATGAATATTACCTTATTTTATGTGTATCGTCCCGATTTTATACACTCGGTTATTTTTTTTTTTTTTACAAGTGGTTCATGTTGTCTTTTTAATGATTCAGATTTTCCGTCAACGAAAAAGTTCAGACGGCCTGTAAATACTGGAGGGAATTTCAAAGCATACTTTGCATTAACAACTCAAGTGTTTGCTGTATCTTGTTTGCAAATCCGCTCATAGAGTGTCTCAAACAAATAAAAGGTGTGATGACGTCCTTGCATTCTTACGATCGCCCAAAATGAGTATTCTTGCAAGAACCACATTACAATCTCATGACCAGAATAAACATCATTGAAGCATGGCCACAACCGGAACATCCGGAATTTGTGTTGGTGGTATTGCATTCCAACATCACAACTCACCAGAGTGTGTGTCATTAAAATGTCCGAGTCTGTAGTATGTTATCATTACATTGAGGACAAGGCTTTCGAATTACCGATCTTTTTGTGGTTTTACGGGTTCATAACTTACGCCATTGGCAAATTAATCTTCTTCAAAATCATAAAATTCACTATTTTTGCTGAAAAGAAATTATATATACCTTTTCTATGCATTTTACTCATTATTTTGATATATAATTTGCCTTTTCTTACTTCTGTTATCTTTTTCTGGAGGATTGGGAAAAATGCCAAAAAATTGACCAAAGTTAGGTTGGACGACCCCTTAATTGCTCACCAATTAAGCTGAGATATTTTGTGTGATGGAACGGTTACTGATTCATGTCAATGAGGTTCCGGAAGGCAGGCCCTTGAGGGGGGGGGGGCGGAATAGTAACCCCGGGACCCGGCGGTCCGGGGGCCCGCGAGGACGAAGCCGCGCCACCCGAGACAGCTAGTTTGCGAGCTTTTTTCAATGCCCAGTGTGTGTGAATCGACAGGCGGGCCGCGGGCCCCCGAATTCACTAGTAAGCATATATTCCTTTCAAGAACTGTCGAAGTTATCAGATATATCGTGGGTCGTTCCGCCAACAATATTCTGTTCTGTAATCCTTTCTTACCATTCTCTTGTGTAACCCAATCTAGTCTTTGAGGGGCAATTGAGTCATAATAGATATCGGTCGGGGGAAGGGTGAATATGTTCGTGGGTTCTTAGTAAGTTTGGCTTGAAACAAGGGGGCCCAGGTGAGGTGGTACCTTCTAATTGATACCCCGGGGCCCGTATTTTCTGTTGGTGGCACTGCCGGAAGGCATACAAAGCGTAGTACAAGTATTATTATAGAGATACTTTGTTTAAAAGTAGTGTTTTTCAAAGATTTTACTTTCTCACAATTTAATCTTCAGTCAAATTGTTCGACCATACTTTTGATCATCATTTGAGTCGATTGATATAAGATCGATATGAGACGTTACGGCTGACGGAACTTGAATGATCTACTGGTGTGTCACGAGACACTTGTGTCGTTCTATTGTCTTCTTTTGTCTTGAGTTTTAGGATTTCCAAGTGACTGGTTTTCACGCTTCACGTTCCGCGTTGCTTTCAAGTGTTCTGTGGACCACGTCATTGAATTGTCCGCTGTGATGTTTAATCCTTTAAACACGAGCGGTCTTTTTTTCCGGCCGGGAACATGAAACGTCATAGCGTCATTATACAAGATGACTGTTCACTAAATGTGTGATTTAGGACAATCAATATTTTCAACGTGCAGCCCCGAGGCTGCACGCTGAAAATAATATTGATTGGTCTACCCCAAATGATGAATATGGACTCTTCTAATTGTTGCCATTGATCTGGCATGAACGGTACCACTAGCGATGAAAGGGTTAGCCCATTGCCATCATAACGTGGCGGATGAAAACCTTAAAGAACTTGAAAACAGCAGTTTCTAGATATAACTGATATTACTGTTACTCGAACGGAGGAACATTTTAGTATGTCTTTACTCGAGACTACTTGTAAATGACAACTTGTGAACTTGTAAATGACAGCCGTCAGTGAGGCGCATGCGTCGCGTCGATCTCAAGATGTTGTTACACGTGTTTAGTCCTGATGGTCTTCTTAGTTATACCAACACCCGTCTTGATAAACTAGACAGTGTAGAGGAGCGTCTAAGTAGGATTGAGAAACTAGAAACACGGTTACGAAACATTAATTCAAAAATTGATAAAATAGATGCGAGAGGAAAATCTGTTAGAAGGATTGAACTCATGTATGTGACAACGGATGGGGAATTCGCTAGAATGAAATCCAAAGTCAGTAGTATTGAGCACAGTGTGGAATTCGTTTTCTCTGAAGATGATCATCCAGGGTATGAGGGCACGCTAAACATCAGAGGTATATGGTTTAAATGAAAGCTTTTCGCATTCGTTCGCCTCGGTATAAAAATAGAAACAGAAAACCTGAAAATAGTCATAATTATCATCAGATGTTTTACAATTTGATCATATTTTGCTGTTATTAATTAAATAGTCTAATAATTAAATCAAACAGCTTGAGAAAAATAAAATGAGAGAACAAAAGTGTCAACCAGTATTTAGCTTCTGATATGTTCACGTTTCCAAAACAACCCAAGGGACGTAACACTATCTGTTGTCTTCTGCGTTTGTAAAAACAAAACAATTATTCAAGAGTTTGGTCCAAGTAATTTCGGAGCGTGAGAAATGCGTCCACAAATTTGTTTCCACTATGTTTCTATTGTGTTTCAAACGGGACTAAATCGTTATCTCCGCCGACATGTATGCTATATGGAGATTTAATACCTGGATGTCAGTTTTTAAACACTGAGCCGCAGTGGAAATAAATTTGCGGACACCTTTCTCACGCTCGCAATTATTTTGTTTTTACAAACGCAGAAGACAACAGAGAGAGTTAGATCCCTTGAGTCGTTAAGGAAACGAGTAAACAGTATTTTGTTGACAAATCGTCTCCGAGGTCCAATGTGTTCTATGTGCCCACTGTCCCAAAGAAGACAATGGTACTCAGGGGACGAATTATTTGCTCTTATTTTATTTTTCTCAAGTTGTTTCATTTTAATTATTTGACAATGTAAATTATAAAGACAAAATATGATCGAATTGTCGGAAATCTGATAATATTTGTGACTCAGATTTTTTGTGGTTCATTTTTTTATCTCGAGGTGAGCAAATGCTGACAGCTCTCGTTTAAACCATATACCCCCCGATGTTTCGCGTGCGCTTATAACCTGGATGTTGCAAGCTCTCATATACCTTGGATGTTGGTGCATCCTTTGCCATGGCTATTTGCCCAAGGCATTATGGCCAATCAATAGGCAGAATTAATCAGGATATAGGGACAAAGTATTTTATTTTATTGATTTTTTGTCAATTGATCATAAGTAAGTAAAGACGCTTTCGAGGTCGAATGTCATGTTCTGGTTCAATACGGTGACAGAAGTTGTTTTTCGTGGCTTTTATGTGCTTATATACTGATGTTTAAAGTCACCTTCGGCTTGAAGGAAATTCGTCATTCACAAATCGTACATTTCGGAATCGTCCATTTATGGGTTATCGTATATTTATATCCATGGCCAGAAGTCAAAGTGAATTGACAATATAGTACGTGGAAAGTGTATTATCACTAAATCACCCGCAGAGTGGAGATTCCACCCGAACAATAATTGCAAATTTGTTGCAAAGCATAACCAGCACCAGCGAAGTTTCAGCCAATGGACCTCCGGGTTAAACCCGGAGGTCCATTGGCTGAAACATTGCTTGTGTTTTTGTCGATACATACAAAATTTGAAAGTTATAGCTTGGGTGATAACTCCACTCCACGTGTGATTCAGTTACAATCCACTCTCCACGTTCTGTAGGTGTATATATAAACGCTGTGGTGTTCAATCCTAGTTTAAACTAGTTTTAGTCTATTCTGATGCTGCATTATAATGTGTTCGAGTCTTGCTATGTTAATTTTCTTATAAAGAATACAAGTAAATGCATCAGAATGGAATAAATATCAACCACAAATTTGACAGCATGCCCCGAGATATATTATCACTGACTTGAAATGTCAATCAAAACGTGATAACCTCATTTTTGCAGAATTTTCCTGAATTCGAAAGAAAGAACTACAGTACGTGGAGAGTGTATTATCACTAAATCACCCGCAGAGTGGAGATTCCACCCAAGCAATAATTGCAAATTTGTTGCGAAACATAACCAGCACCAGCAAAGTTTCAGCCAATGGACCTCCGGGTTGAACCCGGAGGTCCATTGGCTGAAACATTGCTTCTGTTTTTTGTCGATATGTACAAAATTTGAAAGTTATAGCTTGAGTGATAACTCCACTCCGCGGGTGATTTAGTTACAATCCACTCTCCACGTACTGTAGCTATGGACAGAGTCGACGAAATAGTATTTGAAAGAGTCCATCGTATTGGATAGAAATCTGAGACGCGCAAACGCCCAATTGTTGCAAAATTCTCCCTCTTTAAGGACCGCAAAGTTGTGCGAAAAGGTAGCAAAAAACTAAAAGGACCTTCATTTTACATTAATGAACAATTTTCAAATGAAATAGAACAGAAGAGAAGACAGTTGTACTCTGTGTTGAGAAAGGCCATTAAAAGTGGAAAGAAAGCCCGCATGGTTAAAGACAAACAGTTTATTGACAGCTATCTTCATAGCCCAAAATGTCAGCCCCAAACCTAAAATACTGACATAGTTGGAAGAACCCAAACCACATCCGATTCTTTGATAAATAATGCAGAAAGGCGTCCCTCATAGAAACGAGGCCGCGTTTCGTCAACACCTTCGAGATAGGGACTCGTAAGTGATGCCATTTGTTAAGATATCCTCCACACGTTACGATTATGTAGCCTAAATGCACGTGGCCTTGAAACTATATTACAATGCCCAGAGTTTATCCAACTGATAAGAAGTTGTGACATTATAGGCTCACTAGAAAGAAAACCAGATGATGCTGACACTATTTTCTTGCCAGGATATAAAAACATTATGAAAAATCGACAAACGCTCGCAAAAAGGCGATCGGGGGGGGGGATAACTCTATTGTATATGTTAGAATTGGTGCGTAACGTGTCTATTCTTCCATCATTCTGTGGACCAGAATTTCTAAAAGGATAACAAATATCCCCCGAGGATTGTATTATTGGATTTGTTTATATTCCTCCCGAGAATAGCGTCTATGTTTCTCCAGATTGTTTCTATGAAATTGTGCAGGAACTGCTTGGCAAACTTTTAACTCTCAACCCGCTGAGTATTTTAAAAAAAATATTTTTTATCAAATCTAGTCATGGCTGCTATGAAGCAGCCATGACTAGATTTAATGAAAAATTCATCTACATTTAACTCAAGAAATTGTTGGTGAAACATCCATTCAAATTACAGGGTGGAAATTGGATTAAATATGCCAAAATTATACATATTTCAATGGCAAGAAAAATACTGTCCTGGGCAGGAATACTTGCCAGCAGCATGAAAAGAGTTAATGGATGCAATTTTGTCTCCTTGATTGGCTATTTTAAAGCAATGATTGAAACGGGGGAGGCAGAAACAAAGGCATGCTTACAGGCAGTTGTGGGAGTCCGTTACATGACTTTTTGCGAAGAGAGAGTTAGGATGTCTCAAGAGCTAGTCTTGTGGCTGCATGTTTACCACTGCACGTTTAGTGCGAGACATTCGGTGGGTCCGACATAGTGTGTCTGTGGGGAGGGTGGTACCCCTCCAATACTCTTAGAGTATGCGGTCACGGCTCTCTGCACGCTGAGTATATGGGCAGAGAATTGTTATAGATTGTGGTCCATGTTTTGGACACTCATATGGGTGGACTTCCACCCGTGGAGTTATATAACTTTTCACTGCTTATGAAAATGGATTGCGCTCCATTAGCTGTAGGTTGAGCTTAGGTACGGATTACTTATTTAGCGCATGATACAGCGTGTTGTTTGTGGTTTTTGAGTAACTGCTCGTGTGAGAATACGTGTTTCACTAACTGGGTGCAGTTCAAGCAAGGACTGCCGAAGCGCAGGATTTTGATCTGACCGATGAGCTTGAGCCCAGATTGTGTTCTACTGATCTCGACACCCCGGTTGATTTAATAGATGTGTCATTCTTTAAAAATCTTAAAATTCCCATCTGTAGAAAAACCACAGGATAAATGTATAAATAACTTGGGTCGAAAGCTCATCGGTCTGTGCAAAGTGTGCAGGTTTCATAAAGTTAATGGACGAATGAGAAATGACGGTGGGGCTGGGCATCTAACCTCTGAAGGGAAAAGTATGGTTGACTACTGTATCACAACAGCAAATTTCTTACAGAATATCCAAAACCTTTCAGTACTTGAATTCTCGGGTCTCCTGTCCTATGCCCACAGTCCTATTAAACTCGTTATTAAGACAATACACCCTTCCAGCTCCAGCGAGGAGAAATTAGAAAATTGACCAAATGAAAACCATAGTACATACATTTGTACGATAGGAACCACGAGTCACCCATACCAAAGTTATGGTCAGGTAATAAGGCTGCTGATTTTGTGCAAAACATCGACCACGATCTGGTAGACAAACTGCACAAAATTATCGAACCGGTTAAGCAAGACGTAATCTATTTACTCCGAATACTACCAACGACGTTGTGGAAAAATTAGCAAAATATTTTTGTCCTCGGCAAACGTCTCATTTCGACACAAGACAATAATTAAGCCCAAAACTTATCAGAAGGGGGCGCGGTGGCTCAGTAAGTAGAGGTGCAGGCTGCAAGCCAAGAGGTCCTATGTTTGAATCCCACCTGTGGTCACCAAGTTGTGTTCTTGGGCAAGACACTTCACCCCCATTACCCACGTGGGGGTACGGTGGCGTTGTGTACTAAGACGTACTGCACGTCGATGGTGCACCTGTCTGCAACCAAAGCTAACCCTGCCTGAGTGGAGTTTAGTATGTTGGGGAGCCTGACAGTTGCTCGTCGTTGCTCGGTGGTTCTCCCTGGGTACTCCAGCTTCCACCACCCGTAAAACTGTCCGACACAAGGTGACCCTGGCTGCGAAAGTGTCGTTAAACACTAATAAATAAACTGATCAGAGGCTCTGGTTCAATATTCCATGCAAAATAACCAGGCGTGAATTTAACGTGGCTAGAAAAAGGTATTCAAAACATAGAGACGGTGAATCGAAGGCGTTTCTATGTACGAAAAGCAAAATATACAAACAGTGTTTTAAACAGGCAGTCGGGGATTATAATTGAAATATGGTATACCGAATTCGCGCATCACAGAAGAGTAATTCCCGTGATTACTGGAATAATTTAAACAGAACCAATGAAAGGTCCGTGCTCCTGGTATCACTCACAGATATGCATGATTTTCTTAAAAACTCACAAGAAAAACCCGAGGTGCCTAATGGTGAAGATCCCGTCATTAGCGTGAATGTAGAAAGTGACGATCATTTAAACAATAAGTGGTCCCGATATACTTAATGCAATAAAAGGACTGAAAACAAATAAATCTGGCTGATGTGGCCATATCTTAAATGAACACACGAAAGCCACGGCAAATATTATGCTTCCCGTTTATGAATCGTTATTTAATAGTATTCTAGATACAGGAGGTATTGCTGATACCTGATCAACTGGCATCACCTCTTTATAAGAACAAGGGAGGCCCCGAACAATCTTAAAGTTATAGACCATCACAGTCCTTAACTGCCTTGGTAAACTTTTTATAACAAGAAGTGCTCATCGGAGATGCAGACGTCGAGTTGTGGATACTTTCTTCATGCACTCTCGATTGAAAATCAGAAATGTCATCGCGTTAAGCTCAAAATTCGTAAAAAATGGACTAATTAAGGCCCATAATTCTGTAACAAAGAATCTGACCAGGCCAGTTTTTTTAACTCGCTTGATATATTTCTGACCTGTATAGCAAATATTAGACAAATCGGAGAACGTCTGTTCAAGTTATTGCGCTAACGAGCATCAAATTGGAAAATATTGTCTAATTAAAGGTCATAACACTGTAACAAAAAATCGGGCCAGGCCAGTTTTCGAACTTGTTCGAGATATTATTGCAAAAGATCTGTATGGCAAATATTAGTCAAATCGAAGAACGTTTGTTCGAGTTATTGTGCTAACAAGCTCAAAATTTGTAAAAATGCCTAATTAAGGGCCATAACTCTGTAAGGAAAAACGGGCCGGGCCAGTCTTCGAACTTCTTCGAGATAATATGAAAAAGATCTGTATGGCAAATATAAGTCAAAACGGAGAATGTTTGTTCAAGTTATTTCGCTAACAGTGCGAGGACGCCCGCCCGCCCGCCCGCCCGCCCGCCCGCCCGTCCGCCCGCCCGCCCAACCGCCCGCCCGACCGCCCGCTCGCCCGCCCGCACGCACGCCCGCCCGCCCGCCCGCCCGCTCGCCCGCCCGTCCGCCCCCCCCGTCCGCCCGCGACCCACCCGCCAGACCGCCCGTCCACTCAAAGCCTGACGGCCCACCCGCCAGTCCGCCTGGACGCACACCGACCGTCGCCAAACCACGGGTCTCGGTTGTTAACACAACTCGACCAAAAATCCTAAACACAAGGCTAAACGATTAGGCCGAGTCAATTAATTCATTGGGAGAAACGCAAAGCGGGTTTAGAAAAGGACATTCTACTTTAGACAATATTATTTCTCTATACTTACTTCTAATAATTTTTCTGAGTATTTCTTCCCTTATTACGGGGGTAAGGCAGGGGAAAATCTTTCTCCGTTATTATTTTCAATCTGCCTTTGTGACTTGATGACGTTTTTGTGTTCAAATAATGTTAAAGGCCCATCTAGCATAGAAACAAATCTAATGGAAGAAACTACACTATACATACGATTGTTAATTCTCCTATACGCGGATGATACCGTCCTCATAGCTGAGTCTAGTGCTGATATGCAGGCGACTTTAGACAAATTTAAAGAGTATTGTACTTTGTGGAACCTGAAAGTTAACCCACAGAAATCAAAGGTAATGGTCTTTGGTGGAAGACGTCCTCCCCAATGTTTTACTTTGCAGGGGGGAAGACTGGAGTATGTAAATGAATATAAATACCCAGGTTTAATATTCTCTAAGACAGGGTCATTCTTTAAAGCTAAGAAAAAATTATTAGCTAAAGCTACGAGGGATTTGTATTCAGTGATTAATAATATAAGACATTTTTCTCTCCCATTCAACACCCAACTAGATTTATTTGAGAAACTTATCCAGCCTCAACTACTGTACGGCTGTGAAATTTCAAAACATTAAGTCAACCAAACAATTTCAGTAAACATTTCTAAAATTTATCCTTAAATTAAAGCCAGGTACATCGTAAGGTATTCGTTCATCGAAAACTAGGAACAATACCTATAGAAACTGAATTAAATGTTGAATGATTGCTTAATGGTCCAGACTGATAAATGGTGGCTTTACTAAAAATAATTCTATTCTATTTTACTAGATGCTTGTACTAATGACTAGAAACAAACATTGCAATCAATGGTCCATTCATATACATAATATTTTGAACCATTTCAGTTTATCTTATATCTGGGACTCCCAGGCCTGTAGTAACCCAGTCCTTGCTGACGTAAGAACAATTCAGATCGACCAGTTCCGACAGGGGTGGTGGTCGGACGTCAAGTCATCTACTATGTACAATACATATAGATTGCTCGAGCACAACTTTGTGATGAAATATTATCTGTCTAATTTGCCCCAATTTGATAGTTTCGCTCTTATTAAATTTAAAACGTCCAATAGGGGTCGATGGAAAATATACCGAGAAATGAACGTGTGTGCAAACTGTGCATTTCGATGACGAGTACCACTATATAATGGAATGCCCGAAATTAAGAAAAGACAAAAACATTTATCCCCACCCCACCCCCTTTATTCACATTCCCCCATCAACTTAATAATACAGAGACCTACTCTGCAGTCTTGACGACGCAGTCTTCAGAAACATGTGTAAATTTATTAGAATCGTCAACAGTATGATGGTTTGACCTACAACGCCCTTCAACTTGCACCCAATCCATCATGGACTTATCCTCTCTCCATTTCATTGATTATACCGTATCTCAATCGTCAAGACAAACAGATTGATGAAATATATAAGTCGTTATACTCTGCGTCTTGTAAAACCCTTTAGTAGTGAATTTGATCCAATATATTGTGGGTGTGTCGTACGCACACGTGCTCTCGTATAAATATGCGGAAGTGCGAGACCTTCCGACAGCCTTACTTTGTGGCAAGTTTGATTTTTTTCTTTCTTTAAGGCGGTCTTACAGAGGGTCATTTCACACTACGGCTAGCATCTGTATAATATACAATAGCATCCTTAAAATAAATTGCAAGAATTTCCACAGCTTACCTTGGTAAGCTCTTGAAGTTATGCAACTACATGTGTACACCGCTAGTTGGTGATAACCCATGTGCGCGGTTCATGAGACTCAACATGTAAAGTACAGAGTGAGGCATCGGACATCAGTGACTCTTTTAGAGTATCAGCCACAATATTCACTGTTTATATGTTTTTCCTCGAACTGACCATTATATAAACAAATGTGTAAATATCTGTACCTCTCATACCATTATTGGATTTTCAGAGTGAATAAACAAACAATTGTAGGAAGGATCTAAAGACTTCCTTCGAGTGACGTCATTTTAAAAAGAATGACGTCGTACGAGGAAGTTCGCGAATCACCAAATTACCAGAGTTCTGGATTGCCAAATAGTGTGAATGACACAATGACACCATTATAATATTAGAACATCTTGTACCCTTCGTTTCATGCCCTATTGAGCTATAGTTCATTTCAGAATAAACCCGAAGTAGTGTAGCTATAACAAACTCAGGTACCATCAACCGATAGAACATCAACAGAAACGTTCTATTTTCCTATTATGCCGAGCAAATTCGGAATATTGACTATTGTGATTTATATACAACATTTGTCTCAAACTGTAAACTCTGTATGAAAGATCTAAAGATGTCCTTTGAGTGACGCCATTTTACAATGATTGATGTCATATGAAGAAGCTTCTGGATCGCCAAATAAAATAAAATGTGTCAAACGACTGTACAATACTACTGGAATTTATTTACGTTCCGGGTCAATGTTAAATCCATTCTCCATAATCAAAGCAATGCATTGATCGGCAAGTGCTCACCCAAACAGAAAATAACACTGTTATAGGCTGACTGGCGATACGACAATTTAATTTAACAAATACTACATACAACTAAACCGTACACCACTTAAACACTTAGTATTCTCATGGCTCTGCAGCCAGAAACTGATCATCCAGCCTCCAAATGAAAACATCTTCATCATCGAAGACAGTACTATACGTCTATACTTTCATCCCTCAACATGTCCCGTGTATTGCAAATCATCTTCAATAGAACAAAAAACATCGTGTCAGCTCAAAGCATCAAAAACTCAAATCAATAGTAGTAGTATGTAATGTGGTTTTCATAGAACATTGGCAGGATCTCATGCAGGATCTCATGTGACGTCAAGGTCACGTGACCCAGTGACGCCATGTTGTGTTGTCATGGTAACCCGCGTGAGCGGCTATGTTGTTGTTAGGGTGATACGTGTTTCAGTCGTCCATTTTGTATACTGGAGGCTGCCATCTTGGTTTCTATGGTAGCACGTGGTTGCTATGTGACCCAATTTTCTGCAATGGGACGGGGGTATGTTCAGAGGGTGTGTTCGATTGAATCGGAGTATCACGAATTACCACAAACAACCCGACAAGTTTTACTATTTCGAATAATTTCAGAATTCTCTGCTTCTATCTATCTATGCAATAGTTTTCGTCTATCTGACCGCGTTCCTTTGTTCTGGAGTATACTCCAGTAGCATAGAAGAGTCTATCAAAAGAACAGCTTTGCTTATTATTTCTATTTTTTAGCTATTCTAGTCTATTCTTTTTAGTTCTGACCCTATTCCGTGTACTCTTATTGTTTTTATTTATATAGATCATTTATATAAATCATTTATATAGATTATAACTAACCAATCCGATTGCTTGATTTCCCATAATCTCAATGCCGAGTTATCTCCTCTTATTACAACGTCGCTGGGTTACGTGACCATGACGTCACATGAGATCCTGCATGAGATCCTGCCAATGTTCCCTGAAAACCACATTACATACTACTAATAGTATTCAAAATGAAAGAAAATAGTGTGCACGTCTTGCCGTGTCGCCCCAAGATGACGAACACGTCATAAGTACCCGTATATACAACACGATTGATCTCCCTTGATCACCGTCAATCTCCCACGCAGATTCAATGCATTATCCCCACCATGGAGAAATCAATTTCCGTCTAATTCGTACCTCAACCGACAGAAATATTATTTCTTCATAATCAAAGTAATGCATTGATCAGCAAGTGCCAACCCAAACAGAAAACAACACTGTTATAGGATGACTGGCGATACGAAAAGAAAGACGCTATAGACCCAATGACAGAGAAACCTGTAAACGCTGTGCAATATGGTCTTTAACCCTTTACCTAACATGAAAAATAGATGGCACTTGCAAAAAAAAATCTTAAATAACTAATTTTTTTCATTTTTTGTCTCAAAAACATAGGTTATGACCCCTCGTTGGAACGAGCTCGACGAGCTCGTTCCAACGAGGGGTCATAACCTATGTTTTTGAGACAAAAAATGAGAAAATAATGAAAATTAATTGTCGATTGTTGAGAATAGCACTGGCCGGTTTTGGCCATTACGTTGGGTAAAGGGTTAACATAACCGTCCTTTGCAGACTCACTCCGCCATCTGCAGTGTCAAAGACGATCCGGAATACCATTATTGGCAGCTGAAGTCGCTCCCCCGGACCTTAATCTGTGAAGTCCAAATTCATTAATATTATCATCAAAAGGAGCAAAGGCTGTACGAAATATTTCGCGAACGCATGAATATGACATAGGAATATTCCTTGACATGAGTCGATAACCAGATTTAGTTTTAGAAGGATTTTTAAAAATGAACTCATCTGACTGTTCACCAATGCCGGTCATTTCCAAATGTTTCTGTAAAGCCGCCACCGGACACCAATCCGTAGCAGTGTTACCGATAACAACCCACTTGCCATCTCTATGAATATCTGTTTTTGATGTTTCAAGAAACACAGATGCTTGAGTGGAGTGAAAAACAATGTCCGAGCGTTTAAAATGTCGCAATTCTTGATTTCGCAGAAAACCGGCGAATGACAATAATACATTGTAAGAACTCTTTGATTCATTAAATTTGAAATGTCAGAGGTTGATAAAAACAGCGTATGTAATAGTTCTACAGTGATAGGATCCTTCTTGACCGTAGATCTTGCCAAGCGCCTTTTTGCGCCTTCTAAAGCATTGATAACTAGAGCTGTCACGATTTTTTAATTTGGGAATCGATTAATCGTCGCAAATAATCGATAGTAATCGATTAATCGTACCTAGATGACCCTCCCTCTCCCTTTCTTTGAAGTCGTTAAAAATGAAGTTGAAGTCAGTTGACCTACCTCAAGTAAACAACGAAGACGATCCTCTTTTAGATACATTCAAAGCTTTGATGTTCTGAACTTTTGAACCGTCAGTGTAATAATCAAGACCGGTCGGCAGTTGCGAAGTTCGCAACTGCCGACCGGTCTTGATTATTACACTGACGGTTCAAAAGTTCAGAACATCAAAGCTTTGAACGTACTTAAAAGACAAATGCTTCTAATGGCTTCTTGAGGTTTAACGTCGACGTTCGTGACCTTCTACCTTCAGAAACAATAGTTTTTTATCCAATTTTTTTTTAATTATTAAACTTCTAAAACGGGGTAAAATTTACCGATTCTTCGACAACGAAAACTACTAATCGATTTCGGCATGAACGATCGACAATCGATTATTGGATTAGTCGTGACAGCCCTATTGATAACCAACGGACAATCAGTTGGACTAACTTGCTCCAAACGTTCATGCATGTGCCGACCACTATAAAATGCGTTAATGACAGGAGATGGTGAGGATGCCTGTTGAGAAACAGAAAGTAAGTAAATTGAAAATATGAATGGTTTCGCGGGTAAAATGTCAGTAAGATCATCCGACGAAGCCCAGTTCTGTCACCTCCGAAAGCCTGAAATGTATTTCTTATAAGTACTCTCCACCCTTGAATCCTTCAATAAAGAAGTAATGCCAGGAACACTGTCTCGTAAAATATGTGGCAAAGAATCAATATCTTGTTTGTAGAATTCTGAAAATACGCCTGTAAAAAGAACGGACTAATAACGCACATTGCTTCCCGTTTTATACCCAACAAAATAATTACTGCAAGATTAACCCAACCAAACTGGATGCACAAAGAGATACGGCTACTCTTAAGACAATGGAATGGCTATATCGTATAGCCAAATGTATTGAACTTCTGCATGCGTGGGTGAAATATAAATAGAAGAGAAACGAAGTAGTCTCAGCTATTAGGAAGGCTGAGGCTGCATATATCTCCAAAGTACAGTCCACACTGAATAGTCACGAAACATCACCATCGGAATGGTGGAAAACCCTTAAATTATACATTGGCAGTAATACATCAGGAATCCCACCAATTACACATCACAACAAAGCATATCCCACAAATAAGGGTAAAGCTGAAGTATTCAATGAATACTTCAGCTCTATCTCAACTGTGGACGTCTCAGGTGCCTCCTTTCCAAATCTTGTCTCGAGTGCCCCACATATAATCGATAGCATACCCATTCACTGTTTTGAAGTATACGAAGTGCTGAAATCTCTTAATGTCTCCAAGGCATCTGGTCCTGACCTGGTTAGCCCACGTCTACTCAAAGAATGTAAATCATCGTTATCTGAACCACATTTCACACTATTCGATCTTCTGAGTAATTTCCACTTCCCATCTCCTTGGAAGAAAGCTAATGTGTCGCCAGTACTCAAAACACCCCCTCAGATGTTGTCACAAACTATCGTCCGATATCACTTATCAGTTGTGTTGGTAAAATATTTGAGAAGTGTGTCTTCAAAAGTTGTGGAAATTCCTAATCGATAACAATGTTTTGAGTCATTTCCAGTCAGGGTTTACTCCCGGTGACTCGATTGTACTTCAACTAACTGATCTGTATGATGAATTCTGCCGAGCCCTAGATGAAGGTAAAGAGGTAAGGGTATTTTTGTGACGTGAGTAAAGCCTTTGGCAAAGTATGGCACGCTGGTCTCATTCACAAGCTCGAGAAGATTGATGTGTCCGGTGACCTTCTTACGTTTCTAAAATCATACTTTTCCAACAGGGCCCAGCGGGTTGTTATAGCTTCTGAGACTCCATCCTCGAAACCCATTAACTCTGGAGTCCCTCAAGGGTCGATACTTGGTCACTTTCCGTTCCTTATATATATTAACGACATTACAGAAAACATAACAAGCAGTGTACGACTCTTTGTGAATGACACATCATTATATCTCGTAGTTGAAAACCCAGGCCATGCCGCAGCTATAATCAATCAAGACTTAACTGAACATTGGGCAAAAACCTGGTTGGTTGAGTCCAATCCCCAAAAGACAGAGACCATGCTTATGCCACGTAGAATTACACCCCTTCTGCAAACACCATTATTCTTTGATACTACACAAATTTCTGAAGTTAAGAACCATCAACATCTAGGTGTGATTCTAAACAATACTTGTACATGGAATGACCATGTTGCCAATGTCTGTTCCAAGGCCTGGTCCCATATTGACATACTGAGGAGTCACAAATTCATCCTTGATCGTAATGTGCTGGAAAAAAATTATTTTGCTTTTTTAGACCCCTCCTGGAATATGGTAGTACGGTTTGAGACAATTGTACGGTGTACGGCGACCAAGGCTGCTAATATGGAGACAATTCAGATCGCAGCGGCCAGGAATGTTACCGGTGCAACTGTAAGTGCCAGTAAGACCCTCCTGTATACTAAAACCCGCTGGGACTCTCTTGAAGAAAGACGTCGAAAACACAGATTGAAACAATTCTTCGAAATATACCATCATCTAATATATAAATGCGAATGTCTGTATCTCTCTCTCTATCTTTGTTCCGAGTGAACTCCTCCGTTTCTCGACCGATCGATCTCAAATTTTTTACATGGGGGTAATTCGTCCCTGCGAGTAACATTGGATGGGTGCCGTGCCCGTGCGGGGTGACCTTGACCTTGAAATTGATGACCATGACTTTTTATTTCGAAAACGGCTGGACCGATCGGGCTAAAATTTCATATGTGCGGGTATATTGACCAATCGATCATTTTGACTTGATCGGGGTGCCCGTGCGTGATGACCTTGACCTTCAAATTGGTGACCTTGGCCTTTTATTTCGAAAACGGCTGGGCCGATCGGGCTAAAATTCCACATGTGCGGGTATATTGACCCATCGATCATTTTGACTTATCGGGGTGACCTTGACCTTGAAATTGGTGACCTTGACCTATCATTTCGAAAACGGTTGGGCCCATCGGGCGAAAATTTCATATGTGCGGGTATATTGACCCATCGATCATTTTGACTTTATCGGGTTGCCCGTGTGGGGTGACCTTGACCTTGAAATTGGTAACCTTGACCCTTTATTTCGAAAACGGCTGGGCCGATCGGGCTAAAATTTCATATGTGCGGGTATATTCACCCATCGATCATTTTGACTTTATCGGGGTGCCCATGCGGGGTGACCTTGACCTTGAAATTGGTGACCTTGACCTTCTATTTCGAAAACGACTGGGCCGATCGGGCTAAAATTTCATATGTGCGGAAACATTGACCTATCGATCATTTTTACTTTATTGGGGTGCCCGCGTGGTGTGACCTTGACCTTAAAATTGGTGACCTTGACCTTCGAGCCGATCATATCTGAGGGTATATTGATATAACCATCTTCTCCCGTGCAACGCCGGGTAACACCCGCTAGTCTGATATATAATATATTGCTAATAAAGCTCCACCGACAGCACGGGGGGGGGCGTAGGAAAAAATTTGCAGACACCGATGCCGATTTTTTGCTTTTGACCAGTCGGAGGACCCACCCACCCACCCATGTAATTTTTTTCCAGTTTTACAATTTTTTTCCGGGGTTATCTGAAGCACCCACCCCACTAAATACATGCCTCTGCATCATCCTTCCCACCACACTGCACCATAACCAATTTTATCATACAGTATTGAATGATTGACCTTGTACAGTAGGACAGGTCTTGAAAGAACATCCGTTTTATCAGACCAAAATGGTCTCTTAAGGCAGATGGTCTCCCATAACAAATCAAAAATAGAGTAAAGCTGGTATGTCCAGGTATGTCCATATAAAACATGGTCTCCAAAGACATCGGTCTCTTAAGGCATGTTCTCTTGTAATTCATTAACAGTCTTGAATGTCATATCATTAACTTTTTACCTATAGTTATCTCTCCATGTGTTCAGACATGTTGTAGAAACCAACAATATATATGGCATTCGACAGAGTTCAGAGAGCTTTGAAAAATATCATACAAATTGTTGATTTTATTGACAACATGCATGAACCAGCATGGACTGACATGCAGAGAGATAATTGCGGATGAGAAAGTATACTTCAGTATCAAAGTGAAGGATGTTGATGTAGCAAAACAAAATCTCTATGCAGCCTGGTCATTCTGAGTCATTCCTAAAAGTATTTTAATCTGTGTAAATTTCATGTAACACTCAGGTAGAGGCATTAACCTCTTACCTAACATAGTGGCCACAATAAATGTAACCAAAATAAACCAACAACATTCAAAGTGGATTATATATCCAAATATATCCCACAATAAAGCCACACAAATATGGATAACATTAGAACTGACTCTTCGAGCCAGTTCTAATGTTAGCCATACATGTGTTTATTTCAAGTAACCTTATTGAACAGTGATGGTTATATGAGAATTTTTATTTTTTTGTATTTTACAAAAGAATGTTAGGTAAAGGGTTAAATATCATAAATTACTCAACCCTTCAGAACCCACTGCGTTCTCCATTCATATATACAGTGGAACTTCTCTTGAGAGACCACCTTTTTGAGGAACCACCTCTTTTGTGCTAGAGCGTGTTTTATGTGGACAACACAGGACAACATACCATTTCGGCCAGACAAAAGTGGGCTTTCAAGACAGGTGGTCTTGACAGACCACCTGTCTGAGAGACCCCTTTTGTCTGGCAAAATGTTGGTCTCTCAAGAGAGGTATGTGTATGCAAAAAGCAATAAGTTTAGTCATTTATGTATTTGTTTATTTTTTTTGACGAAGGTTTGGGTGGGGCATGGCTGGGTTGGGGGGAGGGGATTTATTACTTATTTTAAGTCCAGCCCTAGAAGGTCTGGTACATGATTTTGTTGACACCTGTGTTCTCAGATGTGTTTGAAATAAATTAGCAGTTCAATCAGGTTCAATGTTTAGTAGCTTCTGTGTTACATACTTCCTACAATGGCAATAAGAGTCATTGGTGTTTTCGTAATAGGTCTGGATACATCGTTGTACAGAATTGTTCCTGCAGCTGAAATCTGTAACTGTTCCTGACTTCACATAATTGTCTTTGCTCCTCATCTAAGCCAGCCGATCTCACCAGGGTGAACATATTAGAAATTTAATCAAACAGAACACCTTCAAGATAACTTATCCTTAGAGTGCAGTGTTTGATAATTGCAATTAGTGATGCATTTTAACTTGCATTATTCAATATGTCATACATTGTATCACTATAAGCCGAATCATAGCTCAGCCGCAATAACAGTTTTATAATCGTATATAACCCATGGCAGGTACCCCCTGATAACTTGAGTGTCTTTTTATTGGTTCTTGAATGATACTTCACTGGTTATGGTATACAATTTTGGTCAAAAGTGACTGAGGAAAAAATTTGCAAGCATCGAAATGTTTTTTTTTTTGTCTTCTTTGACCACCCACCCACCCACCCCGGCATCAGTGTTTTGCAAATTCCCCCCCCCCCCCTACCGACAGTTTCGTTAACCAGTCAACATCGTAACCTACGTTCCCACCAGAATCATCGAGTTCCCTTTTGTAACTCGCAACTATACCAATCTTTCTTTATCCCAAATACAACTGGTCAGTGAAATAACTTACCATTATCTGTCAGAGAAAACTCATCCCTGAGTAATTTTACGACTTTCCTAAATGATGGCAATCTATGACCACCGACATTTTACGGTGGAGCTAAATCGCGGACTGGCCAGATGTACCATTGTAGGTTACGTTTGCGCTACAGCAACCTTAACGCACATTTATACAATAACCACTTATCGCCTTCCCCACTCTGTGTTTTTGGTGTATGCGAGACAGTCGAGCATTTCTTGTTATATTGTCCAATACATGAACATGCGCGCACTACTACAGTTGAATTACTCCCATCTTCTCTTGATCCCACTACTCTTCTATTTGGTTCGGAATTCCTTGATAATGCTGAAAACCGCTTTATATTTGAAGTTGTCCAGGATTTCATTGTACTTAGCAAACGTTTCAGATAGCTGCAGGGATTACGTGACCTGCATGGGCACGTGTGCATCTGACTAGGTATAATGCTTGAACCAGTCGACACGAGCTATTAATATCTTTCGCGTTACTAAATAAGTACATTACTCATCTACCAACCCGATTCATGTCTGCTTAACTCAGATCACCAAGGAATTGTTTTGTGTTTGTGTTTTTTTTCAGTTCAAGTCGGCTTCATCCTCATCGTTGTCTCATCTTTGTTTCATCTCTAGTTCTATCTCTACTTTCTTCTTCTTGTTATCTTTCTACTGATTTAAACAATATTAGTCCAGCAAATGCCTCATGTTATTTTCTAATAAAATACTCTATCCAACAAGGGAGACGACTTCCAAAAGCTTATAGCTTATTGTTGAATCCCGTACATTTATTCTTGAATTCTGTCGTCTTGTTACATTGTATACCATTAATTTCATGAGTTGTTCCTTTTTATCTGTTTGCGTGATGTATACAATTGTCACTTTCAGTAATAAATATTGTTTAAACTAAGGCACATGTTAAGAACTGCAATCAATGTTTACTGCAATCATGGCAAAATGTAAATGCTTTTCCCCGAAAATACATCCCGGCGTTCTGCTGGATACATAATAGTCCTTACTTGTGGGTAAGGAAATCCAATCCTTAACAAATCAATTCCATCCACCGTTAGGACATAAATAAGACCGCCATAAAGGTATGACAAGCGTTCCCCGCGCCTGATCTTCCACAAGTTTTTTTCAAAACATACCCCACCAAGTGAATGGGTGGGACTATCCAGTTAACGTCCGAACCGCAGTAAGTGGTAAAAGAATCAACTGCACTGCAATCCAGATTCCAGTACCGCGAACTGAAAAGTCGAATCAGTGCATTATGAAATGATGCAAATAAATCCCTAGCATGTGGACGCCCATTTACTATCAAGACACTGAAATAAATGTGACTTTAAACCCCAATCATCCACATCAATTATTTTGCTCAAAACATCTGCATGGTCAATTCAAGTTCTTGGAATCCACTCCGATTTCAAATTTAAAGTTAAAACTAGAAGTCCTGTCATGAAATGCGCACAAATAGCACGTCGATCAGCGCGTTAATCTACGCGTTTTGATCATAGTAAAGATTATCATATTTTGTACATATGATTTGTGCACAGGCAATATTTCAGCCAGTGGACCTTCGGGTAACCCGGAGGTCCATTGGCAGAAACATTGCCTGCGTTTGCTATGAGTAAACAGGAGAACCTGCATGCTTTTGATGTCATTCGATATGGTAATTCCGCGCAATTCCTACGCGCTATTAAGCCTAGTTAAGCGCACAGTTCGTGACGGGACTTTTATTTTTAACTGTATATGATGCACAACTTATAAATATCATAAACTATATCCTGTAACTATTTATTCATGCTTCCCTTGTCGAGAATAGATTTGACGTTTTGATTATCCGTGAACCACTTAATGTTGCATGAGGATAATGAAGAAATTAATCTACGAAAAACATAATAGACAGCTCGTCGCCTGAGTGCTAGAATGGTCTGTGTCCCATAGGGGAAATAATATACCGTCCCATAGGGGACATAGAACATTTAATCACTCAGGCGACGAGCTTTCAATTCACGAAACGTAGAACTACGAGTTTTCTCATGCGAGTCCCACTGACCAAAAGACACCATGTTTGCAACTTCCACACAGTAACCCCCGAAACCAGTCTCACTGGCGCCAGAAAAATACCATATACGGTACTACATTTATAGCTGAGTCTTCGCCATCATGACGCGTACAGGCTCATCTTAATTTGTCTGACCATACTCCAGACATCAAAATAAATTAGATAACCATTGTGCTCCAATTCGTGATAACTTTACATATTTACCGGTTTAATACACAAAACAATCTGTGAGGCCGATAAATGAAAAAAGTATTTTGAGAGCGTTTTTTTTTTTTTTTTTTGTTACGCTACGCTG
This sequence comes from Pictodentalium vernedei, assembly GCA_031216915.1. NCBI lineage: Eukaryota > Metazoa > Mollusca > Scaphopoda > Dentaliida > Dentaliidae > Pictodentalium > Pictodentalium vernedei. The sequence continues at coordinate 60,143,980 of CM062294.1, read as the reverse complement.
TTGTGGAACTCACAACTGGAAACTGTCCAATGATCACTTTCCGGGTGTGTTTTGCAGAGCAGCCCAGCTACTACTCTTTCTACTAGCGTATGGCAGGACAAGAGTAATGATATGCAGCTTCTCAAGAGCCTTTTAAATACTTATGATTAAGAAGGTAATGCAGTCACGTGGCTAAGTACGTTTTGTCACGTTGCAATATAGATTATCTGGAGCATTCATAATGTTGACAGAGTGCGCGTCATGACTGGGTGATGTGTGTCTTGAGAAAAGCTTTGTAACGCACTATGCCTTAGTTGTACTGGAAATAGGTTTTTCATTAATTTGGAAGTATATCTTGATACCTGATATGCGGTCACTTTTGCACAACTACACAAGCACCATATAATGTAATTTTATAATGTAAGGGTAAGGTGTTAAGATAGGTCTAGCCTGTTCGCCAAACCCGATTTCAAATGAATGAAATAAAAATATTGTTTAAAACAAAAAGCAAAATACTATCCTTTTAAACGACACTCGAGTGCCAAGCCGTGTCGATCACAATTCCATTATGTTATTAAACCAAAAGTTCAATTATGTAACACTCTCTTCGGATAACGTTATATAAGAATCCTTAGAAGAAGCTTTAACAAAATCACTGCTCAAATAACGAGACATCAACTGTACAAACTGACCGAGAACAAGCTTCATAGATATAAGCTGACCCACTACACTAGCCACTTTCTTCACAGAACAAGCTGTTCTATAGGGCAGAACTTCCTTAATATGTTTTTTCAATTTCTCAATTTTTGGAAAAGGTATTTTCAAAAACATTTCTTTTGTATCGATTTCAAAGCCCAGAAACCCAATGGACTGATTCGGAACCTAAGAACATTTTTCAATTTTTGGCACAAAGCCACTAACGATCAAATCATTTCTAATATGTTCTGCAGATGTACCCTCATTGTTTTTCGCAGCCGTTAACCCATCGTCCAAAAACATCAAAACTTTCAATCCCTCTGGTCGTCATTTCTTAATGAGCTGCCTCGTTGTTTTATGAACAAGTAAAGAGCAGTTTTATGCCAAACGGTAAAACGTTGAAAATATAATAGTGAACAGACCCTTCACTGTCAAACCAGGAAAACCTCAAATACTTACTGTCTGATTCCTGAATACTGATATGATGATATGCGGAATGCATATTAAATTTAATTAAATAATCTCCCTGTTCAATAAAAAGCAAAGCCGTTTTCCAGTCATCATACCGAATTGATTGCTTGTAACTAGTATAGCATGTACCCGACCGGGCCCCATTAGGGGATCTCATGGAGGATCTCATATGTGAGGTCATAGTTACGTGTTTGGTTGTTACGGTAACTCGCGGAGCTGCCATCTTGTGACGGCATCCCCATAATGATACGTGATGTTAGTGCGCATACGCAGCGCGAGTTTTTAAGGTGATACGTGTTTCCGTGGGCCATTTTATATACTGGAGTCCGCCATCTTGGTTTCTATGGTCGCACGTGGTTGCTATATTACCCAATTTTCAGCAATGGGGCGGGGGGTATGTTCGGAGGGTGTGTTCCTTTGTACAAAATAAATTTCCAGATTCGCAGAATTACCACAAACAACCCGACAATCCCCTCCCCCAAATCACCAAAAACGACTTTACTTGATACGGATTCCCCATTTTATCGGCTTAGCACGAAGTGCTATAGGGCCGAGGGACCCCGGGGTGAGTTCGATAGAACTAGAATGATTTTCTGGCTCAGATTTTCCCCAGAATCCTCGTTTAATTCATAGAATTACTACAAACAACCCGATAATCCATCCAAATCAGCAAAATCCACCCCAAACTGCGAACTTGACTTTATTTGCTATGGATTTCCCCCCAGAATCCTTTTTAGGACGGCCATACCATGGCTTATAATAGTAGCACGTAGTGCTATAGTACCGAGAGGCCCCTTTGGATTGTAGCCAACTGATAGACAGCCTCCATGAAAGCCTATATAATTCCTAATGTCAAGAATCTATCGAGTAATTACTGATAAGTCATTCCTCGAACGACCCGAGTCCCACCGATCAAATATGCCATAGAGTATTTACTCGAACGAGTGACTCGCGCATGCGACTCTTAGCCTCATTTCGGTATTTGAGGATACCTATGACCTGGTATTGTATTATTTGAGGATACCCATCGAGGATACCTTCTGGAGAATCCCTTTTTTTGTCGTATGAAGCCATGGGGTCTATTAGAAAATCCCACAATGAGGTCTAATTTATTATCCCTGTTAACCTCATTTCGTTTGAAGCCATAAGGTCCATGAAAAAAACCCTCAATGAGGCCTAATTTACTATCCCTCTTAGCCTTATTTCGGTATTTGGGGATACCTACGCCCTGGTATTGTATTATTTAAGGATACCTATCGAGGATATTTTCTGGGGAATCCCCTTTTGTCGTATGGGGCCATGAGAGCCAAGAGAAAATCCCACAATGGGGTCTAATGTACTATCCCTCTTAAACTCATATCTCTTGAGGCCATGGGGGGGGGGGGGGGGGGCGCCATGAAAACATCCCTCAATGACGCCTAATTTACTATCCTTCTTACCCTCATAACCCGTGGCACCTCAATTTCAGCACCCCTTTTTTGGTAAACGCCTGGCCTTCGGCACTCCTTTTTAGTCGTATAAGCCCATGAGGGCTATGAGAAAAGCCCTCATTGAGGTCTAATGTACTACTACTCTTAACCTCATTTCCTCTGAGGTCATGGGGCCATGAAAATGTCCCTCAATGAGGTTTAATTTACTCTCCCTCTTAGCCTAATTTCGGTATTTAAGGATACCTATGATCCAACTCCTATAAGGCCCCTACTTCCCATATGGCTCCTATACAGTTCGTATACAGGTATTCTTACTAACGGCTTCCATCTTATCTCCAAAGCTCCAAGGCCACTACTTGTCTATGGTCTATCTGTCCTATCATTCATTAGCTTCTACAGCAGTCTTGCTTGTACCATTGCAGGCTTGTACCAGTACTATTGGCTATACTGTTACCCATTAATATTGACTTGTAACACTACTTCTTAGCTATTCCTTCGCTCAGTCCTTCAAAATGTTCAATCTGATTGCTACATTTCCCCTATACATATAGACAGGCAATATAAGGGATTATGTAAGTGGGATTCTTAACCGATTCCATAAAGTTGGATTCCGCGTTTTAACATCAGTACTCTAGGGTATACCCATTCCCTATTGAAAGATTTACGTTCAAAGGGAGTTAATATTATATACCTTCAGAGGGGTTATAGTTCAAAGATATAGTTCATTCAGATCACCTTCGTTATATTTTCATTAAGGTTGTAGTTCAAAAGTTTGTTATGGAGCCCAGTCTTTGCTCAGTCATTGGTATGTTCTGTCACTTCGATCTTGGTTGTGTTGTATCTTCGTTTTGTTCTTTTTAAGGGTGTTAAGATTATTTATATATATATTACATATAGTTCATTCAAACAGTTCAAAGGGGTTGACACTGTGTTATATTTTCACTAGGGTTAAAGTTCAAAACAGCTATGTTGAGTTCAAGGGTGTTAATATTTATTTATATTATATAGCGTTCATTCAAAACTTTGTTCACTTTGTTCTGTTCACTTCGATCTTGGTTGTGTTCGATCAGATCAGTTCGATCTTCGTTCACTTTGTTATGTTCACTTCCATCTTGTTTGTGTTGGATTTTCGTTCACTTGTTCACTTTGTTTTGTTCATTTCACTTGGCTTCATTGGGGTAACTTCTCTTTAATCTTAGTTGTGTCCGGTCTGTTCATATCTGTCCAACCAGTTCGATCTTCGTTCACTTTGTTATGTTATGTGCACTTCAATCTTGGTAGCGTTCGATCAGATCAGTTCGATCTTCGTTCACTTTGTTATGTTCTGTTCACTTCGAACTTGTTTGTGTTGGATCTTCGTTCACTTCGATCTTGGTTGTTTTGAGGTGGCTGGTTGTATATTGTTATATCTTTTTCCGTTCAGTTTCTTGCAATAATAATTGGATGTTATTACCCCTTTCCATGGCCTCGAATGCTGATATTAAAACACGGAATCCAACTTTACGGAATCGGTTAAAAATCACACTTACCTAATCCCTTACATAGCCTGTCTATATGTATACAAGGGAAATGAAGCAGATTGAACATTTTGAAGGCCTGAGCGAAGGTATAGCTAGGAAGTAGTGTTACATGTCAATATTAATGGATGATAGTACAGCCAATAGTACTGGTACAAGCTTGCAATGGTACAAAACTGCTGTAGAAGCTATTGAATAATAGGACAGATAGACCATAGATAAGTAGTGGTCTTCGAGTTTTGGAGATAAGATGGAAGCCGTTGGTAAGACTACCTGTATAGGAACTGCATAGGAGCCATATGGGCGCTAGGAGCCATATAGGAGCTGAATTATAGGTATCCTTAAATACCGAAATGAGGCTAAGAGGGATAGTAAATTAGACCTCATTGAGGGACTTTTTCATGGCCCCCATGGCCTAAGACGAAATGAGGCTAAGAGGGATAGTAATTAGACCTCATTGAGGTTTTTCTCATAGTCCTCTTGACCTCATACGACTAAAAAGGGGTGCCGAAGGCCAGACGTTAACCAAAAAAGGGGTGTTGAAATTGGGGTGCCACGGGTTATGGTTGTTAAATACCGAGACGAGGGTAAAGGGATAGTAAATTAGGCCTTAATGAGGGATTTTTGCATGGCCCTCGTGGCCTCAAAAGAAACGTGGTTAAGAGGGATAGTAAATTAGACCTCATTGAGGGATTTTCTAATAAATCTCATGGCCTCATAACACAAAAAGGGATTCCAAAGAAAATATCCTCGATAGGTATCCTCAAATAATACAATACCAGGCCATAGGTATCCTCAAATACCGAAATGAGGCAAAGAGGGATAGTAAATTAGGCCTCATTGAGAGACTTTTTCATGGCCCTCATGGCCTCAAACGAAATGAGGTTAACAGGGATAATAAATTAGACCTCACTGAGGGATTTTCTAATGAACCTCATGGCCTCATATGACAAAAAAGGATTCCCCAGAAGGTATCCTCGACAGGTATCCTCAAATAATAAAAATCCAGGTAATAGGTATCCTCAAATATCGAAATGAGGCTAAGACTCGCTTGTGCGAGTCACTCGTTCGAGTAAATACATGTACTCTATGGCTTATTTGCTCGGTGGGATTTGAGTCGATCGAGCAATGACTCATCAGTAACTACTCGATAGATTCTTGGCATCAGGAATGATATAGGCTTTCATGGAGGTTGTCTATCAGTTGGCTTTAATCCAAAGGGGCCTCTCAGTACTATAGCACTATGTGCTACTATTATAAGACATGGTATGGCGGTCCTAAAAAGGATTCTGGGGGAAAATGCATAGTAAATAAAGTCAATGTCGGTAGTTTGGGGTGGATTTTGGTGATTTGGAGAGATTGTCGGGTTGTTTGTGGTAATTCTATGAATTAAACTAGGATTCTGTGGAAAAATCCGAGCCAGGAAATTACTCTTGTTCAGTAAAACTACCCCAGGGACCCTCGATCCTATAGCACTACGTGCTAAGACGATAAAATGGGGAAACCGTATCAAATAAATTCGTTTCTGGTGATTTGGGGGGATTGTCGGGTTGTTTGTGGTAATTCTACGAATCGGGAAATACTCTTGTATAAAGGAACACACCCTCCGAACATACCCCGCCCCATTGCCAAAAATTGGGTAACATAGCAACCACGTGCTACCATAAAATCCAAGATGGCAGCCTCCAGTATACAAAATGGTCGACGGAAGCACGTATCACCCTAACAACACGCGCTAGGCTTGCACACTAACACCACGTATCACTATGGTCACAAGATGGTCGCTCACGCTGGTTACCATGACCACCAAACATGGTGTCACCAGGTCAGGTGACTATGGCGTCATATATGAGATCCTCCATGAGATCCCCAATGGGGCCCGGTTGGGTACATGCTATACTACTCTTGTAAATAAATGTGTTCGCAAATCGCAAATCTAAAATTAAACGTTTTTGTCGTTTCGGGTTGAAACGGTTAAAGGATTGACAAAGAAAGGTCGTTTGAACATTCCGTGACTTGACCCTTGATCACCCCAGTCACGAAGTGCTTGTGACTTAGATTATTAGGTGCTTCAAAACTGCTCGGTTCGTGAATATATGGAATTTTCTGTCCATTTCTGATAGTGTCAATAACAAAGTCACTAGCTCCGATATCAAGCCAAAATTGTACATTCTTTTTAAATCTGTCTTTAGCCGCTATATCGGCCGTGCCATGTTCATATCCTGCAAATTTATCAGTTAATAAACAGAAATCGTGCACTTGAGCGTCATTGGTTAGAACATAATTACAAATGGAAAAGTACTTGTCTGCAAAATCATCACCTCCAGTTGACCCTTCATTGTGCTGTGGAGGAACTGTTGGATCGAACCGAATCGTTCCATATCTATTGAACGGACACTTTCTTCTCCAGTGTGAAAACGAACCTTAGGTGAAACATCCCGGCTTGTTGAACTTACTCCGAAAAGAATTTGCACTGACACAAGAAGGCATATCAGAACTATTGTGTTGAGGTATTTGAGGTTTACTAACTGTCGCAGACGGAATAGATTTTACTTTGGAAGACTTTGATTGCCTCTGTTTAATTTTCTTGAGAGCTCTATTTTTAGCCCTATCAATTCTCTTTTCATCGTCTGAACCTGATGCAAGGTCGTGGGAAACATACTGACGCACTGTCTCCCATTCTCCTTCCGACGAATCTGCCAATTTTATGTGCTTGTTTCGCTTCTCGAACGATGATACTAAATTGTTGACCAGTTTAGATGCATACTCATCCTTTCCGTTAGATAACGCCCATTTAAGTTGTTTCAAGGAATCCAAGGAATCAGAATTGAATTTGTACTGGATTTTGTTTCATTCACGCCATAAGGATCAAGGGCATGAAGCTACCATTCATTCCTAGGATTTTTCGTCATAAAGATTGACTTCCGATAAAGTTATCTCTCTTAAAATTACTGGAAGAGCGAGGGAAGGCCCATTTCAGAAGCAAGTAATTATTGAGAGAAACTTAGGACATTCGTAGAAAATGAAGTAAAGTTTCTGTTTGTTACTTTTAATCAACGAAAACAACAGGTTCCCAGGAAACAAGTTAGTAAATCTTACCTCCCATACTATTATATTAATGGAAAAGATAGTATATCTGTATTATATGTCACGATACGTACGTTATTTATATCATGGACAGAAAAGGTCACAGAACATCAAAAGGTAGTAAAAGTGCCCTTCTCTTATTTTTAATTGATTTTAAACAGATAATAATAGTCAAATGTTCAAACTGATTGGGAAAAATTGTGACGTGATTTTACCCCCAAGATGATATGAAAGACATCCGCAGAATATGAAGCCTTTAACTTTTGGTACCTGCAGTTCAGAATAAAGACATATATGGGCTTCCAGCACTCTACCAGTTAACCAGCCATTCTTGTGTCTTGGTAGACTTTTAGACTTTCACCTTGAAAGGCTATATACATTTCAATTCCACTCAATATATGAATACCTCTTGCAGACAAAGAAGTAGTTTCCAACAATAATTTTTACGTAGCGGAACGTTCGGTTAGCCATCCCCAAACTCCTTGAACGGTCAGTCGGTTAGAGTCATTTTTGAAATTTTGCACACTCGATTTTCGTACCCAGAATTGGCCATTACCAAACTCGGCTGATAGGACCTCAAACTAGGCTGATTTGACGCCAATCTCGGCTGATATAAACCAAGACAGAGTTGTCATCATTGATGCGTTACTAAGAGCAACCAGTTTGTGTATATCGAAATGCTCACATTTATTCCTCGTCTTGAAATTGGCGTTACCTGGCATAGTTGAGGGTGTGAAACTAATAATAAACTATTATTGCAAGAACCCGAACAGACGAAACATAATAACTGACAATCAACCACTACAAAATAACAAAGTTACAGAACGAAGTGTACGAAGAAATCGAAGACTGCAGAGAATGAAAATGAACTCGATGGACAGAACAAATATTGTATAGTGAATTGAACATGACGAAGTGAACTGAACACAACGAAGGCCGAAGAGAATTGATCCCATTGAAGTTGGCGAAGTTAATTGAACACGACGAAGATCCAACGCAACCAAGCTCGAAGTGAATATAACAAATGTAACAAAGTGAACAAAGATTAACTATATAAAACAGTGTTAACCCTTTTAAACTATTTTGACCCGAATGAACTAAAAATAACAAACTATGACTGTAACACTCCTTGAACGCAACAAAATTATGAACTAAACGAATTTTTGAACTTCATGAAAGTGTATAATATTAACATTTGAACTTAATTCTTCCAATAGGAAAGGGGAATACCCCGAGTGTTTATGTCAAATCACGGAATCCCACTTTACGGAATCGGATAGGAATCTCACTTATGGAATTCCGTCCATAGCCTGTCTATAAATCGCTGTATAAAATGGTGCATAATGGGAGAAATGAAGCAATCTGATTGAACCTTAACCGAGGGTAGAATCGAAACAGAGATAGCCAACATGCCTGTAGTAATGCTAAAAGTTAGTAAGGATGAGACGCAGGGCAGAATATAGGTCGTCAATAGTAATAGTATAAGACCTTAATGGTTCAAGGGTGTAATATTGGTAGAACACTATAGTCATTGGCTGACTACAGGCGATCATGGTACAGATGGTGGTGCCTATGGACAAGTCAGTGGTAGTGGCCGAGACGCCGCCAGGAACAAACGGGTACTAAGAACCATAACTATCTTCAGATAGCTATCCTCAAAAAGGTATCCTCAAAAGATATCCTCAAATAGCACATCACCATGCCATAGGTATCCTTAAATACCGAGATAAGGCTGAGAGTGATGGTAAATTAGACTTCATTGAGGGATTTCTTCGTCGATCTCATGGCCTCATACGATAAAAAGGTGGTGCCGAAGTCCAGTCGTTTTTCAAAAAGAGATTCTCAAAAAGGGATTTCACAGAACGTGGACATTTGATATCGAGATGAGGCTAAGAGGGATGATAAATTGGACAAAATCAGCCAAAACTTACTAAAAATCGCCGAAACTGTCTTGGCAAAGCCATCATTTTGGGCTTATAATAGTAGCACGTAGTGCTATAAGGTACGTTCCTTTGTATAAGACTAATTTTATTTGTTCTGATACTTCCTGGAATTACCACAAACAACCCAACGATTTCCCTAAACTTTCAAATTTCCGTGTTTTCTGCCTATACTGAGCCTATTCCCTCCATTCCGGGACATGTTTCATATATTTTTCTGTTGTTTTTTGTCTGCTATACTCTACTCGATTGTTTCGGAAGATAATCCCGAAGACGTGCATATCAGTAGGAACAGATTTAGCTGATTGGTTACTATTTTTAGCTTTTCTTGTCTCTTCTGATAGTTCTGAACCGATTCCGTGTACGCCTGTTCTCGATCTGCACACCTTAAGATATGTTTCATCTAGCCGGATCGTCCAAACAGATCAATTTATTTTACCACCACATACCGTGTCACTCCGATTCCAGCACCCCTAAAATAACGAACGACTGGCCTTCGGCACTCCTTTTTGTCGTATGAGGCCAGGAGGGCCTTGTAAAATTTCCTCGATGATGTGTAATCTACCATCCCTCTTATCCTCATCTCGGTATTGAACGCCTACGTCCCGTGGTACCCCAATTCCGAACCTCTAACTAACAAACTATAGGCCTTCGGCACTCCTTTTCTATCGTATGAGACCATGAAGACCGTGAGCAAATCCCTGAATGAGGTATTATCTAATATCCCTCTTATCTTCATCTAGGTATCGACGGCCTCGTCCCGTAGCACCTCACTTCCCGCACCCCTAATTAACAGACGACTGGCATTCGGCACCCCCCTTTTTCTCGCCAGAGGACATGAGGACCATACGGGAGTTCCTCAGTGGGGTACAATCTAGCATCTCACTTATCCTCATCTCGGTAAAAGGGATTCTCTGACCACAGACGTTTTCCAAAAATGGGATTCCATAAAAAAAAGTATTCCGGAAAAGAGATTTCTCGCCGAATCCGTAAAATGTGAAAAACAAATTATTCCTATTCAATCGGACACACCGTCCGAACACAGCCCCGCCCGATTGGATGGTTTTGGGTCACATAGCAACCACGTGCTACCATAGAAACCAAGATTATACAAAATTATATTTCACGAAAACACGGATTTACATCAGAATAACAGTAATGGAACCTGTGGAAATTAATTTTGCCACAGGTATAACGCAGAAAAGTATTTATCGTGGCTGTGACGTCACAAAACACTTTCCATGTGAAGATTTGATTATGATGGAAAACAGCAAATCTAAGCATTTTTCTTGACTTGTAGATTATTTTGAACTACAGAAAATAAAATGCGATAATTATAAAAATAGTGTGTCCATTTTTGTACTTTTCGTAACATAAATTATTTCAATCACTCGCCAAGGTTCGTGGTAAATTGATTAATAGTACTCGTGAAATAAAAGTGAAATATATTTTGATACATAAAAGATTTATTCTGTATTTCCAAGTTCGGGATCGCATGTTTGTCAATAAATTAATAGAGGGATTTCTAACGGATCACGATTTGATACGGAATATCTGAACTTCGTTCAATAAAATCGACCTGAGCCGAGGTTTACCGAGGTTTACCGAGGCTCAGATCGATTTTAGTGAATGATTCAAAAATATCAAATCAAATCGTTACTGTTGTAAGATCCTATTTTTCACCTAATGTATAATTTAACGTTCCACACAATAAAACACTTAAAACCGGCCAGCGCTGTTTACAAACCAACAAACCTTTATTGTGTTCTAACCTGTTGCCTCAAAAACATAGCTTATGGCCTCTCATTCGAACGAGTTCGTCGAGCTCGTTCCTATGAGGGGTCGCTAGTTGTGGTTTCGAGTCAAAAAAGGTGTTTTTCTGTTCGGGAAACTTTTTTATGAAAATATCGTCTGCTGTTATTATTTGTTAAACAGATAATGAAATATCAGGGACGATTAATACAGTTCTACTTCCAAAACCAACTCACTTACAATCTTACGACGTCGATGTTCACTTATGACGTCACGCGTTTATTAGAAGCGTTGCAAACGATATTGCCGTAATGAGCAATCCGATGATGATTGTGTAATTAAGAAAAAAATTTCCAAGCGGAATTTACACATTTTCACGAAATGCCATTTAACCCTTTATCTAACGAATCGCCCGAATCCGCACGCTTAATAATTATGCAAATTGAGCAGTTAAAAAAATTAAATTTTTCAAAATATTTCAACAAAACCATATCATGTGACCCCCTCATTGGAACGAGCTCATTGAGCTCGTTCCAATGAGGGGTCACATGATATGGTTTTGTTGAATTTTTTTGAAAAATTAAAAAACATTATATTTAAAATAATAAATTTTGACATGGTCTGCTTTGGGTAAAGGGTTAATGGTCAACACAAGTTGTACTCAAAAACGCAATTTCATGTTTCTGATTTTGATTTTACACAAAATCTTTTTCTACTATTAGACTGAATAAAAGTGCGAAAAACCACCAACTAGCTGAGCATGAAATTTATTCAAGAAAAAAATTGAAACGAATCAAGACATCTTATACAGTTTTTAAAAAGGAGGAACAAATCCACCATTTCCGCCTTCGGGAGGCGCCTGTCCGAATCCTTGATTACCCTGTCCAAAACCTGGGGGGTTGCCAAATGGTCTGTTGGGGAATACATTACTGTTAGGAAATTGTGGTATGGCGTCTGGGTCCTGTCCTGGTAACAGTTCACCACATGGTTGCGACACGCGTTGTGGCCAAGTGCACTGTTGGTTTGGTTCGTCATAAACAGTTCCTGTTTAAACAAAAAAAAATATGCAATATGTTAGCCTTTATTATATTTATCTACCAAGAGTGGTTGCACGTTTATAACTTTTAATGCCCTTTTCAAAGTTAAGGTTCCGCTCTACAGTTTCGCACTACTGCACAGGGGTAAAATTCTGAACTGAGGACATATGTTGAAACTAATGCCATGTAAATTGGAGATGTATTTTTAGTATCAGATATATGATTGCATTAAGCCATTTGTTGGACAAGAGAATTTGAAGTTTTGGTCCCAGAGTTGGATTCTGGTGCATAGGGGTAAATTACCGGAGGAATTATGGAAAACAGTGGCTTCGAAAAAATGACTACTTTTTAAAATGTCATTTTCACACGGAGTTCGTAGCAGGCATGTAACTAAAAAATGAAATGGAAACATATAATTTTGGGGGGAATTTTAGAAACAGGGGATGCTATGCTCCAGGGGTAGTGAGAAAATTCTGCTTTTAAGGCTGGTGGGTGTCTGAAAATGACTGGTTTCGGCAGTTTTTATGCAATTTTCCAGGTTGGAACCTTGCATTTGACAGTAAATTATTTTTTATAGATTTTTATAGATTGTTTATTTTTACTTAGTCACATAGAGTTACATGTGTATGTTTATAGTGGATTTGAAAAATGTTCTACATGTTATGGGTTAGATAACTTAAGTTAAAGAATATTCGCATTTGAAGAGAATGTATGGAATGTCATTTTTGGAAATACCTGGAAAACTGTGGAGCGGAACCAAATGCTCAACAACAAAAACAGTTAAATGTATTTAGTATACGCTATAAATGACACTGTCAATGAACTCAACAGTGGCATTCTTTTACTACCGCAGATCATATCTACAGTAATAGTGTACCGAACGCACCTTAATGTTTAAGGCCCTATTTCAGGCTTTTCTGATCTCGGAGCATGTGCCCTGACCATGCCATCCTTGGGGGGCCCTGCTGACAATAGACAGAACACCGGGGCATAGATTTCTAGTCAGGTCTTGGCTGCCTTGCAGGCAGCCAAGATTTGACTAAAAATCACTGCTAAACAATTGGACATATACAGGTTCTAGTCTTGTGGGAATTCAAGACAGTTGCCCCAGTCCACTGAGATTCGACACAACTGGGAAAAAAATCAGTCACCACTTTCATGAAAATGAACCTTTCAACTGTTATCAAGCCTCAACAGCGACTTATAAATAGCTAATGTAGGGAGCGCGGTGGCTCAGTAGGTAGAGGTGCAAGCCGAGAGGTCCTCGGTTCGAATCCCACCTGCGGCAACCGCGTTGTGTCCTTGGGCAAGACACTTCATCTCCATTGCCCGCGTGGGGGCACGATGACGCCGTGTACTAAGGCGTACTGCACGTCGATGGTACGCATGTCTTCAACCACTCTAACCCTGCCTGTGCTGCAGTGCGGAGTTACGATGTTGAGGAGCTGGCAGCTGCTCGTCGTTGCTGGATGGTTCTCTCCGGGTACTCCGGCTTCCTCCACCCGTAAAACTGTCAAGGTCATCATTAGCCATTGTGCATAAATATGTGACCTTAAGCATCAATTAGCTAATGTAGGAAAATTTGAACATTCAGACGGTTTCGATATTCAACGATTGGTTCTGTTCGGTTTTTCAGTATCCCAATAATATCGATATAGGTTCGGTTTTTAGGTATATCTAATACACACGCTACAAATGCCACATAGACTCGTGTCAGAGTCAGATTCATCAAAAAGCACTGAATTCTACAAATTTTTCTGAGGGCGATGTAGTACTAATTAGTTATCCCTCCTCTCACTTCCTTGAAGGAAAGTGTCAGTGGAGGGGGTAACTACCGCAGGACCTAGTTAGGACAAGGCAAGCCTGGCAAGGCATCGACCTCAAAATGGCTTTCCAACTCTCATGTTTGCCCCCTCCCCCTTCTCCCCCCCAAAAAAGAATGGCTTGTATTGAATCCTGTCTATGATATCAGTATATCACTACACAATATGTACATGTATTTCTTTTTGAGTAATTTTAGCAATATTATAATAAAAAATAATATATTGAATAAACTACTGAACTGAACTGATCGAACACTCTCCCACAAATTATAACAGGTCTAAGTCCGACATGTATGTGGACAAATTTTGACAGCTAAAATAAGTTAGCGCTCTTCCAGTTAAAAGTTTCAAAGAAGTGATAATTTCCCCTCATCGAGTGTGGCATTCCTGATGTTCCGCTCTACAGTTCTAAAATTCTAAACATAGGGCATATGTTGAAACTAATGCCATGTAAATTGGAGATTTCTTTTTAGTATTGGATATATCGTCCCCCGAGTTCCAATGTGTTCTATGTGCCTACTGGCACATAGAACACATTGGAACTCGGGGACGATATGCTTGCATTAGGTTATTTGCTGGACAACATTATTTAGAATTTTGGTCATAGAGTTTGAGTATGATGCATAGGGGTAAATTAACAGAGGAATTATGGGAAACAGTGGCTTCGAAAAACTTTTTTTTTAAATGTCCATTTTACACGGGGTTAACAGGCATGTAACTAAACTGAGACGGAAACACATAATTTTTTTCACATTTTAGAAACAGGGAGTGGTATGCTCAAGGGTTAGGTAAATGGGGGTAGTGGGAAATTCTGCTTTTGAGGCTGCTGAGTGGCTGAAAATGACTGGTTTCGGCAGTTTTTTTAGTGCAGTTTTCCGTGTTGGAAGCCTTGCAATTTGACAATAAATTATTTCACCCACATTCAGATTGTTTATTTCTACTTAGTCAGATAGTGTTATATGTTTTTGGTAGATTTGATAAATGTAATACATGTTATGGGTTAGATAACTGAGTTAAAGAATATTCGCATTTGAAGAGAATGTATGACATGTCATTTATGGAAATGCCTAAAAAATGTGGAGCGGAACCTAAAGCCTGTCCTCTATGACTTATATCGTCATAAAAATCTACTTTCGATAAAGGTATCGTCCTTCAAAATATTAGACGCGCGAGGAAGTCCAGTTAAGCAAGTTATTCTTTGGAAAATGCCTGTGATGTCAGTAGAAAGTAAAGCTAACTTTCCTTTTGTTATTTTTAATAAAGGAAAACAACAGACAGCACTCGGAGCTGTTTGTTGTTTTCGCTTATTAAAAGTAACAAAAGGAAATTTGGCTTTTTATTGCAAGCTAATTAGAAGCAACTAGTGTAGTTTAAACAATATGTATTTCCAAAACAGAAGAATTAGACAAATTCAAAATTTAGTGGATCCGACAACATTTAAAACAGCAACAAGTGTCATCGATAATTCATCATTCAGAAAATCTATCGATATCACCACCACCACCAACACAAAGTGTCCACTACAGTTAAAACTAGAAGTTCTGTCACGAACTCTGCGCTTATCTAGGCTTAATTGCGCGTAGGAATTGCGCGCAAATGTCATATCGAATGGCATCCAAAGCACTGCAGGTTCTCGTGGTTACTCACAGAAAACACAGGCAATGTTTCTGCCGATGGACCTCCGGGTTACCCGGAGGTCCTTTGGCTGAAACATTGGTTGTGCACAGGCCATATGTACAGAATTTGATAGCCTTACTATAGTCATAACGCGTAGATTCACGCGCAGATCGACGTTCTATCGGTGCGCATTTCATGACAGGACTTCCAGTTTTAACTGTTTAAAGAATGTGTTTTTAACGTAATTTGCACATTTTTATTCTTCCTAGGAAAACAAATTGCAAACCTCATATTCTAGACTTTTATATTAATGGGAAGGGCAGTGTCTGTATTATATGCCACGATGCGCATCTTGTTGATATAATAAACAGGCGTAATGTTACAGACAATCAACAGATGATGAAAACGCCGTTTTTATCGTTTAAAAGAAGTTTCAACAGAAAATGATAGTCAGCCGCTCAAACCGATTGGGGGGGGGGGGGGGAATTGTAAGAAGCCAGCTTTTGTATTTTTATACATTTCCTTCTGTATTTTTATACAACTCCATAGGAAAATACCGGAAGTTCGTGAAATGATGCGCACATCGATAATACAAATTCGCTAACCTTTCGAAATTTCAATTTTTATATGAAATTCCCATTCCTTTAGTGTTAAATTTACTGGAAATAATAGGGACGTAACTTTCCCATAAATTCAAATGACGAAAATTTATCAGTCATCTTTGGTAATAATTGAAAGCTACTATCGAGTAATTGATAACTTTTAATTTACATAATATTTTATTCCAGATTATGGATTACCCCATTACAATTCAAATATCAGTTTACAAATTGTGAAGGAGGGGGTGGGGGAGGGGCGGTTCAAGATCTTGGGAGATGTGTAAATCAGAAAGGGGGGGGGTAAAGATAGTCAACCAGAATAAGTAACCGGGGGGGAGTGATGAAAATATTAAATAACCATTACAGCTGAGACAATTCGCTCGTAGGGTCACATCTGATAAGTTGTGATGTCCAATGCCTCTTTACAGTTCGAAAACGACGTTACCATACTAATACCCCTAGCACTTACACTGACTGAAATCAATGGGAAAGGGACTTCCACGTACTAAATTATATATTCGAAGGATAACAATATTGGTGGAGATTTGAGCAAAGTCCAATATTTAAAAGGTTGACTAATTTCATAATTGTGCAAGCTCCCAAGGTACCAGTCTAATTCTGCAAGAAATTCGATTCGATGCTGTTGTGACCTGCAACCAAACTAACCCTTAAATTGTCCATCGCCTATGTTTAGATTCAATAAGATGGAATATTTCAGTTGGTCGGAAAAGAGAACCCACGGTTCGCTTTTCCGACCACCTGAAATATTCCATCGTATTTGAATGTGAAAAAAATCGATAAACGTTCATTGTCTTTGAATCAACGCAAGAAACTTTTCTTAACACAGACACGTTTTGACAGAATCTTTGGTGGCATTTAAAATACATATATATCATCGCCATTATGTTTACGTACAAAATGTTGGGTGCGCGGTGTCCCAGTGGTTACGGCATTGAACTGCAAGCCGAGAGGTCCACAGTCCACAGTTTCATCGCCACCAGGGGTAACTGAGTTGTGTCCTTGGGCAAGAAACTTCATCCCAATTGCCCACGCGGGGATGAAGTTCTGCACGTTGATGGTGCACCTGTCTTCAACCAATGCTATCCCTGCTTGTGTGGAGTTAGTACGTTGGGAAGTCTGACAGCTTCTCGCCATTTTTCGGTGGTTCTTTCTGGGTACTCCGACTCCCCCACCCTTAAAACCGTCCGACACGAGGTGATCCTCTCGGAAGTGTCGTTAAACTCCAATAAATAAATAAATGAATGTACAAAAATAAATGTTGTATCAGGGTTCCGTTCTTATTTCCAAGGCTATTTCTTGACTCGCCTAAGTTTTGACATATGGCCTTTGAAACGGGAAATCGACTCTGATATAACGTTTTGTACATAAATAAAATGGTAATAATATGTACGCACAAATGTAAAATGCAGATATTCTCTAGATGCTATCAAATTCCATTATTAAACTAGACAAAGTGGACCGAGTAATCAATTTTACTATTACGTAACGATGTAGAGACGTTATCAGCTTGATTTTCAGAGAGAAAATAGATTTTGCCAATGTTATCGTTAGTGCATCACTGCTTTATTTATGTATTTATTTTTTTTATTGGTGTTTAAGGTCACATACCTATGCACAATGGCTAATCATGACCGTGACAGTTTTACGGGTGGAGGAAGCCGGAGTACCCGCAGAGAACCACCGAGCAACGACGAGCAGCTGCCAGCTCCCCAACATCGTAACTCCGCACTGCAGCACAGGCAGGGTTAGATTGGTTGAAGACATGCGCATCACCGATGTGTAGTATGCCTTAGTACACGGCGTCATCGTGCCTCCATGTGGACAATGGAGGTTAAGTGCCTTACCCAAGGACACAGCGCGGGAGTCCGAATCGATCGCCCAGACTGCCACCCATCCTAGGACTAACCGGGCTCGACGTTGCTTAACTTCGGTGATCTGACGAGAACCGGTTACTGCAACTCCACCGCGACCCACTGCTTTATGAACAAGTCTACTTGAGTTTGTACATTCAGAAATCGCATGTTACCTCGAGATCTCCTATTACAGAACGGATAACTATCAGCAATACCTGTCTTTCTTTTTATTGCGGTTTAACGACACTTACGACAGCAGGGCACACCTTTGTCGGGCAGTTTTATGGATGGAGGAAGTCGGAGTACTCGGAGAGAACGCACACTCCATGGTGCACTAACTCCTCACAGATAGGATTAGCATTGGTTGAAGACCATCGACGTGCAGTACGCCTTAGTGCACAGAGTAGCTTGCCCAAGGACATAATGCAGTTACCCCTGGTGGACCTTTCGGTTTGATGTCGTAACCACTGCGCCACCCCCTCCCCATCGGTATTCTAGCGCCTATTTTACATATTTATGCTAGTTTCAAGTACTTGTGTCTCCTTCCATAGAATATTAATGTCAGTCCCATACAGATAAAACTAGAAGTCCTGTCACGAACAGCTTATCTAGGCTTAATTGCGCGTAGGAATTGCGCACAATTGTCATATCGAATGGCACCCAAAACACGGCTGGTCTCCTGGTTACTCATAGCAAACGCAGGCAACGTTTCTTCCAATGGATCCCCGGGTTACCCTGAGGTCCATTGGCTGAAACACTGCTTGTGCATAGGCCATATGTACAGAATTTGATAGCCTTACTGTGGTCATAACGCGTAGATTAACGCGCAGATCGACGTGCTATTTGTGCGCATTTCATGACAGGACTTCTAGTTTTAACAGTCCGATGCATTACAATGGGTGGGGTCGGAAGGTTGTAGGGTCGTCTAAGCTTATCTTCGAAATTCATTGTCTGGGAAAAGTTCTGATTTGTAATCGCCACTACACCATTCCACAGACCCATCTGTTATGTGTACACGTGCTGGACTTTCGTATCGATCAATCTGTTGCCTATATTAGTTGCCGTGCGGACGGGTACATACTGAATTTAGCTATTTCCCCTTTCCGAAATACCTCGTCATCTGAAAGTGACAATTACTCCAACACTACCCACCTGAGATATTATTGTGTTCCAGACCTTATGCTGTTATCTCTTTACCTAACACTTAAGGCCATTAGAGAATAAATTCTTGAATAACAAAAAACTGTTATTTTGTTGCGTGAAACACAGCTTATTTCCACTCACTGGACCGAACTCTTGGAGCGCGTTCCAGTGAGGGGGTCATAAATACGTTTTAGTGAAACCATAGAACAAAATTGGAATGTCGATTGTTGCGAATTACGTAAACTCTTTACCCAACCCACTTGATATCAAAATTCATTATTTTCAATATTATTTTTTCAATTTTTTTAAATGTTTTGACAAGACCATATCATGTGACCCCCCCCCCCCCCCCCCTCCCTCATTGGAACGAGCTCGATGAGTGGTATGGCTTTGTTAAAATTTTGGGATTTTTTATTCAACTGCCTAATTTGAAAATTGAACTGGTGGATGCAGCTGATTCGTTCGGGAAGGGTTAAATTAAATGATAACCAAATCTTGGGGAGCTCGGCGGTTCATTGGGTACATCA
Organism: Pictodentalium vernedei; assembly: GCA_031216915.1. Taxonomy (NCBI): domain Eukaryota; kingdom Metazoa; phylum Mollusca; class Scaphopoda; order Dentaliida; family Dentaliidae; genus Pictodentalium; species Pictodentalium vernedei. The sequence goes on along the minus strand of CM062294.1, from coordinate 60,124,488 downwards.
GTGTACTTAAAACAAAAACAACTCATATATTAAAAATATTATAAACTTAAACTATAAAGAATTTAGCTGAAAAACATATTATTTAAAATATGTAATAAATAAAAATAAAAGATTAAATTACAACATAATGATGTTTCCGAGACAAACGCAAAGAACTGTACAGTGTAAATTGTTGTTCATACAACTTTTGCATGTTTACACAACAATTTACGGCAATACTTAAATCTTTGAGGATGGAGACATATGGTGGTGTTTTTAAACTAGGGAGAGAGAGAGAGAGAGAGAGAGAAAGAGAGAGAGAGAAAGTGAGAGAGAGCAGAAGCACATTCACCCGAGAGAGAGAGAGAGAGAGAGAGAGAGAGAGAGAGACGGGGCGGCACAGAAGTCTCTCTCTCTCTCTCTCTCTCTCTCTCTCTCTCTCTCTCTCTCTCTCTCTCCATGGGGGAGGCGAGTTGTTTAAAAAACAGGGGCGAGTTGTCCATAGGAGCGAGTTGTCCAGGGGCGCGATTTGTCCAAGGGGTGTCCACATGACGCTCTGTACTAATGAACCTCATGTCGGTGGCGCATTTGTCTTCAACCGTTGCTAATTCTGCTTGTGTCGGGTTAGTAAGTGGATAGTCTGACAGTTGCACACCGCTGTTTTGGTGTTTTTCCTCGGTTACTGCGACTGTAAAACTGTCGACACCATATGATACTGGCTTCTGAAAGCGATGCTAAACCCCAATAACCAAACCTAACCAAACAACAAATCTACTTGATGGGTCTAACAAATTTAAAAATCTGTTTCTCAGGCCCTCCTGCATGGTCCTTTGGTTGCCGCGTGCTCTCTTTTTATAAGTTTATAACTAATACAAACACAAAAAAAAATAAAAATTAAATGATTTTTGTCTGATATATTACTCAATATAATAAAATTGATAAATTTGTCGCTTGAGTGCAACAAAGCTACGCAATGCCTTATCATTGCAAAGCTTTCTTACACTCAAGAAACGAAATACACCACCACCACTGCTATTCTGTAGATTATGAGGCCTAAAGCATAAATTAAACCAAGAGCATGAACTTTTGATGGCAAAGAAATAATTACAAATAATACAAAATGAAATAAAAAGCCGCCCGCCCACATGCAATATTACAAAAACTGGACTGAAAACAAAAGACCTCCTTCATGGTGGGCGCTATAGTAATAAAGTACTTACCACGGGCACACATATGGTGTCCTAAGAATCGCCCAAATGCGCATGTGTAATAAAATTGGCAAGGATACTGTCCGATGTCAAGTTCAGCGTATCTGTGCACTCCCAGTCTACCTGCTTCGTCTGCTTCGCAATCACGTATGATGTTGCATGGTGGTGCTGCTTGTTGGATACTGAAAAGGTTAAGGTGATAAAAGATTATGACTTGTCTTCAAAATCACCTTCATTTTAAGTTATTGTGATGCGTTGACGTAACATGTTACCGTCAATTCATCATAATAACGTATATGTTCCAATAAGACACTACCCATAGCCCAAAACCTACATCGTGAAACACGAGGGGCTTATTTACTAAACTTGTGATCGTTAAAAGTTGCCTTGTTCAAGGCAACATTTAACGATCACAGGTTTAGTAAATAAACCTCTCGTGTATCCCATGACGGCACTGGAAAATAATCAATAAACCAGATAAACTCATTCCATCTCAAATCAAATCGTAAATCGGTTTGTAATTTAAACAACACTTCATCCGGAACACCGTTTACTGCACGTGTGGAAAATCCAGAAAAATGAAGCGGCTTGCTAGTCACTACCTTGATGAAGCAATTACGAAACGGGCGACGTTATTTCAAATATTTCGCGTGATGACGTCAGACGGTAACATTTGTCACTGGAGCCGTAAACATAAAAGAAACTACGCCAGCTCTCATCCACTCAGAGGGCGAGGATTTTACTGTTATTGGAACATTAAGGTTTTAACGCAAAAAACACAGGAGATCAGAACCGTAAAGTCGAAACATTTTTCCAGAACAATAAGAGAAATCAAAAATTTAAATCTTTTAGTCTCCCAATAAATTTTAGTTCATTCAACCAAAGCTGATCCGTTTTAGTTACATCAGTTTATGTTCCGATCATTGCGAATTCTCGACGTCTCGTAGGTTACGCGCTCGTGTTGTACTTTCTATGTTAGCCTTCAGCTGCGGTACAACATAAACTTTATGTTAGCGGATGACGTCATTACACGAGCGACTCATCTGTCAAAGTCGTGGTTGAACGCGCTGTCGCATCACATTCATTTCAGCTGAGAATCTAGTTTCTCTTTATAGCGGGGGAGGAATTCGCTAGAATTGTGCACTTGGTGATACCTTCCTGAAATTTGGCATGATGTAAGGGTAGGCATCAGAGATTTCAAAATCGATCGGCTACAAGTTGGCACCATCCTCTAGCCACCACTAGCAGCGAAATCCAAAATGGCCGCCAAGCGGATCGAAAAAAAGCTATTTTCGCCGATCGCACAACTGAAGCTCCAAACCTAACACCATACATGTGCTGTAATTGATGTGAATGATGGAGTGAAGCCCTTGGAACAAGTTGGGGGGAAGATTAATGGATAATGGGATCAGAATTTCCGTCGATGTGTGCGTCTGTGTGTCTGACTGTCAGTATGATCGTCCGTCCGTAGATAAATTAGTGTTGAATGTTTCTCGGGAATGCAATGGTCAAATGAACATGGTATGAGAGATTCCTGTCAACACATGAACAAGGGTACTCGATAGTATGCAGCAGTGGGGATACTTGGACATTTGATAATCCAATTAAAGTGACAGTCTATTCTCAACTTCCGGCATTTTCGATAGATTTATTTTCTAAGAAAATAAAACTATCAAATTTCTAGAGGAGTTCTGGTTCAATCTCAACACCATAGCGACACGTCTGCCAGCAAGGGCAGTGCTGGAATGAACTCGGGATGCATTAGTTCCCGTTGTTAATTATACAATGTTATCTTGCCAGTATAGAACATTGGCAAAATGGGACTAGAAGGGGTGAGTGTATGTTTGCAGTCATTCGAGGTACAGGAATATTTTTTGACTACAAGTAGTATTCTTCATTTTCGGCCAGTTAAGATGTGGTGTGTTCCAAGTCAGGATTAATGTTGCCGACACTTAATGCCCATCCCTCATGGTATGCTACTTTACCAGGGATATAGAGATATAGCCACCACTGGGAGCCAAAACATGACCTTTGATGTCGATGAGTGGTCGAAATGTTTTAGCGAATAACTTATCGAAATATGATCCGGTATGGCAATTTGATACCTTACGTTAGATTTATTAGATCAACTCAGGTATGGATTCATTGAGACATGAGTGCGCTACAAGATGAAGGATTTCCAAGTTGATTTGCTATGGAGTAGGAACTGACTAGTCACATGTGGCCTATGGCCAGAGAAAGACAAGGATACCATAGATGAACACACGGGTGAACGAAGGTATCAACTGTTGTACAGAGGCAAAATAGTTGGGGATATTGTATCATGCTATGCATGAATTAACACCGTCTTGTGCAGTAAATAACAGACTATTTTCCGAAATCTAAAACTGTATTCCTATACCCCGGACAATGTAGCAAGCCACATGGGATGAACATTTGTTAGCAAAATCAACTCAACTAGAAACATGACATGTGTTAACTGGCCGAAAATGGAAAAAAAAATACCAGAATAGGAGATGACTGGTCCTAACATGACAGTATACTACTCAATATTGTTACAACAGCCACCTTCACACTTACACAAAGGTGTGCACCTTAATCCAGCTTTCAAGCATTTGCAATTGCCCTTGCAGGCCTTGGCACAACTACAGTGGAGCATCAGTGCACATGCAGCACTTGCGTCTCCTAGGTGAGTCCAAAATGGGACCAGAATATTGAGACGTGGATTCCACTCCCATCCGTACTGTGATGGGTCTGGCACACATAAGTGTTTCTGCAGAGCACGATGCCAAATGAAAGATGACACAAGAATTACCCTTTTTACATGTTGATACAGAGCTGCTTTGGTGGGCGGGATGTTTTCCATAGACTTAAGGCCATGTGTGAACATATGCCGTCTCGCATCATTGACACGTGTACTGACACAACTGTTACTGTACATCTGTATGGTGAGTTTTTCGATATGCTGCATATGAGGGGAATCCTCTGAAAAGACTTGCGGATTCTCAGTCAATTCTATCATCATTTCAGTTGATGCGGGAAAATTCATCCATGCATTCCATCCTGTCTTCTTCCCAATGCCGAGCATGCTGGATGTTACATCACAACCTGTGAAGGCGTGGAAGAAAGTCAGGGCCTTCCAGTAATCAGGTCCAAGTTGTGAAGCTATCTCATGAATTGGCATATCTTTATATGCCTTTCCAATTCCAAACCCAATCCACAGCTCACTGAGTCCAAGGTCACGGAATGTTGCGAAATGGTGCAAAGACAGAATGACGACATCAGAATCAACCGTGCGAAGAAAAGCTATTTTGTGACCTTGTGAGACTGCATGGTTGAGATGAAGCATCATGCGCGTGTCTGCTTCCTCGTGGTTCGATGGAGATATGTCACATAAGCTAACATCCTTATTGCATAGTACATATTCTCCTGATGTCGTTAACAACTGGTACTCGGATGTTGATGTTAATTTCAGCAGTTCAGCAGACAGGAACTTGAAAAATTCGTCTTTATTCTCACTAACTTTCAAGAATGCCTGCCAATTCTTCCCTTTAGGTAAAGGGACGTTCTCGGACACCCGTATCAACCTAACTGCTGTCTCACCGAGGCGTTTTGCTCGCGTCTGATTCTTCAAACTGCCTTCGGGGTAACAGTCATAGATCGCATCAACCCTTGTGGTGTTCGTGTTAATCAGAGATTCGATGTATGGCAATAATTGCAATCGAGCATATTCTCCAAACAGATCCGCTTTCTGTGGTTTGATTACATGGACTACAGCAGGCATATCCAAGATGACAACTGAAGCTTGTCTAGCTGCTGAATTCTTCCCTTGTGCAGGAATAGCTGGTAAACAATTGAGAATTTGAGATTTTGTCCCACTCCGTAGCTTACCTCTATCGGATAATGCTGGCGGATCACGTGCATTCTCGTGCATGAAAAACTCATCCATGTTTGAATCAGGCCGGGCTTGCAGTGAAACGAACATCTGGGTAACTATTGCGGCAGTTGCTTTACTTGACATGAGTTTGTCTCGGCCTTTGTCCAGGTTGGCTGGGGGTGGGTTAAGGAAGGTATATATATTTGCCTTGGGAATAACATCATTCAGGGGTACGGTGCATTCAAAAAGCCTTTCCTTCAAGAAAGTGGAATATAAATGCTTGCCCCTTTCGGGTAATGACCGTAAACTCTTACTAACTTCGGGGTCCATATATTCACCAGTATCTAATGTCACCAGCTGACCACTAGTTTCATCATAAGGGTTGATAATGAGTCCCTGATTCACCAGATCGAGGAGAGATTTCAATTGATTCAGAAATTTTTTCTGCTCTGATACCGAACTTTCCGGGTGTTCCGTGTTATCTGATGATGTTGTGTGGAAACTTGCATATTCATACTCATCTATAACACGCAGAACTTCTGACCTTGAAAGCTCAATAACGACTTTCTCTTCAGCCTGGCCATAGAGACCTTTTGGACCACTGTCTTCTTTGAGTAGTTGGATACTATGTTCTTGGCTCTGATCTAAACCCATCATACTGAACTTCCTCTCACTACGCTGGACCACAAAATGGCCTTCCATGAATTTGTTGTGGATTGAAGGATGCCGCCTGGGTAGCTGAGACATGTCTCTCAGAAATACGGGGACCCACCGACAATAATTTGTATGTCCTAGGGCAAAAAAGTAACTGCACAACTCATCGATAGAACACAGTGTACCAGGCCAGTTACCGATTCGTTGGTTCCGAACGAATTGACAGCTTGTCAAGAGAAAGTTCCGAACGATTTCACCCCAATAGCGCGCAGTTGGAGATTGTGAAAGAATCCTCTGTTCCCACATTTCAAATGACTCATGGGGCCCAGTCTGCTGACAGTAAATCTCATAAGCATTCTTTCTGAGGATCTCAAGCCAAGCTAGAGTGAGAAGATATGCCTGTCGCGTCCTCTTGACATGTTTCCCACCAAGTAGGGATGATGCTACACCGGGTGTGAATATCTTTGCGAGGTGAAACATTCGCTCCCAACCAGAACCACCCATAAGCTTACCACCAGCTTCTTGGGTGCACATTTCAAGATGCAGGAATCCAATCATACACACCATTCGATCCTCACCTATCTCCTCTGGGAACAGCCATTGACATTTTTTCTGCCTGGCATACAACGGACAGTCACCTTCAATGACAGGTATCTGGCCGGGGTTTACGAAAGCAGTAGCTTCCCTGACCACATACATAGCATGCTTCTGCATACTGAGTGAGTCCGCTTTCTGCTCACTGAAAACAGGGAATACCCCAATAACTGCACGAGGTTTGACATTGTCTTGATCTTCATGTTTTGAAAAGAAGCCTGAAAAGGTCACAGGGACTTCATCAAGCTGCCAGCTGCCATCAACCTTCCCTTTATTGCTGATCTGTGACACATGAGACAACCAGTCATTCTCTCCCACGTTCAAATCTGCATATTCATTGGGCCGTACATTACATTCATCTGGAGATTCAAGCCTGATGTCCCCACCAAAGTCTTCAACGAAAGGAACAAATGCATAGTCGTCTGGGAGTTCAATTTGTGTGTCTTCTGGAACATCTAAACTCAGTGGTGGGGGATCAGTACCCACATTGTCCCTGCTCAGTTGACTAATGAGTGTGATGGACGTACCATGCATATCAGATCTACCAGATACATCAATGTTATCAGTGGTTCCTATCGAGAAAACATTACGTTTGCAGTTAGCTGGGACTACAACACCTTCGTTCTTGAACCGCAGTGAAACAGCTCTCGCGAAACTCCTGCGAACATCCATTACGCGATCATAAGAGACAGAGAGTCCCATTTGATGAAAATCTCTGATAAGATTTTTCATACGATCATGGGCATGCAACTTCAAACCCACATAAAGAGGCATTGGAGTTTCTCTGTCACGTCTCTGGTGAACATTTTGTGCATGTTCGGAGCGTTTCGCTGAATTGCTGATCAACATCTGTGAAATAGTACAAGCCACTCGAGTCTTGGCATTAACAGTCTCATCATCGCCTAAGTTCTGTATACTACATGTGCCCTCAAGTAGAACTCTAAGAAGAGTCAGGAGTGAGTTGGGTACAGGCTCGCTCAAGCAATAAGATGAAAATGATCCCGTGAAAGGAGCATGAGATATGAGTATGTGTTTACGCAGAAGAAGACCCACATCAACTATCTTTTTTGCCTCTTCCTCAGACACTATACGAGTTAAAGATTCGGACAACAAGGAGCCAACTCGAAACCTACTTGAAATAAACACATCTCTACCCTGTGTGAAGGCGTCCCAGCCATCGCCCAATTTCTGCAACAAATGTTCTTTGAATCGAGTGGAATGTATTTCTTCACTAAGCCAATCAGAACCGACTTGCTTCAACCTCCGACTGTACAGATTCTTGAGATCGACAAGCTTCATCGCGGAATCGTTGTGTTCAACAAATGTTATGAGCTCTGCCATAACGAGAGGGTCATAGGGCAGGCCTGACGCGGAATGTTCGGCGTTCTTCGACTTTTTAGATTTAGCCGCTCGTGCTTCATTGGCAAGCTTACAATAACAGGTTTTGTGATAGTAAAGATCACTAGCAGCGGAATCAAATGCTGCATTGACCCGAGAAAAAACAACCCAGTTCTCGGCTTCCTTTGCCATAATTTTGAGTTTATTGTTATCAGACATTGATCTGCAAATAGGCTCACTGCTGTCACCTTCGCGTTTGTGACAATAAACACACTGGGGCAGTTTCCTGTCACAGCCAGATTCAAAACTTGTCCGTGTTCTTTTAGGACTCAGCGTGGAGCAGGATGCCACTGCCTCATTTCGCTCTCGCTTGTGTAGCACGCGCTGTACGATGTGAGTCCGAATACTGTCACGGCATGTCTTATGATATATTGCCTTATTCGTCAACAGTGACATCGACATACACTCATCACTCTCTCTCATCAAACAATCAATGGTCAAATTATATGGAAGCTCAACGCCATTATCTAGGAAGCGCGTTATGTCTTCCTCAATAGCTTTATAGGCGTCATGAAAACGAGATTCTCTATACGGACGCATCAATTTCTTGGAACTGTCTTGCTGGCAAAAGCAACAACGTTCCCATTCAGTACTAGTCCGTACACGAAGAGGATTCTCACTCATTCTGTGAATGATTTTTGTGAACAATCGCGTTCTCGAATTAATTTCGACAGACAAATCAGAATTGCTTGCGGAATTACGCCAAACAAGAGATTGTATGGCAAAGAGACTGCTTCATAAAGAGCGTTGTTTCTCCGGGATCAGCGTCATTCAGGTTTGCCTGAATGACGCTGATCCCGGAGAAACAACGCTCTTTTCAAGTTCCAAGAAATTGATGCGTCCGTATAGAGAATCTCGTTTTATTCTACATCATCTCCCACGTCTGTTTCCAACACGTGCGTGGATCAGAGTTCACTTTCGCGCCCTTACAATCGGATGTATAGTCGGTAGACCGTCGAAAAGGAGGTTCCCTTCAGCCGCTGGCGGCCATTTTGGATTGTGCCGCTACTGGTCGCCACCGGTCGGTGTCAACTTGTAGCCGATCGTTTTTGAGAACCTCATAGCCTACACTAACAGTGTGCCAAATTTCAAGAAGGTATCACCAAGTGCACAATTCACCTGTATGTGACGAATTCCTCCCCCGCTATTAGTCTTTGCTTCAGAAACATCGCACTGTCAAAAGTAATTGCGCTGATGATTAGCTGACAGATGCACAATCACCACTTATTGAATTAAAATAACTGGACACAATAAAAATAAATTGAAATTTATTTCGCGTCTCCAGCTTGCGAATTATCTTGACCTGCATTCATGATCAGTTATCGATTTTTGTGACGTAATAGCGATAAAGAACGTCGTTCATTTTTCTTCGTTGGCATGAAATTGTGTCTGTGACCTGGCGTTTTTGGTTTTTTTTGTTTTTTTTTGGGGGGGGGGGGGTAGGGGGAGGGGGTAGGGGTTGGGGCGCGAAACGCATACGCATTGCACTAATTTAAATGCGCGATTTGCAAATAATAAATACCGTTGAACTTGAAGAGGCAAATGTGATAAAACTTGACACACCTTCTCAGCCAAATACTGCAGTCTTCTGACAGTTTCTCAAACATTCAAACACAAACTATTCATTGGGGAGGGCGATAGGTAAACATGGGGGAGGGTCGGAACATATACGTTATTGTGGTGTATTGACAGTAACATGGTGTGATGTTTGCGATCAGGAACTTGTATGTTCAACCTCGCCGCTATCGGGGCTCGGTTTAACATATAAGTTCCTGATAGCAAATATCACACCATGTTACCGTCAATACACCACAATAACTTATAATGTTTATGTCAGCTTTATTGTAAAAATGTATGTTCAGCTCATTTGTGTGGGACAATATGTAGATTTAACTTATTCCAACATTTGTTTCATTGGTCTACGCTTAATTATTTGTTTGTTTTAATGGAATTTAACGAACTTTCTACAGCCAGGATTGCATCGTGTTGGAGAGTTCTACTGATGGAGGAAGCAGGAGTACATAGAGAGAACCAACAGACAGTGACGAGCAGCTGTCGAACTCTGCTCAGGTAGGTTTAGCTGCGGTTGAAAGCAAGGTCATCGTCGACGTGTAGTACGCCTTAGTGCATTTCGCTGTCGTGACACAACGCAGGAGATTAAGTGTAATTCCCAAGTGACACAGCCTAATTACCACCAGTCAGGGTCAATTTTGCGATCTCAAGTCCATGTCTCTAATCACTGAGCCTCCGAACTCCTATTTGTCTATGTTGTAAATTTATTTCCTTAAGTGTTTACACTGTTCCGTTTATCAAGGAATTTGTCCAAGCAACTGTGTGAAAGCGGATTTATGTGAGTGATGGGTCGTTAGACTCCTTTTTGTTAACATTCCAATAAACACCATTATTTCACCCAAAAATATTAGGTATAAAAAAGGTTTTGATCCTTAGACACTTTCTCATTCAAATGACACTCCCACCTCCCCGTCTCCCCTGCTGAACGTCATTATTGGCTTACAGTGTCTTTCAAACTTAGTTTGAAATCCTGAGGGTTTAAAATTTTAATAATCTTCAGTAACGTACTCTTGTCCTTTTATGAAGCTTTCTGCCTCGTGGCCTTCATCAGCCAATAGGTTTTAGACAAACAACTACATCCCGATACTTTTCACTTCACATTTACAGTTGCTAATTTCTCACAGCAGAGGTAATGTTGAGAAAAACGTAATAGTGATGCCTCACACCTGGAGTATTCTTCGCGCATTTCGAACGATGAATGAAGCACAATTGTCTACTTATCATAATAAATAAATAAATAAATAAATAAATAAATAAATAAATAAATAAATAAATAAATAAATAAACACAATGTTTAAATGCTTCGATGTAGGAGCGGTTACAGTTGAAGCTAGAAGTCCTGTCACGAACTGTGCCCTTATCTAGGCTTAATTGCGCGCATTTGCCATATCGAATGGCATCCAAAAGCACGACAGGTTCTGGTTATTCATAGCAAACACATGCAATGTTTCTGCCAATGGACCTCCGGGTTACCCGGAGGTCCATTGACTGAAACACTGTTTGTGCACAGGCCATATTACAGGATTTGATAGCCTTACTATGTTCATAACGCGTACATTACCGCGCAGATCAACGTGCTATTTGTGCGCATTTCGTGACAGGACTTCTAGTTTTAACTGTATTCTTTTCAAGTGGACTGCGTAATAAATATTACTGTACGTGATCTGAAAAAAGTAATTGTCTCACTTCACGAGATAATAAAATTCCAACTCAACTCGAACCAGTTGACTGTTGTGTTAAATAGCTCCAAAATTGACCAAGGGCAACGATTAGCTTCCGAAGTCTTTTGACGAATACCGAAAGCACACTCTTTGATAAAATCCCGGGCCTCCATATAATTTAGGCAAATAAAAATCGAATGTGTCACTCTTCAAATTCTCATCGAGGTTTGTATTTGTTTTGTTTTTGTTTTTTTTTTTAGGGTTTTTTTTTTTTTTTTTTTTTTTTATTAAGTTGGGAACTCCCGGAATAGTTTGTTACCCGTGGAATTCTAAAGCAATACTCGGTGGAGAATAAAGTAACCCTGGAACTCGCCGAAGATTAAAATATGGCAACATTGGGAATATATTATTAGTTACACAGTTTGTTGGTGGCCTAATATGGTATATATTGTGTCAGTTAATTTCATAAATATCAATATGGAATTAACTGACACCATATATAATACTCTATTAGGCCACCAACAAACTGTGTAACGAATATAATCTTACCAACTGCTGCATCGATGCACAGAACTAATAACAACTGCGATCAAAATTAAATGAGAGAATTCTCACAATGTGTTCACGTGTCTTTGCCTTGTTACAATTTATGGGAGTCCTACAGGCATTCTCCCATAAATTGTAACAAGGCAAATTCATAAATACCAAACAGTTTCATTTCGAAGGTAGCATGACACACATCCACAGAATATCGTCGTGTGAGAACCACAAGGTTCTATCTTCCACTGGAAGATAGAACCTTATGGTTCTCACCCGACGATATGAAGCCTTTTAAGTTGCCTAATCTGCACTTCAGACCAAATATGGGCTTCCAACACTCAATCTTTCAACTTGAAGCGTTTATCGGCTGCCGCCATTTTCAATAATCAATGAACAAAGGGGAGATTACCCATAGCTGTCAGCGTATATTGATGTTGACAGGCAGTATATGGTTTTATATGCAGCCTTCTTTGTGACGTCTTTGAACCAATGATATTCCCAGATACTTGTAGGAGGAAAGATATATAACGAGATGGTTCCGCCAACCTATCACCTTTATCAGGAAATTAGAAACAACAGGTTTGATAAAAAAACCAGAAAATTATTTCAACGTCAGTAGGTCCGGAGACAGGATCTTAAAATTTTCCGAAATGGGGGTGGGGGGTTTCAATTTTCCGACAGTGTTCCAGGGTCGGATACATCTTTTAAACCTTTACATACTGAATCCTCGCGCGTAATTTATAAATTAGGCATCAAAAGCATATTACGTACACACATTAGAATGGGTTAGTCTCACCTATCCGGTTGGTCGTAGATTTAATTAATAACCAATATGCAAAGTAAACACGCTACAGTCTGTACCATATATGTTTGTCTGTGTTGATGATTATCCATGTGCGTTTTGCTTTTTTATTGACACTCATCGCACTTACTCCTTTTACGAATAAAGGGGGATTATTTTAAAGTGAGTTCTTTTTTTAGTACTCGCAGAATTTGCATTTTTTTTTTCAAATTGAACATTTCAAAAAGAATATTTCTAGCCGGAGAAATTGGATTACCCAACTACTAGGACTTTCCTAAGCTCCAGTGATCGCGAACTCATCTTGAACAGCAGGCTACTTACAGATCTCTTTGCCTTACACCAGCCCCCCCCCCCCCCCCTCCGTTAATTCATGCTGCAATCCGCCATGACTATTTCTCTGACGAGTTTCTTATCCTGGGTTGTGCCCACTTCAAAGTCGGAGATTTCGATCGAATAGTTCTCCGGCATTCACTCCTTCACTTGGTCTATCCACCCTGTCTCTGTGTTTGAATTCCAAATATTCTGGAAATTTAATTTGCACCATCCGCTGTCGGGGTATTTATCAAATAGTTGACAAATCAGAGTTCCATTAAATATATTCTGTATTTAATCCTTTGCCCAACGAATCGCCCGCATCCACCCGCGTAATAATCAAATTCAGCAGCTGAAAAAATATTATTTCTCGAAAAATTTCAATAAAACCATATCATGTGACCCCTCTTTGGAACGAGCTCGTTCCAAAGAGGGGTTACATGATATGGTTTTATTGAAATATTTTGAAAAAATCTAAAAAATGATATTTACAATAATATATTTTGAAATCGTCTGCGTTGGGTAAAGGGTTAATCCTCATCCACAAATGCTCACCTTTTTTTGCTTCTTGTGCTGCATCATTACTCGATCCCGTTATTCGTCGGCCTGCATCGTTCTATAGGGTTTCCGAGCTCTTTAAAGCCATTTGGTTTAAAGGTATCACTTCCGTACCATATGTTATACTTGGTACACCTCCCATTTCCCAAATTGATTTCCCCTCGAAGACCGTTTTTCCCTATAAGTTTCATTTGATTAAGGATTCGCTTCCCATTCACAGTTAGTTTATTCGTGTGGTTTCGGCAGACGCCTCTTCTCGTACCGTTTATATTTACCCCCTAAATACTCGTAGTCACATGTCTCTCCCACACTAAGAAGTTTGCTGCTACCTTCCGGAATACAGAACTATCCCACTCTCCACCTTCGAGTAGGTTCCACTCTACGACCCACGGGTATAACCTTGCTTTTGTTTTCATTTAATTCGAGTCTTTTTTGTTCTCATATCACCCAACAATTGCCAGCATTTTCTCCATCCCAACTTAGCTTTTGAAACAAGTACCATATCATCTGCGAAGAAAAGCCATTTGATCTTCAAGTCCCCAACTCCGTGTATTTATAAAGTAATTTTTAATTAATATACTGTGCTTATGGGTTAATCTGGTTTGTCTCGCCTATCCGGTTGATTGTTGGTAATGAATGTTGATAATGAACACGAACGGAGTTAACCCTTTACCAAACACGAAAAGCAACGACACTTGCAATTAAAATACTTGAATACTTTTTTTTTCATTTTCATCACAAATATATAGCTTATGACCCCTCATTGGAACGAGTTCAGTGAGATCGTTCCAATGAGGGGTCATAAGCAATGTTTTTGTGATAAAAAAAATTAGAATGAAAATTGGATAGCATTTTTATTTTTGTGAATAACGCTGGCCGGTTTTGGCCGTTACGTTAGGTAAAGGGTTAAGCAGACAAACTTACTAGATACTGACTATAATCCGGTCTCCGTTTGATCTTCCTAATGTTCACACATTTTACCGAAACAATAGCAACCGGGTAAGTGAGAAGACCCCATTAGAATGAGCAAATCGAGGTCGTTTCAATGAGGGGCACACTATATAGTTTCCAAAAAATTTAAATTATTGACAAAAAAATTAAAATTAAAAATTGTTGATATATTGTGTGCGGTGGGCAAATGGTTAAAGTGGTAAATTATTTTTTTTTAAATGAGTGACGTCTGGAGAAAATGTTGGTATTCGAACCACCAGCAATTTTTCCAGTCAACAACAACATTTTCCGATAGACATTGTCCCAGCACCCCCACTGGCTTCGAACTTAAACCTGAGTCGAAAACATGGAAACCAAAAAAGTCATGTTCCATCGGAATGTATACCTTCCACTTCAGGTGGTAAAGTAGAAAAGCACAGAGAGATTTTGAATCTTGATAAACTGCATCACTGACTGTTATCGTTATTCATGAAAACGACTTTCGTTAAAGTTATTTCCATTGAAATTTTTACACACGAGAGGAAAATCCAATTATGAAATAAGTAATTTTGGAGAACGCATCTATGTCATAAGTAGAAACCATAAAGACAAGTTTCCTTTTGTTACTTATAATCAATGAAATCAACAGAAAGCAAATGTAAAAAGCCAGATTCTGTATTTTTTACTGCTGCACAGAAAATGTCCCAAGTTTCACATCGGCGATACAAATTCGCAAACAATTCGAAATTTGAACTAACATTCCCAAACGCTTAGTGTTAAATCTACTGACAGCATTATGACATTAAGGGAGCTAACCTTCGAGTAAATCTACCCAATTAAGAAAAGTTTCAGCCATTTTATGTTTGTATTTTTTTTAACAAATAACAACAGTGTTACACACATACATTTGAGTCCGTCTTTTGTAGTTTTAATATTTATAATCATGTTGGAAACAGACTGACGGGAAACGGTTCGACTGGAATCTATACAAATTATAATTGATATAAAGTTTGCAGTTTATATTAATTTTGATAATGATTTGCCGCTCGTAAGTTTACAAACTGATTGAGTAATGTTCAATGCCTACATTTTCTTTTCATGATCTCTTCATGTAAGGACAATTTTCTGACACTGTGGCGGATATTTTTACTCGTCATCAAATTTAGTAGCCATCTAGCTTACAGCGCAGCAAATATCTTTTATTTTCAAGCAAATGTAGTTAATCCGTAGCCTGTAACTTATAGACGCATAAAATAAATATACATAAGGCCACACAAAATAAATTAATTGATTCTCGTGCAATTTTCTTTTCAAATCAGGGGGGGGGGGGTATTTATTATTTTTATTTCTATTTTGCAAAAACTGAGCAAACATGCAGAGGATTTCGGCTGTCCTTTTACACACAGAAATATAGAAAGTGCATATTCATACAAATAAATTCACTTTTAATCGGGGGGGGGGGGGGGGTCTGCAGAAAAATTCCAAACACTAGGCCGGGGTGGGTGGGTACCCCGAGGCTGGAAAAAACAAGTAAAGTAGACAATTTGCAAATTTTTTCCTCCAGCCAAAAAAACACATTTTTGCAATAGATTGAGCTTACAAAACCATTTTAGCATGTATCTGGATGCATTCTAGCCCATTTAGAATGATAAATTTGGTTTTTGGGGGGTTGAGATCTTGAATAATCAAAATTTATCTTGGATACAACCTGACCGGCATCTTGCGGATGATGATTGATTACCAATTTTGCTCTCTTTGTTTATGAATGATCATTCCATTTGGGTCAGTTGATATGTACTGACTGCACATGCTTTACAGGATGTATGGCCCACAAAGCTCAAAATCAATGTTTGCCTGTCTGGTAACCTAAGGCAACCAATAAACCCAATATTAGGTCAATCAAGGCACAAATAAGCTTCATGAATCAAACAAAGTCTTCTTGGACTGAATCAACAAACAAAAATATGTAATGAAATGATTGAGAAAAATGACAAAATATTAGAAAATGATAAAAATAAAAACTCAAGGCAGTATAACTAGAGTATGCCAACCTCATGAAAAAATGAAATGAAAGTCTTTCTTGAAGTCCGAATACAGGAATGTGGTGATTCTCCATAGCTACTCATATGCAATCCGTTATGAATAATTAAAATGAGACAGAAATTCAGTCATAACAGTTCAATGTTATCAACAATATCAAGTATGAACTTGTGTCAATATTACAATGGAGACTCAGCCATGACATGAAAAACCAAATGGTCGGTTGGAGCATCGTATGAAGTCTTGTAGTGGAAACCCTTGGCTGTAATCCAATAGATCTGACAACCGCAACCACTGATTGAGTTTTCTATTGTAAGTACCCTAAGATACATGATGATGAGGCATCAATACCTTTTGGGCACAGCTTATTTCTGTCATTTGAGACATTTCGAACAATCAAATTGTGCATTGTCTTAAAAAAACGAAATGTATGGCGGTGCCCCTTCTTAGCTAAATTCTGAGTCCACCATTGGTGGTTGATGTCACAGTCTCCAGAAGTGCTGAAGTGAATATATAAATACCCCGAACAACCCAACCCCCCGCAATTCGAATGATCGCCATGTACCGTCGAATAGCCACGGAAAGTGTGAAGTTGATTTATCATTTTCCAATTTTTTCTCCCTCCGTTTCGCAGATGAGTTAGTGCCCCCCCCCCCCCCCCCCCCCCCAGAACTTGCAACTGAGTGTCAAACTGTCATTGGATGGCGTCCCCTCTATTTCAAAATCCTGGATCCGCCCCTGTTCAGTTCATATTAGTACCAGTGTTCATACTGTGGTTTGATCATTCAACTTGGTTGATTCAACTTGGTTCATTTCAACATGAGCGCATGTCACTTCAGTCACTTGTATGTTCTCATAAAGCTGAGGAGCATCATCATGGGGGCCTAGCAGTAGCACGAATTTAGGGATGCCCACTTCCTACCAAAAAAAACATAACAAACTTTTTATTAAAAGACATCTGTTCTTAATGTGGAACACTATTTTGATACCTTTTTCTGAGGACAAGTTACATATAATGTGTTTGTTGTTTTCTCATCACTGGAGACAAAATTGTGACTCTAAACATAACTCTGAAACTTCCAAGTTTGTTCTAATGGAGTTAATTCCCTTGAATAAGACTGTAAAAAATGGGGAAACAAGCTGAAAGTATGAAATGGAACAAATATGACTGAAATCCTGACTATCCATAACAGTTTTAGTGGAATTGGGGGTGGGTCCCTGAACTGTCGGTGGAAAAAATATGCAGAGGGGGGGGGGGGGGGGTGGTGGGTCCCTTAGGGGTGGAAAAAATTGTTTCGGGCCTAGTGTCTGAAAATTTTTTCCTGACCTCCCCCCCCCCACCCCACCTGTTTTAATTTGAAAAATAAAACATTCATCTAAACACAGACTGTAGGGACTGCAATTCAAAGGCTTCATATTCTTTCGATGCTCTTCAAATTATCTTTCAAGTACATGTATATAATCTATGGGGGTTTTCCTTGTTTCAATTTTTGGGAGAGTGCCTGTAGGCACTCTCCCAAAAATTTTAACAAGGCAAACCTATTGGAGACGCAACTAAATAAATATGCATAAATCAAAAATGTAAAATATTTCGGGTTTTCCTGAGTTTGTGCTAATATTGGAAGACACCGAAAGGCAATAAGCGAGCAAACATGGAGAGCATTTAGGCTGTCCTTTTATACACAGAAATACAGAAAGTGCATATTTATACAAATAAATTCATTTTTAATTTGAAAAATAAAACTTTTCTCTAAAAAGAAACTGTAGGTACTGCAATTCAAAGGCTTCGTATTCTTTCGATGCTCTTCATATTATCTTTGAAGTAAAAGTATTTAATCCATGGGATTAGGCCTCGTTACATTTTTTTGGAGATTGCCTATAGGCACTCTCCCATAAACTGTAACATGGCAAACATATTGGAGACGCAACTATATAAAAATGCATCAATCAAACAATGTAAAAAAATTCGGGTTTTCCTGAGTTTGAACTAGTATTGAAAGACCCTAAAAGGCAATGAAAATGTTCAATGAGGGAGTTCAAATTCAATGAGGGATTTGCCTGAGAATCAAAACAGATTTTTTAACATAAAAGTAGTGTAGACTCTGTCCAGTCCCAACGGCCACGAAAACAATCGTTTGGCACAAAAAATATATCATTTGGCACCAAAATGTGGCACACAAATATACTTTTGTTAAGTCTCAAAGACTTTCTGGTGTATTATTGCAGTGAGCCGTTTTCGATAAAATCTCTGTATATTGACACAGGCGAGACAGCGTACACACCTGCCAAGTAATCTAACGGTAACAGCCCTAATCATGGCTCTTTGTTATGGACCAACTGAATCAACAGTTTTCAATTTAATCTGATTCTTAACAAAACATTTATTTTTTACTTAATCCTTTTTATCTTACCTAAACTTTTTCTAATACTTCTGGAATATTATAAGTTATTCTTTTTGTTGACAGGGGACATGGTCTCACATTCCCTGCATGGAATTTATATTCAACCGAGGCGGAAGCCGAGGTTGAATATATGTTTCATGCAGGGAACGTGGGACCATGTCCCCTGTCAACAAACACAAAAAACGTACATGTCCCGTTCTTACACAAGTAAAATTGAATTGGAAAAAAAAATCTTTATTCAATGTTTACGTACGCAATCAACGGGGCGAGATGCTCTCGATTCGTTTCAGTTTATGTTACAGTAAATTAATGAAAAGAAACCTTATAATCTAATCAGTTTCAAAAATAATTAGCCATGTTTACATAACTAATCTTTTTGTACGTAATAACGGTACTCTTGTGTGTATTTTACTTTAGTTAAATGTATTTGTCTCAGTTGATTTCAAGTGAAAAAAAGACATTGCGATGAACAGTTGCTCATGGCAACGAGACGCTTTCCTTGACAGTGGACATAAGAATCGCTGACAGTAGACATGTGCGCGTGACCCGGCGACAAAAAATAAAATCAACGAGGCAATGACCAATCACTGCAAGGTATTGAGGTTGGTATCGGGACATAATAATTTATTTGCTACTGGTTTATTTGGAGTGAATAAACAGTGAGTAAATATTAATTATGAAATTATTTTGTAAACGTTAATAAAAAGCGTTTTATTTATTTGTTTATTTATTTATTTGTTTATTATTTATATAGCTAGTTAGTTAGCTAGTTGGTTAGTCAGTTTAAGATTTTTTTTACCTATTTTTGTTTCATTTGTGCATGTGTGTGGTGGAGTGGGTTGTTGGCTTCTAAAGTACTTAAAAGAGACAGATGAATACTATTTACCTATATTTGTATCATTTGTGTGTGTGTGGTGGGGTTGGGGAAGGGGGGGGGGGGTTGTTGGCTACTAAATTACTTAAAAGAGTCAGATAAATACTAAAGTAAAATATTGCACTTTGAGTGGAACAATTTCGGATTGAAACGACATTAACTCAAGAACTCAGGACTGGTATTATACGTTGATTGATTCTTTATTAATTCTTAATCTACAAAATATTTTTGTTGCATTTTATCCATCAAGGTTTGGCTGCCGTACAGCAGCCATCACTTCATTTGATAAAAAAATAAATAGAGCCGTTTCAAAAACTCAAAGACGAGAGTCAGAAAAGAATTTTATTAATATGTTTTGTTAAGAATATAAGAATAGACCACGCTTATGCATGGCAGGAATATTCGACCGCATCGGTCAAAGATTAAAGAAGTGTGATTACCAGGATAAAGACACCTGATTTATCTTGTTATGAACATCGACTTTCGATAATGTTTTCTCCCTTTGAAATTATTAGACTTGCGAGGACGGTTCAATTAAGAAGCATGGAATTGTTGAGAAAACACCCATGACATCAGCTGAAAATTAAGCCAAGTTTCCCCTTCTTACCTCTAATAAACGAAAACAACAGACAGCTCTCTGAGCTGTCTGTTGTTCTCGTTTATTAAAAGTTACAAAATGAAACTTGGCTTTCCATGTCAAGCTAATTAGAAGCAACTCAGTAACAGTCCACTTTGTCTTTTTGTTTAGCGAATGTGTTTTTGGAGTAATGTGCAAGTTTTTGAATAAAAATAGCAAATGTTACACCTCCTAAACTTTTCTATTTTTAGTAGAAAGGACAGTGTCTGTATTATATTTCACCATGCACACACAGTTATATAATGGACGGGAAAAGGGGTCAAAGAAAATTAAAAGATTGTGAAAGCGCCGTTTTTTTTTTATTTTAAATGGGTTTAAACAGAGAATAATAGTCAAACGTTCAAACTGATTGGGAAAAATTGTAAAAAAGCCAGCTTTCTGATGTCTGTGCAATAATACTCATATCGATGATAAATTTCGCTAACATGTCGAAATTTCATTTTTTATATGAGATTCCCATACCCTTAGTGTGAAAATTACAGACAAGTTTAGAATATTAAAAGGAGCTAACTTTCCTGTAAATCTCTTTCGATGATGAAGATTATTAGCCATGGTTCGTATTGTCTGCCGAGCTTTAATAATGAGACAGAAACCGATAAAACTTTGAGGTTTATTTTCTCTTCGTGTTCTTGCAATCTATTGTGTACAGACTACGGGTACTCTTTCATGAATTGCAGCAAATACACAGAACGACACGCGTGTGTGAATGGGTTAATCGATATGGGATCAGTGCAAACGCGGAAGTACAGAACGAGAGGCCACAGGCCTCTAGTTTTATCCTTCCGCGATGGTGCTAGAGCCATATCGATTAACCCATTCACACACGCGTGTCGTTCTGTGTTTATTACACGCCTTCACGTCTATACAAAATTATTAGAAGGACACTCAGCAATTCATTTGCAGTGGAGTCATGCCAACAGGGCACGGGGGGGGGGGCAAATATTTTCGGAGAAGGCCTGGGAAGTGCCATTTCCGGCAATCTGGGTGGCATTTTTGCCAACATTTTGGGGCACGCTACGGGCCAACCGATAGTGGCGCTCCGCTTAGATGGTGTTACCGATCCGCCCCCCCGCCCCCCCCCCCCCCCCCCGCCCGATTTTTCCCTAGCATGACGCCCCTGTTCATTTGACAACTATCAACAAAAATAACACATTTTATTGCCAACCAAATCTGCGAGGGGAACCCGTGTTGCCATTTTATCCCCTGAGTTCCAATGTGTTCTATGTGCTTACTGTCACATAGAACACATTGGTACTCAGGGGATGATTTTCATCTATCGCTAGCGATTCAAAATGTACTTGCATTGCATGATCTGTAGAGAATTCCAGTGAAATTTTGCTTCTATTTAAAAATAGCCCGTCAACGATTTCCGTTCCGCACATGTGTGCTGAACAGATTATTTTCATGTTCTGCATGGTTCAGTGTGGCTGTAGATGGAGATTACATAGAACAGGCGTGTAATAAAACATTTTATGTTCATGGAAGTCCTGACGGCCGAAACAATTAGCACGCCACCTTGTAATACTCACTTCACACATCGTTGAGTGTTCTGGTCATAAGCTTCTTCTCCTAAACATTCAACATACTCTACCTGGCCATTGCTGCAAGCTTCGTATGCTTTACAGCCCCATCTATAGACGCCGTTTGGTTGCTGGTTGCAGTTCAGTGGAGGAACAGTTTTCTGTGCTGTAACAAGAGTGCCTAAAAATGAAAAACAAACCTTGATAACGTTTACAAGTTAAAGTTGTAATTAACTTTGGAAATAACAACAGCGATAATGAACAGACGAATATACACAACATGAGTCTGGTAAAACTTCCATCCCCTCCGAACTTCTCTGCATATTTATTTATTGAACAATCGTTTATTAAACTTGACAAGACATAAGGCAAAAGCAGAGTAGTCTTTACCTCCTTCCAACGTAACGTGACTGATGGAGAATATCTCGACTGTGGGGTTGACTGATGGTAATGCACTGTTGGACAGTACAACGCTTGATCTTATCAAGGCAAATGTATTTTGGAAATCGGTACAGGAACAACATTTCAAGGAAAGGATTTCTGGGAAAACAGTGAATCGCGTTTATGACTGCCACCCGAATAGGACAAGGGCGACTTTACGAGCTGATGTGACCGCCAACCATTTACTGCTCAATAAATTCTTGAACAGCTATTATTTTATTTTTTTTTTTTTTTTTGTCTCAAAAACATAGGTTATGACCTCTCATTGGAACGAGCTCGACGTTCCGATGAGGGGTCATAACCTATGTTTTGAAGACAAAACATGAAAACATAATGAAAATGAATTGGCGATTCTTGAGAATAGCGCTGGCCGTTACGTTAGGTAAAGGCTTAAATAATATAATTATCGTTAATAATGAAAAGTAATAAACAGTAATCGCTTGACTGGACTGATTACGTGAAATAATTCATTCGAGGCGAGGGAATATATTGTATATATATTCGCGCACTCGTGTTTGTACAACGTCCCTCACCTCTCATGAATTATTTCACGTAACAAGTCCAGTCAAGCGATTACTCTCTATAGACACCATGGATCGGGATTTCGTATTTATTTATTTATTGGGATTTAACGGTACTTTCGACAGCCAGGGTTACCGCGTCGGATAGTTTTACAGGTGGCGAAAGTCGGGATACCCGGAGAAAACGACCGAGCAGCGGTGAGCAACCGTCAGACTCAGGTAGATATAAACTCCGCACAGGCAGAGTTAGCATTGGTTGAAGGTAATTTAACCGTCGACGTGCAGCACGCCTTAGTACACAGCGCCACCGTTCCCACACGTGGGCAATCGGGATTAAGTGCATTGCCCATGGACACAACACATCTACCGCTGGTTACGATCGAACCATGGACCTTTCGGCTTGAAGTACAATGCTCTAACTACTGAGTCTACGAGCTCTGTGAGATTTCTTAAATAAAAGATAGAGAAATCAAGATCGATTTTAGAACAAACAAAAGAAAATGGCATTTAAGAGTCAATATTAGTTTTCCCCATGGTGAGATTCTATTGTGCACTATGGGACAAAATCAGAAAGATAATTTCGAACCGCTCGTGACTTTTTAATTTGCCGAACATATTAACCAGTACTTTTGGGGGCGCGGTGGCGTCGCGGTAACCGGTTCTCGTCAGATCACCGAAGTTAAGTAACGTCGAGCGCGGTTAGTAGTTGGATGGGTGACCATTTCAGCGACTGTTTCGTGCTCCCGCGTTGTGTCCCTGGGCAAGGCACTTAACCCCGATTGCCTACATAGGGGCGCGATGACGCTGTGTACTAAGGCGTACTGCACGTCGATGGCGCGCATGTCTTCAACCAATCTAACCCTGCCTATATCGCGGTGCAGAGTTCAGAGTTACGATGTTGGAGAGCTGACAGTTGCTCGTCATTGCTCGGTGGTTCTCTCCGGGTACTCCGGCTTCCTCTAACTTTAGTTCCTCTCGTGTACTGAGTATACGCGAGTCCATGCGTTTTATTGGTTGAATAAAAGAAATGGTGCAGGGTCAGCTACCAACTTAGCTGTCGGTGTTCGAGAATTCGGGAACAACCTTTCAGCGTGCTGTTACACTCGTCACTATGCGGCCCGGCGTCACTCATTGGATGTGTTCTCAAAACGTCGAAAAACTTAAATTTCCACCACGGTAAGTTTGTTTTGATAGTAATTATAGTTTATATCTAATTAGTGGTCACTCATGAGATGTTCTGCGTTCAGAGATCAGTAAAAGATTCAGACGGTGGGTTTTCTGTGTTAGGTGAACAGAGTTTGTTGTGTTGTGTACGATATATACAATACATGGAGAGTGGACTGTAACTAAATCATCCGGAGAGTAGAGTTATCACTCAAAACATCACATTCAAATGCTGCACATGTGAGAAAAATACAAGCAATGTTTCAGCCAATGGACCTCCGGGTATAACCCGGAGGTCCAATGGCTGGAACTTTGCTTGTGCTTGTTGTGCTTTGCAACAAATTTGAAATTATTGCTTCCGTGGAATCGTCATTCTGCGGGGGATTTAGTGATAATACACTCCCCACGTACTGTATATACGTGCAAGTCTTTGGTATCAATATCAATTTTCTAAAGATAATCATAGTTTAAAATTGGGGAGCAAACAATGACGCGCTTCTCAAGCTTTACAAATCATTCATTCGTCAGAGAGAATTACACAACAGACATCCATGGCTATTCCCCGCGGTTATAGATCCTTCCTACAAAATACCCGATCCTAATTAGATATAGACTATAGCCTTAAGCCTATTGTTCTCTTGTGTAAACACACCGGTACAGATTTTCATTTGTTCGACGTTTTAAGATACAGCCACTCACTGCACGCTATCGGGTTGTTCAAATCTCACCCCTAGACTTTATATTTAATGGAAATGACGACAGTGTCTGTATTATATATCACAATGCGCACGCTGCATATATATAATGAATAGAAAAAGAGTTACTGTAAAAACATATTCGGTGAACTTTGGGCCCAAGTGGACACTTAGTGTTGGGACAAGGAAAACTGATAGATATTCTTAACGACGGATTATCTGTGAACAAGTTGCTTCTAATTAGCTTATCATAAAACCCGTGGATTTCTTTTGTTACTTTTAATAAACGAAAACAGCATACAGCTCCAAGAGCTCCAAGAGCTGTCTGCTGCTTCCGTTTAATAAAAGTAACAAAGGGAAACTTGACTTTATTTTCTAATTATGTCAAGTGCTTTTTCTCAACAACTGCTTGCTTCTTAATGTGGACCTTCCTCGCGCGTCTAAAAAATTCAAAGGGGACAACTTTATCGAAAGTCAATTATCATGACGATATACATCAAGGATGGAGAACAACATTAGAACAAAAAATAATTCAACAGCCGTCTAATAGAAAACAGAGAAAATGAATCATTAAAAACAATAATCAGTCGACCATTGTCTCTTCATTCCCTCACTATATTTTAGCTACCGTCTCAGTAATATATAGTAATGAATTATTTTGTGTACAACGCTCATAAATTGGGTTTAGAGATAAAAATGACTGAGTAATTTAGTTAATACTAAACCTCCCAACACTATATGGATTTGTCAAATTACTGTAGCCAATGTTGTACCCAACATTATCCTCGGGAACTCGGATTGAATTGATTAATAAAAAGCATTGACTGTCCGGCCAATGGTATTGGGAAGTATAAGACAAAGGAACACATTTCGAAATGACCATATATGCTGAAAATGATGTCACGCTAATAACATATAGAGGATATGGAATGAGTGCTTTTCTCATATAATATTTATGAAACGAGTCTAAGAATTTTCCATTTGGGCGAGTCTAAGAATTTTCCATTTGGGCGAGCCTTTGGCGAGCCCAAACGGAAATTCGGACGAGTTTCAGAAATATTATATGAGAAAGACACTCATTTTATATTCTATTTATCATATGACACACACACGCACAAATTAGCCACTTAGTATGACTTTTTAACCCATCACCTAACTTGAGTTGCAGACGGCACTTGGAAAAAACATCCTCGTATAACTAAAAATTTTCATTTTTTGCTTCCAGAACATAGGTTATGACCCCTCATAGGAACGAGCTCGTCGAGCTCGTTCCAATGATGGGTCATAACCTATGTTTTGGAAGCAAAAAGTGAAAATATAAAAAAAATGAATGGCGTTTTTCTTGTAGGTAAAAGATTAATACAATATAACCCAGCCAAAATAGGACAGATAACGTAAATTCTCCCTACTGAAATTATGCAAATGTCCCCCAGTTGTATTTTGTTTAGCCAATCAAATTGTCCAGTTTTGAAATTGACCAATGAAAGCTCCCAACTCTAGTTGTGCAAATTATGAAAATGTGGCCCAGTTGTATTTTGTTCAGCCAATCAAATTGTCTAGTTTTGAAATTGAATAATGAAATTGACGGAAGGCTTTATTTATCACTGATTAATAGGAAAACAAAATATCAAATGTTTTAAAGTGAACTCAACGGACGAGTCATATGATAAATATGTATATATATATAAAATAGAATTAAGTGCTTAGATGCAACTATCTGATGAATATATAAAATAACAATATGGAAAAAAGACTTCTACTTTTATTCTACAGTTAAAACTAGAAGTCCTGTCATGAATTGCGCGCTTATCTTGACACAATTTCGCACAGGAATTGCGCGCAATTGTCTATTGAAAATACTCAAATTACCACGGAGTCTTGCCATTACTCACAGCAAACACAAGCAATGTTTCAGCCAATGGACCTCCGGGTGAAACCCGGAGGTCCATTGGCTGAACCATTGCTTGTGCACAGGCTGCTTAGAGAATTTGATAGCCTTTCTATATGACCTACCGCGCCGATAAACGCGCTAAATGGCGAGGTGTTTGCGCGCAATTGATGGCAGGACTTCTAGTTTTAACTGTATTGAATGAGAAGGCATTGCACAGACAGGGCCATGTTCCTACTCTTCTAAACAAAATGTCACGGGCTATATTAAAATACCTAGGATATCTTGATATTAATATCTAATTCATTAATACAATAGTTTATCAATTTACGTCATTTGAAATTGGGTCAAGAAATATAAAACGGTATAATGTAGAATCGCGTGTGCTTAAAAATTACCACTGGACGTTTGTCCTCGGAATCAATTACGAAGTCTGAAAAACGGTATTATTAAATCTTATGCTAACAGAAGGTATCATTGGATTACACCCGCTTGTGTCGTTATCCTGCTGCTTACGGATGAAAAACCAAAACAGATTTCAAGAAACAAATATTACCCAGTAATTCAAGTCGGAATTTAACCATTTCAATATTGTTTGACAGAGCTATGTGAGATCTGTCAAACAATATTGATGTGATTATATCACTAGTTGTATTTGTGGCAAATATTTATAGATTGAAAATTTGATATGTCGATAAAAAGATAAAATGTAGATGAATAAAATGAATGATGGAATACTCTGAAAGGTTCTGATTAACCCGTTACCCAACGCAGACGATGCCAAAATTTATTATTTTAAATATCAATTTTTCAAAAAATTTCAACAAAACCATATCGTGTGACCCCTCGTTGGAACGAGCTCGACGAGCTCGTTCCAACGAGGGGTCACATGATATGGTTTTGTTGAAATTTTTCGAAAAATGATATTTTTTCAGCTACTGAATTTGCATATAATAATAATAATAATAATGTAGTTTATAGCCGAGTCTCCACACAAGGTGCTCACGGGCTTCACAAACAATGTTATATATACAAATAAAGAAATGCATACAAATATATAACGCGGGCGGATGCGGGCGATTCGTTGGGTAAAGGGTTAACATATTTCCAATACCTAGAAATATTTGTTCTTTGCTTCATCTCGTTTGAAAAACACTTGAAAGCAGAAATACATTCCCTTTAACTGCTGGTCATTGCCAAAGAGGGTCATCATTTGCCCATTTCGGAATATACAATACGAACGATATTATTAATTCAGTATATCAGCTAGTGTGATAAAAGAAGGCAGATATTTTGGTTGGAAGTAAATTGTGTTGGATAAAGAGTGTGTTAAGTGTTCTTTCGTGAAGACAGATGATTATCAAATGTTTAATATTTTTTTTTTTTTTTTGGGGGGGGGGGGGGGTTGAGGGGTTATATTCCAGGTTTTGTAGCAATTCGGAAAACCGAACCGTAAGACCCAGCAAAACACGACCGGGCGGTTTGACCTTGTTTGCGCATGAACTGATAAAACTATTCCACTGGGAAGGGGCTGGACTAATAGCAAAGGGCAGTTAAAGTGAACCCCACCGAGATACTTACAGACAGATCATTTTTGTGACGTGTAGTGCCGTCCAAACTATTGGACCTGTTTGAAAGTTAAGGCGCCTGAAGTGGTGTTTACTTTATTTACTTCCCAAAGTGTGATTTACTGGGATTTTCGGGTTTGATTATAAACGATAACTTGAATTATGCAATCAACAATTGTGTCATGTATCCGCGCGCACAAACGAAGACGCTTTGCAGTGGGTGTAATGGGGACTTCATTGTTTTTGTTTTTGTTGGCTTTTTTCGAACCATTTACCTAACAAGTAAAGCAGACGACACTTGCAAAAAAATTCTTGAATAACTATTATTTTCATTTTTTGTCTCAAAAACATAGGTTATGACCCCTCATTGGAACGAGCTCGACGAGCTCGTTCCAATGAGGGGTCATAACCTATCTTTTAGAGACAAAAAATGAAAAAATAATGAAAATTAATTGGCGATTTTTGAGAATAGCGCTGGCCGTTACGTTAGGTAAAGGGTTAAATAATAAAATTAACGTTAATAATGAAAAGTAATAAACAGATTTATCGCTTGACTGGACTGGTTACGTGAAATAATTCATTCGGAGCGAGGGACTATATTGTACAACACTCGGGCTCATTCGCGCACTCGTGTTTGTACAACGTCCCTCACCTCTCCTGAATTATTTCACGTAACCAGTCTAGTCAAACGATTACTCTCTATGTAACACAAAGATAAACTGAACCAAAACCGAGTTTTGTTTTCATTAAACCAAACCGAAACTGAAATCAAATCTCAGCATTCAAAACCTCCCAGCTCTATTCAAGACAAACATTTGTGAGAGAAAGAACCCATAAAAATGTTCGACAGTTTTATTGAATTATCATCTGTGGAAGTTCGGGTAAGTTCATGTAGGGGCTATCAAGAATTACAACTTCTAATTGTTCTAGATAATTACTGCTGACCATCTGCGGAAACATTTACAGTACAGCCGCAGTGGACAGGTCACTTTCCACGGGTGATAGATATTCTCAGTAAAGGATTATCTGTAAAGTATTTGCTTCTAATTAGTTTGCCGTAAAAAACAAGTTTCCTTTCGTAACTTGTAATAAACGAAAACAACATACAGATCCGAGAACTGTGTGTTGTTTTCGGTTAATAAAAATAACAAAAAGAAACTTGACCTTAATTTCTACTGATGTCAAATTTACTTGCTTCTCAATTGGAACTTACTCGCTTGTCCAATAATTTCAAAGGAGATAATTTTATCGAAAATCGATTTTCATGACGATGTAAGACAGAGATGAATATATAATTAGAACAAGTTATTGCTTACGGGGTCGAGCCTCATTCCATCACCCCCGTTTCCGCCACCAATGTTACATATAAAATTCCCAGAACCCTATAATTGTGCGTATGAATTTTCTGTAACACAGCCAGGGACGCCGGAACCACGGGAGCGAGGCAAGCTTCATCCGTTGCACCACTAACACGTAGCAAGCGGGACTGGTACTTTCTCAGTCACTGGCACAGGTAAGGCATTTTGTGTCCCTTGCATATCTCGTTGTATAGAGAGCAATATTTCACGCACGCAATAATATTAGATTCCAAACACTGATTACAAGAGTAATAGACAAAAATTTAATTAATAAGACACCGGGTACTACCCGGTGCTTCATGAATTAAAATTTTGTTGATGATGATTTTTATTACCTTGTAAAAGCATGCGTGGACATCACTGCCCACGCATGGATTATGACCTGTCCACGGCGACTTTACTGTTTTCAACTGAAAGATATATCAATAACTTCAAAATAATTCAAAATTTCTAACCAAATGTTAGTTGTCTATTTCTAGGTACTTACCTATAAATAGAGAAAGTACAGGAAAAAGCATATTTGTGCCGTGTGATGTATCTCGTCTTTCAAATGTTCACCTGTAACTTTCGTTATTCCTTAGAAGACTGATGAATGAACAGCTTACCATTTTTATATATTCTATGGTGTGACGCGTGACAATATTCACAGATTTAGTGTCAGGTAGCCGACACTTACAGGGCGTAATTATTAATACGGGGAAAAGCCGGAGAAAAACAGCACAACTACAAAACGGCACGAGCAAACATAATTCTAGACAAAACAAATATTGCATAACGAGGGAATGTTAATTAACATTAAGCAAAAAATTAACTTTACGGGCCCACCATCGGACAGGCTACTTTGAAAATGAACAAACACGTTTTTAGTCGCCATCCATAATTAACTCATCTCATTTCATGACAAATACAACTGTTTGTCAGCCACTTACCGGAGGAGTGGACCGTTTTTACTGCAAATGGCGGAGACCAAACATTGTCCGACAGAAATCACCGATAGAAGATGCGACTGTACTGGTAATCACTAATTTTACTCGGAAACACGTGTGGTCCCGGCTACCCTTCTATTGAGAGTAAACGTCCCAGTTAATAACTTGAAATACTCAAAAATAACATTTGCTTGACTCTTCTTCCAATCATGGCTCACCATTTTCGACTAGAGCTGAAACGGTTAACTGATTAATCGATTAATCTATGATCAACATCTTGATCGATCCAAAAAGTAATTGATTGATTAAGAGTTACTTTTGAACTACTGTGTTATATGGGTTAACAAAGGAACAAACTTGCTCCAAAACAGGCAAACATTGTCACACTGACTCACATCAATTATATGAGACAGAGTAAAGCATGCAAGTTACTTGCTGACATGCTTGTTTACTTGCATGATCATCATACTGTATCAGTAGGTGGAAATGGTCATTCTTAACCCTTTACCCATTGCGGGTAGCAGACGATACTTGCAAAATAAATTCACTCAAAAACACAGCTTATGACCTCTCATTGGAACGAGCTCAACGAGCTCGTTCCAATGAGGGTTCATAAGCTATGTTTTTGAGACAAAAATTGGAAACATAATAAATTTGAATTGAGATTTTTGTATGTAGGCCTAGACGGTTTTGTTTGTTACGTTGGGTAAAGGGTTCATGCTGTAAATCATCAACGGTATGGCAGTTATTTAGATATCTATTTAATTAATAATTAATCGGTTAACCAATGTTAATCCACTTGATTAATCGATCAAGAAAACCCCTTAACCAATTCAGCAAAATGTGCGACATTGGAAGTGGTTAACAGGAAGTTTAGCTCCCCTTAGTTTTCGAAAGCTGCCAGTAAATTAAACACAAAAGGTATGGGGATTTCATAAAAAATAGCGCATCATTGCACGAGAGAGGACGAGCATAACATATTTTTCACGCGTGAAGAGATATCATTTCTCATCAAAAATGAATTTATTTCTTATTCACCCAAAATGCGTAGATTTTTGTTACATACTTTTGAAATTGCATATCTGTAGATAACGAAAATGCCCCATGGCTTTCACAATTTACGTCATTTTTTTACATTCTCTGGAGAGTTAGGTCCGTTCAATTTCCTGAGGCTATTTGTAAATTTAACACAAAGCGTATGGGAATTTCATACAAAGATTAAATTTCGAAATGTTATGTATCATCATTTCACAAACTTTAGGAATTTTCCCGTAGAGTATACAGAAGGTGGCTTTTTACAGTTTTTCCCCCAATCCGTTTAAACGTTTGCCTTTTGCGTGTATTCTCTGTTGATACTCATTTCAAAATTAGAAAATGGTGTTTTTCACCATCTTTTGATGTTCTCTAACTTTTGTTTTCTTCATTATATCAACTATCTTCCAATAAGAGTAAATCCTCGCCCTCTGATTGGATCAGAGCTGGCATACTTTCTTTTATGTTTACGGCTCCAGTATCAAAGGTCACCGTCTGACTCCACAAGGCGAAATATTTGAAATGACGTCGGCCGTTTCGCAATTGCTTCATGTACGGATTGACTAGCTAGCCGCTTCATTTTTTTCTGGATTTTTCAAACGTACAGCAGGTGGTATTCCGGATGAAGTGCTGTTTAAATTACAATCCGATTTACGATTTGAACTGAGATGGAATGAGTTTATCTGGTTCATTGATTATTTATCCAGTGCCGTCGCGACCTACACAACAGGTTTATTTACTAAACCCTGATCGTTAAAAGTTGCCTTGAACAAGGCAACTTTTAGCGATCACAAGTTTAGTAAATAAGCCTCTCGTGTTTCACGATGTAGGTTTTGGGCTATGGATATAGATACTGTATTATTGGAACAAATACGTTATTGTGATGAATTGACGGTAACATGGGCTGAGGTCTGCTGCTCGGAGCGTATGTTCAACCTCGACGCTTCGCGTCTCTGTAGAACATAAGCTCCGAGCCGCAAACCTCAGACCATGTTACCGTCAATTCATCACAATAACTTATAATGTACGCATCCTGACCAAAATACAGACAGTGTTCTTGTGATTAATATAAAAGTCTAAGGGATGAGATTTACTATATTTTCTTGGAAAGTCGAAAAACTTGCACATTACTGTAAAAACACATTCGCTAACAAAGAACCAAAGTAGTTTAATCACTTAGTGTTGGTAGGTGTGATACTGTTAGATACTTGGTGTTGGTAGGTGTGATACTGATAGATACTTAGTGTTGGTAGGTGTGATACTGTTAGATACTTGGTGTTGGTAGGTGTGATACTGATAGATACTTAGTGTTGGTAGGTGTGATACTGATAGATACTTAGTGTTGGTAGGTGTAATGCTGATAGATACTTAGTGTTGGAAGGTGTGATACTGATAGATACTTAGTGTTGGTAGGTGTGTTACTGATAGATACTTAGTGTTGGTAGGTGTGATACTGTTAGATACTTGGTGTTGGTAGGTGTGATACTGATAGATACTTAGTGTTGGTAGGTGTGATACTGTTAGATACTTGGTGTTGGTAGGTGTGATACTGATAGATACTTAGTGTTGGTAGGTGTAATGCTGATAGATACTTGGTGTTGGTAGGTGTGTTACTGATAGATACTTAGTGTTGGTAGGTGTGATACTGTTAGATACTTGGTGTTGGTAGGTGTGATACTGATAGATACTTAGTGTTGGTAGGTGTGATACTGTTAGATACTTAGTGTTGGTAGGTGTAATGCTGATAGATACTTAGTGTTGGTAGGTGTGATACTGATAGATACTTAGTGTTGGTAGGTGTGATACTGATAGATACTTAGTGTTGGTAGGTGTGTTACTGATAGATACTTAGTGTTGGTAGGTGTAATGCTGATAGATACTTAGTGTTGGAAGGTGTGATACTGATAGATACTTAGTGTTGGTAGGTGTAATGCTGATAGATACTTAGTGTTGGAAGGTGTGATACTGATAGATACTTAGTGTTGGTAGGTGTGATACTGTTAGATACTTAGTGTTGGTAGGTGTAATGCTGATAGATACTTAGTGTTGGAAGGTGTGATACTGATAGATACTTAGTGTTGGTAGGTGTGATACTGTTAGATACTTAGTGTTGGAAGGTGTGATACTGATAGATACTTAGTGTTGGAAGGTGTGATACTGATAGATACTTAGTGTTGGTAGGTGTGTTACTGATAGATACTTAGTGTTGGTAGGTGTAATGCTGATAGATACTTAGTGTTGGAAGGTGTGATACTGATAGATACTTAGTGTTGGTAGGTGTAATGCTGATAGATACTTAGTGTTGGAAGGTGTGATACTGATAGATACTTAGTGTTGGTAGGTGTGATACTGTTAGATACTTAGTGTTGGTAGGTGTAATGCTGATAGATACTTAGTGTTGGAAGGTGTGATACTGATAGATACTTAGTGTTGGTAGGTGTGATACTGTTAGATACTTAGTGTTGGTAGGTGTAATGCTGATAGATACTTAGTGTTGGAAGGTGTGATACTGATAGATACTTAGTGTTGGTAGGTGTGATACTGTTAGATACTTGGTGTTGGTAGGTGTGATACTGATAGATACTTAGTGTTGGTAGGTGTAATGCTGATAGATACTTAGTGTTGGAAGGTGTGATACTGATAGATACTTAGTGTTGGTAGGTGTGATACTGATAGATACTTAGTGTTGGTAGGTGTGTTACTGATAGATACTTAGTGTTGGTAGGTGTAATGCTGATAGATACTTAGTGTTGGAAGGTGTGATACTGATAGATACTTAGTGTTGGTAGGTGTAATGCTGATAGATACTTAGTGTTGGAAGGTGTGATACTGATAGATACTTAGTGTTGGTAGGTGTGATACTGTTAGATACTTGGTGTTGGTAGGTGTGATACTGATAGATACTTAGTGTTGGTAGGTGTAATGCTGATAGATACTTAGTGTTGGAAGGTGTGATACTGATAGATACTTAGTGTTGGTAGGTGTGATACTGATAGATACTTAGTGTTGGTAGGTGTGTTACTGATAGATACTTAGTGTTGGTAGGTGTGATACTGATAGATACTTAGTGTTGGAAGGTGTGATACTGATAGATACTTAGTGTTGGTAGGTGTGATACTGATAGATACTTAGTGTTGGTAGGTGTGATACTGATAGATACTTGGTGTTGGTAGGTGTGTTACTGATAGATACTTAGTGTTGGTAGGTGTGATACTGATAGATACTTAGTGTTGGAAGGTGTGATACTGATAGATACTTAGTGTTGGTAGGTGTGATACTGATAGATACTTAGTGTTGGTAGGTGTGATACTGATAGATACTTAGTGTTGGTAGGTGTAATGCTGATAGATACTTAGTGTTGGAAGGTGTGATACTGATAGATACTTAGTGTTGGTAGGTGTGATACTGATAGATACTTAGTGTTGGTAGGTGTGATACTGATAGATACTTAGTGTTGGTAGGTGTGATACTGATAGATACTTAGTGTTGGTAGGTGTAATGCTGATAGATACTTAGTGTTGGTAGGTGTGATACTGATAGATACTTAGTGATTGTAGGTGTGATACTGATAGATACTTAGTGTTGGTAGGTGTGATACTGATAGATACTTAGTGTTGGTAGGTGTGATACGGATAGATATTCTCAATAAAGGATTATCTGTGAAGTATTTGCTTCTAATTAGTTTGCCATAAAAAAAACAAGTTTTCCTTTCGTAACTTGTAATAAACCAAAACAACATACAGATCCGAGAACTGTGTGTTGTTTTCGTTTAATAAAAATAACAAAAAGAAACTTGACCTTAATTTCTACTGATGTCAAATTTACCTGCTTCTCAGTTGGAACTTACTCGCTATTCTAATAATTTCAAAGGAGATAATTTTATCGAAAATTGCTTTTCATGACGATGTTAGACAGGGATGAATATATAATCAAAACAAGTTATTGCTTACGGGGTCGTGCCCCATTCCATCACTCCCGTTTCCGCCACCAATGTTACATATAAAACTCAAAGAACCCTATAATTGTGCGTATGAACTATCTGTAACACAGTCAGGGGCGCCGGGACCATGGGCGCGAGGCTAGTTTCTTCCGTTGCACCACTAACACGTAGCAAGCGGGACTGGTACTTTCTCTGGCACAGGTAAGGCATTTTGTGTCCCTTGCATATCTCGTTGTATAGATGTGCCCAACACACTTACTATGCTACTCTTATCATCGAAACGTGATGTGGCACTGAATATATTCGTTGGCAGATTTGTCGACAACACATTTTACTTTGGTATATATTTAATAAAGGAGCGCCGGAAGTACTTCAGGGCAGGGGGTCAGACCCTGGGAAACTGCATTTACTCGCACTAGCAGCTCCTCCTCCATGACATTCGAGCAATGCATTTCTTCAAGGCCCAATGCCATGGATGGGGAGTTTGAGAGTAGATGTCCCCTCCTACCGAAAGCTCCCTGGGCGGATTTGGTGTGTATTTTAGCTTTATTTCGAGAATAAGTCATTGGAAAAACGAGTGACGAACCTGGGAAGGGCATTGTCTGCTCCCTCTCGCTCCCGTGGCCCGAAGGCAGGGAGGTGAGCTGTCCCGTGTATCTGGCATCCCTGATTGAACCAACAGTAAGGTTGTTCATTTTTTGTTCAAATCAGAATTCCGCCTTTAATAAATACGTTTTCGTGTTAGAACAGCAGCGTAGCCTATTGTAGTAGTGACAGCAGGGTCTATATGCAAATCCCATTGAGATTCTGTTGTAACACACCATTCGTCACGTCGCCAAATTCCCTAGAAATGGGGATTTGCGACCGAGACGAGGATTTGAATCTTTTCGATCTCAAAAATCATCGTGGGGCTCGTGAGTCCCGCACCGTTGAAATTCTCTCGTTATATGACACTACTCACAGATGCAAAGATTTGGTGCCTTTTCTGGTCGACAAATCTATTATTTTTTCTCTCTCACGAGACCGATCCATCGCCGGCGCCTGGGTTCGCGCCATCGAAATTCTCTAACATCCGGCGTCAAAAGGCTAAATGTTTCAGATGCTAATTCTGTGTCTTTATAATAATCTTATTCCACTACTGGAGTGCTGCAAATAAGCAGCAAGGTGTTCATTACCAGTCTTAAGCAAAATAATTAATTACTTGGTGCAAGAAGAAACAAAACATATTTAATTTTATTTTCTGGACTATTTCTGTTTTTCAAAACTAGGGAAAGCCGAAAATGAAAATAAAAATGATTAATAACGCGTTGCTCCAAACAATGGCATGAAATTAGAGAAATTTTGAACAATGTATCAAATACAATTTTATATGAAGGAAGTGCCATTTTATCTGAACATCCCTCGTTGCCGAAAGGTAGCTGCGCCCCCCTTGCACACTAAAGTTCGTGTTATGTATATCAGACTGCGCACAAGTTGCAATATTTTTTTGGCATTTAAAAACACGCTGAATACATGTAATGTTACATCTTTCAACAAAGATCTGGAAATATGCAGCGTATAATATGAAAATCCTTATCATCTCTGACTGGCACATCAAGATTATTACAACAGACGATTGATTTGGCCGCCGAGTTGACAAAAGCTGAAGCCAATACTATAAAACTTTTACAATTGTATTTTCTAGAATTGTATTTTCAACCTATTAATATAGCTGGCTAAAATGAATCATTATCATTTCGAAAGATATGGCAATTTGCCAACTGGCAAATTGCCATATCTTTGAAAATGCTAATGGTTCATTTCAATTCATTTAAAGTCACAACTAGAAAATACAATTCTAGAAAATACAATTATAAAAGTTATATAGTACTGGGCCTTGTTGATCAGCCAGATCAAATAGGACGCCGAAGATGTCACTTTATCTGACTGATATGGTATCATATTGAGAGGGAAAATGGAAACGAGATTGATCGGCTGTTGTAATGTTTGATTCGTCTGCAACGCAGATTCACTGAATAATTATTTACTTTATGAATTCTGGTCGTATCACTATCTTGGATTACAAAATTGCCTTTCAGGTTCAAAGGTTTAAAAATAGAATTCTACACTTGACGCATGCTGTAATCCACCATCAGAAACAGGGAACAAACGTCCCATTTGTTGAATGGACCCTAAGTTTGGGGCAGCGTGGCGTGGTGCAGTAGTGTGCTACTGCACGTCGATGGTGCGTGCGTCTTCGACTGATACAAAACCAGATTGTGCTGATTACTAAGATGATGGGTCCGAAAGTTTCTCACCGTTGCGTGGTAGTTCTCCTAGGGTACTTCGTATACCTCCACCCATAAAGATGACCGCCATGATATGTCACTGATGTTGAAAGTTCTACTTTTCGTTTCCCAACCTTCGTATCACGCCCAATTGTAGCTATTTAATTATACGTTTATCGCAACGAAATCATATCGTAATTATTTTCTTTCATTTCGTACATTATATTCAAGAATTACATTTATTTTACACTAAGGGAAAGATTACACTCACTATCCCTTATCGAAATTGAAAACGGGGAAGAAATTTGATTTATTCCTTTATTTACATTGTGACAAACTTTCAAAATGTCTCGAAAACCTGAAAGAAGGCACCGTACGACAAAGCACCTCTCGATCATTTTCTTTCTGCTTACGTCAAGAGTATGAAAGAGACGATGTTTCAGCCATTTACTACAAAGGATGTTCGACTGTACCTCATCATAAAAATAATACTTTATCAATTTCTTTCTCCTTATTTGCAACGAGCCAGGTGAGTAATTTAAAAATATACATTTTAATTAACCCTTTGAACCCGATCGGCCACTTTCCGGTAAGGAACATGATACATCATAACGTTATTAAATGGGGTGACTAGACCATTCAATATTTTCAACGTGCAGCCCCGAAGCTGCTCGTTGAAAATATTGATTGGTCTACCCCAAAAGATGGATATGGACTCTTCTAATTGCTACCAATGAACTGGCATGGACGATACCACCAGAGTTCAAATGGTTAAACCTAGTCATGGCAAACCGGAAAACCGAATCGTAAGACACAGCAAGGACCGACCGAATGGTTTTCCTGTGGTTGTGCACAGACTGGTCAAACTATGTTGGCGGGTGGAACTGGACTTGTTGCCCATGTTTTTGCCTGTCCTGTCACGCAGTCTATCGTGCAAAGGGGCGAATACGCCTGGTTCTCATTGTCACATTATGCTAGAGGTCCCGAGTTCGATCCCCATCCGGGACGACCCACGTTGTGTCCTTGCGCAAGACACTTTATGTCGGTTGCCTATATGGGAGCCCGATAACGCCGTGTACTAAGGCGTACTGCACAGTGATGGTGCACATGTCTTCAAGCGCTGTAACCCTGCTTCGGTGGAGCTTGAACAGAGTTTGAATGTTGAGGAGCCGACAGTTGCTCGTTGATGCTCGGTGGTTCTCCCCGGGTACTCCGGCTTCCTTCGCCCGTAAAACTGTGAAGGTCACGATTACCCATTGTGCATAAGTATGTGACCTTAAACATCAATAAATCAATAACATTGTCACATTTTCTCATTTATTCATTGGATGAGTCAGTAAGAGAGAAATATAATATGATACTGAGAACACAATATGTAAAAGATTGACTTCATTTATTTGTTACCCTAATATATATTTTTCTGACACTATAGGCTGCTTATCAACTGATCTCCTAGAATCGCCAAGATAAAAAATATTTTGAAAACTCAACTCAGGAAATCATTGGTCAAAGTATGGAAATAGTTCACTACTTCCTTAAAATAAAAATTCGTGACTGTACGACCAGGGTGCGACGAAGTTTACGCTGCGAAAACACAGTGGATTTGAATGTATGAATAAACGGCTGGAGTGTGGGCCAAATTGTCTAACAAAGAGACATGATTTTACAACGTCATTGTATAGGCTACATGTCTTTTGATGATTGATCTATTGTGGTGTAACATACTGGGCTTCCAGTAAACTCATAATTCACTTTAATCTGTTGTTAAACTTTGTTCATTTACATTCTATTTGATGTTGTCACTACCGTTCCAAGGATCGCCAACGACGAAACACCTGTTCCATACACGGTGTCTTAATGGCTTATTTGTATTTACCATGCACTTAATAAATGTTGCAAATGACAGCGTTTGATTGAAGTCAAACCGCGGAGACATTACGCAACATAATCGCCATAATATTGCCGAGGTGCAAATAAGAAAAAGGCATGTACCTTTGAGAGAAAAGCTTTTGAAATCGTTCTAATATAGTTACTGTAGCCATTATTACCTCAGCGATAATTTGTTAGTTGACCTTTATATATATATATGCCCATGTGTACTTTCAGTAGGACAGGACAAGTGGATATGAGGTGGATAGGAGCAAGACATGTCTGTACCCAGGGCAAGAGATGGATTGTTTGTTTTTTCCGGGGGGGGGGGGGCGGTTTGGTTCTAGTTTTTGCGGCAAATTGTAAAATCGAATCGCAACCCCAGCAAAACCGACCGAATGGTTATACTGTAGTTGTATATAGACTGATCAAACTATCTTAGTGGGAGGGAACTGGTCTAGTTGTCACTATGGACTCTCGTTACTTGGGCAAAAAGGAGAATACGCCGTGTACTGGCTGTCACATTTTCTCCCTTATTGACTCGTCCACCGGACTCCACCGGATTCCACCCGGACTCCACCGGACGAGTCAATAAGGGAGAAAATATGACACTGAGAACAGAACATTGTTTGAATAAAGTACTACTACTACTGCTACTGGAACAGATGAATTTTGTTCATTTGTCAGGGCTGTTGTGAAGTCATCAGTTAATATGAGGGGGTTCGACTTGATGGGGTTTTGACCGAGGGGGGGTTGACTGAGGGAGTTTTCACCGAGGGGGTTTTGACATGGTGTTATTTTTCCCTTAACTGTTTTCAGTTGACTACGTTGGAGTGTAACCCCTCATAATTCCCACAACATCTATCCCAGTAAGCATGTTCCGAAATTAAGAATCGAGCAATTCTTAATTTCATAACGATAGGGAATTTGGCTTGAACATTTTTCACCTCTTCAGTTATATTATTCATTTTCCCTGCTAGCAATAGCAAAAAAAGCAAAGTTCATACATACACATACTGGCTATGAAGCTTTCGATTTAATGAAATATTGCAAAAGTAATGGAAAAGTAATTAATTACATTTCATGAAGTAATTGTAATTAATTACTTTGAAATTAAAAGTAATTGTAATTAATTATATTAACATGTAATTGAAACCAGCCCTGTCATTTGTTACCCTAA
This sequence comes from Pictodentalium vernedei, assembly GCA_031216915.1. Classification (NCBI taxonomy): domain Eukaryota; kingdom Metazoa; phylum Mollusca; class Scaphopoda; order Dentaliida; family Dentaliidae; genus Pictodentalium; species Pictodentalium vernedei. The sequence continues at coordinate 60,084,081 of CM062294.1, read as the reverse complement.
TTTTTGTTGTTGCTGACTCAATGGACTTATCAACTGATCCCATAGAAACACTAAGAATGACCAAAGGCAAGTCTCTCTGAACCCAATGGAGATACCTACAGAGAGGGATTTTGTGTTGCATGGTGTCATATAAACTATTATAGATTTCTTTTCAAGTTACGGACCCTGAAGTGTTGTTTATTTTATCTTTGTAACACATAGAAAAATTGACCTGAAACTGAGCTTTCTCCTGAAACCAAACCGAAACCGAATCTAAAAAATCAAAACCGTCCATGTCCCTACGAAACCTCGAAATTCGATTCGATACGAAATCGTCGTGATGATTCAATTCGATTCGAGTCGCCCCGTTTCGGGAAAGTTTCGAATCGTGGTGATTGTCCCGATCTCCTACTCATTTCCTCCGTTCGAACTATTCTTTTGTCATCAGGTTTCTTGTACAAGAAGAATTCAGGGAGGTCCTGCTTCCGAAACCACATTAATTCCCTTTTGTAATTTTCCGTGTTTTATTCTGATTTGCACAAACAGATGAGTCGAGGTTGTATATACTTTAGAGGGAACTGACAATATATTTACGGTTGTAAGACGATGTTACATGTACAATTTGAAGAGCCTTAACAAATTTGAATCTAAATACTCTGCCTAATTCGTGTCGGTATTCTATTCGACCCGAAATTTATTATTTGCAAGGCCCCAGCCTACTGTCCCCTAAAAAGCTCATTTTAACAGATTCGGCAAATTGTCGATGGAATTTTTAATGTGGTAATCATGCATTATCGTAGGCTAAAAAACGGTGTTTTGATTCTTAGGCAATCCCTCATTGAATTTTATGACACACCTGTTCTATGAAATCCCCATCTACAGCAACACTAAATAAAAATCTGTTCCGCACATATGTGCGGAACGGAAATCATTGACGAACTATTTTTAAACAGAAGCGAAATTTCACTGGAATTTTCTACAAATCGTGCAACGCAATTACAATTTGAATCGCTGGCGATAGCTGAAAATCGTCCCCTGAGTTCCAATGTGTTCTATGTGCCAATAGGCACATAGAACACATTGCAACTCAGGGGACGAAATATTAACACGGGTTCCCCTCGCAAATTTGGTTGGCGATAAAACGTGTTGTCTGTGTTGATAGTTGTCAAATGAATTGCCGAGTGTCCTTCTAATAATTGTTTTTTGACCTGAGGGCGTGTAATAAACTTGTGCCATCGTGGAAGGACAAAACTCTAGGCCTACGGCCTCTCGTTCTATCCTTCCGCGCTGGCACTCGTGCCATATCGATTAAGCCATTCACACGCGTGTGTCGTTCTGTGTATTGAACCCCCTCATTGGATATTATTATTGCCTTTCAATGTCTTCCAATAATTAGTACAAACTCAGGAAGACCCGAACTTTCTTACATTTTTATTGATGCATTGTTCCAACCCTGATTGGAATACGACACTAAGTGTAATAAATGTATTACAGATGGGCATGGAATGCATCTTGCATCTCAACGCTAAATGTAATAATTTTATTACATAGAATGCAGTTTGCATCACAACACTAAATTTAATAAACTGGTAACTCACACCGATGTCGGCTGATGAGGACTTTGTATTCAATATAGCTTATCTACAGAGCTCGTACTATTTTCGCGACCTGGTAAAATAGATTGTGAAAACGGATGAATCGATTTCCTCTGCTGTGTTTGGGGCATTTTATACTTCCACGACAATTGTAATAAACTTTTTACCGTTAGGATTTGAATACATCTTGCATCTCAACACCAAATGAAATAAGTCCATCATTCTCATCAACGGTAGCCGTTTAGGACTTGGTATTCAATTCAGTTTACTGGTTTGTTTGTGCTCGGCTAAATTTCGCGATCGGGCAGGAAAAGATTACCGAAACTGGTGAACATATCTCTTTAGTGTTTTGAAAATAGATGCATTGACGCTCACTACAACATGCAAAAGTATGACTAAAGCGGAGGACAAAGTGATTAGCGCAAAAATTCAAAGTCGGAGCTAATCGAAGTGAGCAGGCCAATAACAGACTAGAGGAGCCTCTTCCCATATCCCAATTTTTGGGGAACATTACAATTCCGAAATAATCCTAGCGAAATTCGTGTAACCAGATTACCAATATACTAGTGTACCAGTATGTTAATGCAAACCTCGTACAGATTCGGCGGTTAAATTTAACAAACCACAATGAACACCACAGCCCACCAGTGCCAAGGATGTAGAACTTGAGACCCATCCAGCCTCTTCCCAGAGGTTAAGGACCCCAATCAAAGCTTTTGAGATGGTTTAGATCAATCCCTACTAGTGACAATGCGACCGACCACTAGCAATTTTGTTCACCACAATCCCTCACAGACTGAGAAGTATGGGGCTTGTGAAGAAGGTTGCTGGCCCTATCAGGATTGTTACTCATGCTGGGTTCGTGTCAGGATCATGAAGCCTTCGTTGGAGAACAATTTCGAGGATGGTTAGGTTATAGGGTTAGGTTGCTATTTTTGATGGACAGACTGGGCTGTTAAGCCACAAAAAGGATGGTTACTGTTGTTGTTACTGTTCTCTCCGATCATTCATTCTTCCTCTCAGCCTGTATGGTGCATCTGTTTTACAATCCTCTACAGGGTGCCTCTGTTCTGGATGTTTTGTTTGCTGGAACTTTTTTCCCCCAGCCCCCCCCCCCCGCGTCACTTGTATGTTGTCTCTGTCTTAGATGTGACCCGTTGCGTCTCCGGACAAGGGGCAGGGGTGCGCTGGGGAGTGGCTATTAGTTGGATTCGCCATTTTGCGCGAGCATATTAAAATCGGTCAGTCGTACACCAGTCATACAGATTCGCTCGTAGATAGGTGGCAGTGGTTCGAGAAGGGATGGCCCTGGTAAGTCATCCTGAGGTTGTGTCAGGGACATGAATACCTGAGTCAGATGGCAGTTTCCAGGGTTGGTGGTGCAATTGGTATGATTAGCGGTTATGTTGGTTGGACAGAATGGCGAAATGGATACGAAACGGGGTGGTTACTGCTTTTTGTCGGGTTTGTGTTCTGTGATCTTTGGTTCTTCCTACCGACGCAAATGTTTTATCTAAGTCCAGTTAAATTGTGAAGCTTGATTAATCAACCCACCTTCCAGCAACACAAGCTAGTCACAATGCTTTTCATTATTTACTTTTTTTTTTGAATAAAGTGTAAATATTTAGCATATTTTAAACCCTGTGTAAATAAACTTTCAGCGTTAAGACAACTTTGTTCAGAGTAACCTTCCATAGTCTGGCTCCTGTTAGATTAGGCTACAATCTACACACCCGTGAATACATTCCAATATTTATTACTTATAGCGTCCAGATGCAAGCTGCTCCCCAACCCTATTTGTAATAACTTTGTTACATTTAGTGTTGAGATGCAAGATGCATTTAAACCTAAATGTAATAAATTCATTACATATAGTGTATAAATGCAAGATGCATTCCAACCCTATCTGTAAGAAATGTATTGCATTTAGCGTTGAGAGGCAGGATGCATTCCAACCCTACTTGTAATAAATTTATTACATTTACTATTGAGATGCAAGATGCATTTTAACACTGAGTGCAATAAATTTATTAAATATAGTGTCTAGATGCAAGTTGTTCTCGTGAAATATTTTTTGGTATCAGTTCTGATACGAATACGGTAGCAGACTTCCAAGAACCAGTGGTGCTTGCTGTCAACTCTATGAGTTGATAACCTATGTGTTTTGTGTTCTATACATCGCAACCTTCACTTTGATGTATATTTTGTGTATATTTAATTTGAATTGAAGGAATATCAGAGGTAGGAATTTCAAAATAAACAAAATGCTGTTACTTATATAGAACATGTGGAAACTGGAATTTACCATGGAACTGCTGCCATGTATAGATAGCACTGCCTGAAAGTCTGCTATGGCATAAGTAAGAGAACAAACTTTTTACAATAAAATACCTCAAAATAAAATAACAGCTGTAAACACTGAAGTACATACTCGAAGAAATCGTTTCCTAATTCTTGAAAGTAATAAAGATTGAGACCAAATGTTATAAGTGGAGTGCTCACTGATTGAAGACAGACATTTTCTTTTGTTTATGTTTTGATTTGGGGAGTTCAACAAAGGTCAACTTGAAGGAGTCCACTAGAAGAAGTAGGGAAGGACAAAAGCGTGTCTCCCAATATAAAGATGTATGTGTCACTGTGGTGGTTTGGAAAGAGACTATAATATTCTCCTATGTAGAATGCACTGCAAAGCCATACATTGTAGTTGAACAAATATCTTTACAAACTCCTTGCACTGTAACCCATTTTATCCCATGCATAAATTTGATAGTGATTAAATTGTTAAATTTGTCTGGTTTATCAATAAGTAACATAGCTTCGTTTACTCTTGGACACCAATACACTCATGATATCTGTTGGAGAAGAAATAAGAGTAACTTGTCAATGCAATAAACCATCATATCTACATAAAAGTACATTGTTATTCAAAACACATCACATCAACCCAACAAAACCATTATTGCCTGTACTTTTCCAAAAGAGGCTTATTGGCATATTGAGATAAGGAGGTCACATCCAGTAGGTCCCCCATTCATAGGTGTTCACATATTTGTTCAAGAATGCAGTACACAAAGAAATCCCCAAAAGGTGACGAGAGCTCCACTTGATAAACAAATGTCTCGAGGGGGGGGGGGGGGTGGGGAGAGTATGCCCCCTCCCTTATATGTCTGTACTTTCGGCGCTCATGGCGTATGCCTTTTTCATCAAAGTTTAACTATTTTTTTCTTTTTGAAAATCCTGGCGACACACATACTCCAACCACTATTAAACAGGTAACGCTCCAAGTAAGTGTAATCATATTACATTACAAAACATCGTTTAGACTGTAAGTTCTGGACGTTTCATGCGTCTTACTTCCATCTATAACACTTAATTTACCGATTAATGTTATTTATTTATTTATTAGGGTTTAACGTCACTTTAACAGCCAAGGTCACATCATGTCGGTTAGAGTTTTACGGGTGGAGGAAGCTGGAGTACCCGGAGAGAACCACAGAACAACGATGAGCAGCTGTCAGCTTTCCAACATGGTAACTCTGAACTCTGCCCCGTAACACAGGCAGAGTTAGATTGGTTGAAGACATGCACACCATCGACGTGCAGTACGCCTTAGTACACAGCGTCATTGTGCCCCCCCCCCCCCCTCCCCCGTGTAGGCAATCTGGGTTAAGTGCCGTGCCCAAGGACACAACGCGGGAGCGTGAATCAGTCGCTGAAATGGTCAACCATCCAACTACTACCGCGCTCGACGTTGCTTAACTTGGTGATCTGTCGAGAACCGGTCACAGCGACGCAACCGCGCCCCCTACCGATTAATGGGTGAATAGAAAAACTCTGCCATAATCAACATGTTGAGATCCAGAAGCCTCCATAATAGCTCCGATAAAAGTGTCAAACATCACATTGGTGGCCTTACAGAATATTCATTAGCTTGTTGCTTGATCAGACAAAGGAACGAAATATTCACAACAATTATTTTGTTGCAATTAATTGGAGGGTGTCAGCAGGCACTTTCCAATTTTAACAAATCAACTGGTTAAAAACAAAATTTTCTAGCTCGAAATAGTGAAAAAGGACCATTACTCTGGAACAAATATGTGGACGAAATGCACGCTACAGAGGAATCGTTTCCCCGTGATGCTCGATTACAACGTCAAATGTCATTCAAATTGGAGTAGCAGTGGTTGAGACACAAGGGAGAATGTAGGCATGGACGGACAGAGATCTCCGCGGCACTAGAGTAGATACGCTTTTGACTTTCAAAGTCCTGTTCATAATAATCACAACACACCCACCTTATAAATTAATAATTATTTTATATAAGTAAAATAAACAGAATGATCAATTTTAATTAATTTATAGATGATGGGAAAATATTTGTTTTGTGTCGGTTTCTCGAACTATCACCACAAACATCTGTAGTCAGTATGATGCCGACAAACGCAATTGAACGCTTGTAGTCTGGTGTGTCAGGTTCAAAAGTAACTCGGCATGGATACTGAAGAAATTGCGAATATTTCGTGCATTTCGTTTTTTTTAAATTCCAGTTGCGGCTAATTTTGACCGAGGATTCGATAATTCGTTTGGGTTTCGACCATCACGGTCACGCTGTTATGTTTATTATGATATGCAAACTGGGAGATAGTTTCCGGTAAAGGAGATTTGTCACATTTGTCAGCCTAAATCGATGGCGAAAGACGCTGATCAACGCTTGTGTTGGTGTGGTTGTTTGCAAGAAAAAACTAAATTCACAGCATTGTCCAATCGCACCTTATTTAAAAGCTCGAATGCGTCATTTTCAACCCATCTTCCATCGGTCCTTTGTGGACATCAACACAGTCGCGGCAGAGATACATGGTTACTGGGAAGTAAATAACTTCACCACATTGGGTGAAATCAACACGCTCAATATATACAACTCAAAGTTTGCTGAGCATCAAATATTTGACACATCACTGTGAAATTTGCTTGTGACATATTTGCGATATTTTTGGTGGATATAATTGAGGAATGTATTGAGATGGTCCCCAGTGTTTACATTAGCTCTCTTGACAGGCAGACTTTTCGTGACAGTCATGGAAAGCATGTACCCCTTGATTTTCATGATGTTTTCGTGTACTGTCTACACGTGCATGACATGTGTAGGGTATTCAGTCTTAATTTCAACACAAACCCTTGTGATTTAATGACTGAATTTGGCAAATGCAAATGTAAGAAGACATTTGTCTGAAGCAGAAATGTGGCGGGCTGTAGGGATGATGGAGCAAGGGGTTACCCTTCGTCAGGTTGGTTAAGCCCTTGGTGTGCTCCATACGGTGATCACCAGAACATGGTCAAGATTTCAGCAGTATGGTACACCAGTAAGAAGGCATGGTGGTGGCAGAGACAGAGCAGCATTTGCAGCTGAAGACCGTTTTTTGATCATTCAGGCCCGTAGGAACTGCTTTGCAACAGCAGCCCAGCTTCGAAGTGACCTTCAGAATGCATCCGGTGTAAATGTTTCGACGCAGACTATCCGTGAAAGGTTGCACGAAGGTGGTCTCCGATCGAGAAGACCATGTATTCGCATTCCGCTGTCCCAGAACCACCGCCAGGTACGATATGAATGGGCCATTGACCACGTTGGATGGACCAGAGAAGATTGGCGACCTGTCCTTTTTTACAGATGAGTCAAGGTACTGCCTAGACCACACAGATAGGCGTTTGAGGGTATGGAGAAAACCAGGAGGGCGATTCCATGCAGCCTAGATTGCTGAGCATGAGAGCTATGGTGGAGGGTCAATCATAGTCTGTGGTGGCATCGGCAGGGATGGGCGTACAGAGCTCCCTGTCCTTGAACGTGGTACATTGACTGCACAGCGGTATTTGATGAGATCCTGGATGTCCACGTCAGATTGTATGCAGGTGCAGTGGGTAATAGATTCATTCTGATGGACGATAATGCCCGTCCTCATGTTGCCCATGCTGTCCGGGAGTACCGACAGGATGAGGGGATTGAGCGTATGGACTGGCCGGCAAGATCCCCTGACCTCAATCCAATCGAACGTGTCTGGAATGAATTGCAGCTTGCAATTTCAGACCGTCCAGTCCAGACAAGAAGTGTTCGGGGGCTTGGTTCCATGCTGGTCCAAGAATGGAACAACATCCGACAGAGGACCACCAGGAACCTGACTGGGAGCTTGAAAAGGCGTTGTCAAGCTGTAATTAACAGTAATGGATCTCATACTTGATATTGAACCCATACCAGTTCGCTCCGTCAACCTTTTGGCAAATTTGAAAAAAAAATCTTCTTTTACCAATAATATCCATTTTCCATGGCTATCGTATTCTAAAGCTAAAAAATAATGTACAACACAAATAAAATCTTAATTTCTGTACTTAAAGCATTAAAGATATAATTAAATAAAACATATATACACTTGTCATTACAATATTTCAACTAAAACGTAAGACAGGTAATGGACATACTTGGTGCTTAGCAAACGTTGAGTAGTATAGTTCCAGCTCACTTGGCATATACTTCGAGAAAAAATGATTTTTGAAGCATTCAGCTTACTTTTTATGAATATTACCTTATTTTATGTGTATCGTCCCGATTTTATACACTCGGTTATTTTTTTTTTTTGCAAGTGGTTCATGTTGTCTTTTTAATGATTCAGATTTTCCGTCAACGAAAAAGTTCAGACGGCCTGTAAATACTGGAGGGAATTTCAAAGCATACTTTGCATTAACAGCTCAAGTGTTTGCTGTATCTTGTTTGCAAATCCGCTCATAGAGTGTCTCAAACAAATAAAAGGTGTGATGACGTCCTTGCATTCTTACGATCGCCCAAAATGAGTATTCTTGCAAGAACCACATTACAATCACATGACCAGAATAAACATCATTGAAACATGGCCACAACCGGAACATCCGAAATTTGTGTTGGTGGTATTGCATTCCAACATCACAACTCACCAGAGTGTGTGTCATTAAAATGTCCGAGTCTGTAGTATGTTATCATTACATTGAGGACAAGGCTTTCGAATTACCGATCTTTTTGTGGTTTTACGGGTTCGTTACTTACGCCATTGGCAAATTAATCTTCTTCAAAATCATAAAATTCACTATTTTTGCTGAAAAGAAATTATATATACCTTTTCTATGCATTTTACTCATTATTTTGATATATAATTTGCCTTTTCTTACTTCTGTTATCTTTTTCTGGGGGATTCGGAAAAATGCCAACAAATTGACCAAAGTTAGGTTGGACGACCCCTTAATTGCTCACCAATTAAGCTGAGATATTTTGTGTGATGGAACGGTTACTGATTCATGTCAATGAGGTTCCGGAAGGCAGGCCCTTGAGAGGGGGGGGGCGGAATAGTAACCCCGGGACCCGGCGGTCCGGGGGCCCGCAAGGACGAAGCCGCGCCACCCGAGACAGCTAGTTTGCGAGCTTTTTTCAATGCCCAGTGTGTGTGAATCGACAGGCGGGCCGCGGGCCCCCGAATTCACTAGTAAGCATATATTCCTTTCAAGAACTGTCGAAGTTATCAGATATATCGTGGGTCGTTCCGCCAACAATATTCTGTTCTGTAATCCTTTCTTACCATTCTCTTGTGTAACCCAATCTAGTCTTTGAGGGGCAATTGAGTCATAATAGATATCGGTCGGGGGAAGGGTGAATATGTTCGTGGGTTCTTAGTAAGTTGGGCTTGAAACAAGGGGGCCCAGGTGAGGTGGTACCTTCTAATTGATACCCCGGGGCCCGTATTTTCTGTCGGTGGCACTGCCGGAAGGCATACAAAGCGTAGTACAAGTACTATAAAAGAGATACTTTGTTTAAAAGTAGTGTTTTTCAAAGATTTTACTTTCTCACAATTTAATCTTCAGTCAGATTGTTCGACCATACTTTTGATCATCATTTGAGTCGATTGATATAAGATCGATATGAGACGTTACGGCTGATGGAACTTGAATGATCTACTGGTGTGTCACGAGACACTTGTGTCGTTCTATTGTCTTCTTTTGTCTTGAGTTTTAGGATTTCCAAGTGACTGGTTTTCACGCTTCACGTTCCGCGTTGCTTTCAAGTGTTCTGTGGAGCACTGTCATTGAATTGTCCGCTGTGATGTTTAATCCTTTAAACACGAGCGGTCTTTTTTTCCGGCCGGGAACATGAAACGTCATAGCGTCATTATACAAGATGACTGTTCACTAAATGTGTGAGGTAGAACAATCAATATTTTCAACGTGCAGCCCCGAGGCTGCACGCTGAAAATAATATTGATTGGTCTACCCCAAATGATGAATATGGACTCTTCTAATTGCTGCCATTGATCTGGCATGAACGGTACCACTAGCGATGAAAGGGTTAGCCCATTGCCATCATAACGTGCCGGATGAAAACCTTAAAGAACTTGAAAACAGCAGTTTCTAGATATAACTGATATTACTGTTACTCGAACAAAGGAACATTTTAGTATGTCTTTACTCGAGACTACAGAACTTGTGAGTGAAAGTTGTAAACTTGTAAATGACAGCCGTCAGTGAGGCGCATGCGTCGCGTCAATCTCAAGATGTTGTTACCCCGGCCCACGTGTTTAGTCCTGATGGTCTTCTTAGTTATACCAACACCCGTCTTGATAAACTAGACAGTGTAGAGGAGCGTCTAAGTAGGATTGAGAAACTAGAAACACGGTTACGAAACATTAATTCAAAAATTGATAAAATAGATGCGAGAGGAAAATCTGTTAGAAGGATTGAACTCAGGTATGTGACAACGGATGGGGAATTCGCTAGAATGAAATCCAAAGTCAGTAGTATTGAGCACAGTGTGGAATTCGTTTTCTCTGAAGATGATCATCCAGGGTATGAGGGCACGCTAAACATCGGAGGTATATGGTTTAAATGAAAGCTTTTCGCATTCGTTCGCCTCGGTATAAAAATCGAAACAGAAAACTTGAAAATAGTCATAATTATCATCAGATGTTTTACAATTTGATCATATTTTGCTGTTATTAATTAAATAGTCTAATAATTACATCAAACAGCTTGAGAAAAATAAAATGAGAGAACAAAAGTGTCAACCAATATTTAGCTTCTGATATGTTCACGTTTCCAAAACAACCCAAGGGACGTAACATTATCAGTTGTCTTCTGCGTTTGTAAAAACAAAACAATTATTCAAGAGTTTGGTCCAAGTAATTTCGGAGCGTGAGAAATGCGTCCACAAATTTGTTTCCACTATGTTTCTATTGTGTTTCAAATGGGACTAAATCGTTATCTCCGCCAACATGTATGCTATATGGAGATTTAATACCTGGATGTCAGTTTTTAAACACTGAGCCGCAGTGGAAATAAATTTGCGGACACCTTTCTCACGCTCGCAATTATTTTGTTTTTACAAACGCAGAAGACAACAGAGAGAGTTAGATCCCTTGAGTCGTTAAGGAAACGAGTAAACAGTATTTTGTTGACAAATCGTCTCCGAGGTCCAATGTGTTCTATGTGTCCACTGTCCCAAAGAAGACAATGGTACTCAGGGGACGAATTATTTGCTCTTATTTTATTTTTCTCAAGTTGTTTCATTTTAATTATTTGACAATGTAAATTATAAAGACAAAATATGATCGAATTGTCGGAAATCTGATGATATTTGTGACTCAGATTTTTTGTGGTTCATTTTTTTATCTCGAGGTGAGCAAATGCTGACAGCTTTCGTTTAAACCATATACCCCCCGATGTTTCGCGTGCGCTTATAACCTGGATGTTGCAAGCTCTCATATACCTTGGATGTTGGGTGCATCCTTTGCCATGGCTATTTGCCCAAGGCATTATGGCCAATCAATAGGCAGAATTAATCAGGATATAGGGACAAAGTATTTTATTTTATTGATTTTTTGTCAATTGATCATAAGTAAGTAAAGACGCTTTCGAGGTCGAATGTCATGTTCTGGTTCAATACGGTGACAGAAGTTGTTTTTCGTGGCTTTTATGTGCTTATATACTGATGTTTAAAGTCACCTTCGGCTTGAAGGAAATTCGTCATTCACAAAATCGTACATTTCGGAATCGTCCATTTATGGGTTATCGTATATTTATATCCATGGCCAGAAGTCAAAATGAATTGATAATATAGTACGTGGAGAGTGTATTATCACTAAATCACCCGCAGAGTGGAGATTCCACCCGAACAATAATTGCAAATTTGTTGCAAAGCATAACCAGCACCAGCGAAGTTTCAGCCAATGGACCTCCGGGTTAAACCCGGAGGTCCATTGGCTGAAACATTGCTTGTGTTTTTGTCGATACATACAAAATTTGAAAGTTATAGCTTGGGTGATAACTCCACTCCACGTGTGATTCAGTTACAATCCACTCTCCACGTTCTGTAGGTGTATATATAAACGCTGTGGTGTTCAATCCTAGTTTAAACTAGTTTTAGTCTATTCTGATGCTGCATTATAATGCGTTCGATTCTTGCAATGTTAATTTTCTTATAAAGAATACAAGTAAATCAGAATGGAATAAATATCAACCACAAATTTGACCGCATGCCCCGAGATATATTATCACTGACTTGAAATGTCAATCAAAACGTGATAACCTCATTTTTGCAGAATTTTCCTGAATTCGAAAGAAAAAACAAGCTATGGACAGAGTCGACGAAATAGTATTTGAAAGAGTCCATCGTATTCGATAGAAATCTGAGACACGCAAACGCCCAATTGTTGCAAAATTCTCCCTCTTTAAGGACCGCGAAGTTGTGCGAAAAGGCAGCAAAAACTAAAAGGACCTTCATTTTACATCAATGATCAATTTTCAGCTGAAATAGAACAGAAGAGAAGACAGTTGTACCCTGTGTTGAGAAAGGCCATTAAAAGTGGAAAGAAAGCCCGCATGGTTAAAGACAAACAGTTTATTGACAACAAACTTCATAGCCCAAAATGTCAGCCCCAAACCTAAAATACTGACATAGTTGAAAGAACCCAAACCACGCCCGATTCTTTGCTAAATAGTTCAAAACGGCGTCCCTCAGAGAAACGAAACCGCGTTTCATCAACACCTTCGAGATAGGGACTCGTAAGTGATGCCTTTTGTTAAGATATCCTCCACACGTTACGATTATGTAGCCTAAATGCACGTGGCCTTGAAACTATATTACAATGCCCAGTGTTTATCGAACTGATAAGAAGTTGTGACATTATAGGCTCACTAGAAACAAAAGCAGATGATGCTGACACTATTTTCTTGCCAGGATATAAAAACATTATGAAAAATCGACAAACGCTCGTAAAAAGGCGATCGGGGGGGTGGGGGGGTAACTCTATTTTATATGTTAGAATTGGTGCGTAACGTGTCTATTCTTCCATCATTTTGTGGACTAGAATTTCTAAAAGGTTAACAAATACCCCCGAGGATTGTATTATTGGATTTGTTTATATTCCTCCCGAGAATAGCGTCTGTGTTTCTCCAGATTGTTTCTATGAAATTGTGCAGGAACTGCTTGGCAAACTTTTAACTCTCAACCCGCTGAGTATTTTAAAAAAAAATATTTTTTATCAAATCTAGTCATGGCTGCTATGAAGCAGCCATGACTAGATTTAATGAAAAATTCATCTACATTTAACTTAAGAAATTGTTGGTGAAAAAATCCATTCAAATTACAGGGTGGAAATTGGATTAAATATGCCAAAATTATACATATTTCAATGGCAAAAAAAATACTGTCCTGGGCAGGAATACTTGCCAGCAGCATGAAAAGAGTTAATGGATGCAATTTTGTCTCCTTGATTGGCGATTTTAAAGCAAGGACTGCCGAAACGCAGGATTTTGATGTGACCTATGAGCTTGAGCCCAGATTGTGTTCTACTGATCTCGACAGCCCGGTTGATTTAATAGATGTGTCATTCTTTAAAAATCTTAAAATTCCCATCTGTAGAAAAACCACAGGATAAATGTATAAATAACTTTGGTCAAAAGCTCATCGGTCTGTGCAAAGCGTGCAGGTTTCATAATGTTAATGGACGAATGAGAAATGACGGTGGGGTTGGGCATCTAACCTCTGAAGGGAAAAGTATGGTTGACTACTGTATCACAACAGCAAATTTCTTACAGAATATCCAAAACCTTTCAGTACTTGAATTCTCGGGTCTCCTGTCCTATGCCCACAGTCCTATTAAACTCGTTATTAAGACAATACACCCTTCCAGCTTCAGCGAGGAGAATTTAGAAAATTGACCAAATGGAAACCATAGTACATACATTTGTACGATAGGAACCACGAGTCACCCATACCAAAGTTATGGTCTGGTAATAAGGCTGCTGATTTTGTGCAAAACATCGACCACGATCTGGTAGACAAACTGCACAAAATTATCGAACCGGTTAAGCAAGACGTAATCTATTTACTCCGAATACTGCCAACGACGTTGTTTGAAAAATTAGCAAAATATTTTTGTCCTCGGCAAACGTCTCATTTCGACACAAGACAATAATTAAGCCCAAAACTGATCAGAAGGGGGCGCGGTGGCTCAGTTAGTAGAGGTGCAGGCTGCAAACCAAGAGGTCCTATGTTTGAATCCCACCTGTGGTCACCAAGTTGTGTTCTTGGGCAAGACACTTCACTCCCATTACCCACGTGGGGGTACGGTGGCGTTGTGTACTAAGGCGTACTGCACGTTGATGGTGCACCTGTCTGCAACCAAAGCTAACCCTGCCTGAGTGGAGTTTAGTATGTTGGGGAGCCTGACAGTTGCTCGTCGTTGCTCGGTGGTTCTCCCTGGGTACTCCAGCTTCCTCCACCTGTAAAACTGTCCGACACAAGGTGACCCTGGCTGCGAAAGTGTCGTTAAACACTAATAAATAAACTGATCAGAGGCTCTGGTTCAATATTCCATGCAAAATAACCAGGCGTGAATTTAACGTGGCTAGAAAAAGGTATTCAAAACATAGAGACGGTGAATCGAAGGCGTTTCTATGTACGAAAAGCAAAATTTAAACAGGCAGTCGGGGATTATAATTGAAATATGGTATACCGAATTCGTGCATCACAGAAGAGTAATTCTCGTGATTACTGGAATAATTTAAACAGAACCAATGAAAGGTCCGTGCCCCTGGTATCACTCACAGATATGCATGATTTTCTTAAAAACTCACAAGAAAAACCCGAGGTGCCTAATGGTGAAGATCCCGTCATTAGCGTGAATGTAGAAAGTGACGATCATTTAAACAATAAGTGGTCCCGATATACTTAATGCAATAAAAGGACTGAAAACAAATAAATATGGCTGATGTGGCCATATCTTAAATGAACACACGAAAGCCACGGCAAATATTATGCTTCCCGTTTATGAAGCGTTATTTAATAGTATTCTAGATACAGGAGGTATTGCTGATACCTGATCAACTGGCGTCACCTCTTTATAAGAACAAGGGAGGCCCCGAACAATCTTAAAGTTATAGACCATCACAGTCCTTAACTGCCTTGGTAAACTTTTTATAACAAGAAGTGCTCATCGGAAATGCAGACGTCGAGTTGTGGATACTTTCTTCATGCACTCTCGATTGAAAATCAGAAATGTCATCGCGTTAAGCTCAAAATTCGTAAGAAATGGACTAATTAAGGCCCATAATTCTGTAACAAAGAATCTGACCAGGCCAGTTTTTTTAACTCGCTTGATATATTTCTGACCTGTATAGCAAATATTAGACAAATCAGAGAACGTCTGTTTAAGTTATTGCGCTAACGAGCATAAAATTGGAAAATATTGTCTAATTAAAGGTCATAACTCTGTAACAAAAGATCGGGCCAGGCCAGTTTTCGAACTTGTTCGAGATATTATTGCAAAAGATCTGTATGGCAAATATTAGTCAAATCGAAGAACGTTTGTTCAAGTTATTGTGCTAACAAGCTCAAAATTTGTAAAAATGACTAATTAAGGGTCATAACTCTGTAAGGAAAAACGGGCCGGGCCAGTCTTGGAACTTCTTCGAGATAATATGAAAAAGATCTATATGGCTAATATAAGTCAAAACGGAGAATGTTTGTTCAAGTTATTTCGCTAACAGTGCGATGACGCCCGCCCGCACGCCCGTCCGCCCGAAAGCCCGCCCGCCGCCCACCCGCCCGCCCGCCCAACCGCCCGCCCGCCCGCACGCCCGCCCGCTCGCCCGCCCGCCCGCCCGCCCGCCCGCGACCCACCCGACCTACCGCCCGCCCACTCGAAGCCCGACGGCCCACCCGCCAGTCCGCCTGGACGCACACCGACCGTCGCCAAACCACGGGTCTCGGTTGTTAACACAACTCGACCAAAAATCCTAAACACAAGGCTAAACGATTACGCCGAGTCACTTAATTCATTGGGAGAAACGCAAAGCGGGTTTAGAAAAGGACATTCTACTTTAGACAATATCATTTCTCTATACTGACTTCTAACAATTTTTCTGAGTATTTCTTCCCTTATTACGGGGGTAAGGCAGGGGAAAATCTTTCTCCGTTATTATTTTCAATCTGCCTTTGTGACTTGATGACGTTTTTGTGTTCAAATAATGTTAAAGGCCCATCTAGCATAGAAACAAATCTTATGGAGGAAACTACACTATACATACGATTGTTAATTCTCTTATACGCGGATGATACCGTCCTCATAGTTGAGTCTTGTGCTGATATGCAGGCGACTTTAGACAAATTTAAAGAGTATTGTACTTTGTGGAACCTGAAGATTAACCTACAGAAATCAAAGGTAATGGTCTTTGGTGGAAGACGTCCTCCCCAATGTTTTACTTTGCAGGGGGAAAACTGGAGTATGTAAATGAATATAACTACCCAGGTTTAATATTCTCTAAGACAGGGTCATTCTTTAAAGCTAAGAAAAAATTATTAGCTAAAGCTACGAGGGCTTTGTATTCAGTGATTAATAATATAAGACATTTTTCTCTCCCATTCAACACCCAACTAGATTTATTTGAGAAACTTATCCAGCCTCAACTACTGTACGGCTGTGAAATCTGGGGATTTCAAAACATTAAGTCAACCAAACAATTTCAGTAAACATTTCTAAAATTTATCCTTAAATTAAAGCCAGGTACATCGTAAGGTATTCGTTCATCGAAAACTAGGAACAATACCTATAGAAATTGAATTAAATGTCGAATGATTGCTTAATGGTCCAGACTGATAAATGGTGGCTTTACTAAAAATAATTCTATTCTATTTTACTAGATGCTTGTACTAATGACTAGAAACAAACATTGCAATCAATTCATATACAGAATATTTTGAACCATTTCAGTTTATCTTATATCTGGGACTCCCAGGCCTGTAGTAACCCAGTCCTTGCTGACGTAAGAACAATTCAGATCGACCAGTTCCGACAGGGGTGGTGGTCGGACGTCAAGTCATCTACTATGTACAATACATATAGATTGCTCGAGCACAACTTTGTGATGAAATAATATCTGTCTAATTTGCCCCAATTTGATAGTTTCGCTCTTATTACATTTAAAACGTCCAATCATAGCCTGCCGTCCAGACGGATCGATGGAAAATATACCGAGAAATGAACGTGTGTGCAAACTGTGCATTTCGATGACGAGTACCACTATATAATGGAATGCCCGAAATTAAGAAAAGACAAAAACATTTATCCCCACCCCACCCCCTTTATTCACATTCCCCCATCAGCTTAATAATACAGAGACCTACTCTGCAGTCATGACGACGCAGTCTTCAGAAACATGTGTAAATTTATTAGAATCGTCAACAGTATGATGGTTTGACCTACAACGCCCTTCAACTTGCACCCAATCCATCATGGACTTATCCTCTCTCCATTTCATTGATTATACCGTATCTCAATCGTCAAGACAAACAGAATTGATGAAATATATAAGTGGTTATACTCTGCGTCTTGTAAAACCCTTTAGTAGTGAATTTGATCCAATATATTGTGGATGTGTCGTACGCACACGCGCTCTCGTATCAATATGCGGAAGTGCGAGACCTCCCGACAGCCTTACTTTGTGGCAAGTTTGATTTTTTCTTTCTTTAAGGCGGTCTTACAGAGGGTCATTTCACACTACGGCTAGCATCTGTATAATATACAATAGCATCCTTAAAATAAATGGCAAGAATTTCTACAGCTTACCTTGGTAAGCTCTTGAAGTTATGCAACTACATGTGTACACCGCTAGTTGGTGATAACCCATGTGCGCGGTTCATGAGACTCAACATGTAAAGTATAGAGTGAGGCATCGGACATCAGTGACTCTTTTAGAGTATCAGCCACAATATTCACTGTTTATATGTTTTTCCTCGAACTGACCATTATATAAACAAATGTGTAAATATCTGTACCTCTCATACCATTATTGGATTTTCAGAGTGAATAAACAAACAATTGTAGGAAGGATCTAAAGACTTCCTTCGAGTGACGTCATTTTAAAAAGAATGACGTCGTACGAGGAAGTTCGCGAATCACCAAATTACCAGAGTTCTGGATTACCAAATAATGTGAATGACACAATGACACCATTATAATATTAGAACATCTTGTACCCTTCGTTTCATGCCCTATTGAGCTATAGTTCATTTCAGAATAAACCCGAAGTAGTGTAGCTATAGCAAACTCAGGTACCATCAACCGATAGAACATCAACAGAAACGTTCTATTTTCCTATTATGCCGAGCAAATTCGGAATATTGACTCTTGTGATTTATATACAACATTTGTCTCAAACTGTAAACTCTGTATGAAAGATCTAAAGATGTCCTTTGAGTGACGCCATTTTACAATGATTGATGTCATATGAAGAAGCTTCTGGATCGCCAAATAAAATAAAATGTGTCAAACGACTGTACAATACTACTGGAATTTATTTGCGTTCTGGGTCAATGTTAAATCTATTCTCCATAATCAAAGCAATGCATTGATCGGCAAGTGCTCACCCAAACAGAAAATAACACTGTTATAGGCTGACTGGCGATACGACAATTTAATTTAACATATACTAGATACAACTAAACCGTACACCACTTAAACACTTAGTATTCTCATGGCTCTGCAGCCAGAAACTGATCATCCAGCCTCCAAATGAAAACATCTTCATCATCGAAGACAGTACTATGCGTCTATACTTTCATCCATCAACATGTCCCGTGTATTGCAAATCATCTTCAATAGAACAAAAAACATCGTGTCAGCTCAAAGCATCAAAAACTCAAATCAATAGTAGTAGTATGTAATGTGGTTTTCATGGAACATTGGAGGGATCTCATGCAGGATATCATGTGACGTCAAGGTCACGTGACCCAGTGACGCCATGTTGTGTTGTCATGGTAACCCGCGTGAGCGGCTATGTTGTTGTTAGGGTGATACGTGTTTCAGTCGTCCATTTTGTACGCTGGAGGCCGCCATCTTGGTTTCTATGGTAGCACGTGGTTGCTATGTGACCCAATTTTCTGCAATGGGACGGGGGTATGTTCAGAGGGTGTGTTCGATTGAATCGGAGTATCACGAATTACCACAAACAACCCGACAAGTTTTACTATTTCGAATAATTTCAGAATTTTCTGCTTCTATCTATCTATGCAATAGTTTTCGTCTATATGACCGCGTTTCTTTGTTCTGGAGTATACTCCAGTAGCATAGAAGAGTCTATCAAAAGAACAGCTTTGCTTATTATTACTATTTTTTAGCTATTCTAGTCTATTCTTGTTAGTTCTGACCCTATTCCGTGTACTCTTATTGTTTTTATTTATATAGATCATTTATATAAATCATTTATATAGATTATAACTAACCAATCCGATTGCTTGATTTCCCATAATCTCAATGCCGAGTTATCTCCTCTTATTACAACGTCGCTGGGTTACGTGACCATGACGTCACATGAGATCCTGCATGAGATCCTGCCAATGTTCCCTGAAAACCACATTACATACTACTAATAGTATTCAAAATGAAAGAAAATAGTGTGCACGTCTTGCCGTGTCGCCCCAAGATAACGAACACGTCATAAGTACCCGTATATACAACACGATTGATCTCCCTTGATCACCGTCAATCTCCCACGCGGATTCAATGCATTATCCCCACCATGGAGAAATCAATTTCCGTCTAATTCGTACCTCAACCGACAGAAATATTATTTCTCCATAATCAAAGTAATGCATTGATCAGCAAGTGCCCACCCAAACAGAAAACAACACTGTTATAGGATGACTGGCGATACGAAAAGAAAGACGCTATAGACCCAGTGACAGAGAAACATGTAAACGCTGTGCAATGTGGTCTTTAACCCTTTACCTAACATGAAAAACAGATGGCACTTGCAAAACAAAATCTTAAATAACTAATTGTTTTCATTTTTTGTCTCAAAAACATAGGTTATGACCCCTCGTTGGAACGAGCTCGACGAGCTCGTTCCAACGAGGGGTCATAACCTATGTTTTTGAGACAAAAAATGAGAAAATAATGAAAATTAATTGTCGATTGTTGAGAATAGCACTGGCCGGTTTTGGCCATTACGTTGGGTAAAGGGTTAACATAACCGTCCTTTGCAAACTCACTCCGCCATCTGCAGTGTCAAAGACGATCCGGAATACCATTATTGGTAGCTGAAGTCGCTCCCCCGGACCTTAATCTGTGAAGTCCAAATTCATTAATATTATCATCAAAAGGAGCAAAGGCTGGACGAAATATTTCGCGAACGCATGAACATGACATAGGAATATTCCTTGATATGAGTCGATAACCAGATTTAGTTTTAGAAGGATTTCTAAAAATGAACTCATCTAACTGTTCACCAATGCCGGCCATTTCCAAATATTTCTGTAAAGCCGCCACCGGACACCAATCCGTAGCAGTGTTACCGATAACAACCCACTTGCCATCTCTCTGAATATCTGTTTTTGATGTTTCAAGAAACACAGATGCTTGAGTGGAGTGAAAAACAATGTCCGAGCGTTTAAAATGTCGCAATTCTTGATTTCGCAGAAAACCGGCGAATGACAATAATACATTGTAAGAACTCTTTGATTCATTAAATTTGAAATGTCAGAGGTTGATAAAAACAGCGTATGTAATAGTTCTACAGTGATAGGATCCTTCTTGACCGTAGATCTTGCCAAGCGCCTTTTTGCGCCTTCTAAAGCATTGATAACTAGGGCTGTCACGATTTTTTAATTTGGGAATCGATTAATCGTCGCAAATAATCGATAGTAATCGATTAATCGTACCTAGATGACCCTCCCTCTCCCTTTCTTTGAAGTCGTTAAAAATGAAGTTGAAGTCAGTTGACCTACCTCAAGTAAACAACGAAGACGATCCTCTTTTAGATACATTCAAAGCTTTGATGTTCTGAACTTTTGAACCGTCAGTGTAATAATCAAGACCGGTCGGCAGTTGCGAAGTTCGCAACTGCCGACCGGTCTTGATTATTACACTGACGGTTCAAAAGTTCAGAACATCAAAGCTTTGAACGTACTTAAAAGACAAATGCTTCTAATGGCTTCTTGAGGTTTAACGTCGACGTTCGTGACCTTTTACCTTCAGAAACAATAGTTTTTTATCCAATTTTTTTTTAATTATTAAACTTCTAAAACGGGGTAAAATTTACCGATTCTTCGACAACGAAAACTACTAATCGATTTCGGCATGAACGATCGACAATCGATTATTGGATTAGTCGTGACAGCCCTATTGATAACCAACGGACAATCAGTTGGACTAACTTGCTCCAAACATTCATGCATGTGCCGACCACTATAAAATGCGTTAATGACAGGAGATGGTGAGGATGCCTGTTGAGAAACAGAAAGTAAATAAATTGAAAATATGAATGGTTTCGCGGGTAAAATGTCAGTAAGATCATGCGACGAAGCCCAGTTCTGTCACCTCCGAAAGCCTGAAATGTATTTCTTATAAGTACTCTCCACCCTTGAATCCTTCAATAAAGAAGTAATGCCAGGAACACTGTCTCGTAAAATATGTGGCAAAGAATCAATATCTTGTTTGTAGAATTCTGAAAATACGCCTGTTATAAGAACGGACTAATAACGCACATTGCTTCCCGTTTTATACCCAACAAAATAATTACTGCAAGATTAACCCAACCAAACTGGATGCACAAAGAGATACGGCTACTCTTAAGACAAGGGAATGGCTATATCGTATAGCCAAATGTATTGAACTTCTGCATGCGTGGGTGAAATATAAATAGAAGAGAAACGAAGTAGTCTCAGCTATCAGGAAGGCTAAGGCTACATATATCTCCAAAGTACAGTCCACACTGAATAGTCGCGAAACATCACCATCGGAATGGTGGAAAACCCTTAAATTATATATTGGCAGTAATACATCAGGAATCCCACCAATTACACATCACAACAAAGCATATCCCACAAATAAGGGTAAAGCTGAAGTATTCAATGAATACTTCAGCTCTATCTCAACTGTGGACGTCTCAGGTGCCTCCTTTCCAAATCTTGTCTCGAGTGCCCCACATATAATCGATAGCATACCCATTCAATGTTTTGAAGTATACGAAGTGCTGAAATCTCTTAATGTCTCCAAGGCATCTGGTCCTGACCTGGTTAGCCCACGTCTACTCAAAGAATGTAAATCATCGTTATCTGAACCACATTTCACACTATTCGATCTTCTTCTGAGTAATTTCCACTTCCCATCCCCTTGGAAGAAAGCTAATGTGTCGCCAGTACTCAAAACACCCCCCTCAGATGTTGTCACAAACTATCGTCCGATATCACTTATCAGTTGTGTTGGTAAAATATTTGAGAAGTGTGTCTTCAAAAGTTGTGGAAATTCCTAATCGATAACAATGTTTTGAGTCATTTCCAGTCAGGGTTTACTCCCGGTGACTCGATTGTACTTCAACTAACTGATCTGTATGATGCCGAGCCCTAGATGAAGGTAAAGAGGTAAGGGTATTTTTGTGACGTGAGTAAAGCCTTTGGCAAAGTATGGCACGCTGGTCTCATTCACAAGCTCGAGAAGATTTATGTGTCCGGTGACCATCTTACGTTTCTAAAATCATACTTTTCCAACAGGGCCCAGCGGGTTGTTATAGCTTCTGAGACTTCATCCTCGAAACCCATTAACTCTGGAGTCCCTCAAGGGTCGATACTTGGTCACTTTCCGTTCCTTATATATATTAACGACATTACAGAAAACATAATAAGCAGTGTACGACTCTTTGTGAATGACACATCATTATATCTCGTAGTTGAAAACCCAGGCCATGCCGCAGCTATAATCAATCAAGACTTAACTGAACATTGGGCTAAAACCTGGTTGGTTGAGTCCAATCCCCAAAAGACAGAGGCCATGCTTATGCCACGTAGAATTACACCCCTTCTGCAAACACCATTATTCTTTGATACTACACAAATTTCTGAAGTTAAGGTGTGATTCTAAACAATACTTGTACATGGAATGACCATGTTGCCAATGTCTGTTCCAAGGCCTGGTCCCGTATTGACATACTGAGGAGTCACAAATTCATCCTTGATCGTAATGTGCTGGAAAAAAATTATTTTGCTTTTTTAGACCCCTCCTGGAATATGGTAGTACGGTTTGAGACAATTGTACGGCGACCAAGGCTGCTAATATGGAGACAATTCAGATCGCAGCGGCCAGGAATGTTGCCGGTGCAACTGTAAGTGCCAGTAAGACCCTCCTGTATACTAAAACCCGCTGGGACTCTCTTGAAGAAGGACGTCGAAAACACAGATTGAAACAATTCTTCGAAATATACCATCATCTAATATATAAATGCGAATGTCTGTATCTCTCTCTCTATCTTTGTTCCGGGTGAACTCCTCCGCTTCTCGACCGATCGATCTCAAATTTTTTACATGGGGGTAATTCGTCCCTGCGAGTAACATGGGATGGGTGCCGTGTCCGTGCGGGGTGACCTTGACCTTGAAATTGATGACCTTGACTTTTTATTTCGAAAACGGCTGGACCGATCGGGCTAAAATTTCATATGTGCGGGTATATTGACCAATCGATCATTTTGCCTTTATCGGGGTGCCCGTGCGTGATGACCTTGACCTTCAAATTGGTGACCTTGGCCTTTTATTTCGAAAACGGCTGGGCCGATCGGGCTAAAATTCCACATGTGCGGGTATATTGACCGATCGATCATTTTGACTTATCGGGGTGACCTTGACCTTGAAATTGGTGACCTTGACCTATCATTTCGAAAACGGTTGGGCCCATCGGGCGAAAATTTCATATGCGGTTATATTGACCCATCGATCATTTTGACTTTATCGGGTTGCCCGTGTGGGGTGACCTTGGCCTTGAAATTGGTAACCTTGACCCTTTATTTCGAAAACGGCTGGGCCGATCGGGCTAAAATTTCATATGTGCGGGTATATTCACCCATCGATCATTTTGACTTTATCGGGGTGCCCATGCGGGGTGACCTTGACCTTGAAATTGGTGACCTTGACCTTCTATTTCGAAAACGACTGGGCCGATTGGGCTAAAATTTCATATGTGCGGAAACATTGACCTATCGATCATTTTTACTTTATCGGGGTGCCTGCGTGGGGTGACCTTGACCTTGAAATTGGTGACCTTGACCTTCGAGGCGATCATATCTGAGGGTATATTGATATAACCATCTTCTCCCGTGCAACGCCGGGTAACACCCGCTAGTCTGATATATAATATATTGCTAATAAAGTTCCACCGACAGCACGAGGGGGGGGGGGCGTAGAAAAAAAATTGCAGACACCGATGCCGATTTTTTGTTTTTGACCAGTCGGAGGACACACTCACCCACCCATGTAATTTTTTTCCAGTTTTACAATTTTTTTCCGGGGTTATCTGAAGCACCCACCCCACTAAATACATGCCTCTGCATCATCCTTCCCACCATACTGCACCATAACCAATTTTATCATACAGTATTGAGTGATTGACCTTGTACAGTAGGACAGGTCTTGAAAGAACATCCGTTTTATCAGACCAAAATGGTCTTTTAAGGCAGATGGTCTCCCATAACAAATCAAAAATAGAGTAAAGCTGGTATGTCCATATAAAACATGGTCTCCAAAGACATCGGTCTCTTAAGGCATGTTCTGTTGTAATTCATTAACACTCTTGAATGTCATATCATTAACTTTTTATCTATAGTTATCTCTCCATGTGTTCAGACATGTTGTAGAAACCAACAATATATATGGTATTCGACAGAGTTCAGAGAGCTTTGAAAAATATCATACAAATTGTTGATTTTTTTGACTACATGCATGAACCAGCATGGACTGACATGAAGAGAGATAATTGCGGATGAGAAAGTATACTTCAATATCAAAGTGAAGGGTGTTGATGAAGCAAAAAAAAATCTCTATGCAGCCTGGTCATTCTGAGTCATTCCTAAAAGTATTTTAATCTGTGTAAATTTCATGTAACACTCAGGTAGTGGCATTAACCTCTTACCTAACATAGTGGCCACAATAAATGTAACCAAAATAAACCAACAACATTCAAAGTGGATTATATATCCAAATATATCCCACAATAAAGCCACACAAATATGGATAATATTAGAACTGACTCTTCGAGCCAGTTCTAATGTTAGCCATACATGTGTTTATTTCAAGTAACCTTATTGAACAGTAATGGTTATATGAGAATTTTTATTTTTTTGTATTTTACAAAAGAATGTTAGGTAAAGGGTTAAATATCATAAATTACTCAACCCATCAGAACCCACTGCATTCTCCATTCATATATACAGTGGAACTTCTCTTGAGAGACCACCTTTTTGAGGAACCACCTCTTTTGTGCTAGAGCGTGTTTTATGTGGACAACACAGGACAACATACCATTTCGGCCAGACAAAAGTGGGCTTTCAAGACAGGTGGTCTTGACAGACCGCCTGTCTGAGAGACCCCTTTTGTCTGGCAAAATGTTGGTTTCTCAAGAGAGGAATGTGTATGCAAAAAGCAATAAGTTTAGTCATTTATGTATTTGTTTATTTTTTTTTTTTTGACGAAGGTTTGGGTGGGGCATGGCTGGGTTGGGAGGAGGGGATTTATTACTTATTTTAAGTCCAGCCCTAGAAGGTCTGGTACATGATTTTGTTGACACCTGTGTTCTCAGATGTGTTTGAAATAAATTAGCAGTTCAATCAGTTCAATGTTTAGTAGCTTCTGTGTTACATACTTCCTACAATGGCAATAAGAGTCATTGGTGTTTTCGTAATAGGTCTGGATACATCGTTGTACAGAATTGTTCCTGTAGCTGAAATCTGTAACTGTTCCTGACTTCACATAATTGTTTTTGCTCCTCATCTAAGCCAGCCGATCTCACCAGGGTGAACATATTAGAAATTTGATCAAACAGAACACCCTCAAGATAACTTATCCTTAGAGTGCAGTGTTTGATAATTGCAATTAGTGATGCATTTTAACTTGCATTATTCAATATGTCATACATTGTATCACTATAAGCCGAATCATAGCTCAGCCGCAATAACAGTTTTATAATCGTATATAACCCATGGTAGGTACCCCCTGATAACTTGAGTGTATTTTTATTGGTTCTTGAATGATACTTCACTGGTTATGGCATACAATTTTGGTCAAAAGTGTCTGAGGAAAAAAATTGCAAGCATCGAAATTTTTTTTTTTTTTTTTTTTGTCTTCTTTGACCACCCACCCACCCACCCCGGCATCAGTGTTTTGCAAATTTTTTCCACCCCCCCCCCCCCCTGCCGACAATTTCGTTAACCAGTCAACATCGTAACCTACGTTCCCACCACAATCATCGAGTTCCCTTTTGTAACTCGCAACTATACCAATCTTTCTTTATCCCAAATACAACTGGTCAGTGAAATAACTTACCATTATCTGTCACAGAAAACTCATCCCTGAGTAATTTTACGACTTTCCTAAATGATGGCAAACTATGACCACCGACATTTTAAGGTGGAGCTAAATTGCGGACTGGTCAGATGTACCATTGTAGGTTACGTTTGCGCTACAGCAACCTTATCGCACATTTATACAATAACCACTTATCGCCTTCCCCCTTCTGTGTTTGTGGTGTATGCGAGACAGTCGAGCATTTCTTGTTATATTGTCCAATACATGAACATGCGCGCACTACTACAGTTGAATTACTCCCATCTTCTCTTGATCCCACTACTCTTCTATTTGGTTCGGAATTCCTTGATAATGCTGAAAATCGCTTTATATTTGAAGTTGTACTTAGCAAACGTTTCAGTTAGCTGCAGGGATTACGTGACCTGTTTGGGCACGTGTGCATCTGACTAGGTATAATGCTTGAACCAGTCGACACGAGCTATTAATATATTTCGCGTTACTAAATAAGTACATTACTCATCTACCAACCCGATTCATGTCTGCTTAACTCAGATCACCAAGGAATTGTTTTGTGTTTGTGGGGTTTTTTTTCAGTTCAAGTCGGCTTCATCCTCATCGTTGTCTCATCTTTGTTTCTTCTCTAGTTCTATCTCTACTTTCTTCTTCTTGTTATCTTTCTACTGGTTTAAACAATATTAGTCCAGCAAATGCCTCATGTTATGTTCTAATAAAATACTCTATCCAACAAGGGAGACGACTTCCAAAAAGCTTATAGCTTGTTGTTGAATCCCGTACATTTATTCTTGAATTCTGTCGTCTTGTTACATCGTATACCATTAATTTCATGAGTTGTTCCTTTTTATCTGTTTGTGTGATGTATACAATTGTCACTTTCAGTAATAAATATTGTTTAAACTAAGGCACATGTTAAGAACTGCAATCAATGTTTACTGCAATCATGGCAAAATGTAAATGCTTTTCCCCGAAAATACATCCCGGCGTTCTGCTGGATACATAATAGTCCTTACTTGTGGGTAAGGAAATCCAATCCTTAACAAATCAATTCCATCCACCGTTAGGACATAAATAAGACCGCCATAAAGGTATGACAAGCGTTCCCCGCGCCTGATCTTCCACAAGTTTTTTTCAAAACATACCCCACCAAGTGAATGGGTGGGACTATCCAGTTAACGTCCGAACCGCAGTAAGTGGTAAAAGAATCAACTGCACTGCAATCCAGATTCCAGTACCGCGAACTGAAAAGTCGAATCAGTGCATTATGAAATGATGCAAATAAATCCCTAGTATGTGGACGCCCATTTACTATCAAGACACTGAAATAAATGTGACTTTAAACCCCAATCATCCACATCAATTATTTTGCTCAAAACATCTGCATGGTCAATTCAAGTTCTTGGAATCCACTCCGATTTCAAATTTAAAGTTAAAACTAGAAGTCCTGTCATGAAATGCGCACAAATAGCACGTCGATCAGCGCGTTAATCTACGCGTTTTGATCATAGTAAAGATTATCATATTTTGTACATATGATTTGTGCACAGGCAATATTTCAGCCAGTGGACCTTCGGGTAACCCGGAGGTCCATTGGCAGAAACATTGCCTGCGTTTGCTATGAGTAAACAGGAGAACCTGCATGCTTTTGATGTCATTCGATATGGTAATTCCGCGCAATTCCTACGCGCTATTAAGCCTAGTTAAGCGCACAGTTCGTAACGGGACTTTTATTTTTAACTGTATATGATGCACAACTAATAAATACCATAAACTATATCCTGTAACTCTTTATTCATGCTTCCCTTGTCGAGAATAGATTTGACGTTTTGATTATCCGTGAACCACTTAATGTTGCATGAGGATAATGAAGAAATTAATCTACGAA
Organism: Pictodentalium vernedei; assembly: GCA_031216915.1. Taxonomy (NCBI): domain Eukaryota; kingdom Metazoa; phylum Mollusca; class Scaphopoda; order Dentaliida; family Dentaliidae; genus Pictodentalium; species Pictodentalium vernedei. The sequence continues at coordinate 60,055,757 of CM062294.1, read as the reverse complement.
AAACATAATAGACAGCTCGTCGCCTGAGTGCTAGAATGGTCTGTGTCCCATAGGGGAAATAATATACCGTCCCATAGGGGACATAGAACATTTAATCACTCAGGCGACGAGCTTTCAATTCACGAAACGTAGAACTACGAGTTTTCTCATGCGAGTCCCACTGACCAAAAGACACCATGTTTGCAACTTCCACACAGTAACCCCCGAAACCAGTCTCACTGGCGCCAGAAAAATACCATATACGGTACTACATTTATAGCTGAGTCTTCGCCATCATGACGCGTACAGGCTCATCTTAATTTGTCTGACCATACTCCAGACATCAAAATAAATTAGATAACCATTGTGCTCCAATTCGTGATAACTTTACATATTTACCGGTTTAATACACAAAACAATCTGTGAGGCCGATAAATGAAAAAAGTATTTTGAGAGCGTTTTTTTTTTTTTTTTTTGTTACGCTACGCTGTTGTGGAACTCACAACTGGAAACTGTCCAATGATCACTTTCCGGGTGTGTTTTGCAGAGCAGCCCAGCTACTACTCTTTCTACTAGCGTATGGCAGGACAAGAGTAATGATATGCAGCTTCTCAAGAGCCTTTTAAATACTTATGATTAAGAAGGTAATGCAGTCACGTGGCTAAGTACGTTTTGTCACGTTGCAATATAGATTATCTGGAGCATTCATAATGTTGACAGAGTGCGCGTCATGACTGGGTGATGGGTGTCTTGTGAAATTCTTTGTAACGCACTATGCCTTAGTTGTACTGGAAATAGGTTTTTCATTAATTTGGAAGTATATCTTGATACCTGATATTCGGTCACTTTTGCACAACTGCACAAGCACCATACAATGTAATTTTATAATGTAAGGGTAAGGCGTTAAGATAGGCCTAGCCTGTTCGCCAAATTCGGTTTCAAATGAATGAAATAAAAATATTGTTTAAAACAAAAAGCAAAATACTATCCTTTTAAACGACACTCGAGTGCCAAGCCGTGTCGATCACAATTCCATTATGTTATTAAACCAAAAGTTCAATTATGTAACACTCTCTTCGGATAACGTTATATAAGAATCCTTAGAAGAAGCTTTAACAAAATCACTGCTCAAATAACGAGACATCAACTGTACAAACTGACCGAGAACAAGCTTCATAGATATAAGCTGACCCACTACACTAGCCACTTTCTTCACAGAACAAGCTGTTCTATAGGGCAGAACGTCCTTAATATGTTTTTTCAATTTCTCAATTTTTGGAAAAGGTATTTTCAAAAACATTTCTTTTGTATCGATTTCAAAGCCCAGAAACCCAATGGACTGATTCGGAACCTAAGAACATTTTTCAATTTTTGGCACAAAGCCACTAACGATCAAATCATTTCTAATATGTTCTGCAGATGTACCCTCATTGTTTTTCGCAGCCATTAACCCATCGTCCAAAAACATCAAAACTTTCAATCCCTCTGGTCGTCATTTCTTAATGAGCTGCCTCGTTGTTTTATGAACAAGTAAAGAGCAGTTTTATGCCAAACGGTAAAACGTTGAAAATATAATAGTGAACAGACCCTTCACTGTCAAACCAGGAAAACCTCAAATACTTACTGTCTGATTCCTGAATACTGATATGATGATATGCGGAATGCATATTAAATTTAATTAAATAATCTCCCTGTTCAATAAAAAGCAAAGCCGTTTTCCAGTCATCATACCGAATTGATTGCTTGTAACTAGTATAGCATGTACCCGACCGGGCCCCATTAGGGGATCTCATGGAGGATCTCATATGTGAGGTCATAGTTACGTGTTTGGTTGTTACGGTAACTCGCGGAGCTGCCATCTTGTGATGGCATCCCCATAATGATACGTGATGTTAGTGCGCATACGCAGCGCGAGTTTTTAAGGTGATACGTGTTTCCGTGGGCCATTTTATATACTGGAGTCCGCCATCTTGGTTTCTATGGTCGCACGTGGTTGCTATATTACCCAATTTTCAGCAATGGGGCGGGGGGTATGTTCGGAGGGTGTGTTCCTTTGTACAAAATAAATTTCCAGATTCGCAGAATTACCACAAACAACCCGACAATCCCCTCCCCCAAATCACCAAAAACGACTTTACTTGATACGGATTCCCCATTTTATCGGCTTAGCACGAAGTGCTATAGGGCCGAGGGACCCCGGGGTGAGTTCGATAGAACTAGAATGATTTTCTGGCTCAGATTTTCCCCAGAATCCTCGTTTAATTCATAGAATTACTACAAACAACCCGATAATCCATCCAAATCAGCAAAATCCACCCCAAACTGCGAACTTGACTTTATTTGCTATGGATTTCCCCCCAGAATCCTTTTTAGGACGGCCATACCATGGCTTATAATAGTAGCACGTAGTGCTATAGTACCGAGAGGCCCCTTTGGATTGTAGCCAACTGATAGACAGCCTCCATGAAAGCCTATATAATTCCTAATGTCAAGAATCTATCGAGTAATTACTGATAAGTCATTCCTCGAACGACCCGAGTCCCACCGATCAAATATGCCATAGAGTATTTACTCGAACGAGTGACTCGCGCATGCGACTCTTAGCCTCATTTCGGTATTTGAGGATACCTATGACCTGGTATTGTATTATTTGAGGATACCCATCGAGGATACCTTCTGGAGAATCCCTTTTTTTTGTCGTATGAAGCCATGGGGTCTATTAGAAAATCCCACAATGAGGTCTAATTTATTATCCCTGTTAACCTCATTTCGTTTGAAGCCATAAGGTCCATGAAAAAAACCCTCAATGAGGCCTAATTTACTATCCCTCTTAGCCTTATTTCGGTATTTGGGGATACCTACGCCCTGGTATTGTATTATTTAAGGATACCTATCGAGGATATTTTCTGGGGAATCCCTTTTTGTCGTATGGGACCATGAGAGCCAAGAGAAAATCCCACAATGGGGTCTAATGTACTATCCCTCTTAAACTCATATCTCTTGAGGCCATGGGGGGGGCGCCATGAAAACATCCCTCAATGACGCCTAATTTACTATCCTTCTCACCCTCATAACCCGTGGCACCTCAATTTCAGCACCCCTTTTTTGGTAAACGCCTGGCCTTCGGCACTCCTTTTTAGTCGTATAAGCCCATGAGGGCTATGAGAAAAGCCCTCATTGAGGTCTAATGTACTACTACTCTTAACCTCATTTCCTCTGAGGTCATGGGGCCATGAAAATGTCCCTCAATGAGGTTTAATTTACTCTCCCTCTTAGCCTAATTTCGGTATTTAAGGATACCTATGATCCAACTCCTATAAGGCCCCTACTTCCCATATGGCTCCTATACAGTTCGTATACAGGTATTCTTACTAACGGCTTCCATCTTATCTCCAAAGCTCCAAGGCCACTACTTGTCTATGGTCTATCTGTCCTATCATTCATTAGCTTCTACAGCAGTCTTGCTTGTACCATTGCAGGCTTGTACCAGTACTATTGGCTATACTGTTACCCATTAATATTGACTTGTAACACTACTTCTTAGCTATTCCTTCGCTCAGTCCTTCAAAATGTTCAATCTGATTGCTTCATTTCCCCTATACATATAGACAGGCAATATAAGGGATTATGCAAGTGGGATTCTTAACCGATTCCATAAAGTTGGATTCCGCGTTTTAACATCAGTACTCTAGGGTATACCCATTCCCTATTGAAAGATTTACGTTCAAAGGGAGTTAATATTATATACCTTCAGAGGGGTTATAGTTCAAAGATATAGTTCATTCAGATCACCTTCGTTATATTTTCATTAAGGTTGTAGTTCAAAAGTTTGTTATGGAGCCCAGTCTTTGCTCAGTCATTGGTATGTTCTGTCACTTCGATCTTGGTTGTGTTGTATCTTCGTTTTGTTCTTTTTAAGGGTGTTAAGATTATTTATATATATATTACATATAGTTCATTCAAACAGTTCAAAGGGGTTGACACTGTGTTATATTTTCACTAGGGTTAAAGTTCAAAACAGCTATGTTGAGTTCAAGGGTGTTAATATTTATTTATATTATATAGCGTTCATTCAAAACTTTGTTCACTTTGTTCTGTTCACTTCGATCTTGGTTGTGTTCGATCAGATCAGTTCGATCTTCGTTCACTTTGTTATGTTCACTTCCATCTTGTTTGTGTTGGATTTTCGTTCACTTGTTCACTTTGTTTTGTTCATTTCACTTGGCTTCATTGGGGTAACTTCTCTTTAATCTTAGTTGTGTCCGGTCTGTTCATATCTGTCCAACCAGTTCGATCTTCGTTCACTTTGTTATGTTATGTGCACTTCAATCTTGGTAGCGTTCGATCAGATCAGTTCGATCTTCGTTCACTTTGTTATGTTCTGTTCACTTCGAACTTGTTTGTGTTGGATCTTCGTTCACTTCGATCTTGGTTGTTTTGAGGTGGCTGGTTGTATATTGTTATATCTTTTTCCGTTCAGTTTCTTGCAATAATAATTGGATGTTATTACCCCTTTCCATGGCCTCGAATGCTGATATTAAAACACGGAATCCAACTTTACGGAATCGGTTAAAAATCACACTTACCTAATCCCTTACATAGCCTGTCTATATGTATACAAGGGAAATGAAGCAGATTGAACATTTTGAAGGCCTGAGCGAAGGTATAGCTAGGAAGTAGTGTTACATGTCAATATTAATGGATGATAGTACAGCCAATAGTACTGGTACAAGCTTGCAATGGTACAAAACTGCTGTAGAAGCTATTGAATAATAGGACAGATAGACCATAGATAAGTAGTGGTCTTCGAGTTTTGGAGATAAGATGGAAGCCGTTGGTAAGACTACCTGTATAGGAACTGCATAGGAGCCATATGGGCGCTAGGAGCCATATAGGAGCTGAATTATAGGTATCCTTAAATACCGAAATGAGGCTAAGAGGGATAGTAAATTAGACCTCATTGAGGGACTTTTTCATGGCCCCCATGGCCTAAGACGAAATGAGGCTAAGAGGGATAGTAATTAGACCTCATTGAGGTTTTTCTCATAGTCCTCTTGACCTCATACGACTAAAAAGGGGTGCCGAAGGCCAGACGTTAACCAAAAAAGGGGTGTTGAAATTGGGGTGCCACGGGTTATGGTTGTTAAATACCGAGACGAGGGTAAAGGGATAGTAAATTAGGCCTTAATGAGGGATTTTTGCATGGCCCTCATGGCCTCAAAAGAAACGTGGTTAAGAGGGATAGTAAATTAGACCTCATTGAGGGATTTTCTAATAAATCTCATGGCCTCATAACACAAAAAGGGATTCCAAAGAAAATATCCTCGATAGGTATCCTCAAATAATACAATACCAGGCCATAGGTATCCTCAAATACCGAAATGAGGCAAAGAGGGATAGTAAATTAGGCCTCATTGAGAGATTTTTTCATGGCCCTCATGGCCTCAAACGAAATGAGGTTAACAGGGATAATAAATTAGACCTCACTGAGGGATTTTCTAATGAACCTCATGGCCTCATATGACAAAAAAGGATTCTCCAGAAGGTATCCTCGACAGGTATCCTCAAATAATAAAAATCCAGGTAATAGGTATCCTCAAATATCGAAATGAGGCTAAGACTCGCTTGTGCGAGTCACTCGTTCGAGTAAATACATGTACTCTATGGCTTATTTGCTCGGTGGGATTTGAGTCGATCGAGCAATGACTCATCAGTAACTACTCGATAGATTCTTGGCATCAGGAATGATATAGGCTTTCATGGAGGTTGTCTATCAGTTGGCTTTAATCCAAAGGGGCCTCTCAGTACTATAGCACTATGTGCTACTATTATAAGACATGGTATGGCGGTCCTAAAAAGGATTCTGGGGGAAAATGCATAGTAAATAAAGTCAATGTCGGTAGTTTGGGGTGGATTTTGGTGATTTGGAGAGATTGTCGGGTTGTTTGTGGTAATTCTATGAATTAAACTAGGATTCTGTGGAAAAATCCGAGCCAGGAAATTACTCTTGTTCAGTAAAACTACCCCAGGGACCCTCGATCCTATAGCACTACGTGCTAAGACGATAAAATGGGGAAACCGTATCAAATAAATTCGTTTCTGGTGATTTGGGGGGATTGTCGGGTTGTTTGTGGTAATTCTACGAATCGGGAAATACTCTTGTATAAAGGAACACACCCTCCGAACATACCCCGCCCCATTGCCAAAAATTGGGTAACATAGCAACCACGTGCTACCATAAAATCCAAGATGGCAGCCTCCAGTATACAAAATGGTCGACGGAAGCACGTATCACCCTAACAACACGCGCTAGGCTTGCACACTAACACCACGTATCACTATGGTCACAAGATGGTCGCTCACGCTGGTTACCATGACCACCAAACATGGTGTCACCAGGTCAGGTGACTATGGCGTCATATATGAGATCCTCCATGAGATCCCCAATGGGGCCCGGTTGGGTACATGCTATACTACTCTTGTAAATAAATGTGTTCGCAAATCGCAAATCTAAAATTAAACGTTTTTGTCGTTTCGGGTTGAAACGGTTAAAGGATTGACAAAGAAAGGTCGTTTGAACATTCCGTGACTTGACCCTTGATCACCCCAGTCACGAAGTGCTTGTGACTTAGATTATTAGGTGCTTCAAAACTGCTCGGTTCGTGAATATATGGAATTTTCTGTCCATTTCTGATAGTGTCAATAACAAAGTCACTAGCTCCGATATCAAGCCAAAATTGTACATTCTTTTTAAATCTGTCTTTAGCCGCTATATCGGCCGTGCCATGTTCATATCCTGCAAATTTATCAGTTAATAAACAGAAATCGTGCACTTGAGCGTCATTGGTTAGAACATAATTACAAATGGAAAAGTACTTGTCTGCAAAATCATCACCTCCAGTTGACCCTTCATTGTGCTGTGGAGGAACTGTTGGATCGAACCGAATCGTTCCATATCTATTGAACGGACACTTTCTTCTCCAGTGTGAAAACGAACCTTAGGTGAAACATCCCGGCTTGTTGAACTTACTCCGAAAAGAATTTGCACTGACACAAGAAGGCATATCAGAACTATTGTGTTGAGGTATTTGAGGTTTACTAACTGTCGCAGACGGAATAGATTTTACTTTGGAAGACTTTGATTGCCTCTGTTTAATTTTCTTGAGAGCTCTATTTTTAGCCCTATCAATTCTCTTTTCATCGTCTGAACCTGATGCAAGGTCGTGGGAAACATACTGACGCACTGTCTCCCATTCTCCTTCCGACGAATCTGCCAATTTTATGTGCTTGTTTCGCTTCTCGAACGATGATACTAAATTGTTGACCAGTTTAGATGCATACTCATCCTTTCCGTTAGATAACGCCCATTTAAGTTGTTTCAAGGAATCCAAGGAATCAGAATTGAATTCGTACTGGATTTTGTTTCATTCACGCCATAAGGATCAAGGGCATGAAGCTACCATTCATTCCTAGGATTTTTCGTCATAAAGATTGACTTCCGATAAAGTTATCTCTCTTAAAATTACTGGAAGAGCGAGGGAAGGCCCATTTCAGAAGCAAGTAATTATTGAGAGAAACTTAGGACATTCGTAGAAAATGAAGTAAAGTTTCTGTTTGTTACTTTTAATCAACGAAAACAACAGGTTCCCAGGAAACAAGTTAGTAAATCTTACCTCCCATACTATTATATTAATGGAAAAGATAGTATATCTGTATTATATGTCACGATACGTACGTTATTTATATCATGGACAGAAAAGGTCACAGAACATCAAAAGGTAGTAAAAGTGCCCTTCTCTTATTTTTAATTGATTTTAAACAGATAATAATAGTCAAATGTTCAAACTGATTGGGAAAAATTGTGACGTGATTTTACCCCCAAGATGATATGAAAGACATCCGCAGAATATGAAGCCTTTAACTTTTGGTACCTGCAGTTCAGAATAAAGACATATATGGGCTTCCAGCACTCTACCAGTTAACCAGCCATTCTTGTGTCTTGGTAGACTTTTAGACTTTCACCTTGAAAGGCTATATACATTTCAATTCCACTCAATATATGAATACCTCTTGCAGACAAAGAAGTAGTTTCCAACAATAATTTTTACGTAGCGGAACGTTCGGTTAGCCATCCCCAAACTCCTTGAACGGTCAGTCGGTTAGAGTCATTTTTGAAATTTTGCACACTCGATTTTCGTACCCAGAATTGGCCATTACCAAACTCGGCTGATAGGACCTCAAACTAGGCTGATTTGACGCCAATCTCGGCTGATATAAACCAAGACAGAGTTGTCATCATTGATGCGTTACTAAGAGCAACCAGTTTGTGTATATCGAAATGCTCACATTTATTCCTCGTCTTGAAATTGGCGTTACCTGGCATAGTTGAGGGTGTGAAACTAATAATAAACTATTATTGCAAGAACCCGAACAGACGAAACATAATAACTGACAATCAACCACTACAAAATAACAAAGTTACAGAACGAAGTGTACGAAGAAATCGAAGACTGCAGAGAATGAAAATGAACTCGATGGACAGAACAAATATTGTATAGTGAATTGAACATGACGAAGTGAACTGAACACAACGAAGGCCGAAGAGAATTGATCCCATTGAAGTTGGCGAAGTTAATTGAACACGACGAAGATCCAACGCAACCAAGCTCGAAGTGAATATAACAAATGTAACAAAGTGAACAAAGATTAACTATATAAAACAGTGTTAACCCTTTTAAACTATTTTGACCCGAATGAACTAAAAATAACAAACTATGACTGTAACACTCCTTGAACGCAACAAAATTATGAACTAAACGAATTTTTGAACTTCATGAAAGTGTATAATATTAACATTTGAACTTAATTCTTCCAATAGGAAAGGGGAATACCCCGAGTGTTTATGTCAAATCACGGAATCCCACTTTACGGAATCGGATAGGAATCTCACTTATGGAATTCCGTCCATAGCCTGTCTATAAATCGCTGTATAAAATGGTGCATAATGGGAGAAATGAAGCAATCTGATTGAACCTTAACCGAGGGTAGAATCGAAACAGAGATAGCCAACATGCCTGTAGTAATGCTAAAAGTTAGTAAGGATGAGACGCAGGGCAGAATATAGGTCGTCAATAGTAATAGTATAAGGCCTTAATGGTTCAAGGGTGTAATATTGGTAGAACACTATAGTCATTGGCTGACTACAGGCGATCATGGTACAGATGGTGGTGCCTATGGACAAGTCAGTGGTAGTGGCCGAGACGCCGCCAGGAACAAACGGGTACTAAGAACCATAACTATCTTCAGATAGCTATCCTCAAAAAGGTATCCTCAAAAGATATCCTCAAATAGCACATCACCATGCCATAGGTATCCTTAAATACCGAGATAAGGCTGAGAGTGATGGTAAATTAGACTTCATTGAGGGATTTCTTCGTCGATCTCATGGCCTCATACGATAAAAAGGTGGTGCCGAAGTCCAGTCGTTTTTCAAAAAGAGATTCTCAAAAAGGGATTTCACAGAACGTGGACATTTGATATCGAGATGAGGCTAAGAGGGATGATAAATTGGACAAAATCAGCCAAAACTTACTAAAAATCGCCGAAACTGTCTTGGCAAAGCCATCATTTTGGGCTTATAATAGTAGCACGTAGTGCTATAAGGTACGTTCCTTTGTATAAGACTAATTTTATTTGTTCTGATACTTCCTGGAATTACCACAAACAACCCAACGATTTCCCTAAACTTTCAAATTTCCGTGTTTTCTGCCTATACTGAGCCTATTCCCTCCATTCCGGGACATGTTTCATATATTTTTCTGTTGTTTTTTGTCTGCTATACTCTACTCGATTGTTTCGGAAGATAATCCCGAAGACGTGCATATCAGTAGGAACAGATTTAGCTGATTGGTTACTATTTTTAGCTTTTCTTGTCTCTTCTGATAGTTCTGAACCTATTCCGTGTACGCCTGTTCTCGATCTGCACACCTTAAGATATGTTTCATCTAGCCGGATCGTCCAAACAGATCAATTTATTTTACCACCACATACCGTGTCACTCCGATTCCAGCACCCCTAAAATAACGAACGACTGGCCTTCGGCACTCCTTTTTGTCGTATGAGGCCAGGAGGGCCTTGTAAAATTTCCTCGATGATGTGTAATCTACCATCCCTCTTATCCTCATCTCGGTATTGAACGCCTACGTCCCGTGGTACCCCAATTCCGAACCTCTAACTAACAAACTATAGGCCTTCGGCACTCCTTTTCTATCGTATGAGACCATGAAGACCGTGAGCAAATCCCTGAATGAGGTATTATCTAATATCCCTCTTATCTTCATCTAGGTATCGACGGCCTCGTCCCGTAGCACCTCACTTCCCGCACCCCTAATTAACAGACGACTGGCATTCGGCACCCCCCTTTTTCTCGCCAGAGGACATGAGGACCATACGGGAGTTCCTCAGTGGGGTACAATCTAGCATCTCACTTATCCTCATCTCGGTAAAAGGGATTCTCTGACCACAGACGTTTTCCAAAAATGGGATTCCATAAAAAAAAGTATTCCGGAAAAGAGATTTCTCGCCGAATCCGTAAAATGTGAAAAACAAATTATTCCTATTCAATCGGACACACCGTCCGAACACAGCCCCGCCCGATTGGATGGTTTTGGGTCACATAGCAACCACGTGCTACCATAGAAACCAAGATTATACAAAATTATATTTCACGAAAACACGGATTTACATCAGAATAACAGTAATGGAACCTGTGGAAATTAATTTTGCCACAGGTATAACGCAGAAAAGTATTTATCGTGGCTGTGACGTCACAAAACACTTTCCATGTGAAGATTTGATTATGATGGAAAACAGCAAATCTAAGCATTTTTCTTGACTTGTAGATTATTTTGAACTACAGAAAATAAAATGCGATAATTATAAAAATAGTGTGTCCATTTTTGTACTTTTCGTAACATAAATTATTTCAATCACTCGCCAAGGTTCGTGGTAAATTGATTAATAGTACTCGTGAAATAAAAGTGAAATATATTTTGATACATAAAAGATTTATTCTGTATTTCCAAGTTCGGGATCGCATGTTTGTCAATAAATTAATAGAGGGATTTCTAACGGATCACGATTTGATACGGAATATCTGAACTTCGTTCAATAAAATCGACCTGAGCCGAGGTTTACCGAGGTTTACCGAGGCTCAGATCGATTTTAGTGAATGATTCAAAAATATCAAATCAAATCGTTACTGTTGTAAGATCCTATTTTTCACCTAATGTATAATTTAACGTTCCACACAATAAAACACTTAAAACCGGCCAGCGCTGTTTACAAACCAACAAACCTTTATTGTGTTCTAACCTGTTGCCTCAAAAACATAGCTTATGGCCTCTCATTCGAACGAGTTCGTCGAGCTCGTTCCTATGAGGGGTCGCTAGTTGTGGTTTCGAGTCAAAAAAGGTGTTTTTCTGTTCGGGAAACTTTTTTATGAAAATATCGTCTGCTGTTATTATTTGTTAAACAGATAATGAAATATCAGGGACGATTAATACAGTTCTACTTCCAAAACCAACTCACTTACAATCTTACGACGTCGATGTTCACTTATGACGTCACGCGTTTATTAGAAGCGTTGCAAACGATATTGCCGTAATGAGCAATCCGATGATGATTGTGTAATTAAGAAAAAAATTTCCAAGCGGAATTTACACATTTTCACGAAATGCCATTTAACCCTTTATCTAACGAATCGCCCGAATCCGCACGCTTAATAATTATGCAAATTGAGCAGTTAAAAAAATTAAATTTTTCAAAATATTTCAACAAAACCATATCATGTGACCCCCTCATTGGAACGAGCTCATTGAGCTCGTTCCAATGAGGGGTCACATGATATGGTTTTGTTGAATTTTTTTGAAAAATTAAAAAACATTATATTTAAAATAATAAATTTTGACATGGTCTGCTTTGGGTAAAGGGTTAATGGTCAACACAAGTTGTACTCAAAAACGCAATTTCATGTTTCTGATTTTGATTTTACACAAAATCTTTTTCTACTATTAGACTGAATAAAAGTGCGAAAAACCACCAACTAGCTGAGCATGAAATTTATTCAAGAAAAAAATTGAAACGAATCAAGACATCTTATACAGTTTTTAAAAAGGAGGAACAAATCCACCATTTCCGCCTTCGGGAGGCGCCTGTCCGAATCCTTGATTACCCTGTCCAAAACCTGGGGGGTTGCCAAATGGTCTGTTGGGGAATACATTACTGTTAGGAAATTGTGGTATGGCGTCTGGGTCCTGTCCTGGTAACAGTTCACCACATGGTTGCGACACGCGTTGTGGCCAAGTGCACTGTTGGTTTGGTTCGTCATAAACAGTTCCTGTTTAAACAAAAAAAAATATGCAATATGTTAGCCTTTATTATATTTATCTACCAAGAGTGGTTGCACGTTTATAACTTTTAATGCCCTTTTCAAAGTTAAGGTTCCGCTCTACAGTTTCGCACTACTGCACAGGGGTAAAATTCTGAACTGAGGACATATGTTGAAACTAATGCCATGTAAATTGGAGATGTATTTTTAGTATCAGATATATGATTGCATTAAGCCATTTGTTGGACAAGAGAATTTGAAGTTTTGGTCCCAGAGTTGGATTCTGGTGCATAGGGGTAAATTACCGGAGGAATTATGGAAAACAGTGGCTTCGAAAAAATGACTACTTTTTAAAATGTCATTTTCACACGGAGTTCGTAGCAGGCATGTAACTAAAAAATGAAATGGAAACATATAATTTTGGGGGGAATTTTAGAAACAGGGGATGCTATGCTCCAGGGGTAGTGAGAAAATTCTGCTTTTAAGGCTGGTGGGTGTCTGAAAATGACTGGTTTCGGCAGTTTTTATGCAATTTTCCAGGTTGGAACCTTGCATTTGACAGTAAATTATTTTTTATAGATTTTTATAGATTGTTTATTTTTACTTAGTCACATAGAGTTACATGTGTATGTTTATAGTGGATTTGAAAAATGTTCTACATGTTATGGGTTAGATAACTTAAGTTAAAGAATATTCGCATTTGAAGAGAATGTATGGAATGTCATTTTTGGAAATACCTGGAAAACTGTGGAGCGGAACCAAATGCTCAACAACAAAAACAGTTAAATGTATTTAGTATACGCTATAAATGACACTGTCAATGAACTCAACAGTGGCATTCTTTTACTACCGCAGATCATATCTACAGTAATAGTGTACCGAACGCACCTTAATGTTTAAGGCCCTATTTCAGGCTTTTCTGATCTCGGAGCATGTGCCCTGACCATGCCATCCTTGGGGGGCCCTGCTGACAATAGACAGAACACCGGGGCATAGATTTCTAGTCAGGTCTTGGCTGCCTTGCAGGCAGCCAAGATTTGACTAAAAATCACTGCTAAACAATTGGACATATACAGGTTGTAGTCTTGTAGGAATTCGAGACAGCTGCCCAGTCCACTGAGAGTCGACACAACTGGGAAAAAAATCAGTCACCACTTTCATGAAAATGAACCTTTCAACTGTTATCAAGCCTCAACAGCGACTTATAAATAGCTAATGTAGGGAGCGCGGTGGCTCAGTAGGTAGAGGTGCAAGCCGAGAGGCCCTCGGTTCGAATCCCACCTGCGGCAACCGCGTTGTGTCCTTGGGCAAGACACTTCATCTCCATTGCCCGCGTGGGGGCACGATGACGCCGTGTACTAAGGCGTACTGCACGTCGATGGTACGCATGTCTTCAACCACTCTAACCCTGCCTGTGCTGCAGTGCGGAGTTACGATGTTGAGGAGCTGGCAGCTGCTCGTCGTTGCTGGATGGTTCTCTCCGGGTACTCCGGCTTCCTCCACCCGTAAAACTGTCAAGGTCATCATTAGCCATTGTGCATAAATATGTGACCTTAAGCATCAATTAGCTAATGTAGGAAAATTTGAACATTCAGACGGTTTCGATATTCAACGATTGGTTCTGTTCGGTTTTTCAGTATCCCAATAATATCGATATAGGTTCGGTTTTTAGGTATATCTAATACACACGCTACAAATGCCACATAGACTCGTCAGAGTCAGATTCACCAAAAAGCACTGAATTCTACAAATTTTTCTGAGGGCGATGTAGTACTAATTAGTTATCCCTCCTCTCACTTCCTTGAAGGAAAGTGTCAGTGGAGGGGGTAACTACCGCAGGACCTAGTTAGGACAAGGCAAGCCTGGCAAGGCATCGACCTCAAAATGGCTTTCCAACTCTCATGTTTGCCCCCTCCCCCTTCTCCCCCCCCAAAAAAGAATGGCTTGTATTGAATCCTGTCTATGATATCAGTATATCACTACACAATATGTACATGTATTTCTTTTTGAGTAATTTTAGCAATATTATAATAAAAAATAATATATTGAATAAACTACTGAACTGAACTGAACTGAACTGATCGAACACTCTCCCACAAATTATAACAGGTCTAAGTCCGACATGTATGTGGACAAATTTTGACAGCTAAAATAAGTTAGCGCTCTTCCAGTTAAAAGTTTCAAAGAAGTGATAATTTCCCCTCATCGAGTGTGGCATTCCTGATGTTCCGCTCTACAGTTCTAAAATTCTAAACATAGGGCATATGTTGAAACTAATGCCATGTAAATTGGAGATTTCTTTTTAGTATTGGATATATCGTCCCCCGAGTTCCAATGTGTTCTATGTGCCTACTGGCACATAGAACACATTGGAACTCGGGGACGATATGCTTGCATTAGGTTATTTGCTGGACAACATTATTTAGAATTTTGGTCATAGAGTTTGAGTATGATGCATAGGGGTAAATTAACAGAGGAATTATGGGAAACAGTGGCTTCGAAAAACTTTTTTTTTAAATGTCCATTTTACACGGGGTTAACAGGCATGTAACTAAACTGAGACGGAAACACATAATTTTTTTCACATTTTAGAAACAGGGAGTGGTATGCTCAAGGGTTAGGTAAATGGGGGTAGTGGGAAATTCTGCTTTTGAGGCTGCTGAGTGGCTGAAAATGACTGGTTTCGGCAGTTTTTTTTGTGCAGTTTTCCGTGTTGGAAGCCTTGCAATTTGACAATAAATTATTTCACCCACATTCAGATTGTTTATTTCTACTTAGTCAGATAGTGTTATATGTTTTTGGTAGATTTGATAAATGTAATACATGTTATGGGTTAGATAACTGAGTTAAAGAATATTCGCATTTGAAGAGAATGTATGACATGTCATTTATGGAAATGCCTAAAAAATGTGGAGCGGAACCTAAAGCCTGTCCTCTATGACTTATATCGTCATAAAAATCTACTTTCGATAAAGGTATCGTCCTTCAAAATATTAGACGCGCGAGGAAGTCCAGTTAAGCAAGTTATTCTTTGGAAAATGCCTGTGATGTCAGTAGAAAGTAAAGCTAACTTTCCTTTTGTTATTTTTAATAAAGGAAAACAACAGACAGCACTCGGAGCTGTTTGTTGTTTTCGCTTATTAAAAGTAACAAAAGGAAATTTGGCTTTTTATTGCAAGCTAATTAGAAGCAACTAGTGTAGTTTAAACAATATGTATTTCCAAAACAGAAGAATTAGACAAATTCAAAATTTAGTGGATCCGACAACATTTAAAACAGCAACAAGTGTCATCGATAATTCATCATTCAGAAAATCTATCGATATCACCACCACCACCAACACAAAGTGTCCACTACAGTTAAAACTAGAAGTTCTGTCACGAACTCTGCGCTTATCTAGGCTTAATTGCGCGTAGGAATTGCGCGCAAATGTCATATCGAATGGCATCCAAAGCACTGCAGGTTCTCGTGGTTACTCACAGAAAACACAGGCAATGTTTCTGCCGATGGACCTCCGGGTTACCCGGAGGTCCTTTGGCTGAAACATTGGTTGTGCACAGGCCATATGTACAGAATTTGATAGCCTTACTATAGTCATAACGCGTAGATTCACGCGCAGATCGACGTTCTATCGGTGCGCATTTCATGACAGGACTTCCAGTTTTAACTGTTTAAAGAATGTGTTTTTAACGTAATTTGCACATTTTTATTCTTCCTAGGAAAACAAATTGCAAACCTCATATTCTAGACTTTTATATTAATGGGAAGGGCAGTGTCTGTATTATATGCCACGATGCGCATCTTGTTGATATAATAAACAGGCGTAATGTTACAGACAATCAACAGATGATGAAAACGCCGTTTTTATCGTTTAAAAGAAGTTTCAACAGAAAATGATAGTCAGCCGCTCAAACCGATTGGGGGGGGGGGGGGGGGAATTGTAAGAAGCCAGCTTTTGTATTTTTATACATTTCCTTCTGTATTTTTATACAACTCCATAGGAAAATACCGGAAGTTCGTGAAATGATGCGCACATCGATAATACAAATTCGCTAACCTTTCGAAATTTCAATTTTTATATGAAATTCCCATTCCTTTAGTGTTAAATTTACTGGAAATAATAGGGACGTAACTTTCCCATAAATTCAAATGACGAAAATTTATCAGTCATCTTTGGTAATAATTGAAAGCTACTATCGAGTAATTGATAACTTTTAATTTACATAATATTTTATTCCAGATTATGGATTACCCCATTACAATTCAAATATCAGTTTACAAATTGTGAAGGAGGGGGTGGGGGAGGGGCGGTTCAAGATCTTGGGAGATGTGTAAATCAGAAAGGGGGGGGTAAAGATAGTCAACCAGAATAAGTAACCGGGGGGGAGTGATGAAAATATTAAATAACCATTACAGCTGAGACAATTCGCTCGTAGGGTCACATCTGATAAGTTGTGATGTCCAATGCCTCTTTACAGTTCGAAAACGACGTTACCATACTAATACCCCTAGCACTTACACTGACTGAAATCAATGGGAAAGGGACTTCCACGTACTAAATTATATATTCGAAGGATAACAATATTGGTGGAGATTTGAGCAAAGTCCAATATTTAAAAGGTTGACTAATTTCATAATTGTGCAAGCTCCCAAGGTACCAGTCTAATTCTGCAAGAAATTCGATTCGATGCTGTTGTGACCTGCAACCAAACTAACCCTTAAATTGTCCATCGCCTATGTTTAGATTCAATAAGATGGAATATTTCAGTTGGTCGGAAAAGAGAACCCACGGTTCGCTTTTCCGACCACCTGAAATATTCCATCGTATTTGAATGTGAAAAAAATCGATAAACGTTCATTGTCTTTGAATCAACGCAAGAAACTTTTCTTAACACAGACACGTTTTGACAGAATCTTTGGTGGCATTTAAAATACATATATATCATCGCCATTATGTTTACGTACAAAATGTTGGGTGCGCGGTGTCCCAGTGGTTACGGCATTGAACTGCAAGCCGAGAGGTCCACAGTCCACAGTTTCATCGCCACCAGGGGTAACTGAGTTGTGTCCTTGGGCAAGAAACTTCATCCCAATTGCCCACGCGGGGATGAAGTTCTGCACGTTGATGGTGCACCTGTCTTCAACCAATGCTATCCCTGCTTGTGTGGAGTTAGTACGTTGGGAAGTCTGACAGCTTCTCGCCATTTTTCGGTGGTTCTTTCTGGGTACTCCGACTCCCCCACCCTTAAAACCGTCCGACACGAGGTGATCCTCTCGGAAGTGTCGTTAAACTCCAATAAATAAATAAATGAATGTACAAAAATAAATGTTGTATCAGGGTTCCGTTCTTATTTCCAAGGCTATTTCTTGACTCGCCTAAGTTTTGACATATGGCCTTTGAAACGGGAAATCGACTCTGATATAACGTTTTGTACATAAATAAAATGGTAATAATATGTACGCACAAATGTAAAATGCAGATATTCTCTAGATGCTATCAAATTCCATTATTAAACTAGACAAAGTGGACCGAGTAATCAATTTTACTATTACGTAACGATGTAGAGACGTTATCAGCTTGATTTTCAGAGAGAAAATAGATTTTGCCAATGTTATCGTTAGTGCATCACTGCTTTATTTATGTATTTATTTTTTTTATTGGTGTTTAAGGTCACATACCTATGCACAATGGCTAATCATGACCGTGACAGTTTTACGGGTGGAGGAAGCCGGAGTACCCGCAGAGAACCACCGAGCAACGACGAGCAGCTGCCAGCTCCCCAACATCGTAACTCCGCACTGCAGCACAGGCAGGGTTAGATTGGTTGAAGACATGCGCATCACCGATGTGTAGTATGCCTTAGTACACGGCGTCATCGTGCCTCCATGTGGACAATGGAGGTTAAGTGCCTTACCCAAGGACACAGCGCGGGAGTCCGAATCGATCGCCCAGACTGCCACCCATCCGAGGACTAACCGGGCTCGACGTTGCTTAACTTCGGTGATCTGACGAGAACCGGTTACTGCAACTCCACCGCGACCCACTGCTTTATGAACAAGTCTACTTGAGTTTGTACATTCAGAAATCGCATGTTACCTCGAGATCTCCTATTACAGAACGGATAACTATCAGCAATACCTGTCTTTCTTTTTATTGCGGTTTAACGACACTTACGACAGCAGGGCACACCTTTGTCGGGCAGTTTTATGGATGGAGGAAGTCGGAGTACTCGGAGAGAACGCACACTCCATGGTGCACTAACTCCTCACAGATAGGATTAGCATTGGTTGAAGACCATCGACGTGCAGTACGCCTTAGTGCACAGAGTAGCTTGCCCAAGGACATAATGCAGTTACCCCTGGTGGACCTTTCGGTTTGATGTCGTAACCACTGCGCCACCCCCTCCCGATCGGTATTCTAGCGCCTACTTTACATATTTATGCTAGTTTCAAGTACTTGTGTCTCCTTCCATAGAATATTAATGTCAGTCCCATACAGATAAAACTAGAAGTCCTGTCACGAACAGCTTATCTAGGCTTAATTGCGCGTAGGAATTGCGCACAATTGTCATATCGAATGGCACCCAAAACACGGCTGGTTCTCCTGGTTACTCATAGCAAACGCAGGCAACGTTTCTTCCAATGGATCCCCGGGTTACCCTGAGGTCCATTGGCTGAAACACTGCTTGTGCATAGGCCATATGTACAGAATTTGATAGCCTTACTGTGGTCATAACGCGTAGATTAACGCGCAGATCGACGTGCTATTTGTGCGCATTTCATGACAGGACTTCTAGTTTTAACAGTCCGATGCATTACAATGGGTGGGGTCGGAAGGTTGTAGGGTCGTCTAAGCTTATCTTCGAAATTCATTGTCTGGGAAAAGTTCTGATTTGTAATCGCCACTACACCATTCCACAGACCCATCTGTTATGTGTACACGTGCTGGACTTTCGTATCGATCAATCTGTTGCCTATATTAGTTGCCGTGCGGACGGGTACATACTGAATTTAGCTATTTCCCCTTTCCGAAATACCTCGTCATCTGAAAGTGACAATTACTCCAACACTACCCACCTGAGATATTATTGTGTTCCAGACCTTATGCTGTTATCTCTTTACCTAACACTTAAGGCCATTAGAGAATAAATTCTTGAATAACAAAAAACTGTTATTTTGTTGCGTGAAACACAGCTTATTTCCACTCACTGGACCGAACTCTTGGAGCGCGTTCCAGTGAGGGGGTCATAAATACGTTTTAGTGAAACCATAAAACAAAATTGGAATGTCGATTGTTGCGAATTACGTAAACTCTTTACCCAACCCACTTGATATCAAAATTCATTATTTTCAATATTATTTTTTCAATTTTTTTAAATGTTTTAACAAGACCATATCATGTGACCCCCCCCCCCCCTCCCTCATTGGAACGAGCTCGATGAGTGGTATGGCTTTGTTAAAATTTTGGGATTTTTTATTCAACTGCCTAATTTGAAAATTGAACTGGTGGATGCAGCTGATTCGTTCGGGAAGGGTTAAATTAAATGATAACCAAATCTTGGGGAGCTCGGCGGTTCATTGGGTACATCAGTGTACTTAAAACAAAAACAACTCATATATTAAAAATATTATAAACTTAAACTATAAAGAATTTAGTTGAAAAACATATTATTTAAAATATGTAATAAATAAAAATAAAAGATTAAATTACAACATAATGATGTTTCCGAGACAAACGCAAAGAACTGTACAGTGTAAATTGTTGTTCATACAACTTTTGCATGTTTACACAACAATTTACGGCAATACTTAAATCTTTGAGGATGGAGACATATGGTGGTGTTTTTATATCTTTAAACTAGGGAGAGAGAGAGAGAGAGAGAGAGAGAGAGAGAGAGAGAGAGAGAGAGAGAGAGAGCAGAAGCACATTCACCCGAGAGAGAGAGAGAGAGAGAGAGAGAGAGACGGGGCGGCACAGAAGTCTCTCTCTCTCTCTCTCTCTCTCTCTCTCTCTCTCTCTCTCTCTCTCTCTCTCTCTCTCTCTCTCTCTCTCTCCATGGGGGACGAGTTGTCCAAAAAAAACAGGGGCGAGTTGTCCATAGGAGCGAGTTGTCCAGGGGGCGATTTGTCCAAGGGGTCGAGTTGTCTAGTAACCGTCAACATGACGCTCTGTACTAATGAACCTCATGTCGATGACGCATTTGTCTTCAACCGTTGCTAATTCTGCTTGTGTCGGGTTAGTAAGTGGATAGTCTGACAGTTGCACACCGCTGTTTTGGTGTTTTTCCTCGGTTACTGCGACTGTAAAACTGTCGACACCATATGATACTGGCTTCTGAAAGCGATGCTAAACCCCAATAACCAAACCTAACCAAACAACAAATCTACTTGATGGGTCTAACAAATTTAAAAATCTGTTTCTCAGGCCCTCCTGCATGGTCCTTTGAATTGCAGCGTGCTCTCTTTTTATAACTAGGAGTGTCAGGACTAATCGATTAATCGATTGTTGATCGGTCACGGCGAAATCGATTAGTATTTTTCGTTTTCGAATAATCGGTAAATTGTATCTCGCTTTAGACGTTTAATAATTAAAAGAAAATGTGATGAAAAAAACTATTGTTTCTAAAGGTAAAGAGGTACGAACATTGATGTTAAACCCCGAGAAGCCGTTGGAAGCATTTGTCTTTCAGGAACATTCATCAAAGCTATGATGTTCTGAACTTTTGAACCGGCAGTGTAATAATCAAGACCGGTCGGCAGTTGCGAACTTCGCAACTGCCGACCGGTCTTGATTATTACACTGACGGTTCAAAAGTTCAGAACATCAAAGCTTTGAGTGTACATAAAAGAGGATCGTTTTCGTTGTTTACCGAAGGTAGGTCAACTGACATGAACTTCATTTTTTATGGACTTCAAAAAGAGGGAGGAGGTCATTTAGTACGATTAATCGATTATTATCGATTATTTGCGACGATTAATCGATTCCTAAATTAAAAAATCGTGACAGCCCTATTTATAACTAATATAAACAAAAAAAAATAAAAATTAAATGATTTTTGTCTGATAGTTTACTCAAGGTAATAAAATTGATAAATTTGTCGCTTGAGTGCAACAAGGCTACGCAATGCCTTAGCATTGCAAAGCTTTCTTGCACTCAAGGGACGAAATACACCACCACCGCTGCTATTCTGTAGATTATGAGGCCTAAAGCATAAAACAAACCAAGAGCATGAACTTTTGATGGCAAAGAAATTATAACAAATAATACAAAATGAAATAAAAGGCCGCCCGCCCAATGCAATATTACAAAAACTGGTCTGAAAACAAAAGATCTTCATGGTGGGCGTTATAGTAATAAAGTACTTACCAGGGGCACACATATGGTGTCCTAAGAATCGCCCAAATGCGCATGTGTAATAAAATTGGCAAGGATACTGTCCCACTTCTTGTTCAACGTATCTTCTCACTCCCACTCTTCCGGCTGCGTCTGCGCAATCACGTATGATGTTGCATGGTGGTGCTGCTTGTTGGATACTGAAAAGATTAAGGTGATAAAAGATTATGCTTGTCTCCACAATCACCGTCATTATAAGTTATTGTGATGCGTTGACGGTCAATTCATCACAATAACGAATATGTTCCATTAAGCCACCACCCATACACAAACCCTACATTGTGAAACACGAGAGGCTGATTTACTAAACTTCTGATCGTTAAAAGTTGCCTTGTTCAAGGCAACTTTTAACGATCACATGTTTACTAAATAAACCTCTCGTGTATCCATCCTATGACGGCACTGGAAAATAATCAATAAACCAGATAAACTCATTCCATCTCAATTCAAATCGTAAATCGGTTTGTAATTTAAACAACACTTCACCCGGAACACCGTTTACTGCACGCGTGGAAAATCCAGAAAAATGAAGCGGCTTGCTAGTCACTCCCTTGATGAAGCAATTACGAAACGGGCGATGTTATTTCAAATATTTCGCGCGATGACATCAGACGGTAGCATTTGTCACTGGAGCCGTAAACATGAAAGAAACTACGCCAGCTCTCATTCAATCAGAGGGCGAGGATTTTACTGTTATTGGAACATTAAGGTTTTAACGCAAAAAAACACAGGAGATCAGAACCGTAAAGACGAAGCATTTTCCCAGAACAATAAGAGAAATTAAGAATTTAAATCTTTTAGTCTCCCAATAAATTTAAATTCAGTCAACCAAAGCTAATACGTTTTAGTCACATCAATTTATGTTTATGTCGACTTTATTGTAAAAATGTATGTTCAGCTCATTTGTGTGGGACAATATGTAGATTTAACTTATTCCAACATTTTTTTCATTGGTCTTTGCTTGTTTATTTGTTTGTTTTACTGGAGTTGAACAACTTTCTACAGCCAGGATTACATCGCGTTGGAGAGTTCTACGGATGGAGGAAGAAGGAGTACATAGAGAGAACCAACAGGCAATGACGAGCAGCTGTCGAACTCGCCAACTTACTGCTCAGGTAGGTTTAGCTGCGGTTGAAAGCAAGGGCTCGTCGACGTGCAGTACGCCTCAGTGCATTTCGTTGTCGTGACACAACGCAGGCAACGGGGATTAATTGTCTTTCCCCAGTGATACAGCCTAATTACCGCCGGTCAAGGTCGATTTTGAGGTCTCGAGTCCATGCCTCTAACCACTGAGCCTCCGCACTCCTATTTGTCTATGTTGTAAATTCATTTCCTTAAGTGTTTACACTGTTCCGTCTATCAAGGAATTTGTCCAAGCAACTGTGTGAAAGCGGATTGTATGTGAGTGATGGGTCGTTAGACTCCTTTTTGTACCAATAAACGCCATTATTTCACCCAAAAATATTAGGTATAAGAAAGGCTTTGATCCTCAGACAATTTCCCATTCAAATGACACTCCCAAGCCCGCCTCCCCTGCTGAACGTTTTTATTGGCTTTCAGTGTCTTCCAAACTTAGTTTAAAATCGTGAGACTTAAAAATTTTAATAATCTTCAGTAACGTACCCTTGTCCTTTTATGAAGCTTTCGGCCTCATGGCCTTCATCAGCAAATAGATATTAGACAAACAACTACATCCCGATACTTTTCACTTCACACTGACAGTTGCTAATTTCTCAGAGCAGAGGTAACGTTCAGAAAAACGTAATAGTGATGCCTCACACCTGGAGTATTCTTCGCGCATTTCGAACGATGAATGAAGCACAATTGTCTAGTTATCATAATAAATAAATAATAAACAAATAAAAAACACAATGTTTAAATGCTTCGAAGTAGGAGCGGTTAGAGTTGAAGATAGAAGTTCTGTCACGAACTGTGTACTTATCTAGGCTTAATTGCGCGTAGGAATTGCGCGCATCTGCCATATCGAATGGCATCCAAAGCAAGACAGGTTCTCCTGGTTACTCATAGCAAACACATGCAATGTTTCTGCCAATGGACCTCCGGGTTACCCGGAGGTCCATTGGCTGAAATATTGGTTTTGCACAGGCCATATTACAGGATTTGATAGCTTTACTATGGTCATAACGCGTACATTATTGCGCAGATCGACGTGCTATTTGTGCGCATTTCGTGACAGGACTTCTAGTTTTAACTGTATTCTTTTCAAGTGGACTGCGCAATAAATATTACTGTACGTGATCTGAAAAAAGTAATTGTCTCACTTCACGAGATAATAACATTCCAACTCAACTCGAATCAGTTGACTGTTGTGTTTGTCACATACTCATTAATAGAATATCACATATAAACATAAACTCATACACGACTAAGTGGTTTGGATCACATATACTCTGCCACTGTTTAAATGAATTGACTGCCTTAATTATTTCTTTGCATCAAGTAACTTCCAGTGAAAAGTCGATGAAAATGTAATAATAAATATTCTTTAAACGGCAAATAGGTCCAAAGTTGACCAAGGGAAACGATTGGCTTCCGAAGTCTTTTGACGAATACCGAAAGCACATTCTTTGATAAAATCCCTCGCCTCCATGTGAGTCAGGCAAATAAAAATCGAATGTGTCACTCTTCAAATTCTCATCAAGGTTTGTTTTTGTTTTGGTTTTTTTTAGGGGTTTTAGGCGGTTTTTTGTTTGTTTTTTTTTTTTTTTTTTTGGGGGGGGGGGGGGTTTATTAAGTTGGGAACTCCCGGAATGTTTTGTTACCTGTGGAATTCTAAAGCAATACTCGGTGGAGAATAAAGCAACCCTGGAACTCGCCGAAGATTGAAATATGGCAACATTGGGAATATATATACCGAGATGGTTCCGCCAACCTATCACCTTTATCAGGAAGTTAGAAACAACAGGTTTGATAAAGAAACCAGAAAATTATTTCAACGTCAGTAGGTCCGGAGACAGGATCTTAAATTTTTCCGACATGGGGGTGGTGGGTTTCAATTTTCCGACAGTGTTCCAGGGTCGGGTACTTTTAAACCTTTATCTAATGAATCCTCGCGCGTAATTTATAAACTAGGCATCAAAAGCATATTACGTGACACCCCCACACAGATTAGAATGGGTTAGTCTCACCTACCCGGTTGGTCGTAGGTAATTAATAACCAATATGCTAAGTAAACACGCTATAGTCTGTACCATACATGTTTGTCTGTGTTGCTGATTATCCATGTGCGTTTGGTTTTTTTATTGACACTCATCGCACTTACTCCTTTTACGAATAAAGGGGGTTATTTTAGTTCTTTTTTTAGTACTCGCAGAATTTGCAGTTTTTTTTTTCAAATTGAACATTTCAAAAAGAATATTTCTAGCCGGAGAAATTGAACGACTCAACTACTTGAACTCCCCTAAGCTCCAGCGATCGCGACCTCATCTTGAACAGCAAGCTACCCACAGATCTCTTTGCTTTGCCACCCCCGCACCCCCTCCCCCCGACCCCGACCCCGACCCCCACCCCACCCCCGCTAATTCATGCTGCAATCCGCCATGACTCTTTCTCTGACGATTTTCTTACCCTGGGTTGTGCCCACTTCTAAGTCGGAGATTTCGATAGAATAGTTCTCCATTTACTCCTTCACTTGGTCTATCCACCCTGTCTCTGTGTTTCAATTCCAAATATTCTGGAACTTTGATTTGCACCATCCGCCGTCGGGGGATTTACCAAATAGTTGAGAAATCAGAGTTACATTAAATATATCCTGTATTTATTCCTCATCCACCCATGCTCACCATTTTTTGCTTCCAGTGCTGCATCATTACTCGATCCCGTTATTCATCGGCCTGCATCATTCTATAGGGTTTCCAAGCCCTTTAAAGCCACTTGGTTTAAAGGTATCACTTCCGTACCATATGTTATACTTGGTACACCTCCCATTTCCCAAACTGTTTTCCCCACTGAAGCCGTTTTTCCCTATAAGTTTCATTTGATTAAGGATTCGCTTCCCCTTCATAGTTAGTTTATTCGTGTGGTTTCGGTAGACGCCTCTTCTCGTACTGTTTATATTTACCCCCTAAATACTCGTAGTCACATGTCTCTCCAACACTAAGAAGTTTGCTGCTACCTTCCGGAAAACAGAACTATCCCACTCTCGAGATTCCACTCTACTACCCACGGGTATAACTTTGCTTGTGTTTTCATTTAATTCGAGTCTTATTTGTTCCCATTTCACCCAACAATTGCCAGCATTTTCTCTAGCCCAACTTCGCTTTCTTAAACAAGTACCATATCATCTGCGAAGAATCACCCTGGGATCTTCAAGTCCCCAACCCCGTGTATTTATAAAGTAATTTTTAATTAATATACTGCACTTATGTGTTAATCTGGTTTGTCTCGCCTATCCGGTTAATCGTTGGTAACGAATGTTGATAATGAACACGAACTGAGTTAACCCTTTACCGAACACGAAAAGCAGACGACACTTGCAAATAAAATACTTGAATAACTATTTTTTTTGCATTTTTTATCACAAATATATAGCTTATGGCCCCTCATTGGAACGAGCTCAGTGAGCTCGTTCCAATGAGGGGTCATAAGCAATGTTTTTGTGATAAAAAAAAATTATAATGAAAATTGGATAGTATTTTTTGTGAATAAGGCTGGCCGTTTTTGTCCGTTACGTTAGGTACAGGGTTAAGCGAACAAAGTTACTAGATACTGACTATAATCCGCTCTCCCTTTGATCTACCTAATTTTCACACATTTTACCGAAACAATAGCAACCGGGTAAGTGAGAAGACCCCAATAGAATGAGCAACTCGAGGTCGTTTCAATGAGGGGCACACTATATAGTTTCTAAAAAATTTAAATTATTGACAAAAAAAATTAAAATTAAAAAAATTTGGTATAGTGTGCGTTGGGCAAATGGTTAAAATGGTAAACTATTTTTTTTAAATCAGTGACGTCTGGAGAAAATGTTGGTATTCGAACGACCAGCAATTTTTCCAATGAACAACAACATTTTCCGACAGACATTGTCCCAGCACCTCCACTACCTTCGAACTTGAACCCGAGTCGAAAACATGGAAACCAAAAAAGTCATGTTCCATCGGAATGTTTACCTTCCACTTCAGGTGGTAAAGTCGAAAAGCACAGGGAGATTTTGAATCTTGATAAACTGGATCGCTGTCTGTTATCGTCATTCATCAAAACGACTTTCGTTCAAGTTATTTCCATTGAAATTTTTAGTCACGAGAGGAAAATCCAATTATGAAATAAGTAATTTTTGAGAAAGCGTCTTTGACATAAGTAGAAACTATAAAGACAAGTTTCCTTTTGTTACTTATAATCGATGAAATCAACAAAAAGCAAATGTAAAAAGCCAGATTCTGTATATGTTACTGCTGCACAGACAATGCCTCAAGTTTCACATCGGCGATACAAATTCTCAAACAATTCGAAATTTGAACTAAAATTCCCAAAAGCTTAGTGTCAAATCTACTGACAGCATTAGGAAATTAAGGGGAGCTAACGTTCGAGTAAATCTCCCCCAATTAAGACAATTGTCAGCCATATAATGTTTGTGGTTTTTTTAACAAATAACAACAGTGTTGTCACATACATTTGAGTCCGTCTTTTGTAGTTTTAATATTTATAATCATGTTGGTAATAAACTGACGGGGAAAGGTTCGACTGGAATCTATACAAATTATAATTAATAGAAAGTTTGCAGTTTATATTAATTTTGATAATAAATTGCCGCTCGTAAGTTTACAAATTGATTGAGTAATGTCCAATGCCAACATTTTCTTTCCATGATCTTTTCATGTAAGGACAATTTTCTGACACTGTGGCGGATATTTTAACTCGCCATCTACTTTAGAAGCCCTCTAGCTTACAACGCGGCAAACTTCTTTTCTTTTCAAGCAAATGTAGTTAAACCATAGTCTGTAACTTATAGACGCTTAAAATAAATATACGTAAGGCCACGCAAAATAAATTAATTGATTCTCGTGCAATTTTCTTCTCAAATCAGAGGGGAGGGAGGGGCGGGGTATTTTTTATTTTTATTTCTATTTTGCAAAAACTGAGCAAACATGCAGAGGATTTCGGCTGTCCTTTTACACACAGAAATATAGAAAGTGCCTATTTGTACAAATTAATTCACTTTTAATTTGAAAAATAAAACATTCATCTAAACACAAACTGTAGGTACTGCAATTCAAAAGCTTCATATTCTTTCGATGCTCTTCATATTATCTTTTAAGTAAATGTATATAATCTTTGGGGATTTGCCTTGTTTCAATTTTTGGGAGAGTGCCTCACCCAAAAAATTTAACAAGGCAAACCTATTGGAGACGCAACTAAATAAATAAGCATAAATCAAAAATGTAAAAAAAAATCGTGTTTTTCTGAGTTTGTACTAATATTGGAAGACACTGAAAGGCGATAAGTAAACATAGGGAGGATTTCGACTGTCCTTTTATACACAGAAATACAGAAAGTGCATATTTATACAAATAAATTCATTTTTAATTTGAAAAATAAAACTTTCCTCTAAAAACAAACTGTAGGTACTGCAATTCAAATGCTTCATATTCTTGCGATGCTCTTCACATTATCTTTGAAGTAAAAGTATTTAATCCATGGGGATTTGCCTCGTAACATTTTTGGAGATTGCCTATAGGCACTCTCCCATAAACCGCAACAAGGCAATCATATTGGAGACGCAACTTCATAAATATGCATCAATCAAACAATGTAAAAAAAATCGGGTTTCCCTGAGTTAGAACTAGTATTGAAAGACCATGAAAGGTAATAAAAATGTTCAATGAGGGGGTTCAAATTCAAGGAGGGATTTTCCTGACAATCAAAACAGATTTTTTAGCCTAAAAGTAGTGTTCACTCTGTCCAGTGCCAATGGTCACTAAAATAATCGTTTGGCACCAAAAATATATCATTTGGCACCAAAATGTGGCACACAAATATACTTCTGTTAAGTCTCAAAGACTTTCTTATGTATTATTGCAGTGTGTCGTTTTCAATAAAATCGCTCTCTACTGACACAGGCGTGAATGTATGAACCAGCGCCTATGAATGCAGGTATATATGACCCATCCATACTTTTTTTCATTGGGACTTTATCTTGGGAGTGAGTGGCCTGAAATTTGACACCTGCTGCCTTAACGGTAGCAAGTGTCGAATTTTAGGTTTTCACCCCCTCGCTACGAAAATAAATTTTCCTACGGACAAAGAACACTCCGGCAAACAAATAGAGCAAAGGTACACGCCTTAACGTAGACTACCAGCTGTGCCGACCTTCCGACCGACCTTAATTTCGTCTGTTTCGTCTAATCCCCCTATTTTTTTTTTTTTTTTTTTTTTTTACATCTGTTCCCTTTTAAGGTGGTTTTGTGGAGGGTTGTTACACAACAGGTTTGAACACGTGCGGCAAGATATTGAAAGTTTATATTTATATAGGAAATCTGCGCTTTTTGGGTGGATGACGGGGTTGTTTCATGTGTGGGAGTGGGGGATGACATATTTTCACGAGTGGTTAAGCCACTTGTGAAGCTGGGTCATTGTCCGTCCTCACATGTGAACTGGCTACGGTGTCCATGTGGGAAGCGCAGATCTTTCTTTCGTTATATTCCCCCTTATCATACTAGGGCTAAAGTATAGAAAACTACAGCTTATTTTATTTTTTGCGCAGCAACTAATTATACTGTCGCGCCTGATACCCTATACCCCCGTTAACTAAAGATATGTTTTCTGTCCAACTTCCGTTTTATCCTATTTCGTGGTTTTATGACCGGGCATATAACAATTAATTATGTTCATTAGTTGGTGATGGGGCGTGTACCCACTACTCAGTAATAATAAGGATTTTAACACGACTGCCTGAAGATTTTCATCTTCACATATATTGATATCACGTATATTAAAATGTACTGCCTGTAAATATAACTGAGTCAAATATGTACCTCTTATACTGATGTTGGTTTTAGAGAGAATAAAGAATTGAATAGAATTGAATTGAATTGAGACAGCGTTCACACCTACCAAGTATGTTATGGACCAACTGAATTAACAGTTTTCAATTTAATCTGATTCTTAATAAAACATTTCTTTTTTAGTTAATCCTTTTTATCTTGCTTAAACTTATTATGAGCCTTCTGGAAGATAATAAATTATTTGCTACTGGTTTATTTGGAGTGAATAAACAGTGAGTAAATATTAATTATGAAATTATTTTGTAAACGTTAATGGAAAGCGTATTATTTATTTATTTATTTATTTATTTATTTATTTATTTATTATTATATAGTTAGTTAGTTAGTTAGTTAGTTAGTTAGTTATTAGTTAGTTAGTTAGTTAGTTAGTTAGTTAGTTAGTTAGTTAGTTAGTTAGTTAGTTAGTTAGTTAGTTAGTTTGTTAGTTAGTTAGTTAGTTAGTTAGTTTAAGATTTTTTTTACTTATTTTTTGGTTATACGTTGACTCATTCTTTATTAATTCTTAATCTACAAAATATTTTTGTTGCATTTTATCAATCAAGGTTTGGCTGCCGTACAGCAGCCATCACTTCATTTGATAAAAAAAATAAATAGAGCCTTTTCAAGAAATCAAAGATGAGAGGCAGAAAAGAATTTTATTAATATGTTTTGTTAAGAATAGACCACACTTATACCACCAATAGACTATTTTCGTACACGGAAGGAATATTTGACCGCATCAGTCAAAGATTAAAGAAGTGTGATCGCCAGGATAAATACAGCCTGATTTATCGTGTTATGAACCTCGACTTTTGATAATGTATTCTCCTTTTGAAATTATTAGACTGGCGAGGACGGTCCAATTAAGAAGCATGTAATTGTTGAGAAAACACCCATGACATCGGTTGAAAATTAAGCCAAGTTTCCGCTCGTTACCTCTAATAAACGAGAACAACAGACAGCTCTCTGAGCTGTCTGTTGTTCTCGTTTATTAAAAGTAACAAAATGAAACTTGACTTTCCATGTCAAGTTAATTAGAAGCAACTTAGTAACAGTCCACTTTGTCTTTTTGTTCAGCGAATGTGTTTTTGCAGTAATTTGCAAGTTTTTGAATAAGTTTTTGAATAAGTTTTTGAATACAAAATAGCAAAAGTTACCTCCTAAACTTTTATAGATTTAGCAGAAAGGACAGTGTCTGTATTATATATCACCATGCACACATAGTTGATACAATGGACAAGAAAAGGGATCAAAGAAAATTAAAAGATGCTAAAAGCGCCTGTTTTATTTTAAATGGGTTCAAACAGAGAATAATAGTCAAACGTTCAAACTGATTGGGAAAAAATTGTAAAAAAGCCAGCTTTCTGATGTCTGTGTAATAATGTGCATATCGATGATACAACTTCGCTAACATTTCGAAATTTCATTTTTTATATGAGAAACCCTGAGTGTTAAAATTACAGACAAGTTTAGAATATTAAAGGGAGCTAATTTTCCTGTAAATCTCTTTCGATGATGAAAATTATTAGCCATGGTTCGTATTGTCTGTCAAGCTTTAATAATGAGACAGAAACATATAAAACTTTGAGGTTTATTTTCTCTTTGTGTTCTTGCAATCTATTGTGTACAGACTACGGGCACTCTTTCTTGAATTGCAGCAAATACACAGAACGACACGCGTGTGTGAATGGGTTAATCGATATGGGATCAGTGCAAATGCGGAAGTATAGAACGAGAGGCCACAGGCCTCTAGTTTTATCCTTCCGCGATGGTACAAGACCCATATCGATTAACCCATTCACACACGCGTGTCGTTCTGTGTTTATTACACGCCTTCACGTCTATACAAAATTATTAGAAGGACAATCGGCAATTCATTTGCAGTGGCGTCATGCCAACAGTGCACGGGAGGGGGGCGGGCCCCCCAAATATTTTCGGTGAAGGCCTGGGGAGTGCCATTTCCGGCAATCTGGGAGGCATTTTTGCCAACATTTTGGGGCACGCTACGCGCCAACCGATGGTGGCTCTCCGCTTAGATGGTGTTACCGATCCGCCGCCCTCCCCCCCCCCCCGATTTTTCCCTAGCATGACGCCCCTGTTCATTTGACAACTATCAACAAAAAGAACACATTTTATTGCCAACCAAATCTGCGAGGGGAACCGGTGTTACCATTTTATCGTCTGAGTTCCGATGTGTTCTATGTGCCTACTGGCACATAGAACACATTGGTACTCAGGGGATGATTTTCATCTATCGCTAGCGATTCAAAATGTACTTGCATTGGAGGATCTGTAGAGAATTCCAGTGGAATTTTGCTTCTATTTAAAAATAGCCCGTCAACGATTTCCGTTCCGCACATGTGTGCGGAACAGATTTTCATTTTCCGCACGGTTCAGTGTGGCTGTAGCTGGGGCTCACATAGAACAGGCGTGTAATAAAACATTTTATGTGCATGGAAGTCCTGACTGCCGAAACTTTTAGCACGACACCTTGTAATACTCACTTCACACATCGCTGAGTGTTCTGGTCATAAGCTTCTTCTCCTAAACATTCAACATACTCTACCTGGCCATTGCTGCAAGCTTCGTATGCTTTACAGCCCCATCTATAGACGCCGTTTGGTTGCTGATTGCAGTTCAGTGGAGGAACAGTTTTCTGTGCTGTAACAAGAGTGCCTAAAAATGAAAAACAAACCTTGATAACGTTTACAAGTTAAAGTTGTAATTAACTTTGTAAATAACAACAGCGATAATGAACAGACGAATATACACAACATGAGTCTGGTAAAACTTCCAGCCCCTCCCAACTTCTCGGCATATTTATTTATCGAACAGTCGTTTATTAAACTTGTCAAAACATTAGGCAAAAGCAGAGTATTCTTTACCTCCTTCCAACGTAACGAGACTGATGGAGAATATCTCGACTGTGGGGTTGACTGATGGTAATGCACTGTTGGACAGTAGAACGATTGATCTAATCAAAGCAAATGTATTTTGGAAATCGGTACAGGAACAACATTTCAAGGAAAGGATTTCTGGGAAAACAGTGAATCGCGTTTATGACTGCCACCCGAATAGGACAAGGGCGACTTTGCGAGATGATGTGACCGCCAACCATTTACTGCTCAAAAGACGAGGACTTTAATGTTTGAATGTATGATCACAAGAAAACCCAACTAACACGTTTTATCACGAGCAAACAGCTTACTATGAACAGAATGACCCATTGAGCGTCTAAATTTTTTTGTCACAGCCAAATGGTTTTCCCTTTATTGCATCAGACATTTGAGTCAACAACACTTCGTCCCTTGAGTTCCAATGTGTTCTATGTGCCAGTAGGCACATAGAACACATTGGAACTCAGGGGACGACTTGTCTGACACAGTTATCTGACCCTGATAATTTTGTTTACTGTACTGTAATCACAAAATTGTCTTCCTTGTGTCGACCAAATCACCATCGGAATGTTAAACACTTTTATTACTTTCCAAAGTATGATTTACTGGGAATTCCGGGTTTGAGTATAAACGATAATTTCACAAGTGAGTTATGCAATCAACAATTGTGTCATGTATCCGTGCGCGCAACCGAAGACACTTTGCCGTGGATGTAATGGGGACTTCATTGTTTTTTGTTTGTTTTTTAACCCTTTACATAATATGAAAAGCAGACGACACTTGCAAAATAAATTCTTGAATAGCTATTATTTTCATTTTTTTTTGTCTCAAAAACATAGGTTATGACCTCTCATGGGAACGATCTCGACGAGCTCGTTCCGATGAGGGGTCGAAGCTATGTTTTAAAGATAAAACATGAAAACATAATGAAAATGAATAGGCGATTTTTGAGAATAGCGCTGGCAGTTACGTAAGGTAAAGCGTTAAATAATATAATTATCGTTAATAATGAAAAGTAATAAACAGAGTAATCGCTTGACTGGACTGGTTACGTGAAATAATTCATTCGAGGCGAGGGAATATATTGTATATATATTCGCGCACTCGTGTTTGTACAACGTCCCTCACCTCTCATGAATTATTTCACGTAACAAGTCCAGTCAAGCGATTACTCTCTATAGACACCATGGATCGGGATTTCGTATTTATTTATTGGGCTTTAACGGTACTTTCGACAGCCAAGGTTGCCTCGTCGGATAGTTTTACAGGTGGCAAAAGTCGGGATACCCAGAGAAAACGACCGAGGCAGCGGTGAGCAATCGTCAGACTCCCCAACGTATTAACTCCACCCAGGTAGAGTTAGCATTGGTTGAAGGTAAGTTATCCTTCGACGTGCAACACGCCTTAGTACACAGCACCACCGTTCCCACACGTGGGCAATCGGGATTAAGTGCATTGCCCAAGGACACAACACATTTACCGCTGGTTACGATCGAACCGTGGACCTTTCGGCTTGAAGTGCAATGCTCTACCTACTGAGTCTACGAGCTCTATGAGATTTCTTAAATAAAAGATAGAGAAATCAAGATCGATTTTAGAACAAACAAAAGAAAATGGCATTTAAGAGTTAATATTAGTTTTCTCCGTGGTGAGATTCTATTTAAGGAATAGTGCATGGCTTGTCGTTGACTACGTCCATATAGTGCCCAGTGAGGTAGTGTAGTTCCCGACGCGAAGCGGAGGGAACTACACCACCTCACTGGGCACTATATGGGCGTAGTCAACGACAAGACATGCACTAATCCTTATATTATATCGAACACCCATCAAGAAAAACATCTGTCCGATTTGTTAATATATTACCAAGGTAGCAGCCCTACCAACCAGCGTTATATAAAAAAAATACCATGTAGTTTTCAAAAAACATTTTCTTCTTCCAAAACACGGCTTATGACCCCTCATTGAAAGGAGAATAATACACTCATTGCAATGAGGGAGTATAAGCTAATTTTGAATAGGTCGGCAAGGGTAAACAAAACATTTCCCCCAAACGGAACTGTGTATTCTAGAATCGCGCAACTCGCGAATGAAAGCTAAAATTTTCGAAATTTGACAACGCAGATTGATAATTTCGACACATTTGTCACACATATACATTACCGAAAGGTCAGTACGGGATACAAAACTCCAAAGATTCAAATGAATTCCATTATTTATTCGTTTACTGCCCAAAACATACAATTAAATAGCGAAATAATATGAGCAGCGAAACAAACGATTTTTCATATCCGGACGCGTTCTCATGAAAGTTGTAACCAGGTATGAATCATTCTCTTCGAAACGAGATATGGATCATCTTCTCAAGAAATAAAATGAACGCCTCAGAAAAAGTGACTTCAACAATGGAAAAGCGATACATTTTTCCACAATGATTTCTTTACGGGTCGTTTTGTGGATGTTGTACCTCTGTGAATGGATATTTAAATTTAGCCTGATTAGTTTTATTCGCCCAGTTATGAAAAGAAAACTGATATAGCAGTATGCTAAAAATAGAAAACGTGTAGTGCCTGGGTGTAGTGCCTGGTCAGTTCTGTGGATGCAAACTACACGAAATAGGGGTGCAGCATTCGTCCAATCAGGAGCCTAGAAGGTCATGTGAGATTTAACATTGTGCACTATGGGACAAAATCAGAAAGATAATTTGGACCCGATCGTGAGTTTTTAATTTGCCAAACACATTAACCCTTTACCCAACGTAACGGCCAAAATCCGGCCAGCGTTAATCACAAAAATCGCCAATTAATTTTCATTATTTAATTCATTTGTTGTCGAGCTCGTTCCAATGAGGGGTCATAACCTATGTTTTTGAGACAAAAAATGAAAAAAAATAAGTTATTCAAGAATTTTGTTTTGCAAGTGTCATCTGCTTTTCATGTTAGGTAAAGGGGTAAGCAGTACTTTTTAGAGAACATTTATTGATATTGCCATGTCATATCGTCGCGTGAGAACAATAAGGTTCTATTTTCTACTAGAAGATAGAACCTTATGGTTGTCACGCGGCGATATCATTTCCTGTTCTCCTTCGCTGGAACTAACTCAGCTACATCACTGAGATGCTCGGATGCATGATATGGCATGGTAAGTAACGGTAAAATGACATTTCATTGAGGTATAATTAGTATGAGCTAAAACAATTTGTTGGTTGAGGGGATAAACACATCGCTCGAAAGTTAATCTCTTTCTCATGGATTACAAATCTCCCTTTCTGCGCAACTAGGCGCCATCTGCAATGGTTTACATTTGCAAATGGTGCCATGCTGCACTCAAGGGTCGAAATAGCCCAAACCCCGCATAGCAATGTACATAAAGATATGCAGAGTTTTATTTTTGTATGTGTTGAATTTCGCTTCCCGAGCATCATTTAAGTCGCCTCATTGTAACGAGCTCATTGAGCCCCTTTCGAGGGTAGATAATAAGCTAGATTATGAAGGCATACATCCTGGCTCCTTTGTCTTTTCGGGGTTAGTTAGCAACTTGAAATATTCGATAGATCAATGAACCGAGTGTTCAAGTCACGTAACTTTAGTACCTCTCGTGTACTGAGTATACGCGAGTCCATGCGTTTTATTGGTTGAATAAAAGAAATGGTGCAGGGTCAGCTACCAACTTAGCTGTCGGTGTTCGGGAATTCGGGAACAACCTTTCAGCGTGGTGTTACACTCGTCGCTACGCGGCTCGGCGTCACTCATTGGGTGTGTTCTCAAAACGTCGAAAAACTTAAATTTCCACCACGGTAAGTTTGTTTTGATAGAAATTATAGTTTATATCTAATTAGTGGTCACTCATGAGATGTTCTGCGTTCAGAGATCAGTAAAAGATTCAGACGGTGGGTTTTCTGTGTTAGGTGAACAGAGTTTGTTGTGTTGTGTACGATATATACAATACATGGAGAGTGGACTGTAACTAAATCATCCGGAGAGTAGAGTTCTCACTCAAAACATCACATTCAAATGCTGCACATGTGAGAAAAATACAAGCAATGTTTCAGCCAATGGACCTCCGGGTATAACCCGGAGGTCCAATGGCTGGAACTTTGCTTGTGCTTGTTGTGCTTTGCAACAAATTTGAAATTATTGCTTCCGTGGAATCGTCATTCTGCGGGGGATTTAGTGATAATACACTCCCCACGTACTGTATATACGTGCAAGTCTTTGGTATCAATATCAATTGTCTAAAGATAATCATAGTTTAAAATTGGGGAGCAAACAATGACGCGCTTCTCAAGCTTTACAAATCATTCATACGTCAGAGAGAATTACACAACAGACATCCATGGCTATTCCCCGCGGTTATAGACCCTTCCTATAAAATACCCGACCCTAATTAGATATAGACTATAGCCTTAAGCCTATTGTTCTCTTGTATAAACACACCGGTACAGATTTTCATTTGTTCGACGTTTTGAGATACAGCCACTCTCTGCACGCTATCGGGTTGTTCAAATCTCACCCCTTGACTTTATATTTAATGGAAATGACGACAGTGTCTGTATTATATATCACAATGCGCACGCTGTATATATATAATGAACAGAAAAAAAGTTACTGTAAAAACATATTCGGTGAACTTTGGGCCCAAGTGGACACTTAGTGTTGGGACAAGGAAAACTGATAGATATTCTTAACGACGGATTATCTGTGAACAAGTTGCTTCTAATTAGCTTGTCATAAAACCCGTGGATTTCTTTTGTTACTTTTAATAAACGAAAACAGCATACAGCTCCAAGAGCTCCAAGAGCTGTCTGCTGCTTCCGTTTAATAAAAGTAACAAAGGGAAACTTGACTTTATTTTCTAATTATGTCAAGTGCTTTTTCTCAACAACTGCTTGCTTCTTAATGTGGACCTTCCTCGCGCGTCTAAAAAATTCAAAGGGGACAACTTTATCGAAAGTCAATTATCATGACGATATACATCAAGGATGGAGAACAACATTAGAACAAAAAATAATTCAACAGCCGTCTAATAGAAAACAGAGAAAATGAATCATTAAAAACAATAATCAGTCGACCATTGTCTCCTCATTCCCTCACTATATTTTAGCTACCGTCTCAGTAATATATAGTAATGAATTATTTAGTGTACAACGCTCATAAATTGGGTTTAGAGATAAAAATGACTGAGTAATTTAGTTAATACTAAACCTCCCAACACTATATGGATTTGTCAAATTACTGTAGCCAATGTTGTACCCAACATTATCCTCGGGAACTCGGATTGAATTGATTAATAAAAAGCATGGACTGTCCGGCCAATGGTATTGGGAAGTATAAGACAAAGGAACACATTTCGAAATGACCATATATGCTGAAAATGATGTCACGCTAATAACATATAGAGGATATGGAATGAGTGCTTTTCTCATATAATATTTATGAAACGAGTCTAAGAATTTTCCATTTGGGCGAGTCTAAGAATTTTCCATTTGGGCGAGCCTTTGGCGAGCCCAAACGGAAATTCGGACGAGTTTCAGAAATATTATATGAGAAAGACACTCATTTTATATTCTATTTATCATATGACACACACACGCACAAATTAGCCACTTAGTATGACTTTTTAACCCATCACCTAACTTGAGTTGCAGACGGCACTTGGAAAAAACATCCTCGTATAACTAAAAATTTTCATTTTTTGCTTCCAGAACATAGGTTATGACCCCTCATTGGAACGAGCTCGTCGAGCTCGTTCCAATGATGGGTCATAACCTATGTTTTGGAAGCAAAAAGTGAAAATATAAAAAAAAATGAATGGCGTTTTTCTTGTAGGTAAAAGATTAATACAATATAACCCAGCCAAAATAGGACAGATAACGTAAATTCTCCCTACTGAAATTATGCAAATGTCCCCAGTTGTATTTTGTTTAGCCAATCAAATTGTCCAGTTTTGAAATTGACCAATGAAAGCTCCCAACTCTAGTTGTGCAAATTATGAAAATGTGGCCCAGTCGTATTTTGTTCAGCCAATCAAATTGTCTAGTTTTGAAATTGAATAATGAAATTGACGGAAGGCTTTATTTATCACTGATTAATATGAAAACAAAATATCAAATGTTTTAACGTGAACTCAACGGACGAGTCATATGATAAATATGTATATATATATATAATAGAATTAAGTGATTAGATGCAACTATCTGATGAATATATAAAATAACAATATGGAAAAAAAGACTTCTACTTTTATTCTATTGAATGAGAAGGCATTACACAGACATTGCCATGTTCCTACTCTTCTAAACAAAATGTCACGGGCTATATTAAAATAGCTAGGAGCTCTTGCTATTAATATTTAATTAATTAATACAATAGTTTATCAATTTACGTCATTTTGAAATTTGGTCAAGAAATATAAAACGGTATAATGTGGAATCGGGTGTGTTTAAAAATTACCACTGGACGTTTGACATCGGAATCAATTAGGAAGTCCAAAAACGGTATTATTAAATCTAATACTAACAGAAGGTATTATTGGATTACACCGGCTTATGTCGTTATCCTGCTGCTTACGGATGAAAAACCAAAACAGATTTCAAGAAACAAATATTACCCAGTAATTCAAGTCGGAATTTAACCATTTCAATATTGTTTGACAGAGCTATGTGAGATCTGTCAAACAATATTGATGTGATTATATCACTAGTTGTATTTGTGACAAATATTTATAGATTGAAAATTTGATATGTCGACAAAAGGATAAAATGTAGATGAATAAAATGACGAGCTCGTTCCAACGAGGGGTCACACGATATGGTTTTGTTGAAATTTTTTGAAAAAATGATATTTAAAATAATAAATTTTGGCATCGTCTGCGTTGGGTAAAGGGTTAATCAGAACCTTTCAGAGTATTCCACCATTCATTTTATTCATCTACATTTTATCCTTTTGTCGACATATCAAATGAAAAATAACTATTATTTTCATTTTTTGTCTCAAAAACATAGGTTATGACCCCTCATTGGAACGAGCTCGTCGACCTCGTTCCAATGAGCGGTCATAACCTATGTTTTAGAGACAAAAAATGAAAAAATAATGAAAATTAATTGGCGATTTTTGAGAATAGCGCTGGCCGTTACGTTAGGAAAGGGGTTAAATAATATAACTATCGTTAATAATGAAAAGTAATAAACAGAGTAATCGCTCGACTGGTCTGGTTACGTGAAATAATTCATTTAAGGCGAGGGACTATATTGTAAAACACTTGTGCGCATTCGTGCACTCGTGTTTGTACAACGTCCCTCACCTCTCATGAATTATTTCACGTAACCAGTCCAGTCAAGTGATTACTCTCTATGTAACACAAAGATAAACTGAACCAAAACCGAGTTTTGTTTTCATTAAACCAAACCGAAACTGAAATCAAATCTCAGCATTCAAAACTTCCCATCTCTATTCAAGTCAAACATTTGTGAGAGAAAGAACCCATAAAATGTTCGACAGTTTTATTTAGTTATCTGTGGTAGTTAAGGTAAGTTCATATAGGGGATATCGAGAATTACAGCTTCTAATTGTTCTAGATAATTACTGCTGACCATCTACGGAAACATTTACAGTACAGCCGCAGTGGACAGGTCACTTTCCACGGGTGATAGATATTCTCAGTAAAGGATTATCTGTAAAGTATTTGCTTCTAATTAGTTTGCCATACAAAACAAGTTTCCTTTCGTAACTTGTAATAAACGAAAACAACATACAGATCCGAGAACTGTGTGTTGTTTTCAGTTAATAAAAATAACAAAAAGAAACTTGACCTTAATTTCTACTGATGTCAAATTTACTTGCTTCTCAATTGGAACTTACTCGCCCGTCTAATAATTTCAAATGAGATAATTTTATCGAAAATTGATTTTCATGCCGATGTAAGACAGAGATGAATATATAATCAAAACAAATTATTGCTTACGGGGTCGAGCCCCATTCCATCACTCCAGTTTCCGCCACCAATGTTACATATAAAACTTACAGAACCCTATAATTGTGCGAGTGAATTATCTGTAACACAGTCAGGGGCGCCGGAACCACGGGAGCGAGGCTAGCTTCCTCCGTTGCACCACTAACACGTAGCAAGCGGGACTGGTACTTTCTCAGTCACTGGCACAGGTAAGGCATTTTGTGTCCCTTGCATATCTCGTTGTATAGAGAGCAATATTCCCACGGACGCAATAATATTAGATTCCAAACACTGATTACAAGAATAATCATCAAAAAATTAATTAATAAAGCACCGGGTAGTACCCGGTGCTTCATTAATTAAAATTTTGTTGATGATGATTTTTATTACCTTGTAAACGCATGCATGGACATCACTGCCCACGCATGGATTGTGACCAGTCCACGGCGACTTTACTGTATTCAACTGAAAGATATATCAATAACTGCACTTCAAAATAATTCAAAATTTCGGACTGAATGTTAGTTGTCTATTTCTAGGTACTTACCTATAAATATAGAAAGTACAGGAAAAAGCATGTTTGTGCCGTGTGATGTATCTCGTCTTTCAAAATGTTCACCTGTAACTTTCGTTTTTCCTTAGAAGACTGATGAATGAACAGCTTACCATTTTTATATATTCTATGGTGTGACGCGTGACAATATTCACAGATTTAGTGTCAGGTAGCCGACACTTACAGGGCGTAATTATTAATACGGGGAAAAGCCGGAGAAAAACCGCGCAACTACAAAACGGCACGAGCAAACATAATTCTAGACAAAACAAATATTGCATAACGAGGGAATGTTAATTAACATTAAGCAAAAATTAACTTTACGGGCCCACCATCGGACAGGCTACTTTGAAAATGAACAAACATGTTTTTAGTCGCCATCCATAATTAACTCATCTCATTTCATGACAAAT
This sequence comes from Pictodentalium vernedei, assembly GCA_031216915.1. Classification (NCBI taxonomy): domain Eukaryota; kingdom Metazoa; phylum Mollusca; class Scaphopoda; order Dentaliida; family Dentaliidae; genus Pictodentalium; species Pictodentalium vernedei. The sequence goes on along the minus strand of CM062294.1, from coordinate 60,014,183 downwards.
ACAACTGTTTGTTAGCCATTTACCGGAGGAGTGGACCGTTTTTACTGCAAATGGCGGAGACCAAACATTGTCCGACAGAAATCACCGATAGAAGATGCGACTGTACTGGTAATCACTAATTTTACTCGGAAACACGTGTGGGCCTGGCTACCCTTCTGTTGAGAGTAAACGTCCCAGTTAATAACTTGAAATACTCAAAAATGACATTTGCTTGACTCTACTTCCAATCATGGCTCACCATTTTCGACTAGAGCTGAAACGGTTAACTGATTAATCGATTAATCTATGATCAACATCTTGATCGATCCAAAAAGTAATTGATCGATTAAGCGTTACTTTTGAACTACTGTATTATATGGGTTAACAAAGGAACAAACTTGCTCCAAAACAGGTAAACATTGTCACACTCACTCACATCAATTATATGAGACAGAGTAAAGCATGCAAGTTATTTTCTGACATACTTGTTTACTTGCATGATCATCATTCTGTATCAGTGGCTGGAAATGGTCATTCTTAACCCTTTACCCATTGCGGTTAGCAGACGATACTTGCAAAATAAATTCACGAATTACTAAACATTTTCAAATTTTGTCTCAAAAACATAGCTTATGACCCCTCATTGGGACGAGCTCAACGCGCTCGTTCCAATGAAGGGTCATAAGCTATGTTTTTGAGACAAAAATTGGAAACATAATAAATTTGAATGGAGATTTTTGTATGTAAGCCTTTTTTTTGTTACGTTGAGTAAAGGGTTTAAGCTGTAAATCATCAACGGTATGGCAATTATTCAGATATCTATTTAGACAAGTTATTAATCGGTTAACCAATGTTAATCCACGTGATTAATCGATCAAGAAACCCCCTCAACCGTTTCAGCTATATTTTCGACATTGGAAGTGGTTAACAGGAAGGTTCGCTCTCCTTAATTTTCGAAAGCTGTCGGTAATTAAACACTAAGGGAATGGGGGATTTCATATAAAAAATAGCGCATCATTGGACGAGAGAGGTTGAACATAACATATTTTTCACGAGTGAAGATATATCATTTCTCATCAAAAATGAATTTATTTCTTATTCACTCAAGATGCGTAGATTTTTGTTACATTCTTTTGACATTTCATATCTGTAAATAACTAAAATGTCCCATGTCTCTCACTATTTACGTAATTTTTTTTTTACATTTTTTAGGAGAGTTAGCTCCCCTCAATTTCCTGAGACTATTAGTAAATTTAACACTAAGCGTATGGGAATTTCATATAAAGATTAAATTTCGAAATGTTATGTATCATAATTTCACAAACTATAGGAATTTTCCAGTAGAGTATAGAGAAGGTGTTTTTTTACAATTATTCCCCCCAATCCATTTGAACTTTTGCCTTTTGCATGTGTTCTCTGTTGATAATCATTTCAAAATTAGAAAATGGCGTTTTTCACCATCTGTTGATGTTCTGTAACTTTTTTTTTGTTCATCATATCAACTATCCTCGCCCTCTGATTGGATGAGAGCTGGCGTATTTTTTTTTATGTTTACGGCTCCAGTAGCAAATATTACCGTCTGACGCCACAACGCGAAATATTTGAAATCACGTCGCCCGTTTCGCAGTTGCTTCATGAATGGAGTGACTATCTAGCCGCTTCATTTTTCTGGATTTTTCAAACGTGCAGCAGGTGGTGTAGCGGATGAAGTGTTGTATAAATTACAAACCGATTTACGATTTGAACTGAGATGGAATGAGTTCATTGATTATTTATCCAGTGCCTTCGCGACCTACAAGACAGGTTTATTTACTAAACCCGTGATCGTTAAAAGTTGCCTTGAAGAAGTTTAGTAAATAGGCCTCTCGTGTTTCGCGGTGTAGGTTTTGGGCTATGGGTATAGCTACTGTATTAATGGAACATATAAATTATTGTGATGAGTTGACGATAACATGGTCTGAAGTTTGCGGAACGTATGTTCATCCTCGATGCTTCGAGTCTCGGTAGAACATAAGCTCCGAGCCGCAAACCTCAGGCCATGTTACCGTCAATTCATCACAATAACTTATAATGTGTGCATCGTGACCTATATAATACAGGCAGTGTTCTTTTGATTAATATAAAAGTCTTAGGGATGAGATTTATTATATTGTCTTGGAAAGACGAAAAACTTGCACATTACTGTAAAAACACATTCGCTAAGAAAGAGACAATCTAGATATTTACTTTGTGTTGGTAGGTGTGATACTGATAGCGTTTCTTAATAACGGATTATCTGTGATGTATTTGCTTCTAATTAGTTTGCCATAAAAAACAAGTTTCCTTTTGTAACTTTTAATAAACGAAAACAAGATACACATCCGAAAACTGTGTGTTGTTTTGGTTTAAAAAAATAACAAAAAGAAACTTGACTTTAATTTCTACTGATGTCAAATTACTTGCTTCTCAGCTGGACCTTACTCGCTCTTCTAATAATTTCAAAGGAGATAAGTTTATCGAAAATCGATTTTCATGACTATGTAAGACCGAAATGAATATATAAACAGAACAAGTTATTACTTACGGGGTCGTGCCCCATTCCATCACTCCCGTATCCGCCACCAATGTTACAAATCAAACTCACAGAACCCTATAATTGTGCTTGTGAATTCTCTGTAACACTGTCAGGGGCGCCGGGACCACGGGAGCGAGGCTTGCTTCCTCCGTTGCACCACTAACACGCGGAAAGTGAAACAGGTACGTTCTGAGTCACGGGCACAGCTGAGGCATTTTGTGTCCCTTGCATATGTCGTTGTATTGATGTGTCCAACACACATACTATGCTACTGTTATTAACAAAAATTGATGTGGCAATGAATATATTCGTTGGCAGATTTGTTGACAACACATTATACTTTGGTATATATTTAATACAGGGGCGCCGGAAGCACTTCGGGGCCGGGGGGTCAGACTCCGGGAAAGGGCATTTCCTCACACTAGCAGCCCCTCCATGACATTCTAAGAATGCATGTCTTGAAGGCCTAAGGCCATGGATGGGGAGACTGAGAGGAGATGTCTAGGGCTGTCGCGATTATTCGATAAGTCGACTAACCGTCGACTATTGAAGTAGTCGACGTTTTTTATTTTTAGTCGATCGTCGTTCATTTTCAAGGTGGTACACGTCTACTACACGTCGGGGCTAAATTGCATTGTTTTGTGAGGTGAATGATCAATGAAGGTGAATAACTTTAAATATCTAACCATAGTTAACATTCATATCCGGAAGACTGTACGACTGTCACTGACTGTGTAAGAAAGAACACTCACAGTTACTCGAGAAGAATAGATTGATCTGAATTTCTCCAGTCTTGTACACACGAATGCACCCATTGGAAAACCCAAAGCGCGGAAGTGACAAAATTATGACGAAAGTCAGAACGTCAGATCACTTCTCAAAGTTCGGAACTTCAGACTAAGATCCAATTTTAACAACTGACGAGGGAATGCATAGATCTCAATGTTCAAAATTTCGAGAAACTTATTGCAGAAAGGAAACATATGCAGGAACGTTCTTTGGTAAATTCATTTTAATTCATCGGCTTCAATCTTGTTCAAACTTGGACCCGCAGTCAGTAATATTATTTTTGGGGTTGGTACGTCCTACAGGACGTACCAACCCCAAAAATTATATTACGGACAGTGGGTCCAAGATTGGACTACATGTAGCTTCAGTCAGGACCGATTGGTTGTTCCCACAACCCCACTTCGTCTGAACACACTGGTGCCATTGTCATTTTCAGAGTTTTGAACAGAAGAATGATTTGCTAAAAAATCATGGGAAGCGACTATTAAATAGTCGCGACAGCCCTAGAGATGTCCCCTTCCCATCGAGAGCTACCTGGACGGATTTGATGTGTACTTTACATTTATTTCGAGAATAAATTACTGGAAGCAATTGAGTGGCGAACCCGGGGAGGGCATTGTCTGCCTCTTCTCGCTCTAGTGGTCCGAAGGGAGGGAGGGCAGCTGCCCCGTGCATCCAGCGTCCCTGATTGAACACCAGTGAGAACGTTCATTTTTTGTTCAAATAAGAATTCCGCCTTTAATAATTACGTCTTCGTGTTAGAACAGTAGCGTAGACTATTGTGGTAGTGGCAGTAGGGCCCATGGGCAAATTCCATTGAAATTCTCTTGTAACACACCGCTGGGGATTTGCCATTGAGACCAGGATTCGCGTCTTTTCGATCTCGAAAATCACTGTGGGGCCCGTTGGTTTCGCACCGTTGTTATATCACACTACTCGTGGCGTGGACAAATGCCACGGATCCGAGGATGTGGTGCCTTTTCTGATCGGAAAATCATTTTTTTTTTCTCTCACGAGGCCGACCCATGGTCGGCTCCTAGGTTCGCGCCATCGAAATTTTTTAACATACTGTTGCGACGTCAATAGGCTGAATGCCTCAGATGCGAATTGGATGTCTTCATCATCTTATTCCACGACTGCAAATAAGCAGCAAAGTGTTCATTACCAGTCTTAAGCAAAATAATTAATTACTTGGTGCAAGAAGAAACAAAACGTATTCAATTTTACATTTTTTTGGACTATTTTTGTTTTTCCAAACTTGGGAAAGCCGAAAATGAAGATAAAAATCATTAATAACGCGTGGTGCAAACAATGACAAGAAATTAGAGAAATTTTGAACAATATATCAAATACGATTTTATATGAAGGAAGTGCCATTTTTTCCTAACAGTCCTCGTTGCCGAAAAGTAGCTACGACCCCCTTGCACACCAAAGATCGTGTTAAGTATATCAGACTGCGCACAAGTTGCTAATAGTTTTCGATATTTAAAAACACGCCGAAAAAAATGTCACGTAACATCTTTCAACAACGCTTCTTTGCAATACAGCCACTAGATCTGGAAATACGAAGTGTATAATCTGAAAAACATTGTTATCTCTGACTGGCACATCGATTATAATAACAGGCGATTGATTTGGCTGCTGAGTTGACAAAAGCCGGAGCCAATACTACTTTTACAATTGTATTTTCTTTAATTGTATTTTGAACCTATTAATATAGCTGGCTAAAATGAATCATAAGCGTTTCGAAAGATATGGCAATTTGCCAACTGGCAAATTGCCATATCTTTGAAAATGCTAATGGTTCATTTCAACCCATTTAAAGTCATAACTAGAAAGTACAATTCCAGAAAAGACAATTATAAAAGTTTTATAGTACTGGGCCTTGTTGATCAGCCAGATCAATTAAGATGTCGTTTGATCTGACTGATATGGTATCATATTGAGAGGGAAAATGGCAACGAGATTGATAGGTTGTTGTAATAGTTGTTTATCACCTGATAATGGTTATTTAACCCTTTGAGCCCTTTGAACCCTGGTGGTATATTACACGCCAGTACAGTGACGTCGATCGGAAGAGTTTACATTCGTTACATAGGGGAAAACCAATCAAGATTTTCAACGTGAAGCCTTAGGGCTTGATTCGTCTACAACACAGATTCACTGAATAACTATTTACTTTGTGAATAATAATAACAATAGTAATTTTAAAGCCTAGAATCCACACAGGGTGCTCAATGGCTGTACAATAATTGCATACATACATATACACACATATACACATGCATTCTCTCACAGATACATAGATCACTATTATCATTTATTGGTGTCCAACGCCACATCAGCAACCGAGGCTATATCGAGGTGATAAGCGGCACATCCTAAAAGAAAAAGGGCATTGAATTAAAACAAAATGAAAAACAAAACAAACTACAACTTTACCAAAACAAGTATGTGACTGTAACTTGATGAGTAACGAGGCAATCCTCGCCGACTCAGACCAAAATTAAAAGACCACTGAAGGAAATGCCTTTCGAAAAAGGTAGGTTTTAGTACCAGACTTGAATAATTCAAGTGATTTACTATTTTTATGTCGATTGAAAGAGAATTCCAAAGCCTTGGGCCAGCAACCGCAAAGGCCCTATCGCCAGCACTAGTAAATTTAGATACGGGCTGAACCAGGTTGAGTTGACCTGATGACCTAAGAGACCTCGGTGATTTGTGGATGGTAAGCAGATGGTTAAACCTAGTCATGGCAAACTGGAAAACCGAATCGCAAGACCCAGCAAGGACCGACCGAACGGTTTTCCTGTGGTTGTGCACAGACTGGTCAAACTATGTTGGCGGATGGAACTGGACTAGTTGCCCATGTTTTCTCTCGTTTCGCAGTCTATCGTGCAAAGGGGCGAATACGCCTAGTTCTCATTGCCACATTAGGGAGCGCGGTGGCTCAGTGATAGACTGTTGGACTTCTATGCTAGAGATCCCGAGTTTGATCCCCGTCCGGGACGACCCGCGTTGTGTCCTTCGGCAAGACACTTTATGTCGGTTGCCTACATGGGGGCACGATGACGCCGTGTACTAAGGCGTACTGTAAATCGGTAGTGCACATGTCTTCAAGCGCTGTAACCCTGCTTGAGCGGAGCTTAACAGAGTTAAATGTTGAGGAGCTGACAGCTGCTCGTCGATGCTCGGTGGTTCTCTCCGGGCACTCCGGCTTCCTTTACCCGTAAAACTGTGACGGTCACGATTAGATATTGTGCATAAGTATGTGACCTTAAATATCAATAAATAAATAACATTGTCACATTTTCTCATTCATCGACTCGTCCACTGGATAGGTCAATAAGGGAGAAACATAATATGATACTGAGAACACAACATGTAATAGATGGACTTTGTTCATTTGGTACCCATATATATATTTTTATCATATGACTCGTCCGTTTTGTTCACTTTAAAACATTTGATATTTTGTTTTCATATTAATCAGTGATAAATAAAGCCTTCCGTCAATTTCATTGGTCAATTTCAAAACTAGACAATTTGATTGGCTGAACAAAATAAAACTGAGCCACATTTTCCTAATTTGCTTAATTAGAGTTGGACCTTTCATTGGTCAATCTCAAAACTGGACAATTTGATTGGCTAAACACAATACAACTGGGTGACATTTGCATAATTTCAGAAGGGAGAATTTACGTTATCTGTCCTATTTAGGGTGGGTTATATTGTATCAATCTTTTACCTACAAGAAAAACGCCATTCATTTTTTTTTATATTTTCACTTTTTGCTTCCAAAACATAGGTTATGACCCCCTCATTGGAACGAGCTCGACGAGCTCTTTCCAAAGAGAGGTCATAACCTATGTTTGGAAGCAAAAAATGAAATTTTTTAGTTATACGAGAATTGTTTTCCAAGTGACGTCTGCAACTCAAGTTAGGTGATGGGTTAAAAAGCTGTACTAAGTGGCTAATTTGTGCGTGTGTGTGTCATATGATAAATAGAATATGCAATGAGTGTTTTTCTCATATAATATTTATGAAACTCGTTCGAATTTTCCGTTTGGGGACGCCAAAAGCTCGCCAAAACGGAAAATTCTTAGACTCGTTTCATAAATATTATTTGAGAAAAACACTCACTCTACATCGTCTATTTCTGACTCAATAGACTGCTTATCAACTGATCTCCTAGTATCGCTCTGACCATGTTTGACAGAAAATATTCTGAAAACTCAACCCGGGAAACCATTGGTCAAAGTACGAAGTAGTTCACTATTTCCTTAAAATGAAAGTTCGTGGCCGTACGACCAGGGCGCGACGAAATGCGTTTACGTTGCGAAAACACAGTGGATTGGAATTTATGAATAAAAGGCTGGAGTGTGGGCCAAATTGTCTGGCAAATAGACATGATTTTACAACGTCAATGTACAGGCTACATATCTTTTGATGATAGATCTTCTGTGGTGTAACTGACTGAGCTTCTAGTAAACTCATAATTCACCTTAATCTGTTGTTAAACTTTGTTCATTTACATTTGACTTGAAGTTCTCACAACCGTTCCCAGGATCGCCAACGACGAAACACCTGTTCCACACACGGTGTCTTAATGGCTTATTTGTATTTACCATGCACTTAATGTTACAAATGACAGCGTTTGATTGAAGTCAAACCGCTGAGATATTACGCAACATAGTGGCCATAATATTGCCGAGTTGCAAATAAGAAAAAGACATGTACCTTTGAGAGAAAAGCTTTTGAAATTGTTCTGGTTAATGAAGCCATTATTACCTCAGCGATAATTTGTTAGTTGTCCTTATGTCTACGTCTACTTTCAGTATTTATTAAATTTATTTATTGGTGTTTAAGGTCACATATTTCTGCACAATGGCTAATCATGACCACGACAGTTTTAAGGGTGGAGGAAGTTGAAGTACCCGGAGAGAACCACCGAGCAACGGCGAGCAACTGTCAGCTCTCCAACATACTAACTCCACACAAGCAGGGTTAGAATTGGTTGAAGACAGGTGCACCATCGACACCGATGTCGGCTGGTTAGGACTTTGTATTCAATATAGCTTATCTACAGAGCTCGTACCATTTTCGTGACCGGGTAATAAAGATTGTGAAAACTGATGATCCCTCAGTGTTCGAAAGTTGCTGTGTTTGAATCATTTTATACTTCCACGACAATTGTAATAAACTCTTTATCTTTAGTATTTGAATGCACCAAATGAAATAAGCCCATAATTCACATCAACGGTAGACGTTCTAGATTTAGTATTCAATTCTGTTTACTGGTTTGTTTTTGCGCGGCTCCAAATGTAATACGCCGCTAAATGTAATACATTTAAATGTAATACGACACTAAATGTAATACATTTATTACAGATGGGGTTGGAATGCATCTTACATCTCAACGTTAAATGTTATAAATTTATTACAGATGGGGTTGGAATGCATCTTGCATTTCAACTCTAAATGTAATAAAATTATTAGAGATGGGGTTGGTATACATCTTGCATCTCAACGCCAAATATTACTTTTTATCGTTAGGATTTGAATACATCTTTCATCTGAACACCAAATGAAATAAGCCCATTATTCATACCGGTGATAGCCGTTTAGGGCTTGGTATTTAATTCTGTTTAGAGGTTTGTTTGGGCTCGGCCAATTTCCGCGACCGGGCAAGAAAACATGACCGAAACTGGTGAACACATTCCCTTTAGTGTTTTGAAAATAGATGCGTTTAAAGAGCATTAACGCTTACCACAACAAGCAAAAGTATGACTTAAGCGGAGTACAAAATGATTCGCGCAACAATTCAAAGTCGGAGCTAATCGGAGTGGACAGGCCAATAACAGACTAGAGGAGACTAGTGTACCAGTATGTTAATGAAAACCTCGTACAGATTCCGCGGTTAAGTTTAACAAACCACAATGAACACAACCGCCCACCAGTGCCAAGGACATAGAACTAGAGACCTATCCAGCCTCATCCTACAGGTTAAGGCCCCCAATCAAAGCATTTGAGAGGGTTTAGAGATCAATCCCTACTCGTGGTAATGCGGCCGACCACTAGCACGCGCGTAGCAGTCTCGCACTTTTGTTCAGCACAATCCTTCACAGACTGAGAAGTGTGTGGCTAGTGAAGAAGGTTGCTGGCCCTATTACTCATGCTGGGTTCGTGTCAGGATCATGAAGCCCTGCGTTGGGGAACAAGTTCGAGGATGGTTAGGTTATCGGGTTGGATTGGTATTTTTTGGTGGACAGACTGGGCAGTTAAGCCACAAAAAGATGGTTACTATTGTTGGTTCTGTTCTTTCCGATCATTCACTCTTCCCCCAGCCTGTATGGTGCAGCTGTTTTTCAATCCTCTACAGGGTGCCTATGTTCTGGATGTTTTGTTGGCTGTAATATTTTCGAGAGGGGTTCGAGAGGGGGCGGCCCTATGGATGATGGTTAGTCATCCTGGGGTTGTGTCAGGGACGTGAAGACCTGAGTCAGGTGGCAGTTTCCGGGGGTTGGTGAGGCCATTGGAGTGGTTAGCGGTTGTTATGTTGGTTGGACAGACTGGCGAGATGGAGACGCAACGGGGTGGTTACTGCTTTTTGTCGATTCTGTGTTCTGTGATCTTTGGTTCTTCCTCCTAGCACAGATGTTTTATCTAAGTCCAGTTAAATCAACGCCCCCCCCCCCCACCCCCCCCCCCCTCCCTCCCAGCATCACTAGCCGTTCACAATGCTTTTCATTGTTGATTTCTTTGAATGAAGTGTAAATATTTAGCATATATAAAAAACCTGTGTAATTAAACTTTCAGCGTGAAGAAAATTTTATTCAGAGTAACCTTCCATAATCTAGCTGTTGTTAGATTAGGCTACACTCTACACACCAGTGAACACACCCCAATATGATGTGTTCTCTTAACTGTAATACGATACAAAATGTAATAAATTTATTACAGATGGGGTTAGAAAGCATCTTGCATCACAACGCTAAATGTAAAAAATCTATTTCAAATAGGGTTAGAATGCATCTTGCATGTCGATGCTAAATGTAATATATTTATTACAAATAGGGTTAGAAAGCATCTTGCATCTCAATGCTAAATGAAATAAATCTATTACAAATAGGGTTAGAAAGCATCTTGCATCTCAATGCTAAATGAAATAAATCTATTACAAATAGGGTTAGAAAACATCTTGCATCTCAACGTTAAATGTAGTAAACTGGCAACTCACACCGATGTCGGCTGATTAGGACTTTGTAATCAATATTGCTTAAGTAATATTTATTGTATTATTTGAGGATACCTATCAAGGTAACACTACTTCCAAGTAACACTACTTCCTACCTATACCTATCTCAGTCTCGACTATAACATCAATCAAGGTTGAATCTGATTACTTCATTTCCGCTGTATACTTATAAACGGGCTATATAAGGCATTCTGTAATTGGGATTCCTATCCGATTCCGTAAAATTTGGATTCCGTGATTTTACATATACTCTGGGGGCATTCCCCTTCCCTATTGAAAGAATTAAGTTCAAGGGAGTTAATAACTTCATTGGGGTTATAGTTCAAAAATGTATTTCTGATCGCCTTCGTTATATTTTCATTATGGCTGTGGTTCAAAAATTCATTCAGTTAAACAGTGGTGTTCAAAGGGTGTTAGTTATATATACCTGCATTAGGGTTATAGTTAAAATATAGAGATCATTCAGGTTACAGGGTTTAACACTGTGTTATATTTTCATTAGGGTTATAGTTCAAAGGGGTTAACACTGCATTATATTTAGCGGTTGTAGTTTATTTCAAACACTGTAATAAAGTATGTTATGTCCTGTTAACTTCAATCTTGGTTGTGTTATTCATTTATTTATTTATTTATTTATTTATTATTTATTTATTGGTGTTTAAGGTCACATATTTCTGCACAATGGCTAACCATGACCGTGACAGTTTTACGGGTGGAGGAAGCCGGAGTACCCGGTGAAGACCACCGAGCAACGGCGAGCAACTGTCAGCTCCCCAACGTACCAACTCCACACAAGCAGGGTTAGCATTAGTTGAAGACAGGTGCACCATCGACGTGCAGTACGCCTTAGTACACAACGTCTCCGTGCCCCCACGTGGGCAATGGGGGTGAAGTGTCTTGCCCAAGGACACGGCGCGGTTGCCGCAGGTGGGCTTCGAACCGAGGACCTCTCGGCTTGCAGCCTGCACCTCTACCAACTGAGCCACCATCTTGGTTGTGTTGGATCGTTGTTCGCTTTTGTACAGTCGTTGTCTTGTAGAGGCTGGTTGTCAGTTGTATCTGTTCAGTTTCTTGCAATAATAATTGGTGTTATTACCTCTTTTCATACCCTCGAGCGTTGATCAGGGATGTGGCGACAGGGGCGGGGGGGGGGGGGGGTGTCTCACCCCCCAGCTAGGAGTATTTTTTTTCAATAGTTGGAAATTCCGAGGTCAAAAATCAAATAGTTTGAAATTCAATAAATTAACATTGTTCATGAAAAATATTAAAATTCCAACTAATGATGAGAAATTTTGATCTTTTATTTCCAACTGGAAACTTGAGTTTCAAATTTCCTACTTGACATGGCCTCAAAATTTCGACTCTGACATCAATCCGGTAAATTTTCTGACCCAGATACATTATAAATGATGTTTTTTCCGTTTCAGGACTAGTGAAAATTTTCAGAAGGGTTCATAACCCTTTACCCAACGTAGACGATTTCAAAATTCATTATTTTAAATATCATTTGTTTTAAATGTTTAAAAAAAATTCAACAAAACCATATCATGTGACCCCTCTTTGGAACAAGCTCGTTTCAAAGAGGAGTCACATGATATGGTTCTGTAGATTTTTTTCGAAAAATAATATTTTTTCAGCAGCTGTATTTGCATATTACGCCCCCAGCTGAAACCCTCTAGCCACATCCCTGGTGTTGATGTCAACTCACGGAACCAATTTTTACGGAATCGGATAAGAATCCCAAAGTAAAGTGACCTTTACCACACACGGCACAGTGCGGGTCGTGACGAGTTGTGGACTGACTACGGTAAACCGGTTACGCCACATTGACTTCACCTCATACAGAGGTGTGTGTAAGAGTGTATGTCCGTCCGTCTGTCTGTCTGTCTCTTAGTCAGTCTGACAGACGGACGGTCAGTCTGTCCGTCTGTTTGTGTGTTCGTCCATCTATCCTTTTGTCCGTCCGTCCGCCCGTCACCACTCGTCTGTCCTTCTCTCTGTCTGTCTACACGTCCGTCCGTCCGCTCATACATATGTCTGCCCGCCCATCAGCAAGGACGTATGTCCGTCCGTCCCCCTCCCTGGCTGTCTGGCTGCCTGTCTGTCTGGTTGCGTGTCTGTCTGTCTGTCTGTCTGTCTGTCTTTCTGTCTGTCTGTCTGTCTGTCTGTCTGTCTGTCTGTCTGTCTGTCTGTCTGTCTGTCTGTCTGTCTGTCTGTCTGTCTGTCTGTCTGTCTGTCTGTCCTGCCTGCCTGTCCGACTGTTTCTCTGTCTGTCTGCCACGCCCCTCTATCTGCATGTGTTTGTGTTTGTATGTCTGCCAGAGTTTGTTTCAGGTGTCTGTCCGTCTGTCCGTCTGTCTGTCTGTCTGTCTGTCTGTCTGTCTGTCTGTCTGTCTGTCTGCTTTTCCTTCTGTCTGCCTGTCCGACTGTTTCTCCGTCTGTCTGCCATGCCCCTCTATCTGCATGTATCTGCATGTGTTTGTGTCTGTATGTCTGCCAAAGTTTGTTTCAGGTGTCTGTCTGTCTGTCTGTCTGTCTGTCTGTCTGTCTGTCTGTCTGTCTGTCTGTCTGTCTGCTTTTCCTTCTGTCTGCCTGTCCGACTGTTTCTCCGTCTGTCTGCCATGCCCCTCTATCTGCATGTATCTGCATGTGTTTGTGTCTGTATGTCTGCCAAAGTTTGTTTCAGGTGTCTGTCTGTCTGTCTGTCTTGTCTGTCTGTCTGTCTGTCTGTCTGTCTGTCTGTCTGTCTGTCTGTCTGTCTGTCTGTCTGTCTGTCTGTCTGTCTGTCTGTCTGTCTGTCTGTCTGTCTGTCTGTAAGTAAGTAAGTAAGTAAGTAAGTAAGTAAGTAAGTAAGTAAGTAAGTAAGATAGCGAGCGTGCTTGTTTGCAGAGGATCTAACTCAATTAGGTTTAGTACTCTATAACACCTGAACCCACCCTTGATATCGTTCCCATTATAAATAACATTATCCTTTCCATAACAGTTTGTACAGTTTGTTTTGTTCATTTTCTTCTTTTCAGTGATGTCCTTTTTTGCATTTTCACTCTGGATCTGTGTTGGCAACACCAAATTAAACACAGTAAAAACTATGTTTCCGTGACTCCCACTGCCTGCACCAACTTTCTACTAAGTATCTTACAGTCGAATAAACATGGGGATTGAATTAGCACAATACAGGCAGTCAGTGGGCGTTTTCTACAACTCCGTGTACTCCATGTTGAGGGTTCGTCATGGGTTCTGTGGAAAGTCCTCATTTGTTAATAATTTATATTTGTCCACATTTCTTCTAATTGCTACCAGCTTCTTCTTTCAACTATTAATCATTAGGGGTGGGGACATTGAGGTTAACCCTGGCCCCACATACAGTAAAGACATGTCAACTTCTGAAACATCTGCGATTTCGATACTGAACTACAACATTCGTAGTATTCGCCACAAACTCCCTCTTCTCAGCGACGAGATCGATGATTTCGACATTCTCTGTTTTACGGAAACTCACCTTGACGATGAGTATGATATCAGTAATATTTTGCTACCTAACTTCTCCGCTCCATTTACTCACAACAGGAACCAGTTCGGCGGCGGCATCGCAGTATATTTCTCAGACAGTATATACCATAGAAAAATAGACTATCTCTCATTCAACGACGACATTCTCTGGTTTGAGGTTGATGTTAAACAAAAATTATTTTATGCCTGGCATACAGATCCGAGAGAGAATCAGTTGCCGACTATTGGTCTAAACTAGAAGATAAAATAGATCTGGCATAATCCCTTAACCCCGCGATAGTACTTACAGGTGACATCAACTCTGATCTCCTAAACCCCCAAAGCAAACTACATTCTCTCATGACATTATTCAACTTAAACAACGTAATTACAGAACCCACCAGAGTAACTCCTACTTCGCAGTCACTGCTTGATCCGATAATCGTTAGCGACACTGTTAATGTGTTCAACTCAGGAACATTGGAACTGGGGTTATCCGACCATAGAGCAACTTATGCCCATATTGCCAACTCGCATTTTAACAACTCCGTTACGTTTCGTGACGTCTGGCTTTACAACAAAGCCGACTTCCAACGAATGAATACCATGATAGCTAGGTCCGATTGGGAAAATTTAATAAGCGACGCGCCCTCCATAAATGATGCTGTGTCAAACTTTGTATCGGAGTTCTTAAAAATAGCGAAGCAATGTATCCCCAATTCCACAATAACAGTGCGAAAAAAAGACAAACCATCGTTTGACAGCGCTATTAGAAAAGAGTTACGCCACCGTGACCGATTAAGAAAATTAGCTTTCAAACATAATAAACCCCAGCTTTGGGCAAAATATAAAACAGCCAGGAACAAAGTTAACAACATGAAAAAATTTGCGAAGAATGTATACATGGAAAAAGTTGACGAATCTCTATCACACGACACGGAACCTAAGCAATTTTGGCATGTTGTTAAAAAGTTTCTGGAAAATTGTTCTAGTACTTCTGGCATCACCCATCTTTACCGCCTGTCCGAGGAAGGCTGTGAAATTATCGAGAACGATACAGAGAAAGCAAATCTCCTAAACGAAACTTTTATAAGTAACAGTGCATTAAACTCGCGTTCAACCTTTCCGCCCTTCAAACGGAGATGCCCTCACTCCATTAGCAGCGTATCGTTCTCTGAGCAGGACATCTCGGATATTCTAAAAAGTTTAAAAACTAAAAAGTCACATGGTCACGACGGAATAGGTCACAAAATGTTGAAGGAAACAAAATATTCTGTTAGCAGACCCCTTTTTCTCCTCTTCAATAAATCATTGTCAGAGTGCTTCTACCCCGACGAGTGGAAACTTGCTGATGTGATTCCTCTTTATAAGAAAGGAGACAAATACGACCCGAAAAATTATAGGTCCATATCGTTGTTATGCTGTATCGGTAAAATAATGGAACGAGTTGTCTTTAGAGATATCCACAAATATTTCCTTGAAAATAGTTTATTTTACAAATTCCAGTCAGGGTTTTTGCCGAATAATAGTACAGTGTACCAGTTGATAGAGGTCTATCATAACCTTTGCAACGCCATAGATAAAAATATGCAAACTTGTGGTGTTTTTGTGATATTTCCAAGGCCTTTGACAGGGTTTGGCACACCGGTCTAATTTTCAAACTGAAGCAATATGGGGTTTCTGGTCCCTTGCTGCGATGGCTTCAAAACTATTTGGCACACAGAAGTCAAAGGGTGAAAATTAACGAATGTAAATCCGAGTACAGAAACATAGAAGCGGGGGTTCCTCAGGGGTCTGTTCTTGGCCCTTTTTTATTTTTGGTCTACATCAATGATATAGCCGACGTTATTGAGTCTATTGTTAGACTCTTCGCTGACGATACTTGTTTGACCGAATCATCTATTGACATTCATAGCATTGAGTCAAAAATGAACATCGAACTCCAAAAAATCAACAAATGGGCCGATACCTAACTGGTCACATCTAATGCTAAAACACCAACGCTGTGTTGTTTATACTCAATAGGGATGTCATAATTCCAAGCGTTTTGTTCGACAGCGAAACACTTGACTTTGTTAGCGTCCACAAACACTTGGGATTATCCATCCAATCAAACTTGGGCTGGGAAGCGCATATTGACGACATTTGTAAAAAAGCCTGTGTTAGATTTTCACAATTAAGAAAACTAAAGCATATTTTCTATCGACAGATTTTGAATAAGATGTACAATGCCTTCATTTTGCCAATATTGGAATACAGGAGTCCGGTGTGGTGCGGAGCTCCCCAATATATGATGAAGCGTCTAGAGGATATACACTATGATGCCGCACGAATCGTATCAGGGCTGACGAGATCAGTATCGCGAGATCTCCGTTTGGTTGAAGTTGGGTGGGACAGCCTCGAAACAAGAAGACACATACAAAAGATGTGTACCTTCTACAAAATCGTAAACAACGATGCGCCCGATTATCTGCAGGAATTACTACCACGAAGAGTTCGTGACACATCTGGTTATAACCTTCGAAATTCGGCAGATTTTATGCCTTAATGCATGCGAACAGAGCTATTCAAAAGATCATTTTTCCCCTCGTGTACAGGAACATGGAATAGTCTACCAGTGTCCGTGCGAAACAGCAGTTCACTTAATGAATTCAAAAAACTCATATCACCGCCTGAAGGGAGACCACCAGGATACTTCTGTTGTGTCAGAAAATACAACATTATTCATAGTAGAATTCGAACTTGTTGCAGCGATTTGAACAGTGCTAAGTTTCTCAATTACATCTCCGAATCTCCATACTGTTCCCATTGTCCAGCTGTTGTTGAGGACGCAGAGCACTATTTACTCTTTTGCCCCTTTTATTCAGAATCTCGCAACGCTCTCATTGGTAAACTATTGGAAATTAATGTTAATTTGAACTCTGTTGATATTTTACTGTACGGCGATCCCATTTTAGAACATAAAACTAATACCTCACTTTTCAAATTTGTTCAAAAATTTATTCGTAACACTCGAAGATTCGATAATGAGTTTCCATCCTGGTATTGTTTAACACATGCAGTTCATTGTGACTCCTTAGGCGCGTGATTAGGCGGCTAAAGTGTAACCAATGGATGATTACGGAAATTAATATGTAAATATTATTATTATTATTATTATTATTATTATTATTATTATTATTATTATTATTATTATTATTATTATTATTATTGTTGTTATTCGCCGCAGGAGTGCTATGTCGGTGGTAAGATTTGAACGCGATAGTAAAAGTATTATCTATAGTTGTAGTAGTAATGATGGTGGTAGTAGTAGTAGCAACCAGCCCGTGCAGCGCCTGGTCGACCCTCGGCATGGAAAATCAAATTGACAGAGACAGACTCAAGGTGCAGAAAAGACATCAATCAATCAATCACTTTTTTTTCTCTTTCTCACTCTTTTTATGGCGAAGTTAGATTTTCTAGTATATATATATTTTTTTTTTACATTTTTCTCATTTGTTTGTTTCGCCATTATATTGATTTTTTGTATTATGTTAAGGGAGCGGATGGTATACTAAGTGGAAAGCAGTTGTCCTCCAATCCCAATTTGCAACTTATTTGTTTGGCAAATAAAAATATGTTTAACCTAAGAATCCCAATTACAGAATGCCTTAAATAGCCCGTTTATATGTATACAGAGGAAATGAAGCAATCAGATTCAACCTTGATAGGTACAGCTACGAAGTTGTGTTACAAGTCAATATTAATGGATGATAGTATAGCCAATAATACTGGTACAAGGCCGCAATGGCACAAGACTGCTGTAGAAGCTAATGGTAGGACAGATTGACCATAGACAAGTAGCAGCCTTGGAGCTTTGGGGATAAGATGGAAGTCAATGGTAAGACTACCTGTGTAGGAACTGTATATGAGCCATATAGGAGATAGGAGCTGCAAAGGGGCTGGATCATATGTATCCTTAAATACCGAAATGAGGCTAAGAGGGCTGGTAAATTAGACCTCATTGAGGGATTTTTTCATGGCCCTCATGCCCCCAAATGAAATTAGGCTAAGAGGGATAGTAGAATAAACCCCATTGAGGGATTTCTCATGGCCCCCATGGCCTCATACGACACAAAAGGGGACTCCAGTAAGTATCCTCGATAGGTATCCTCAAATAATACAATACCAGGCCATAGGTATCCTCAAATACTAAAATGAGGCTAAGAGGTATAGTAAATTAGGCCTCATTGAGGGATTTTCTAATGGCCTCCAAAGAAATGAGGTTAAGAGGAATAGTAAATTAGACCTCATTGGGGGATTTTCTCATGGCCTTCATGGCCTCATACAACAAAAAAGGGATTCTCCAGAAAATATCCTGGATAGGTATCCTCAAATAATACAGTACCAGGTAATAGGTATCCTCAAATACCGAAATTAGGCTAAGAGGGATAGTAAATTAGACCTCATTGAGGGATTTTTTCATGGCTCTCATGGCCTCAAAATAAATAAGGTTAAGCGGAATAGTAAATTAGACTCCATTGAGGGATTTTCTCGGAGCCCTCATGGCCTCATACGACAAAAAAAGGGGTTCTCCAGAAAATATCCTTGATAGGTATCCTCAAATAATACAAAACCGGGTCATAGGTATCCTCAAATACCGAAATGAAGGATAGTAAATTAGGCCTCATTGAGGGATTTTTTCATCGTCCTCATGGCCTCAAACGAAATGAGGTTAAGAGGGATAGTAAATTAGACCTCACTGAGGGAGTTTCTCATAGCCATCATGGCCTCATACGTCTAAAACAGGATTCCATAACCAGAGACATTTCACAAAAAGGGATTCCATTGGACGTGGCCACTGAACATAGAGGTGATGAGATAATTCTGTATAAAGATTACGGGGGTGAAGCAATCTGACTGGTTAGTTAGCGCCAGAAAAGTGAACTGCTTCGATGATCTAGATAAATGGAACAACAAGAGTACTCGGAATAAGGCCAGAACTAACAAGAACAGACCAGAATCTAAATATAGTAACAATAAGAAAAGCTGTTCCACATGATAGGCTCTTCTACTCTACTGGAGTATACTCCAGATCAATCGAACTTATCCCATGGACCCTCCCCCCCCCCCCCTCGGTACTATAGCACTACATGCCAAGCCGATAAAATGGAGAATCCGTAGTAAATAAAGTCGTTTTTGGTGATTTGGAGGGATTGTCGGGTTTATTTGGGTAATTCTTTGAATCGGGAAATTACTATTGTACAAAGGAACACACCCTCCGACCATACCCCTGTCTTGTTGTAAGCCTTTGGTCACATAGCAACCACGTGCTACCATACAGACCCAGATGGTGGCCTTCAGTATACAAAATGGCCGACGGAAACACGTATCCCGCTAACAACACGCGCTGCGCATGCGCACCAACACCACGTATCATTATGGGGATGACGCCACAAGATGGCCACTCACGCGGGTTACCATGACAACCAAACATGTCTCCACTGGGTCACGTGACTATGACGTTACATGAGATCCTTCAAGAGATCCTGCAGAATTTGGACGGTCGGGTACATCTACTACTGCCGTCATACAGAGGCTCGGGTGTTGGCAAGAAACCATGCAATAAAGAAGGAGAGTTCCTTGACAGGGAACAGGCCTCGCCGACTTAGGAGCTGTATAATCTTCGCTAACCCTCCCTGGTGTGTTGGCCCCTGTATTATGACTCCTTCCTAATCTCATACGTGGAGAGATTGAACCACGTGTCTGTAAGAATACTTACCATCTCAGGCCTACCTTGCCTACTACTCCAAGTAAGCTTCGTGGCCCAGGTAGACCTGAAGGGGTAAGTAGTCGTATAGAGACTGGAGATTGGGTGGGGTGGGGGTGCTCTCTGTGAACAATGTTTTTAAAATATGCACTAAATCATGCTATGTAAGAGTGATTTACGACCCTTCTTTGAGAAATCTCGTGGCATTTCACACGTACCCCGAACTTCCTATCGCTTCCAGGGGCGATAGATTTATCGGCTAAAACAAGTCACTTGGCTTTGAACGGTTCGCCTAGCTCGCATCGCAAGCTGGATATGGCCTCTTAATGCAGGTTCTATGCAAACGGGAAAACTCCTGCACCTGTGTTCGCCTGGAAAGCTGAACACTACAGCAGCTATGGCGTTGATAACGTCACGATGAGCGCGCGATGTCATGACGATGTTCATCGAGGTCCACAGAGCTGAGTGACTAAACGTCGTTAGGGTCGTAATAGCATGTGTCCCTCCATGTAGGTGACAGTGTCGTTTATTATCCCATGCCATATCTCAAAATTCTCATAAAAGAACTGGAATGACCGACTTTGTCGACTAGAAGGGCTCGAGCCAATGAGCCATGGAGGAGTCACTCAAGGAGGGACTCCTAGAATGACGGGTGCCTTCCGACAAACGAGTGATCGAGGTGTGCTCCCAGCGGGTGACTCCTCGAACGACTCGTCTGCTCATCTCGGATTTAGTGATCACTAAGTGAATACCGTGTATCCCACGACCACTTGGCGTCATGCACCTATTGATCGGTGATCTCCAATGATTATCAGCGACTAACCTGTCGATCTATTCTTCCAGCTTGAGGGAGGCTAAGACTTCTTGGAGGAGGGGGGGGGCGTGGGTTGGGTCTCCGGGTCCCTGGGGCGAGTATGGAGACCTGGGGGTTTTTTTTGAGAGAGGGTCGCCGTTTGTTACAAACGGGAATGACCGAAATGAGACCCCCCCCCCCCCCCCCAAACATTTGCGCCAAAACAACGTAAACAAAAGTCTAACCAACGACAAATCTCCGCCAATGAGACGATATTTGTCTTTGTCCTGTTTCAAGAAAAATTATGCATAAATTAGTCCTGCAGGCTGCGACAAAGAAATCCAAGATGGCACCCCAATATGCTGATCCAGAATAATTTCTTTTATCTTTCTTTTTGGGGCCGGTTGCGTTTAACTTGGGCTTAACGTTTTAAATTCAGTACAACTATGGGCAGGTCTTGCTACGCCGTGCAAAGCTAAATGTAACAAACATAAAACCCATAGCTTCTTGAAGTTGATCTATTAAGACATCGTATTTAATCCTTTTTGTCAATTTATTCTCACGTTCTTTCAGAAATTGGATAACGCAGGAACGTAGGGGAGCACAGGTTTTCCAAATGGATTCATTGATTTCTTGATTCAACGATTCATTCTGACAAATTGATAGAGCTACTGACTGACGACTAATTTTTTAATCGGGTGCATCATGGATGTTTTCATTCCACGTTTGCTTTGATTTTGTTCTTCGGTTTTTGTGTCTACATCCGATAATGAACCAATGTCTACTAAAAGCCTTTAAACGGACCTCAGCTGTTGGATGGTTTTTACAACTCATGTAGCATTAACAAGGTGGGTAAAACGCACAATATTCGTTCAATTTGAGTTAGAAACAGAGACTCGATCAAAGTTAACAAAAGATTTTGGGAGGATGTGTAAGGATGGAGGTGGGTGCTCAACCACTTTTGCTTTAAAGTTTAAAGTTTCTTACCCTTCTACTTGCAACTCAGCGCTAAGTTAATAAACTTATTACCTTTATAGAGTTTTAATGCATCTAGTTCCCTCTCAGCGCTAAATATAAAAGAAATTATTACATTAAGGGTTGGGACGCATCTCGCACGTCAAAGCTCAATGTAATAAAATTTATTTTATTTAGGGCTAAATTGTGTATTGCCTCTCAACGCTAAATGTAATAAAGTAATAAATTTATCACATGTTGGGTTGAAATGAATCTTGCATCTGAACCCTAAACGTAATAAATTTACGACGTACAAAAACCCATGTACCACTGAGTTAGAAAGAGAATCCTGACTCAGGACAACGAATTTTCTTCGTTCAAGGACGGGGAATGGGGGGGGGGGGGGGGGGCACGTTTAACTTTATGCTCAAAAACTTTACCTATTTACGAGGAGATGTCCTTTGAGATGTCCATCAGCACTAACTGTAATATATTTATTGTTTATAAGGATAGTATGAATCTTGTACCTCATCATTAAATGTAATAAATTTATTACATTTAGAGTTCGAATGCAAGATGCATTTTAACCCTAAATGTAATAAATTCATTGCATATAGCGTCTAGGTGCAAGATGCATTCCAACCCTATCTGTAATAAATTTATTTCATTTAGCGTCGAGATGCAAGATGCATTCCAACCCTATTTGTAATAAATTTGTTACATTTAGTGTTGAGATACAAGATGCATTTTAACCCTAAATGTAATAAATTCATTACATATAGTGTCTAGATGCAAGATGCATTCTAACCCTATTTGTAATACATTTATTACATTTGGCGTTGAGATGCAAGATGCATTCTAACTCTATTTGTAATAAATTTAGTACATTTAGTGTTGAGATGCAAGATGCATTTTAACCCCATTTTGTAATAAATGTAGCACATTTAGTGTTGAGAAGTAAGATGCATTTTAACCCGAAATGTAATGAAATTATTAAATATAGTGTCTAGATGCAAGATGCTTTCCAATCCTATTTGTAATAAATTTAGTACATTTAGTGTTGAGATGCAAGATGCATTTTAACCCTAAATGTAATAAATTAAATTTATTACATATAAAATCTAGATGCAAGATGCATTCCAACCCTATCTGTAATACATTTATTACAGTTAGCGTGGAGATGCAAGCTGCCTTCCAAACCCATTTGTAATAAATTTATTATATTTAGTGTTGAGATGCAAGATGCATTTTAACACTAAGCGTAATACATTCATTAAATGTAGTGTCTCGATGCAAGTTGCATTCCAGTCCTATCCGTAATAAATTTATAAGCTTAAATTGACAGAGTCAAACTAAACTATAGTCATCGAGCGTGTGGATGTCTGTGGGTCTGTAGGTCTATGGGTCTGTTAGTCCGTGAGTGCCTAATTTATGCATCATTTTTCTTGAAACTCAGAAGAAAGATTTCGTATGATGAGTGGATAAGATGAGTTCCTAGTTTTGTCATGGCCAGTTGGCCAAAAGGTGCCGCCATGGAAGTCATTTTGGACTTTTTGTGCAGTATGCAGGCTGTATTTATGCATTAATTTTCTTGAACCTCACCGGGATGATAATGAATAGATGAGAACGTCTTGATGTGTGCAGCTACCATGTATACAGAGGGTAAACATGCCAGGGTCTCCATCTTTCACATCGCTGTTGGTTATCAGTTTATTATATTTAGTGTTGAGATGCAAGATGCATTTTAACCCTAAGCGTAATACATTCATCAAATGTAGTGTCTCGATGCAAGTTGCATTCCAGTCCTATCCGTAATAAATTTATAAGCTTAAATTGACAGAGTCAAACTAAACTATAGTCGTCGAGCGTGTGGATGTCTGTGGGTCTGTAGATCTATGGGTCTGTTAGTCCGTGAGTACATCAGTATTTTTCCTGTGACGCAGGCTACAACCCGCAGTTGTTTTCTGATCATAACCAAATTTCATATAATGTGTGGGTTAGTGCCGAGCTGGGTTAGTGCCGAGCTGGGAGCGTCGTATTTTGGTCATTGCCGGTGCCCAAAATGGCCACCATTGCAGCCATCTTGGCTTTTTTTGTCGCAGCCCGCAGGCCTAATGTATGCATCATTTTTCTTGAAACTCAGAAGAAAGACTTCGTATGATGAGTGGATAAGATGAGTTCCTAGTTTTGGCATGGCCAGTTGGCCAAAAGGTGCCACCATTGAAGTCATTTTGGATTTTTTGTGCAGTATGCAGGCTGTATTTATGCATTAATTTTCTTGAACCTCACCGGGTTGATAATGAATAGATGACAACGTCTTGATGTGTGCAGACACCATGTATACAGAGGGTAAATATGCCAGGGTCTCCATCTTTCACATCGCTGTTGGTTATCAGTTTATTAAATTTAGCGTTGAGATGCAAAACGCATTCTAACCCTATTTGTAATAAATTTATTACATTTAGCGTGGGGACACAACATGCATTCTAACCATATTTATAATAAATTTATTACATTTAGCGTTGAGATGCAAGATGCATTCCAACAACATCTATAATAAATGTATTACAATTAGTGTCGTATTACATTTAGGGTTGACACAATGCATATTTATTTAGTTTCGCCTGCAAATTATACATCAAAATGTAGGTTGCGATGTATAGGAATCGAAAAACATATGTAATCAACTCATAGAGTTGACAGCAGGCACCACTGGTTCCTGGAAATGTGCTACCGTATTCGTACCAGAATTGATAATAAAATTATATTTCACGAGAACAACTTGAGAACAACTTGTAGCCAAATGTGCTTCACATATCCAAGAACAAAGCTAGGGCATCAAATCCTTGAAAACACGGCGATAGAGCAGCATGGGGGTAAATTCCAAAATTGACGGTTTTGTTTACATAGTAAATTCACTTTTGATGTCCGGTCAACGTCATCGGACGGAAAAAGTATCGAAAAACAACGCCGTCCAAAATCAAATAATGAGAAAGATTGCCTTAATACAGCATACTATTATTATATAGAGACTGCACAGCTGCCATATTCTATGCAAGATATCATGACACTTGTTGAAATTTCTAAGAATGACGATTTTCTTTTTCGATGGAAATTCGTGGTATTAAGTGATTTGCGCATGTCCATCGAACATGGAATCCATCTTCAATAAAAATGCAGACAGTGCTGACCTTTTCCCAAATTAGTGTTTTGAATGCCTAACTTTGTCATTGGATACGTGAAGCACATTTGGCCACAAGTTGCTCTCGTGAAATATTATTTTATTATCAGTTCTGGTTCGAATACGGTTGCAGACTTCCAGGAACCAGTGGTGCCTGCTGCCAACTCTATGAGTTGATTACATGTGTGTTTTGTGTTCTATACATCACAACCTTCATTTTGATGTATAATTTGTGTATATGTAATTTGAATTTAAGGAATATCAGGGGTGGGAATTTCAAATTCTGTTACTGATACAGCATCTTTCTTGCTCCCCAATTAAGCTGAGATATTTTGTGTGATGGAACGGTTACTGATTCTTGTCAAGGAGGTTGTAGAAGGCATAGAAAGCGAAGTGCAAGTATTATTATAGAGATACTTTGTTTGAAAGTATCGTTTTTCAACGATTTACTTTCTCACAGTTTAATCTTCAATCAGATTGTTCGACCATACTTTTGATCATCATTTGAGTCCATTGATATAAGATCGATACGAGACGTTACGGCTGACGGAACTTGAATGAGCTTCTGGTGTGTCATGAGACACTGGTGTCGTTCTATTGTCTTCTTTTGTCTTGAGTTTTAGGATTTCCAAGTTACTGTTTTTCACGCTTCACTTTCCGCGTTGCTTTCAAGTGTTCTGCAGAGCACTGTCATTGAACTGTCCGCTGTGATGTTTAACCCCTTGACCAAGAGCGGCCTTTTTTCTGGGGATTTCAAAACATTAAGTCAGCCGAACAATTTCAGCAAACATTTCTAAAATTGATCCTTAAATTAAAGCCAGGTATATCGTCAGTATTCGTTCATCGAGAACTAGGAACAACACCTATAGAAACTAAAATTAAATGTCGAATGATTGCTTACTGGGCTGGACCGATAAATGGTGGCTTTACTAAAAATAATTTGATTCTATTTTACTAGCTGTTTGTACTAATGACTAGAAACAAACATTGCAATCAATGGCCTATTTATATACAGAATATTTTGAACCATTGGGACTCCCAGGCCTGTAGTAACCCAGTCCTTTAGTTTAAACAATATTTATTCATGAGAAAATATGATACATACATATCATTATCTACAAGATGGTTGTTACACAGAATACGTAATACAATGGTATGCATTAAAGTTATGTGTCAAGAACGAGATTTGTTGGAAGGATTCAGCATTAAGCTTTTAGCTTGTATAAGCTGTCTCCTTGGGAAGACTGACGAAGTTTAAAGGTAGCTGGAGACACTAAGTAAAATATTGTTTAAACATGAGAAATAGAGAGAGTAAGGAGAGTAATAGAGAGAATAGAAGAATAAAAAGGGACAAGGACCTTAACCCCTTTCCAAACACGTGTGGAAGACGACACTTGAAGAATAATTTTTGAATAACTAGAAATGTTCAATGTCCGTCTCAAAAGCACAGCCCATGACCCCTCACCGGAACGAGCTCATCGAACTCGTTCCATTGAGGGGTCACTAGACATGTTCCTGAGACGAAAACTGAAAATATAAAGGGGGTTAAATGGTGATTTTCTTGGATAACACTGACCGTTACATTGGGTAAAGGGTTAACTAGGAAATGGGGAAACAACCTGAATTCAATGTTGGCTATCACAGAATATTCAATAGGGCAGCCTCAATGAACAAATCGGTAACGGTGGCCCATATGTGTGGCAAATAATACCATAATGTCTTTGGGCTCACTGTTACGTATTAAAACGTCCACTCACCATGATGAAGTCCTGCACAGCTCTGAAGACAAGAAAGTTTTCATTGTTATTCAAATGTTTGGATCCAAATAAAAGTGTTGAGAGCTCAAAAGTAAATGGCAATGTATTGATTGTGGAATCACGAGCATCGTCATAGATTGGGCAATGCATAAGAAAGTGCTCAGTATTTTCAAGATCCCCACACTGGCAACGTGGAGATGGTGAGAGATGGTTATCGTATAAGTGGGCGTTGTTATTACTGCAATGCAGGCGTAACCTGCAATGATAAATCTGGGCAGCACGAGATTTGGCGCCATAGTAGAAAATTGGTGGTCGTTGGTTCGCACCATTTATAAACGTCTTGAAGTTTATGAGGGAACAATTTTCTCTTACTGAGGGGGGTATTCCATTCCACTGGTCGGTAACTTGCGGGATAAACGAGGACTTATATAAATTGGTGTGGCAAAAAGGAACACGGTGGTTATTTTCCGATCGCAGATTGTGGTTTTGGGTGATAGATGAGATAATTGGTGGCACCTTGTTGGAGATATATGGAGGCGTTAATTTATGATACATCTTAAAAAATTGGATAAGCTTGTGCTTTCGGCGTCTTTCTTCCAGTGAATCCCATTGAGTTTCTGTGTAGAGAAGTTCTTTTCTGCAGCTCACAGTGGCGCCAGTGACTACTCTTGCTGCAGCTACTTGTATTTTCTCCAGGTCAGCAGCTTGAGTTGCTGAGCAGTTGTCCCAGACAGAGTCAGCGTATTCTAAAAGAGGTCGGACAAATGCGAAGTATATCTTTTCAAGGACTTTCCGGTCAAGTGTAAACTTATGGGCCCTGAGCAAGTCAATACGTGTCCAGGCTTTAGCGCACATATCATTGATATGGTCGTTCCATGTACAACCTTTATTCAAAATTACACCCAGATGCTTGTGGCTACACACCTCCGAGATTTGAGTTCCGCTTAAATATATTGGTGGGTGCACTGGAACGTTACTTTTACGTGATATGATCATGGTTTCCGTTTTATGGGGGTTGAACTCAACGAGCCAAGTTTTAGCCCAATGTTCAATTGTGGCTAAATCACGGTTGAGTATGATGGCACCTTGGTCAGGATTCTCAATTATAAGATAAAGGGATGTATCATCTGCAAATAAACGTATGCTGCTAAGTAGGTTTACAGTAATATCGTTGATGTAAATCAGGAATAACAGGGGACCAAGGATAGAACCCTGTGGAACACCAGACGTTATTGGTTTCCAAGGAGATGCCTCAGAGGCTACAAGGACGCGCTGGTACCGATCAGAAAGGTATGATTTTAGGAAACAAAGCAAGTCCCCAGATATTCCTATTCTCTCGAGCTTGTGAATAAGACCAACATGCCAAACTTTATCAAATGCCTTACTAACATCACAAAAGACGACCCTTACTTCCTTTCCTTCGTCAAGAGCATGACAGAATTCATCATAGAGGTCTGTCAGTTGTAGAACCGTAGAGTCACCTGGAGTAAAACCAGACTGAAACTGGCTTAGTATGTTGTTATCACATAAGAAATGCCATAATCGTTTGAAGATACATTTTTCAAGTAGTTTACCAGTACAGCTAAGCAAAGATATTGGCCGATAGTTAGTAACTACATTAGACGGATTCTTTTTCAGCACCGGTGTCACATTGGCTTTTTTCCATAAATTTGGAAAGTAACATTTATCTAATAACCTATTGAAGAGGGCCGTAAGTGGGTCACACAATGAGTCTTTACATTCTTTTAAAAGTCTGGGACTTATTAGATCAGGACCAGACGCCTTCGATACCTTAATACTCTTGATTGCTTCGTACACTTCCTTGCTTTCAAGTGTTATTTTGTCAAGCGATTGTAGGGTAGGCAGGGGTGGATCTGGCAAGGATGCATTAGTGTCATCCAATGTCGAAATGGAACAGAAGTAATCATTGAACACTTCCGCCTTTTCTAGATTGGTTGAATAGAGTTTGTTGAGGTGACTTATAGTCGGGATTCCATGGATATTTTTACAGATAAATGTTTTTAATGTTTTCCACCACACTGACGATGGTGTATCCGGACAACTTAGTTCTGATTGGACTTTTGATATATATGTAGATTTGGCTTTCCTAACAGCTGATACGACTTCATTTCGTTTATGCTTATATCTCGCCCAGTCTTGCAGTTGGCCAGAGCGCTTTGCTCTACGGTATAAACGTGTTCTTTGTCTTATTAATAATCGAATTTGATTATGCATCCATTTAGGCTGGTTAGCCCTAGAGGATATCAATTTGTTGGGAATAAATTTAGATGCCGTTTCGAGTACTTGATCGGTGAAGGTGGATACTACAGTGTCCAGGCACGAATGAGCAAGCAGTCTTTCCCAGTCTACGCTATTGTATGCAGTGTTCAGACCATCAAAGTTTCCCTCTGCATACAACCATATGCGTCTCTTAAAGTTTTTAGGCTTTTCTTTCTTGAATTCAATGGCAATATAAATTGGACAATGATAGCGAGTCATGTCAGGTACAAGTGGTTCTAGGGCTTCACAGTCCAGTACATGTACAGTATTACTAACCGCAAATAGGTCGAGCAGAGTTGCAGATGATTCGGTAAAGCATGTTGGTTCTTCCACAAGCTGTCTAAGATTGAAATAATTACTTAGTTCCCGGAAGCAACCATTGGGAGAACCATATTGGTTGTCGTTGAAGTCACCAGTAATAATTATGTCTGAAATTAAGGTATCTTTGGCTTTGTCAATAGATGCCGTAATTTTATCCCAAACATCTGAGGGACTACTGGGTGGGCGGTAAAATACTCCTAGCAGCAGTGACGTACCATGGGTCATGAACACTTCAGCCCAGATGCATTCAATGTCATTCACCTCAAGATCAGTTCTATGCCGAAAGCACAAGCCGTCTTTCACGTAGACGGCAACACCCCCTCCCCTCGACAAACGGTTAAATCGTACAGGTTCTTGGAAGCCATGGATCATAATATCTGATGTTGGGTCCGAGCATTGAAGCCATGTCTCAGTAAATGCTAAGATATCATTGGAAGATGATTCATATTGAACAATGTCTACTTTAGGCTTCAGGCTTTGGATGTTCAGGTGAAAGATTTTTAATGCATCATGGTTATTTTCTCTGTACACAGAGTCTGGTCCAGGGTTTGATTCAATGTCTCCGGACAATAACAAGACCACAGCCAATACCAAAGTCATAAAATATATAAAATAACAGATGGCTGAGGAAGTTGGCATTGTATATGGTACATTAAGTGTCGGTGGGAGATTGGGTCTTTCAACATTCGTACAAAGATCATTACTGCATTGGCAGCGTAGGATAAATTTGTTGAATAAAAGATGAAACAGGGCTGATGTTACAGTAATGCTGATCTGGACCTTAATACGAATAGACCACATGTAAAGATACACAAGAGCACAAAGGGACTGGTGTTTTGTTAGTCTTCTTTTCAGGCCGCGAGCATGAACTACAGTATTGAATGTACCAATCCTGGCGCGGTAAGACTCAAGACTATACATTATGTAATCTGTGGGTGGTAATAATACACACGTATGCATGATGCCCGGAGATTGGTAACTTTCAATGACAGGATCATTTCGCAGTGGTGCGAGTTGAATTCAGGTTGCTTTATACGAGAGTTTGGATGAAAGTGGAGAAGGTAACTCAGAAGAAACAAGCAAGAGAAAATAGTAAAGAAAAATAAGGAAAACAAGCTGGAAAAACAATTCATATTCCGAAGGAATGAACCGCTTATTCAAAGTCAAATGTCAAACTAAATAACAAAATAGTAGTGGATATCATACGCAGAATAATTCGGGAGTGGGTGAATTGTGACGCAAGCGACAAACCAAAGGTGAGGAGACACACACACACACACAAAAAGGGAAGACTCTAATATTTGCTAAAATAATAGAGTTGTGTTATTGCTGCTTGGCACAGGCTGCATATATGCACATATACGTCCTCTCACACACACAAGCGTATCTACACACTCGCACACCCTCACACGCACACGCTGCCCCGCATCCTCACACACAACCTGTGCATTCTTTCTCTCTCGTACACACACATACGCATGTGCACAGGCTCTAACATAAATATACCGATACAGTTGACACCCGCTAGTTCCAAGTTCACCCGAGCGAACCACATTCTGAACCACAGTTGCCCCCAAGTGATATTTCCATAACGCACCTGAGGAACCTGGAACTGAGCAAAAGGACACGCCATCACGCATTCCAGAAGATATAGACCATCATTGACTTTGTCAATGTCGGCCCACATCATCTGGGATGGGTGGTGGAGGGTTTATACTTACTAGATACTGACTATTTGGGCCGACTTCTACACACATACGTGTATGTGCACATATATATGCTCTCAGATATACATAGACACAAACACACGTACACATATACACACATATATACATGCAGATACACAGACACACACACACACGGATACACACACATATATACATATACATGTACACATATATACATATACATACATACACACATATATATATATACATCTTTACACACATAAATACATGTACTATACTTGTGGGTTATGATAATCGTACATATATGCACAATCGAGGAGATGAGATACAGACGGTAATATATTTGGCTGGACAGGATTCATCAAGCTTTATGTACCACTAGCAAGCTTTGTAATTGCGCCAAGGAATAAAAATCAATGAGGGAAATATATTCCCATCTGACACGAAAAATCGAAAATTGTCAGAAGGGTGTAGCTATTGTGCTGCGGAGGTACCTAACAAGTGGGATCCACCCCATATCTTACAGGCTTAATCCCTCTTGCAACAGGTGAGTTTCCATAGGAGGACGATATTACCTGTGATATTGGTAATAATAATGGTGATAATATTGATAGTAACGAGAAAGAGGAGAGTCTCAGCTGGTCACGTTGACACCTTGATCCCCAATGCCATCCTCCATATCAATTCAGTCCACTAAGGTAAGAGAGTCCATTTTCAATTTTAAGGGCAGACCAATCAACACTTTCGACGCGCAGCCTTCGGGTAGCCTTCGGGCTGGTCTACGCCACATGATGTTATTATGCATTTTGCAATCCTTGATTAAGAAAAATCAGAAGGATCGTGGGCTGATGGAAGGTCATTGGGGCCCAAAGGGCCAAAGTTACATTGTGAACACGGAGACTGGCATTAATGCCGGTGACAGTAAAACTAATAACTGCGATATGATTATCCAAATGAAATTGCTTGCAAGATGGATTGAGATAAGGGTGTCCCAGTTGATAATAGTTGATGAATCGTGTTCAAGCAGAAGAACAAGACGATCGATATGAAGCCTTTGATAGCTACTTGCGAACCCCACACCAGGGAAAAAGAAAGGCGCCCAAAGAGCCCAACATTCCTAATGACCAGGACAAAATTGCACCCAGTCTCAACACCCCTAGACAAAAGTTAGTAATCACACCGTTAATCGGAGATAACCCCATGCCGATCAATAGCAGCAGACGACACCTTCAAAACAAATTATTGGATAACTAAACATTTGAAAAAGGAAAAAAAAAAAAAAAAAAAAAAAAAAAATCAAACAGAAAAATTAAACACAGCTCTTGACCCCCCACTGGAACGAGCTCAACGAGCTCTTTCCAGTGAGGGATAATGAGCTATGTTTTCGAGCCAAGAATATAATTAATAGATACTGATAATTAATAGATACTGAATTGAAGCATTGTTGTCGTTAATCGGAGATAACCCCTTGCCGACCAATAGCTGCAGACGACACCTTCAAAACAAATTATTGGATAGCTAAACATTTAAAAAAGGAAAAAGAAAAATGAAACAGAAAAATTAAACAATGCCTTTGCCAATCGACCTACCCCAGGGATGACGAAAACACCCCGAGGACAGAACATCCCTAATGCCTAGGACAACATTTCACATAGACAAAATGCTAATAAGCACACCGTTAATCGGAGTTAATTGTACTTTTTTACTTTTTTATTTTAGTCTTTTTCTAAAACACAGCCTATGGCCTCTCATTGGAACGATCTCGAAGAGATCTTTCCAACGAGGGGTAATCAGCTATATTTTCAAGTCCAAAAAAAAAAAAAAAAAAAAAAAAAAACAGTCCGAATGCAAATTTGTGTATAACGCTGGCCGGTGTTAGTCGTTACGTTGGGCAAAGGGTTTCAATGCGTGGGTTGTGTTTTTAGATAATTGTTAAAGAATGCCATTGCCAATCGACCTACCCGAGGGATGATGACAACAACCCGAGGACAGAACATCCCTAATGACTAGGACAACGTTTCACCTGGACAAAATACTTGTAAGCACACCGTTAATCGGAGTTAATTTTCTTTTTTTTTTCCTTTTTCTTAAAAACACAGCCTCATGACCAACAAGAGTAGAAGACGACACCTTCAAAATAAATTCTTGGATAACTAAATAATTGATTTTTTTCCCCGAGACACAGCCCATGACCCCTCACTGGAACGAGCTCAAAGAGATCCCTCCAATGAGGGGCAGCAAGCCGTTTTTTCGAGAACTTGAAATAGAAACATGTTTGACCGCATATTTTTGTATATAACAGCTGGCCGGGGTTGGCTGTTACTTTGGCTAAGGTGTTATAAACTAAATAATTGAATTCTTTTTCCCCAAAACACGGCCCATGACCCCTCATTGGAACGAGCTCAAAGAGCTCCCTCCAATCAGGGGCAAAGCCGTGTTTTCGAGTCAGAAAACTTGGAATAGAAACATGTTTGACCGCATATTTCTGTATTTTGAGCTGGCCGGTTTTGGTTGTTACTTCAGCCAAAGTGTTAAATTAAATAATTGAATCCTTTTTTCTAAAAAAAACACGGTCTATGACCCCTCACTGGAACGATCCCAAAGAGATCCCTCCAATGAGGGGCAACAAGCTATGTAACCCAGTCCTTTAAGTTGCTGACTTCAGAAAAATTCAGATAGACCAGTTCCGAGACAGGGGTGATGGTCGGACATCAATTCACCTTCTATGTACAATATCTAAAGATTGCTCCAGCACAACTTTGAGATGAAATATCATCTGTCTAATTTGCCCCAATTTGATAGTTTCACTCTTATTAAATTTAAAACGTCCAACCATCGCCTACTCGTCGAAACGGGTCGATGGAAAAATATACCAAGGAATGAACGTGTGTGCAAAATGTGCATTTTGGGGACGAGTACCACTATATAATGTAATGCCCGAAATTAAGAAAAGACAAAAACATTTACCCCCACCCCACCCCCTTTATTCACACTCGCCCATCAGCTTATAAATACAGAGAACTACTCTGCTGTCATGACGACGCAGTCCTTAGAAACACGTGTAAATGTATTAGGATCGTCAACAATGTGATGGTTTAACCTACAACGCCCTTCAACTTGCAACCAATCCATCATGAACTTATCCTCTCTCCAATTCATTGACTATACCGCATCTCAATCGACAAGCAGAATTAATGAAATATATAAGTGCTTATACTCAGTGTCTTGTAAACCCCTTTAGTAGCAAATTTGATCCAATATATTGTGGATGTGTCGTACGGACACGTGCTCTCGTATAAATATACGGAAGTGCGAGTGTGCGATGCATTCACAATGAACCGCACGTACATGTTTTTTTATCGACTACCGACTGTGACGACCTTCCGACAGCCATCCTTTGGCAAGTTTCATTTTTTTAAGGCGGTCTTACGGAGGGTCATTTCACATCTGTATAATATACAATAACATCCTTAAAATAAATGGCAAGAAATTCCACAGCTTACCTTGGTAATCTCTTTAGGTTATGCATACTACATGTGAACACGGCTATTTGATGGGAACCCATGTGCGCCGTTCATGAGACTCAACAGATAAAGTACAGAGTGAGGCATTGGACATCAGTGACTCTTTTAGAGTTTCAGCCAGAATATTCACTGTTTATATGTTTTTCCTCGAACTGACCATTATATAAAAATTGTAAATATCTGTACCTCTCATACCATTATTGGATTTGACTGAATAAACAAACAACTGTAGGAAGAATCTAAAGACGTACTTCGAATGACGTCATTTTAGAATGAATGACGTCATTCGAGGAAGTTCGCAAATCACTAAATTACCAGAGTTCTGAATTAACAAATAATCTGTATGACACAATGCCACCATTATATTAGAACATTTTGAACCCTTCGTTTGATGCTCTATTGAGCTATAGTTCTAGAGTTCTGATCATTTCAGAATAAACCCGAAATAGTGTAGCTATAACACACTCAGGTACCATCAACCGACAGAACATCAACAGAAACGTTCTATTTTTCTATTATGCCATGCAAATTCGGAATATTGACTCTTGTGATTTATATACAACATTTGGCTCAAACTGTAAACTCTGTATGAAAGATCTAAAGACGTCCTTTGAGTGACGCCATTTTACAATGAATGATGTCATACAACGAAGTTTCTGGATCTCCAAATAAATTAAAATGTGTCAAACGAGTGTACAATACTACTGGAAAATATTTGAGTTCTGGATCAATGTTAAATCTATTCTCCAAAGGCAAAGCTATGCATTGATCAGCAAGTGCTCACCCAAACAGAAAATAACACTGTTATAGGCTGACTGGCGATACGACAATTTAATTTAACATATACTACATACAACTAAACCGTACATCACTTGAACATTTAGTATTCTCAGGGCTCTGCAGCCAGAAACTGATCATCTAGCCTCCACATGAAAACATCTTCATCATCGAAGACAGTACTATACCTCTGTACTTCCATCCATCAACATGTCCCGTGCATTGCAAATCATCTGCAATAGAACAAAAAACATCGTGTCAGCTCAAAGCATCAACAACTCAAATCAATAGTATTCAAAATGAAAGAAAACAGTGTGCACGTCTTGTCGTATCGCCCCAAGATGACGAACACGTCATAAGTACCCGTATATACAACACGATTGATCTCCCTTGATCACCATCAATCTCCCACGCAGATTCAATGCATTAACCCCACCATGGAGAAATCAATTTCCGTTTACTTCGTACCTCAACCGACGGAAATATTATTTCTCCATAATCAAAGCAATGCATTGATCAGCAAGTGCCCACCCAAACAGAAAACAACACTGTTATAGGCTGACTGGCGATACGAAAAGAACTGAACCAAGACGCCATAGACCCAGTGACAGAGAAACCTGTAAACGCTGTGCAATATGGTCTTTAACCCTTTACCTAACATGAAAAGCAGACGACACTTGCAAAAACAAATCTTGAATAACTAATTTTTTTCATTTTTTGTCTAAAAACATAGGTTATGACCCCTCGTTGGAACGAGCTCGACGAGCTCGTTCCAACGAAGTGTCATAACCTATGTTTTTGAGACAAAAAATGAAAAAATAATGAAAATTAATTGTCGATTGTTGAGAATAGGACTGGCTGGTTTTGGCCGTTACGTTGGGTAAAGAGTTAACATAAACGTCCTTTGCAGACTCACTCCGCCATCTACAGTGTCAAAGACGATGCGGAATACCATTATTGGCAGCGGAAGTCGCTCCGCCGGACCTTAAACTGTGAAGTCTAAATCCATTACTATTATCAACAAAAGGAGCAAAGGCTGTACGAAATATTTCGCGAACGCATGAATATGACATAGGAATATTCCTTGACATGAGACGATAACCAGATTTAGTTTTGGAAGGATTTCTAAAAATTAACTCATCTGACTGTTCACCAATGCCGGCCATTTCCAAATATTTCTGTAAAGCCGCCACCGGACACAAATCCGTAGCAGTTTTACAGATAACAACCCACTTGCTATCTCTATTAATATCTGTTTTTGATGTTTCAAGAAACACGGATACGTGAGTTGAGTGAAAAACAATGTCCGAGCGTTTAAAATTCTTGATTTCGCAGAAAACCGGCAAATGACAATAAACACATTGTAAGAACTATTTGATTCATTAAATTTGAAATGTCCGAGGTTGATAAAAACAGCGTATGTAATAGTTCTACAGTCGTTGGAGCCTTCTTGACCGTAGGTCTTGCCAAGCGCCTTTTTGCGCCTTCTAAAACATTGATAACCAACGGACAATCAGTTGGACTAACTTGCCCCATACGTTCATGCACGTGCCGATCACTATAAAATGCGTCAATGACAGGAGATGGTGAGGATGCCTGTTGAGAGACAGAAAGTTAATAAATCAAAAATATGAATGGTTTCGCGGGTAAAATGTCAATAACATCATGCGACTAAACCCAGTTCTGTCACCTCCGAAAGCCTGAAATGTATTTCTTATAAGTACTCTCCGCCCTTGAATCCTTCAGTAAAGAAGTGCCAGGAACACTGCCTCGTAAAATATGTGGCAAAGAATCAATATCTTGTTTGTAGAATTCTGAAAATACGCCTGTTAAGAGAACGGACTAAAAAGGCACATTGCTTCCCGTTTTATACCCAACAAAATAATTACTGCAAGAATAACCCAACCAAACTGGATGCACAACGAGATACGGCTACTCTTCAGACAACGGAAATGGCTATATCGTATAGCCAAATGTACTGAA
Organism: Pictodentalium vernedei; assembly: GCA_031216915.1. Classification (NCBI taxonomy): domain Eukaryota; kingdom Metazoa; phylum Mollusca; class Scaphopoda; order Dentaliida; family Dentaliidae; genus Pictodentalium; species Pictodentalium vernedei. The sequence continues at coordinate 59,977,107 of CM062294.1, read as the reverse complement.
CGTCTGCATGCGTGGGTGAAATATAAATAGAAGAGAAACGAAGTAGTCTTAGCTATTAGGAAGGCTAAGGCTACATATATCTCCAAAGTACAGTCCACACTGAATAGTCGCGAAACATCACCATCGGAACGGTGGAAAACCCTTAAATCATATATTGGCAGTAATACATCAGGAATCCCACACAACAAAGCATATCCCACAAATAAGGGTAAAGCTGAAGTATTCAATGAATACTTCAGCTCTAAACTGTGGACGACTCAGGTGCCTCCTTTCCAAATCTTGTCTCGAGTGCCCCACATATAATCGATAGCATACCCATTCACTGTTTTGAAGTAAACGAAGCGCTGAAATCTCTTAATGTCTCCAAGACATCTGGTCCTGACCTGGTTAGCCCACGTCTACTCAAAGAATGTAAATCATCGTTATCTGAACCACTTTCCATACTATTCGATCTTCTTCTGAGTAATTTCCACTTCCCGTCCCCTTGGAAGAAAGCTAATGTGTCGCCAGTACTAAAAAAAAATCCCCGCGAATGTTGTCACAAACTATCGTCCGATATCACTTATCAGTTGTGTTGGTAAGATATTTGAGAAGTGTGTCTTCAAACAGTTGTAGAAATTCCGAATCGATAACAATGTTTTGAGTCAATTCCAGTCAGGGTTCACTCCCAGTGACTCGACCGTACTTCTACTAACTGACCTGTATGATGAATTCTGCCGAGCCCTAGATGAAGGTAAAAAGGTAAGGGTAGTTTTTTGTGACGTAACTAAAGCCTTTGACAAAGTATGGCACGCTAGTCTCATTGACAAGCTCGAGAAGATTGGTGTGTCTGGTGACCTTCTTACGTTTGTAACGAACGTGGGTCTTTTTTCAGTTACCGCCAACGTAGTGAAGACGTTTGTCATTTCTCACTGCAAAGATTTTACCTGAAGGTCAATTATATATTTCTTTCAACAAAACAACTATAAGTTAAATTTTAGGTAATTCATCTACAAAATAAAATGTGTAGCTTGTTATGGTATTTAGAGGAGAACTATTTTAGGACTTTTTGTAGTGGTTTTAAATCAGACAGATCATGCGTTTTTGTGCTATTCTCAACACCTTCGGTGTTGAGAGTGGCGCAGATAATGCCTGGTCTGACTGGACTTAATGTGTTTGATGTTGTTCTATTTGATGTGTACAGTATCCCACAGAACAGTCTTAAATCGTACGTGGCGATTGTGACTTAGTAAAAGCTGTGGGACGGAAACCACTAAGCACAATAAACTGGCTTTTTGCTAGTTTAATGTGTGGGGTTTCGGGATAAAATTAAATTATTTGCTTCTTTTGGCCATGATTAAGATTTCATATTGGCAATACAAATTTAAGGGAAAACTTGGAGATAAATTGTTCAAAGCAGGATGTTCAATTAAAACAAGTTGAAATATAATAGCAGTTGCCCATTTCATAAAACAATTTGAGTTTAATTTGTTTTCCTTTTTTTGTTACCAAACTCATTTTGGTTTGTTAATAATTATATTAAGTTCTCAATAAAATGCAAAACAAAAAGTGGAGCTGAGATTTATAAATTTAATTAATGTGGGGTTCTAAAACGAGCCAGTTGTGTCAATAGAACCGCTACACGTATCTAAAATCATACTTTTCCAACAGGGCCAGCGGGTTGTTATAGCTTCTGAGACTTCATCCTGGAAACCCATTTACTCTGGTATCCCTCAAGGGTCCATACTTGGTCACCTTCTGTTCCTTATATATGTTAACGACATTTCAGAAACATAATAAGCAGTATACGACTCTTTGCGAATGACACATCACTATATCTCGTAGTTGAAAACCCAGGCCAAGCCGCAGCTATAATCAATCAAGACTTAACCACAATTGAACATTGGGACAAAACCGGATTGGTTGAGTTCAATCCCCAAAAGACAGAGGTCATGCTCATGTCACGTAGAATTACACCCCTTCTACAAACGCCATTATTCTTTGGTAGTACACACATTTCTGAAGTTTGGAACCATAAGCATCTTAGGTGTGATTCTAAACAATACTTGTACATGGAATGACCATGTTGCCAACATCTGCTCCAAGGCCTGGTCCCGTATTGACATACTGAGGAATCACAAATTCATCCTTGATCGTAATGTGCTCGAAAAAAAAATTATTTTGCTTTTTTTAGGCCCCTCCTGGAATATGGTAATACGGTTTGGGACAACTGTACGGCGACCAAGGCTGCTGATTTGGGGAAAATTCAGATCGCAGCGGCCAGGGTTGTTACCGGTGCAACTGTAAGTGCCAGTAAGACCCTCCTGTATACCAAAACCCGCTGGGACTCTCTTGAAGAAAGACGTCGAAAACACAGATTGAAACAATTCTTCAAAGTATGCCATCATCTGATATATAATATATTGCTAATAAAGTTCCACCGATAGTTTCGTCAACCAGTCAACATCGTAACCTACGCTCCAACCAGAATCATCGAGTTCCCTTTTGTAACTTGCAACTATACCAATCTTCGTTTATCCCAAATACGACTGGTCAGTGGAATAACTTACCATTATCTGTCACAGAAAACTCATCCCTGAGTATTTTTACTACCTTCCTAAATGATGGCAATCTACGATCACCGACATTTTACGGCGGAGCTAAATCGCGGACTGGTCAGATTTACCACTGTAGGTTACGTTTGCGCTGCAGCAACCTTATCTCCTTCCCCTCTCTGTGTTTGTGGTGTATGCGAGACAGTCGAGCATTTCCTGTTATATTGTCCAGTACATGAACATGCGCGCACTACTACAATCGAATTACTCCCATCTTCTCTTGATCCTAGTACTCTTCTATTTAGTTCGGAATTTCTTTATAATGCAGAAAACCGCTTTATATTTGAAGTTGTCCAGGATTTCATTGTACTTAGCAAGCGTTTCAGTTAGCTGCAGCGATTACGTGACCTGCGTGGGTACGTGTGCATCTGATTAGGTATAATGCTTGAATCAGTCGACACCAGCTATTAATTACTAAATAAGTACATTACACATCTACCAACCCGATTAATTTCTGCTTAACTCAGATCACCCAGAATTTTTTTTTTTAATTCAAGTTGGCTTCATCCTCATCTTTGTCTTCTCTTTGTTTTGTTTCTTCTCTTGTTCTATCTCTACTTCCTTCTTCCTGTTATCTTTCTACTGGTTTAAACAATATTAGTCCAGCAAATGCCTCATGTTATTTTCTAATCAAATACTCTATCCAACAAGGGAGACGACTTCCAAACGCTTATAGTTTATTGTTGAATCCCTTACATTTATTCTTGAATTCTGTCGTCCTGTTACGTTGTATAACATTAATTTCATGGGTTATTCCTTTTTATCTGTTTGCGTGATGTATACAATTGTCGCTTCCAGTGATAAATATTGTTTAAACGAAGGCACATGTTAATAACTGCAATCAATGTTTACTGCAATCATGGCAAAATGTAAATCATTTTCCCCGAAAATACCTCCCGGCGTTCTGCTGGATACATAATAGTCCTTACTTGTGGGTAAGGAAATCCACTCCTTAACAAAATAATTCCATTCACCGTTAGGGCATAATAAAGGCCAAACATTTTAAGACCGCCATAAATGTATGACAAGCGTTCCCCGCGCCTGATCTTCCACAAGTGAATGGGTGGAACAATCCAGTTAACGTCCGGCCCCCAGTAAGTGGTAAAAGAATCAACTGCACTACAATCCGGATTCCAGTACCGCGATTTGAAAGGACGAATCTGTGCATTATGAAATGATGCAAATAAATCCCTGATATGTGGGCCCCATTTACTGTCATCCCTGGCATGTGGGCCCCATTTACTATCAAGAAACTGACGTAAATGTGACTTTAAACCCCAATCATCCACATCAGTTAATCTACTCAAAAAATTTGCCTGGTCATTAAAGTTCTTGGAATTCACTCCGAGTTCCAATTTACAGTTGAAGCTAGAAGTCCTGCCATGAAATGCGCACAAATATCACGTCGATCTGTGCGTTAATCTACGCGTTATGACCATAGTAAGGCTATCCAAATTTGTACATATGACCTGTGTACAAGCAATGTTTCAGCCAATGGACCTCCGGGTAACCCGGAGGTCCATTGGTAGAAACATTGCCTGCGTTTGCTATGAGTAACCAGGAGAACATGCATGCTTTGGATGCCATTCGATATGGAAATTGAGCGCAATTCCTACGCGCAATTAAACCTAGATAAGCGCACAGTTCGTGACAGGACTTCTATTTTTAACTGTATCTGATGGCGCATGCACACCTTATAAATATCATAAGCTATATCCTGTAACTCTTTATTCATGCTTACCTTGTCGTGAATAGATTTGACGTTTTGATTATCTGTGAACCACTTTATGTTGCATGAGGATAATGAAGAAATTAAACTAGGAAAAACATAATAGACAGCTCGTCGCCTGAGTGCTAGAATGTTCTGTGTCCCATAGGGGAAATAATATACCGTCCCATAGGGGACATAGAACATTTAATCACTCAGGCGACGAGCTTTCAATTCACGAAACGTAGAACTACGAGTTTTCTCATGCGAGTCCCACTGACCAAAAGACGCCATGTTTGCAATTTCCACACACTAACCCCCAAAACCAGTCTCACAAGCGTCAGAAAAATACCATATACTACATTTGCTGAGTCTTCGCCATCGTGACGCGTACAGGCCATCTTAATTTGTCTGATCATACTCCAGACATCAAAATAAATTAGATAACCATTGTGCACCAACTCGTGATAGCTTTACAGATTTACCGGTTTATTAAACTAAACAATCTGTGAGGCCGATAAATAAAAAGATTATTTTGAGAGCGGTTTTTTTTGTTACGCTACGCTGTTGTGGAACTCACAACTGGAAACTGTTCAATGATCACTTTCCGGGTGTGTTTTGCAGAGCAGCCCAGCTACTACTCTTTTTACTAGCGTATGGCGGGACAAGAGTAATGATATGCAGCTTCTCAAGAGCCTTTTAAATACTTATGATTAGGAAGGTAATGCAAGTACGTTTTGTCACGTTGCAATATAGATTATCTGGAGCATTCATAATGTTGGCAGTGTGCGCGTCATGACTGGGTGATGGGAGTCTTGAGAAAAGCTTTGTAACGCACTATGTCTTAGTTGTACTGGAAATAGGTTTTCCATTAATTTGGAAGTAGATCTTGATACCTGATATGCGGTCACTTTTGCACAAGTGCACAAGCACAACATAATGTAATTTTGTAATGTTCGCCTGTTCGCCAAACCCGGTTTCAAATGAATGAAATAAAAATATTGTTTAAAAAAATGGAAAACAAAAGCAAAATACTCTCCTTTTAAACGACACTCGAGTGCCAAGTCGTGTCGATCACAATTCCATTATGTTATTAAACCAAAAATTCAGTTGTGTAACACTCTCTTCGGATAACTTTAGAAAAGAATTCCAAGAAAAAGCTTTAACAAAATCAATGCTCAAATAACGAGACATCACCTGTACAAACTGACCGAGAACAAGCTTCATAGAGATAAGCTGACCCACTACACTAGCCACTTTCTTCACAGAACAAGCTGTTCTATAGGACAGAACGTCTTCAATATGTTTTTTTCAATTTCTCAATTTTTGGAAAAGGTATTTTCAACAACATTTCTTTTGTATCGATTTCAAAGCCCAGAACCTCAATGGACTGATTCAGAACCCAAGAACATTTTTCAATTTTTAGCACAAAGCCACTAGCGATCAAATCATTTTTAATATGTTCTGCAGATGTACCCTCATTGTTTTTCGCAGCCATCAACCCATCGTCCAAAAACAACAAAAACTTTCAATCCCTCTGATTTCTTAATGAGCTGCCTCGTTATTTTTGTGAACAAGTAAGTAACAGCTTTTATGCCAAACGGTAAAACGTTGAAAATATAATAGTGAACAGACCCTTCACTGTCAAACCAGGAAAACCCCAAATACTTAGTGTCTGATTCCCGAATACTGATATGATGACATACGGAATGAATATCCAATTTAATTAAATAATCTCCCTGTTCAATAAAGCAAAGCCGTTTTCCAGTCATCATACCGAACTGATTGCTTATATTATTTATGTATTTATTTATTGGTGTTTAAGGTCACATACTTGTGCACAATGGCTAATCATGACCATGACAGTTTTACGGGTGAAGGAAGCCGGAGTACCCGGAGAGAACCACCGAGCATCGACGAGCAACTGTCAGCTTCTCAACATTCTAACTCTGTTCAAGCTCCGCTCAAGCAGGGTTACAGCGGTTGAAGACATGTGCACCATCGACGTGCAGTACGCCTTAGTACACTGCGTCATCGTGCCACCATGTAGGCAATCGAGATAAAGTGCCTGGCCTAGAGACACAACGCGGGTCATCCCGGACGGGGATCGAACTCGGGACCTCTAGCATGGAAGTTCAACAGTCCACCACTGAGCCAACGCGCTCCCAACTGATTGCTTATAAATAAATGTGTTCACAAATCGCAAATCTAAAATTAAACGATTTGTTTGTCGTTTCGGGTCGAAACCGTTAAAGGATTGACAATGAAAGGTCGATTTGAACATTCCGTGACTAGACCCTTGATCAATAAATCAACGATCGCCCCAGCAACGAAGTGCTTGTGACTTAAAGCGGAACGATTATAAGGTTCTTCAAAACTGCTCGGCTCGTGAATAAGCGGAATTTTGTATCCATTTCTGATAGTGTCAATAACAAAGTCACTAGCTCCGATATCAAACCAAAATTGTACATTCTTTTTAAGTCTGTCTTTAACCGCTATATCGGCCGTGCCATGTTCATATTCTGCAAATTTATCAGTTAATAAACAGAAATCGTGCACTTGAGCGTCATTTGTAAGAACAGAATTACAAATGGAAAAGTACTTTGTCTCTTGAGTTCCAGTGTGTTCTATGTGCCTACTGGCAGCCTACTGGCAGCCTACTGGCACATAGAACACATTGGAACTCAGGAGACGACCTATCTGCAAAATAATCACCTCCAGTTAACCCATCATTGTAGTGTGGAAGAACTGTTAATATAAGCGAATAGTTTCCATATCTATTGAACGGACACTCTTCTCCAGTGTGAAAAAGAACCACAGGTGAAACATCCCGGCTTGTTGAACTAACTCTTAAAGGAATTTGCACTGTCAAAAGAAGGAATATCAGAACTATTGTGTTAAGGTATTAGAGGTTTACTAACTGTCGTAGACGGAATGGATTTTACTTTGGAAGACTTTGATTGCCTCTGCTTAATTTTCTTGACAGCTCCATTTTCAGCCCTATCAGTTCTTTTTTCGTCGTCTGAACCTGACGCAAGGTCGTTGGAAACATACTGACGCACTCTCTCCCACCCACCTTCCGACGAATCTGCCAATTTCCTGTGCTTGTTACGCTTCTCGAACGATGATACTAAATTTTCGACGAGTTCAGATGCATACTCATCCTTTCCGTTAGATAACGCCCATTTAAGTTGTTTCAAGGAATCCAAGGAATGAGAATTGAATTTATACTGGATTTTGTTTCATTCACGCCTCCACTGATACTTACACTCAACTTTTTAACCGTTTTACATCATTTGCTGTGGCAGGAAATTCTTGCCGAAGTTCCGAAATTTGCCTATCAAGCGAATGTTCTAACTCATGCTTCGAATGGTCAAATTTTTGAAGAAGAGTATCCAACTTAGCATTACTATCGCCTGCACTAGCCATTTGCCAAATATAACACAAGAATTTTGAGGAATGAAATAAAATGGAGGGTCTAGAGGGTCAAAGAAAACAGTGTGCACGTCTTGTCGTATCGCCCCAAGATGACGAACACGTCATAAGTACCCGAAAATACAACACGATTGATCTCCTTTGATCACCATCAATCTCCCACGCAGATTCAATACATTAACCCCACCATGGAGAAATCAATTTCCGTCTAATTCGTACCTCAACCGACGGAAATATTATTGAAACGGATTTCAAATTCTCTTCAAGTAGTAAGTGGAAATGGAATAAAACATTCACGTTTCTCGGATAGCAAGCACACATATTTGCGTAGAATGAAGTAACATTGACAACCTCAATGGCAAAATTTGACAAAAACAATAGCCACGTTGAAGTACGGAAATATGCATACATTTTTCATATTTTTTTTATAAATGTACTGCTATATATTGTTTAAGCTGAAAGCACTTTGACTGGTTGAGGGCTAGATTATTTTTGCTTGTCAGAATTTGTTCATCAATATTTGTTTTACAGTTGAAACTAGAAGTCCTGACACGAATAGTGCGCTTATCTAGGCTTAATTATTGTGCGTTGGAATAGCGCGCAATTGCCATATCGAATGGCATCCAAATCACGGCAGGTTCTCCTGGTTACTCATGGCAAACACATGCAATCTTTCTGCCAATGGACCTCCGGGTTATCCGGAGGTCCATTGGCTGAAACCTTGCTTGTGCACAGGCCATATGTACAGAATTTGATAGCTTTACCGTGGCCATACCGCGTACATTAACGCGCAGATCAACGTGCTATTTGTGCGCATTTCATGACAGGACTTCTAGTTTTAACTGTATTACCAATTATTGGAGAGTGCCTTTTGTAATAAAACAATTTAATATAGACAAAATGTTATTTGTGTTTTACTGAAAAGGGAACATGAGCAAGGAAAATGTTCGCTTTTGCTCTGGTACCCTTATTTTTTTGAAAGCCATGATAGTGGCTTCTGGCACTCAACCAGTTAAGATACATCAAAATCGCGTATGGTCTCTCCCCATACATATTTGCGCTAGTTGTTGTAAACAATTGAAAAAGGAATTCCGTCTTCTGTATCCAAGTCTTCCAAGTTTCATTTCAGAACTGAATGAATTCCACGCCGTTGTATTTTCTGCCCAATGAGCACGTGCTTTACCCATGCTAATCAAGGGCAGTGAAGCTAACATACATCCCTGAGATTTGTCGTCATAAAGATCGACTTTCGATGAAGTTATCTCTCTTAAAATTACTGGAAGAGAGAGGAAGGTCCAAATCAGAAGCAAGTAATTGTTGAGAAAAACTTAGGACATTCGTAGAAAAGAAAGCCAAGTTTCCGTTTGTTTGTTTCTTTCAATCAACGAAAACAACAGTTGGCATCCAAAGCACGGCAGATTCTCCTGGTTACTCATAGAAAACACAGGCAATGTTTCTGCCAATGGACCTCGGAGGTCCATTGGCTGAAACATTACTTGTGCACTGGTCATATGTACAGAATTTGATAGCCTTACTATGGTCATAACGCTTAGATTAACTCGCAGATAGACGTGCTATTTGTGCGCATTTCATGACAGGATTTCGAGTTTTAACTGTAAATGAACAGAACAAATATTGTATAGTGTATTGAACATGACGAAGTGAACTGAACACGATGAAGGCTGGAGAGAACTGACCCCAATGAAGTTGACGAAGTGAACTGAACACAATGAAGGCTGAAGAGAACTGTCCCCAATGAAGTTGACGAAGTGAACTAAACACAGCGAAGGCTGAAGAGAACTGACCCCGATGAGTTGGCGAAGTGAACAGAGCACGACGAAGATCCAACACATCCAAGCTCGAAGTGAACATAACAACTGTAATAAAGTTAACAAAGATTGAACTATATAGAACTATTTTGACCTGAATGAACTTTATATAACGAAGTTTGATTGTAACACCCCCTGAATTCAACAAAGTTATGAAGTAAACGAATTTTTGAACTTCAACCTTAATGAAGGTATATAATATTAACACCATTTCAACTTAATTCTTCCAATAGGGAAGGGGAATACCCTCGCGTGTTTATGTCAGATCACGGATTCCCACTTTACGGAATCGGCTAGGAATCCCACTTACGGAATTCCTTTCATGACATGTCTTTAACCCTTTACCCAACGAATCGCTCGCACCCGCCCTCGTAATATGCAAATTCAGCAGTTGAAAAAATATTATTTTTCAAATAATTTCAACAAAACCATATCATGTGACCCCTCGTTGGAACGAGCTCGACGAGCTCGTTCCAACGAGGGGTCACATGATATGGTTTTGTTGAAATTTTTTGAAAAATTTAAAAAAATGTTATTTAAAATAATAAATTTTGATATCGTCCGCATTGGGTAAAGGGATAAATAATTATGCAAGGGGTTTGAGCGCTGTATAAAAGGGTACGTAATGGGAGAAATGAAGCAACCTGATTGAACCTTGGCCGAGTGTAGAATCGAGACAGAGATACCCAACATGCCTGTAGTAATGCTACAAGTTAGTAATGGTGTAACACAGGACAGAATAGAGGTCGTCAATAGTAATGGTACAAGGCCTTAATGGTTCAACGCTGTAATGTTGGAAGAATACTACAGTATTATTTGAGTCGATCACGGGATAGATGGTGGTGCCTATGGACAAGTCAATGGTAGTGGCCGAGTCGCCGACAGGGACAAACGGGTACTAGGAACCATAACTATCTTCAGATAGATATCCTCAAAAAGGTATCTTCAAAGGGTATCCTTAAACAGTACATCACCATGTCATGGGTATTCTCAAATACCGAGATGGGGCTAAGAGGGGCGGTACATTAGACCTCACTGAGGGGTTTTCGTATGTCCTGCATGGCCTCATATAATAAAAAGGGGTGCCGAAGGCCGGACGTTTTCCAAAAAGGGATTCTCAAAAAGGAATTCCACAGAACGTGGCCATTAAGTCAAATCACCCAAAACTTTCTAAAATCGCCTTCTAAAAGTACATCCATTGCACGATTTGATCTGTTATATCTTCTCTGACAGAGCTCTATGAGCTCTGTCAATCAAGATATAATAGAATAAATGCTCAGTTTAACTAAGAATAAAGGAATATGACCAACTCCCTATTAACTCCAGTTATCCGTATAAAACATCTTGCAGTATCTTGAAAACTTACAGCGACACTCACCAAATTCCCCTTATTTATCAACCTATTTTGGTCTCAGCACATCCAATGCAAGATTTGATCTATTATGTTTTCTCTGACAGAGCTCTGTCAGCTCTATCAATCAAGATATAATAGAATAAATGCTCCCGTTTAACTCAGAATACAGGATTATAATCAAATCCCTATTGATTGAATACTCCTGATAATTGGATAATTCTAGTGGCAAAGTTTCTATTCAGTTAATGGGATTTCAAGGTATCATGAGCAAATGCTGGAGTCAACACACCGGGCGAGGTGCACCCTCAAACATTGGCTGATAGAGACCACTTGAATAAACACACTAAATATCCACTAAATGTAAACAGGTAACCTTTGACTTTGTTTAAGCAGACTATACACTCGACCTATATATATATTTATTACACATCCATTAAACTTTAAACCCTTGTATTCAACGGAATCGCCGCTATGATATAAATGATTCTGTATTCAACGGGTGATACACAAGCCGGAACTTTTTTACCGCACCGTTTAGTTAAGCTTCGAAAAGTTTCCAAATTTCGTTATGCAATCATCGACCGTCTGTCGCATAGTGTGAAAATGAAAACGTCCAAAGCAAAATAAAGTCGGTTCACCAAAAATTAGACAAAAATGATATAATATTTTTAAAAAACCCAATCATTTCCAACCGGAATATTAACCCAGTCCCGTGGCCGTCTCGTTTTGTGGATCCATATCGGCATCCATCGAAAAAGCCAGAGACACGTCAATTGGTGACTTAATTGTCACAGGTGATTTTAACGATAATCAAATGGTTTCCTCGAGAAGTAGCTTTTCTGAAATAATCAACTATTTTAACCTTCGACAGCTTGTGAGTGAACCAACATGTTTTACTGAGACCGCCGCTTCACTGTTAGATCTCATTGCTATCAGTGACACAATCAAAGTGAAAACAAGTGAAGTCCTTGAACCAGTTATCCCAGACATGACCCGCTACCACTGTACAATTTCAATCGAGGTTAAATTTTTGAAACGGAGCCCACCTTTCTTCAAGAGGAGGATATGGCTTTATTCTCAGGGCAGCTATGACGTATTGAACGAGGCTTTTTCTAACACCGACTGGAACTCTATCTTTGATACTCTGTGTCTCGATACAATAGTTTCCAATTTCAGACAAAATACTCGATACTGCATCTAGACATATACCCGATAAAATTATTACTTCCAGAATGGACTAACCGAAATGTATGCATAATGAAATGAGATTACTGATTAGACAGAGAAAACGTTTGTATCGCATTGCTAAACGCACTAATTTCTAGCACGCCTGGACTAAATACAAACTTAAACGGAAGGAGGTTGTTTCGGCTATCAGAAAGGCCAAAGCCCTGTATCTGTCAACAGTCCAGGACACATTGAGAAGCAACGTAACCCCAGCATCACTATGGTGGACGACCCTTAACACACTCGTCGGCAGAAGTAATGCAACAGGAATTCCTATGCTGATTCATTTAACCCTTTACCTAACATGAAAAGCAGACGACACTTGCGAAAAAAATTCTTGAATAACTATTTTTTTTAATTTTTTGTCTCAAAAACATAGGTTATGACCCCTCGTTGGAACGAGCTCGACGAGCTCGTTCCAACGAGGGGTCATAACCTATGTTTTTGAAACAAAAAATGAAAAAAATAATGAAAATTAATTGGCGATTTTTGAGAATAGCGCTGGTCGGTTTTGGCCGTTACGTTGGGTAAAGGGTTAAACAAAATATATTCTTCAATTGTTGAGAAAACTGAAGTGTTCAATGAATATTTCAGTTCTATCTCGACAGTTGACGATTCGAATGCTTCCCTACCAGATTCACCACCCCCCATGTTTCCCAATGCATTGATGGTATCACCCTACATTGCAGCGAAGTATACGCAGCAATGAAATCGATAAAGGTGTCCAAGGCAAATAAGCCCGCGTCTCCTTAAAGAATGTAAATCCTCTCTCTTTGAACCACTCTCAATTTTATTTAATATACTACTGAATAATTCGTACTTTCCTTTATTTTGAAAAGGCAAATGTCTCCCCAGTTCTTAAAAAACAACTCTCAAACTCAGTCACTAATTATCGCCCGATATCGTTGATCAGCAGTGTTGGTAAAATATTTGAAAAATGTGTTTTCAAACGCTTGTGGCAATTTTTGATTGACAATAGTGTTCTTAGTCAATTTCAGTCAGGTTTTACACCTGAAGATTCAACTGTACTCCAGCTGACTGACATATATGATGAATTCTGTCGCGCACTTGATGAAGGCAAAGTAGTTAGGGTAGTTTTCTGTGACGTCAGTAAGGCGTTTGACAAGGTATGGCATGCTGGTCTTATCCACAAGCTGGAGAGTATTGGCGTTTCAGGGGAACTACTTCTGTTTTTAAAATCGTATCTTGCGGATAGGTCGCAGCGAGTCGTGATAGTCTCCGGGGCATCTTCATGGAGGCCCACTAATGCCAGTGTACCTCAGGGGTCTATACTAGGACCCTCACTGTTTCTGATACACATAAACAATATAACCAGCGACTTTCTTAGTAGTATACGCCTCTTTGCAGATGACACTTTCCTGTATCTAATTATTGAGAACCCTGAGCAAGCCTCGACTATAATCAATCACGATTTGGCCACAATCGAGCATTGAGCGAAAACATGGTTAGTTGAGTTCAATCCCAGCAAAACAGAAAGTATGTGTATATCACGTAAAAGCAATCCCAACTCCCACACACCCTCATATTTAGGTGGCTCACAGATATCGGAAGTTTCTAACCATAAACATTCAGGAGTCATAGTAAATAGCACATGCACATGGAATGACCACATTGACCATATCTGCTCCAAAGCCTGGTCTCGTTTAGACTTATTGAGGAGGTATAAATTTAATCTCGATCGCAGTGTCCTAAAAAAATATATATTTCACTTTTATTAGGCCTCTTCTTGAATACGCGGATACTGTATGGAATAATTGGTCTGTGACCAATGTAGCTGAACTTGAAAAAATATAGATTGTAGCAGTAAGAATCATTACGGGAGCAACAATAAGTGCCAGTAAGTCTTTGCTTTTTTCGGAAACACGATGGGTCTCTCTGCACGATAGGCATCGTAAACATAAACTAATTCCGTTTTTCAAAATGTATCATCATATATCACCTCCATACATCTCCAACAAAGTCCCCCAATCATCTCCTAGCCAAATTCTTCTCTTAGTCTCCGATCTGGTCAAAACCACAGAGTGCCTTTTTACCGAACGCAATTGTATCAGTCTTCTTTTATCCCAAGGTTTACTGACCAGTGGAATAATTTGCCCTTACCTGTCCGTGAGAACTCATCATTGATAAACTTTAAAACATTTCTGAGCGATGGTAACCAAAGACCCCCAAGGTTCTTTAGTAACGCAAAATCTCGCAGAGCTCAAATATACCATTGTCGGTTGCGATTACATTGTAGTAGCCTTAATCCTCAACTATACGACAATCACTTATCACCCAGTCCTTCCTGTCAGTGTGGTGAGCGCGAAACTACTGACCATTTTTTTCTTTCCTTGTCCATTGTTCTCTAAAGCGCGTAATTATACGATTAATTTACTCCCCTTTCTAGTAGATACATCCACACTTCTGTTTGGTTCAGAATGTTTGAACAACAAGGACAACTGCCTTATTTTCGAAGCGGTACATGACTTCATTTTATCAAGTAAGCGATTCTAATGAGTTATCTATACCCCATCCCTCATGGGAAACGCCACTTAACCCCGATTGTCCACATAGGAGCACGATGACGCCGTGTACTAAGGCGTACTGCACGTCGATGGTACGCATGTCTTCAACCAATCTAACCCTGCCTGTGCTGCAGTGCGGAGTTACGATGTTGGGGAGCTGGCAGCTGCTCGTCGTTGCTCGGTGGTTCTCTCCGGGCACTCCGGCTTCCTCCACCTATTAAACTGTCACGGTCATGATTAGCCATTGTGCATAAGTATATGACCTTAAACACAAATAAATAAATAATAACATGGGAAACGCGATACTGGAGCAGTGACTGTCGGCTGTGGTAAACAGGTTCTGCTTAGTTGGTAAAATAGGTCCCAGTGGCCAATGCCTAAAGTGGAATAGCTCTTCACGCCTTCCAACGCCCAACACCACCGATATTTTCTTTTAATACCACTGATATTCTAATCTTAATTTATTTACAACTTATTCTTTACAAAATGAAATAAAGGAAATAAACTGCCTATTTATGATTCTGTAGAGTGTTAGATCAATGTATGATGTATTCAAGCTGATCCTATTAGTTTTTTTTTGGGGGGGGGGGGTGGGGGGGGTGGGGGGTTGTTTTCTTCTTGTTTTCTATTTTTCAGTGCTGCAGTTCTTCCTTCTTTTTCCTTTCTTTGTTAATTCAATTTGAAGTTTAAACAATCTTGCATATCGTTGCCTGGCGGTCGAGGCTGTCTTCCTGCACTCCGTATTTGAATGCCATTAAAGTCTCCCGTCTATTTGTGTTGCGCCAGATCTGGGGGCTGCGTCCCTGCGCTTGAGTGTGATTGTGTAGCGGTGAGGGTGTGGGAAATGGTGAGAGGCTGTGCGCGAGAGAGGGGGAGTTGTGCGTGTGTGATGGTCTGTGAGTGTGTTGTTTTTGATACCCAACTGAAGTGATGTTTAAATAATCGGCTGCTTGATGTACAATCGCAGCAACTAAGTTTAACTTATATGCAATGGGGGATTGTCTCGGCCTCCAGGCGACGATATGCGAGTTGCTCCACGGATTTGCACCACCTACAGGGATAATTTTTAAAATTGTTAGGGAGAGGACTTACATAAGCTTTAAGCTTCCAGTCGAATCCCTCTTTTACAGAGTAATTAATTCCCTTGCCTTTACTTGTTTCGTGTATAATACTAGTACTGTATCTTGTGTTGTTCTGATTTTTGTTACTCAGCTGTTATTGTGAAATGTATTTGCTTATCACTATTGAATAAATATTGTTTAAACTAAAATCACCGAAACGGCCTTGGAAAAGCCACCATATAGGGCTTATAAAAGTAGCACGTAGTGCTATAAGGTACGTTCCCTTGTACCAGTAATTTTCTTGGTGCTGATACTTCCTAGAATTACCCGACAACCCAACAATTTTCCTAAACTTTCAAATTCCTCGTTTTCCGCCGACACTTAGCCTATTCCTCCATTTCTGGACATGTTTCATGTAGTTTATTTATGTATTTTGTCTGCTATACTCTACTCGATTGTTTCGGGGTATAATTCTGTAGCGTAGAAGAACAGATTTAGCTTACTGGTTACAATTTTTAGCTTTTCTTGTATATTCTGATAGCTCTAAACCTATTCCGTGTACTCCTGTTCTTGATCTGAACACCTTAAGATATGTTTCATCTAGCCGGATCGTCGAAGCAGATCACTTTTCTTTACCACCACATAACGTGGCACTCTAATTCCAGCACCCCTAAATAATGAACGACTGCCTTCGACAATCCTTTTTGTCGTATGAGGCCATGAGGGCCATGAGAAATTTCGTCAGTGAAGTACAGTCTACATCCCTCTTATTCTCATCTTGGTATCGAACGGCTACGTCCCGTGGCACCCCACTTCCCGCGCCCCTAACTAACAAACTACAGGTCTTCGGCGCCCTTTTCTATCGTATGAGGCCATGAGGACCATGATAAATTTCCTTAGTGATGTATAATCTAACATCCCTCTTATCCTCATTTCGGTATTGAACGGCTACGTCCCGTGGCACCCTATTTCCAGCACCCCTAACTAACAAGCTGTAGGTCTTTGGAACCCGTTTCTATTGTATGATGCCACGAAGGCCGTGAGAAATTTTCTCAATGAGGTACAATCTACGATTCCTCTTATCCTCATCTGGGTATCGAGCGGCCACGTCCCGTGGCACCCCACATCCCGCACCCCTAAATAACGAACGATTGGCCTTCGTCACCCCATTTTTCTCGCATGATGACATTAGGATCATACGGAATTTCCTCAGTGTGGTATAATCTACCATCTCATGTATCCTCATCTCGGACAAAGGGATTCTCTGACCACAGATGTTTTCCAAAAATGGGATTCCATAAAAAAAAAGTATTCCGTAAATGAGATTTTTAGCCAAATCCGTAAAATGTGAAAAAAGATTTACTCCTATTCAATCGGACACACCGTCAGAATACAATCCTGATCAGTTGTAGGGTTTTGGGCCACGTAGAATCATGTGCTACCATAGAAACCAAGATGGCGGCCTCCATTATACAAAACTGACGACAACACCCTAACAACAGGAACTGAGCATGCGCAATATGACCACGTATCACAATGGGGATGATATCACAAAATGGCCGCTCACGTGGGCTACCATAGCAACCAAACATGACGTAACTGGGACACGTGACTATGATGTCATTTGCGGGGTCCGTTGTGAGGGTCCATCCAACCGGGCCGGATCTCCACATCTCCTATTACTGACAACTTCGACCAACTGACAATGTGTGACTTTAGTTTTGTGATGCTGTGATGCTGTTTAGAAAACAGTGATCATCAATGGTTGTATGCTTTCAAAATCGACTGTTTGAGCGGTTGAAGCTCGTGTCCACTAAAATGTAATTTGCGTAGAGGTCAGGTAAAAGGGTTGTTGTTTGTGAGAATGTTACCCAGACTGTACTGTGGACTGAAATTTCTCATGTGAGGTGATAATTTTTCATGAAGTTCCAAGCAATTTACCGCATCATTCATGAAAGTTTGTTTGAATTTGCAGTAAGAGTTTTATATTGTGATTTTTTTCTACTATGAAGGCCAGAAACTACAGAAACAAATCTTTCTGAAAATGTAAACGTGAATGTTCTTCGTTTTAGGGAGAAAACCCAAAGGAATTGCTTCAGGTTGTAAAAATAAAAATGCTGATATATAAAGCAGTAACGAACCCTGGGGAAATTAATTTTCCTACATGTGTAACGCTGAAAAGTATTTATTGTGGCTGTGACGCGTCACAAAACAGTTCGACGTGATGCTTTGATTATGGTGGAAAGTAGCAAATCTTAGCATTTTTCTTGTAATTATGGATTATTTTGAACTACAGAAAATAAAATAATAAGATTCGATAAGGGTAATTAACAAAACTAGTAATGGACAACCCGGCCTATACAGACATTGTGTCCATTTTTGTACCTTTGGTAGCATTAATTATTTCAATCACTCGCCAAGGTTCGTGGTAAATTGATTAATAGTACTCATGAAATAAAAGTGAAATATATTTTGACACATAAAAGATTCATTCTGTATTTTCAAGTTCGGGATCGCATGTTTGTCAATAAATTAATAGAGGGATTTCTAACGGATCACGATTTCATATGGAATATCTGAACTTCGTTCAATAAAATCGACCTGAGCCGAGGTTCAGAAATTTCAAATCAAATCGTGACGGTTGTAAGATCCTATTGTTCACCTAATGTATTATTTAACGTTTTACACAATAAAACGCTTCAAACGAGCCAGCGCTGTTTACAAACCAACAAACCTTTATTTTGTTCTAAACCTTTGGTTCGAAAACATAGCTTATGGCCTCTCATTGGAACGAGCTCGTCGAGCTCGTTCCTATGAGGGGTCACAAGTTGTGGTTTCGAGGCAAAAAGGTGTTTTTCTGTTCGGGGAAACCCTTTTATGAAAATATCGTTTGCTATTCTTATTTGGTAAACAGATAATGAAATATCAGAGACGATTAATTCAGTTCTACTTCCAAAACCAACTCACTTACAATGTTACTACGTCGATGTTCACTTATGACGTCACGCGTTTATTAGAAGTGTTGCAAACGATATTGCCGTAAATTGCAATCTGATGATGATTGTGTAATAAACAAAAACATTTCCAAGCTGAATTTACACATTTTCACGAACTGTCATCTAATGGTCAACAAAAGCAATACTCAAAAACGCAATTTACATTCTACACTGCAAAAAATATAGGTTCTCTTTAGAACCAAAACTGGTTCTAATCTTGTCCCTGAGATGGAACCAGTTCTGTTTAAACAATATTTATTTCAAATCAAATAAATTTACCAAGATTAGCATTCAGTTTTAACAGAATTTTACATGAACTGAAGCAGATCCAGCTGTAAACTTGGAGCTTATTCAACGCAGTCGCCAAACATTTTGAAACAAAGGAGATATGAACAGTTGGTATATCGAACCAGTTTTGGTTCTGTATAGAACCAAAACTGGTTCGATATGTCAAATGTTCATATCTCCTTTGCTTAATAATGATTTAAGACAACCTCGTATAAGCTCTAAACTTACGACTGAACCCCCCTCAATTTATGATTAATTCTGTTAATATTTAATGTTAATCTTTATAAATTTATTTGATTTGAAATAAATACTGTTTAAACAGAACTGGTTCCATCTCAGGGACAAGATTAGAACCAGTTTTGGTTCTAAAGAGAACCTATATTTTTTGCAGTGTATATATCATGTTTTTGATTTTGCTTTTACACAAAATCTTTTTCTACTATTAAATGTGGATAAAAGTATGAAAAACCACCAGTTAACTGAACATGAAATTTATTCAAGAAAAAAGATGAAACGAATCAAGACATCTTATACAGTTTTTAGAAAGGGCTAAATCCACCAGGAACAAATCCAGCATTTCCGCCGTCGGGAGGCGCCTGTCCGAATCCTTGATTACCCTGTCCGAAACCTTGGTTACCAAATGGTCTGTTGGGGTAAACATTATTGTTATTAGGATACTGTGGCGTGCCGTCTGGGTTCTGTCCTGGTAACAGATCACCACATGGTTGCTGCACGCGATGTGGCCAAGTGCACTGTTGGTTTGGTTCGTCATAAACAGTTCCTGTTTAAACAAAAAAATATGCGATATGTTAGCCCTTATTATATTTATCCACCAAGAGTGGATGCACGTTTACAACTTTTAATATCATGTTCTGTCCTCTCTGATTTATACGGTCATGAAAATCGACTTTCGATAAAGTTGCCTTGAGATTAGTAGACGCGCGTGGAAGATCAAGTTAAGCAAGTAATTATTGGGAAAACGCCTATGACATCAGTAGAAAATAAAGCCAAGTTTCGTTTTGCTATTCTTAATAAACGAAAACAACAGACAGCTCTCGGAGCTGTCTGTTGTTTTTGTTTATTAAAAGTAACAAAAGGAAACTTGGCTTTTATTGCAAGCTAATTAAAAGCAAATAGTTTAGTTTAAACAATTGTATTTCAAAAAAACAAAGAAAAGAGACAAATTCAAAATTTAGTGGATCCAACATAATTTAAAACAGCAACAAGTTTCATCGATAAGTCATCATTAAGAAAATCTGTTTTAACGTAATTTGCAAACTTTTATTCTTCCTAGGAAAAGCAAATTGCAAACCTCACCTCCAAGACTTTTATATTAATGGGAAGGGCAATTCCTGAATTATGTCACAATGCGCACTTTGTTAATATAATTAACAGGAATTTATTTATTTATCTATTAAGGTTTAACGACATTTTAATAGCCAATGTCATATCGTGTCGGTGGCAGTTTTCGGGTGGAGGAAGGCGGAGTAACCGGAGAGAACCACCGAGCAGCGACGATCAGCTGCTAGCTCCACAACATCGTAACTCCGCACTGCAGCACAGGCGATTGGTTGAAGACATACGTACCATCGACGTGCAGTACACTTTAGTACACGGCGTCATCGTGCCACCATGTGGAGATCGGCGTTAAGTGCCCCCCCCCCCCCCCAAGGACACAACGCGGGATTCTGAATCGATCGGTCAGACGGTCACCCATCCCAGGATTAACCGGGCTCGACGTTGCTTAACTTCGATAATCTGACGAGAACCGGTTACCGCAACGCCATCTCGCCCCAATGAACGTGAATAAAGTTACAGACAATCAAACGATGAAAAGGCCGTTTTTTCGTTTAAAAGAAGTTTCAACAGAAAATGATAGTCAACTGTTCTTACTGATTGGGCGAAAATTGTAAAAAGCCAGCTTCTGTACTTTTATACAGCTCCTTATGTATTTTTAAAAAATCCATAGGAAAATGCCGGAAATTTGTGAAATGATGCGCACATCGATGATACAAATTCGCTACCATTTCGATATTTCAATTTGTATATAAAATTCCCATTCCTTTAGTGTTAAATTTATTTGATAGTGGCCAATTTTCTCACAAATTTCTTCAAATGAAAAAAAAATATCAGTCATGTTTGTCAATAAATTGAAAGCTACTATCCAGTAATTGATAACTTTTAATTTACATAATATTTTATTCCAGATTATGGATTACCCCATTACAATTCAAACATTAGTTTACAAAGTTGTGAGGGGAGGTGACGTGAGCGGTGGCTCAGTCGGTAGAGGTGCAGGCAGCAAGCCGAGAGGTCATCGGTTCGAATCCAGCCTGCGGCAACCACGTTGTGTCCATGGGCAAGACTCTTCACCACATTTCCCGCGTGGGGGCGCGGTGGCGTTGTGTATAAGGCGTACTGCACGTCGAAGGTGCACTTGTATTCAGCCAATGCTAATCCTGCTTGTGTGGAGTTAGTGTGTTGGGGAGCTGACAGTTGCTCGCAGTTGCTCGGTGGTTGTCTCCGGGTACTCCGGCTTCCTTCATCCGTAAAACTGCCGTGGTCATGATTACTCATTGTGCAGAAATTTGTGACCTTAAACACCAATAAATAAATATTACAAAGTCGTGGAAAAGGATTCAGCAACACACTCGTGGGCCGTGGCTTATGTAAGCTGGTTCCTTGAAATAACTTCCACAGTACAAAGTAACCCTTTACCCAACGCAGACGATATCAAAATTTATCATTTTAAATACTATGTTTTTTTAATTTTTTCACACACTGTCAACAATCAATAGCATATGACCCCTCATTGGAACGAGCTCGTAGAGCTCGTTCCAAAGAGGGGTCACATGATATGGTTTTGTTGATATGTTTTGAAAAATAATAGTTTTTCGGCTGCTGAATTTGCATATTACGCGGGCGGATGTGGCCGATTCGTTGGGTAAAGGATTAAGGCGAAATATTCAATCCGGAACGGAGGATTAATCAAGATCTGGGGAGATGTGTTGATCAGAAAGGTGTGGGGGGGGGGAGATAGTCATGCAGAATAAGTAACCGGGGAAGGAGGGTGAAGTGATGAAATTATTAAATAACCATTGCAGCTGAGACAATACGCTCGAGGGTCCCATCTGATTGGTTGTGATGCTCATTGCCCCTTTACAGTTCGAAAACGATGTTACTATGCTAATACCCCTAGTACTTACACTAACTGAAATCAATGGGAAAGGGACTGCCAAGTACTAAATTATTTATTAAAATGATAACAATCGTGGAGCGCATTTGAGCAAAGTCAAATATTTAAAAGGTTGACTAACTTGATAACTTTGCAAGCTCCCAAGCCACCAGACTAATTCTGCAAGAAATTCGATTCGATGCTGCTATGACCTGATACCAATCTGGCCCTTAAATAGCCCATCTCCTATTTTATACTCAATCAGATGGAATAGTTCCGATGGTGGGAAAAGCGAACCTACGGTTCGCTTTTCCGACCAACTGAAATATTCCATTTTATTTGAATGTGAAAAAAATCGATAAACGTTCATTTTTTTAAATCAACGCAAGAAACCGTTTCTCAATACAGACACGTTTTGACTGAATCTTTGATGACATTAATTATGTTTACGTACACAATGTTGGGGCGCGGTGGTCCAGTGGATACGGCGTGGAACTTCAAACCGAGACGTCCACGGTTCGATCCCCGTCAGGGATGACTGAGTTGTGTCCTTGGGCAAGAAACTTCATCCGATTGCCCACGTGGGGGGCACAGTGATGCTATGTACTAAGGCGTACTGAATTTTGATGGTGCACCTGTCTTTAACAAATGCTAACCCTGCTTGTTTGGAGTTTAGTACGTTGTGGAGTCTGACAGTTTCTCGTCGTTTCTCGATGGTTCTCTCCGGGTGCTCCGGATACCTCCACCGGTAAAACTGTCCGACACGAGGTGACCCTGGCTGTCGGAAGTGTCGTTAAACTCCAATAAATAAATAATAAATGTACAATATGTTATATCAGTGTCTTACTCTTATTTCCAAGACTACATCTCGACTCGTCTACGTATCGTTGAGATATGGGCTTTGAAACAAGAACTCCACTCTGATATAACATGTTGTACATGAAAATAATGGTGATGATATATGTGTCCAAATGAAAAATGCAG
Source organism: Pictodentalium vernedei (assembly GCA_031216915.1). Classification (NCBI taxonomy): domain Eukaryota; kingdom Metazoa; phylum Mollusca; class Scaphopoda; order Dentaliida; family Dentaliidae; genus Pictodentalium; species Pictodentalium vernedei. The sequence goes on along the minus strand of CM062294.1, from coordinate 59,953,931 downwards.
ATATTCTCTAGATGCTATCAAATTCCATTATTGAACTACACAAACTGGCCCGAGTAATTAATTTTACTGTTACGTAATGATGTACAGAGCTTATCAGATTGATTTTCAGAGAGAAAATAGAATTTTCAAATGTTATCGTTAGTACATCACTGTTTTATGAACAAGTCTACTTGCACTTGCACATTATTCTATAATCGTGTGTTATCACGAGATTTGTTATTGCAGAACAAAGAACCATCACAATTTCTTTCTCTTTATTGTGGTTTAACGACACTTACAACAGCCGAGTTCGCCTTTGTCGGACAGTTTTACGGGTTGAGAAGGCCCGAGTACCCTCGAGAGGACCACCGAATAGTGGCGAAAAACCGTCACACTCCCCAACCTACGAACTCCGCGCAGGTCTGGTCAGCATTGGTTAAGACCATCAACGTGCAGTATGCCCTAATACCCAGCGCCATCGTGCCCCCACGTGCGCAACCCGTATTAAGTGCCTTGTCTAAGAACACAATGCAGTTGACACTCGCGGACCTTTCGGTTTGAATTCAGATGCCGTAACCACTGTGAGCCACCGCGCTCCCCACTAGTATACATATTGTTGCTTGTTTCCATACTTGTGTCGTCTTTCAAGGCATTCTAGTGTCAGCCTCATACATTACAATGAGTGTGGCATCGGAAGATGATAGGGTCGTCTTAGCTTTGATTTGTGGCCGCCACTTCGCCATTCTACAGCCCCATCTATTATGTGCTCGACTTTCGCATTGATCAAACTGTACTGTCTATTTTAGTCGCAGTGCAGACGGGGTGTCATTCCCGTTCATCCTGCATCCTCAAATTAATTAACCTGCTTCAGCTTGTCATAGTCCGTATCAAAATAGTGGTAATAAAGTGGTCGGGTCTGTTAATCTCTCCTACTAAGTTCTCCAACTAATAAGAAAAAAACTAGAGTCGGCAAACATTTGATATAGTGGATTGTCACACGTATACTGAGAACAATAGATGCAGGATGAACGGTAAAAATAAATGAATTCGAAGTGTACCCGTCGGGTACACTTCGAATTCATTTATTTTTCCCTTTTTGAAATACCTCGTCACATGCTGTCACATGAAAGCGACAATTACTCCCACGCTACCCAATTGAGATATTATTGTGTTCGAGACCTTATGCTGTTATCTCTTTACCTAAAGCCCTTGTCACTTCTTTGTGATTTTTTGTGCGAATGTCCAAGAATAGCCGCGAATTCAAATCTCAACGACTGGCCACGATTTTTCTTAACAATCGCCCTGAATCGGCTTCTTTCACGACCTTACGCAACTTTCACACGACCTCCATACGACCTTGTACGGATTACTACAACTATAGTAAGAATCTACTAAGATTTTCCAGGCCGGTTCAGTACGAATCGATACGCCCTTGTACGGTGCTCGCACGACATCGGTACGAACTGGTACGAATAAGTAAGATGAGGCGAGACCTAAAGAGAATCCCCGACAGCCAGAACAGAATGATTTCAGAGCCCATGATTACCGGTGTTTATATACTTTTTGTTGGGAATCGTGGTGAAAACGCGTGAGTTCTTGAAAGTTCCCACTGTATTCCTACTAGAGCTTACTGGAATCGTATCAAATCCGTCCAGAATCTTGAAACTTCGTAGAGATTCTTATGTGGCCGTTCTATTTATTACAGGTGTCGTGATAAATCTTGGTTCGTCGAAATACAATCTTGAGAAAGTCGTACTGAGTCTTGGAAAGTGTCGGACGAAACTCATAGTGCCGTCGTAGAAGATCGTAATAGATCATACTTGTTCTTAATGAATATTGACGCAACCGTATTGGCCAAGTGCGCATGGACACTCACGAACACTCACAAATACCCACGAAAACCCCGTACGGTTTAGTACGGTCCACTACGACAGCGGTACGACGCAGTGCGGAATTGAAAGACCGCACGATGCAGTACGAAAGATTTAAACAGTTTAAAATTTCGTTGGCGTACGCCGATCAACCGAATACTCAAGAATGATTACGGAGCTGTACGAATCTCAGTTCAGATATCCACGATTGCTAATGATTTTCATGTCGTAGTGGATCGTGTCAAAAAATCGCAAAGATGTGATAGTGGCTTAATACTTAAGGCCATAGCGAATAAATTCTTGATTCACTAAAAACTGTCATTTTGTTGCGTAAAGCATAACTTATTTCCCGTCTTTGGGCCGAGCTCTAGGAGGTCGTTCCAGTAAGGGGTCATAAAGTACGTTCGGGGCAAGCATAGAATACAATTTGAATGGAGATTGATGTGAATAATGCCTAGAAAATTTAACAATCACTTTAACGCTTTACCCCATGGAGTCGATATCAAAATTTATTATTTTCTGTATTATTTTTTTCATTTTTTGTTAAATTTTTTAACAAAACCATACCATGTGACCCTCAATGGAACGAGCTCGATGAGCTCGTTCCAATGAGGGTCACATGGTATGGTTTTGTTGAAATTTTTGGATTTTTTTTTTAAATGCCTAATTTGCAAATTCAACAGGTGGATGCTGCCGATTCGTTAGGCGAAGGATTAAATAAAGAGATACACACCCTAACTCGAGGAGTTGGGGGTTCATTGATTAGAGCACTGTAGTTTAAAACGAAAGATCGTCGGTGCGACATTGACCCGTTCCATCTGCGCTGTGTCCTGGAGCAGGGCACTCAATCCCGATTGCGCACATTGCGCATCTTCCTTGCCTTCAAACGTTGTTAATTCTGCTTGTGCCGGCTTAATAAGTTGGATAGTCTGACAGTTGCTCGCCGCTGTTCGGTGGTTCTCCCCGGTTACTTCGACTGTAAAACTGTCGACACAACATGATTCTGGTTTCTTAAAGCGCTGTTGAACCCCAATAACCATACCTAACCTAACCAAACCAAAAATCGATTTGTAATAGTAACAGATTACTTACCAGGGGCACACATATGATGTCCTAAGAATCGCCCAAATGCGCATGTGTAATAAAATTGGCAAGGATACTGTCCGACTTCTTGTTCAACGTATCTTTTCACTCCCAATCTACCGGCTTCGTCTGCGCAATCGCGTATAATGTTGCATGGTGGTGCTGCTTGTTGGATACTGAAAAAGGGTAAGGTGATAAAAGATTATGACTTGTCTCAGAATCCCTGTTATTAACCCTTTGAACACTAGCGGCCGCTTTTCCGGCCAGGAACATGATACGCCATAATGTTATTATATAGGATGGCTGTTCAGTAAATGTGTGGAGCAGACCAATCAATATTTTCAACGTGCAGCCCTGAGGCTGCACTTTGAAAATATTAATTGGTCTCCCTAAATAATGAATATGGTCTCTTCTAATTGCTGTCATTGAACAGGCATGGAAGATACCACTAGAGTTCAAAGGGTTATGGTTTTATCGAAAACATATACAGGAGACCAGAACCGTAAAGACGAAACATCTTGAAAGAACAATAACAGAAATTACAAATTTAAATCTTTTAGTCTCCCAGCAAATTTAACTACATTCAATTAAAAATAAATAAATAATCCATTTTAGTTACACCAGTTTCTGTTTACGTCAGCTCCATTGTAACAAATAGGGAGTGCGGTGGCTCCGTAGTTACGTCATTGAACGTTAAACCGAAAAGTTCACAGTTTGATCCCCGCCAAGGGTAACTGCGTTGAGTCCTTGGGCAAGGCACTTAATCCTGGTTGCCTACGTGGTGGCACGGAGACTCTGTGTACTAGGGCGTACCGCACGTGGATGGTGCGCTTGTCCTCAACCAATGCTAACCCCGCTTGTATGGAGTTAGTACGTTAGGGAGTTTGAAAGTTGCTCGCCGCTGCTCGGTGGTTATCTCCGGGTATTCCAGCTTCCTCCACCCGTAAAACTCTCCGACACGAGGTGCCCATTTATTCGTGGTGGTAATTTTATCGCTATAGCGTCAAGTGTTTCTAAAAATTTATGTTCAGCTCAGTTGTGTGAGTAAATATGAAGATTTATCATATTCCAACTTTTTTTCAATTGTGTATTCTTGTTTATTTGTTTGTTTAGTGGAGTTTAACGAGACTTTCGACAGTCAGGATCACATCGTGTCGGATAGTTTCACGGGTGGAGGAAGCACTAGTAGCCAGAGAGAACTACCAACCATAGGCGAGCAACTGTCGGGCTCGCCAAGTTACCGATTCTGACATTCTGTATGGGCGGGGCTAGCAACGGTTGAAAGAAAGTGCATCATCATCGCTGTCATTACATCGTCATCGTGCCCTCAGGCAGACAATTAGGATTAAGTATCTTGCGCCAGTGACACAACGCATTTACCGGCAGTCAGGGTCGAACCACCGAGTGTTCGGTTTCAAGTCCATGTGTATAACCACTGAGCCTCTGCACTCCTATTTGTCTATGCTGTAAATTCATAGCTTCAGATGTTTACACTGTTCGTGTTATCACAGAATTTGTCCAAGCGAAATGTATGTGACTGGTGAGTCGTTAGCCTCCCTATTGTTAAAATTCTAACAAACACTATCATTTTACCTAACAAGATTGGATAAAAAAGGGTTTGGTTCTTAGACAATCGCTCATTACAATTAACCCCCTTGTTGAACATTTTACTGGCTTGCAGTGTCTTCTAAATTTAGTTTGAAATCACGAGACTTTAAAATATTAGCTTTTATGATTGATATATATTTATTTATTATTTATTAAGGTTTAACGACACTTTAACAGCCAAGGTCGTATCGTGTCAGTGACAGTTTTACGGGTGGAGGAAGCCGGAGAACCCGGAGAGAACCACCGAGCAACGACGAGTAGCTGCCAGCTCCCCAACATCGTAACTCCGCACTGCTGCACAGGCAGGGTTATATTGGTTGAAGAATGCGCACCATCGACGTGCCCGGCATCCTCGTGCCCACATGTGGACAATCGGGGTTAAGTGCTTTGCCCAAGGACACAACGCGGGAGTCCGAATCGATCGCTCAGACGGTCACCCATCCAAGGACAAACCGGGCTCGACGTTGCTTAACTTCGGTGATCTGACGAGAACCGGTTACCGCAACGCAACCGCGCCCCCATATATATTTATTTATATTGATTTGCAAATGTTTCTAACAAAGCAGGATTGAAATACAGTGTCTGTATAGTATTGTTGTAAACATTCAGTTTGCTGAGCTCTGCAGAAAATAAAATGGGTATTTATTGTTCGAAAAAAGGTGCATACATTTAAATGAAAACAAATGTATTTGATATTTTTTCATCAATTGGTGGAGTGCTATTATTTTCTTGGTTGCCAAAATTTGTTCACATGTCTTTGCCTTGTTACACTTTATGGGAGAGTGCCTATTGGCACTCTCCCTTAAAGTGTGCAAAGGCAAATCTATGCAGATGAAATAAATTCACTTCAAAGACAATGCGAACTACATCCGCAGAAAATGAAATATTTTAGTTTTAATACCTCCACTTTAGAATGCAGCCCAAATATGGGCTTGCAGCACTCAATTTGGTAAGAAATAAAAAAAAGAAAAATAAAAGCCTCCCTCCCTCCTAGGTTTAAAAACTTTTGCTCGAGAACCAAATGTACTTTTTATTTGGCCTCATAAAACCTAAAAATAGTTGTGTAGGTGATATTATTCTTGTCAAGACCTTGAACCCGATACAAATTTCTGCACATGCTCCTAATTCAAATAATTGTACGTGTATTCAAACTATTTATGTGGGTAAAATCTCCAAACAGGCCACGCGAAAAAAAGCTGACAAGGAGACGTATTTCGTACTATGAATGGAGCAGAATTGTCTAGTAATGATAATTAATTAATTGGCTAATTAATTAATTAATTAATAACTAATTAGTTAATTAAAATACAAAACACTATGTTCAAATGCTTTGATATAGGAGCGGTTATTCTTTTCAAGCGGACTGCGCAAAAAATACGGCTGGGCGTGAAGGGAAAGAAGGTGATCGTCTCACCTCACGAGATTTTTAAATTCCAACTCAACTCGAACCAGCTGACTGTTGTATTTTGTATGTTCGTTAGGAGAACATAAACTCATACACAACTGAGTGATTTGGATCACGAATAGTCTGCCACTGTTTAAATGAATTGAGTGCCTTAATTATTTCCTTGAATAACGCAACTTCAAGTGAAAAGCCGCTAAAAATGTAATAATAAATATTCTTTAAGCGACAAACAGTTCCACATTTTATCAAGATAAACGATGGCAACATTAGAAATAAATATACCACGATCAAGCCAGAAAATAAGAAGACTGTCATCTGCAAAATGAGGTCCCCAGAGGGTGAATTTCGGGATGCCACCCTGCACAGCAGGGTAGCATCACTAAATTTACCCTCTTTGAACCTCAATCTGAATCAGGGTCTCAAAACTAAACAGAAAGAGGTACCCAGAGGATAATTTGGCCATTGTATGGGATAGCATCATCAAATTTACCCTATGGGTACCTGATTCTGCAAATGTCAGACTGCTTATTTTCCGGCCTGACCACGATTGTACCGCCAACCTGTCGCCTTTATCAGGAAATTAAAAACTGCAGGTTTGATAAAGATCACCAGAAAATTATTTCAACGCCCGTAGACCCGAAGCCAGGATCTCAAATCTTTTTCGATGGGGAGGGGGGCGTATTTTGCAATTTTCCAACAGTGTTCCCGGGATGTTTGCCATCGTTATAACCTTGAAACCTCTCGATATATTTCTTTAACCCTTACTATAGGAATCCTCTTCCGTAATTTGCTCATTCAGCAACAAGAAGCATATTGCCCCCCCCCCCCCCGAACACACACACGCGCACATTAGAATGAACACCTCGAGCTCGTTCCAATGAGAGTCACATGATATCTTCCAAAATATTAAAATTAAAAAGTATTGATACATTGTGCAGTGGATATGTGGTTAAAATGGTCAACCTTTTTTAATCTATCGACGTTCAGAGAAAATGTTAGTACATGTATTCGAGCGACCAGCAATTTTTTCCAAATGAACATCGATATTTTCCGTGAGATATTGTCCCAGCACCCTCACTAGCTTCACGCTTAAACTTCTGTCCAAACCATCAGAGACCAAAAGAGTGGAGTTATTGAAAATAGGGCTGTCACGACTAATCGAATAATCGATTGTCGACCATTCTCGCCGAAATCGATTAGTATTTTTCGTTGTCGAAGAATCGGTAAAATTAAGCCAAGATAAGCGCACAGTTCGTGAAAGGACGTCTAGTTTTAACTGTACTTCAAGAACTCAGGACTAATGGTACTACTTTGAGTGATTCATTATTAATTCTTAACCTACAAAGTATTTTTTGTTGCATTTTTATCGAGTCAAGTTCTGGCTGTCTACAGCAGCCATTACTTCATTTGATAAAAAATTAGATAGAGCCTGGTTCAAAACATCTAAGATAAGAATTAGATAAGAGTTTTTTTTATTAATATGTGCTGTTAAGAATTGACCGTACTTGTACCACCACGAGGCAATGCAGTATTTTCGTGCATGGCTGGAATATTAGACCGCATCAGTCCAAGACAAAATAAGTGTGTTTGCCAGGATAAAGATACTCTGACTTATCTCGTCACGAACATCAACTTTCGATAATATTATCTTCCCTGAAATTATTAGACTGGCGTGGAAACTCCAATTACGAAGCATGCAATTGTTGAAAAAAAACATGACATCGGTAGAAAATAAAGCCAAATTTCCCTTTGTTACCTTTAATAAACGAAAACAACAGACAGCTCTCCGAGCTGTCTGTTGTCTCGTTTATTAAAAGTTACAAAATGAAACTTGGCTTTCTATTTCAAGCTAATTAGAAGCAACTTAGAGACATTCCACTTGGACTAGTGACAGTGTTTTTGCAGTAATTTGCAAGTTTTTCGTCTTCCCAGGATACAAAATAGCAATCTCACCTTCTAGACTTTCATATTTTTCGTGGGGCAATGTCCATATTATATGTCACAATGCGCACACAGTTCATATAATGGACAGAAAAAGGGTTTCAGAATATTAAATGATGGTGAAAGCGCCGTTTTTTTATTTTAAATTGGTATAAACAGAGAATAATAGTTAAACGTTCAAACAGATTGGGAAAAAATTGTAAAAAGCCAGCTTTCTGGTGTCTGTGTAATAATGCGTACATCGATGGTACAACTTCGCTAACATTTCGAAATTTCAATTTTTATATGAGATCCCCAAACCCTGAGTGTCAAAATTACAGACAAGTTTAGAATATTAAAGGGAGCTAACTTTCCTGAAAATCTCTTTCGATGACGAAAATTATTAGCCGTGGTTCGTATTGAATGCCGAGCTTTACTAATGAGACAGAAGCGGATAAAGCTTGAAGTTTCTTTTCTCTTTGTGTTCTTGCAATCTATTGTGTACAGACTACGGGTACTCTTTCATGAATTGCAGCAAATACACAGAACGACACGTGTGTGTGAATGGGTTAATCGATATGGCATGAGTGCCAGCGCTGGGCCACATGCCCCGAGTTTTATCCTTCAGCGATGGCACAAGTCTATCGATTAACCTATTCACTCACACGTGTCGTTCAGTGTTTATTATCCGCCTTCACGTCTATAAAAAAAATATTAGAAGGACACCCAGCAATTCATTTGACAACTATCAACAAAAAGAACACATTTTATCGACAACCACAATTGCAAGGGGAACTCATGTTGCCATTGCATCCCCTGAGTTCCAATGTGTTCTATGTCCCTATAGGCACATAGAACACATTGGAACTCAGGGGACGACTTTCAGCTATCGCTAGCAATTCAAATTGTAATTGCATTGCACGATTTGTAGAAAATTCCAGTGGAATTTTGCTTCTATTTAAAAATAGCCCGTCAACGATTTCCGTTCCGCACATGTGTGCGAAACAGATTTTCATTTTCCGCATGGTTTAGTGTGGCTGTAGATGGAGCTTACATAGAACAGGCGTGTAATAAAACATGTTATGTTCATGGAAGTCCCGACTGCCGAAAAATTTAGCACGACACCTTGTAATACTCACTTCACACATCGCTGAGTGTTCTGGTCATAAGCTTCTTCTCCTAAACATTCCACATACTCTACCTGGCCATTGCTGCAAGCTTCGTATGATTTACAGCCCCATCTGTAGACGCCGTTTGGTTGCTGATTGCAGTTTAGTGGTGGAGTAGTGCGCTGTGCTGTAACAAGAGTCCCTAAAAGGAAAAACAAACCATGATGACCTTTACAAGTTGAAGTCTAGAAGATAGAACCTTAAGTCTAGAAGATAGAACCTTATGTTTCTCCCCCACTGCATGTGTAACATACGTCTGTCCAGGGTGAGATGGCAGGGAGAGACAGATGTATCCCACCCCACCCACGTGACGTTATACATTTATAACGTTATTATGACGTTATGCACATCATATCAGTTTTTTGCTACCAACTAATTCATATTGACGTCATCAGAATGCCGTGTGATCAACGTTTGATGCTCTAAAACTCTTTAGACCCCAAGATGCCACCGTTCCTAATTGAGTTCGTGGTATATACCTTTGGTATATACATAACTTTTGCATGCTCTTTCCGATGATGTCATTAGTTTTTCAAAACAACGAATACCAAATGAGTTGATTATATCAGCGCGTGGCCGCCGATTACCTCTGCTAACGTAACCGCTGTATGGTGGGGGGAGAAAATTAATCCCTGATGGGTACGGGTGTGGGATGGGAAAAACTCACCCTCGAGACAAGATATTTGGTCCAGACACTCGGCAAGCCTCGTGGTTGGCCCAAATATCTTGCCCTCGGGTGAGATTTTCCCATCCCACATCCGTACCGTACCCATCAGGGATTATAATATTCTCACACTACGATTTCATATCCTGCCCCCCTTCACTGGAACTAACTCATCTACATTATTGGGATGCTCGGGTCCATGATATGGCATGGTAATTAAAGGTAAAATGACATTTCCTTGCGTTATAATTGGTATAGTGTAAAACATTTTGTTGGTTGAGAGGATAAACACATCGCTCGAAAGTTCTTCTCTTTCTCACAGGTAACAAATCTCCCGTTGTGTGCAACAAGGCGCCATTTGCAATGCTTTGCATTTGCAAATGGTGCCTTGCTCCATTCAAGGGTCGAAATAGTGCAAAACCCTCACAGCAATGTACAGAAACATATACAAAGTTTTATTTTTTTTATTTTTCGAATTTCGCTTCTCGAGTATTATTTACGACCCCTCATTGTAATGAGCTCATGAAGATCTTTTCGAAGGAAGATATAGAGGATCTCAAACGAGTGATGTTTGGATATAAGATTTTTTGAAACGAGTTTGATGAATTTGATTCACAACGAGCCATTAGGCGAGTTGTGAATCGAATTCATCAAACGAGTTTCAAAAAATCTTGTATCCAAACATCACGAGTTAAAGATTCTGTACATCACATGAATTTTCGAATGTTTTTTACACTTTTTATTTAATTCATTGTCGCTAAATTCTCCCAAAACAACCGACAATCAGTTCGTTGGCTCAGACGCTTCACAACATGACGTCACGAATGAGCTTTACTTGCACCTGTTGTCGTAATTGACGTCATGTGAACTACGCACAAGAATACAATGCTGCTGCTATGGGACCACGCGTCGATTAGACACTAGTTAATAATCAGGAAATAAAACATGGGCTGTTACGTCGAAATTAACGACGTTTCATGTGATATAATAAGATAGATTATAGAAGCTTACAAACCGGCTCCTTTCTCTTTTTGGGGTAAGTTACAAACTTGACATACCTTATAACACAATGGACCGGGTGTTCAAGTGACGTCACTTGAGTACCTCTCGTGTATTGAGTATACACGAGTCCATGCGTTTTATTGATTGAATAAAATACATGGTGGAAGTCAGCCACCCACTTAGCTTTCGGTATTCATGAATATGAACAATCTGTCAGCGTGTCGTAACACTCGTTGGCGTCATTCACTGCACGCTGTCAGGTTGTTCCAATCCATGAATACCTCCTTCAAGATTGGTTACTATTAGAGAACGCGTTATTGTCAAAGAACATGATCCGCATTCCACCTCCTTCCAAGAAACATCCTTCATCTATATTTTCAATCGCTCGTGAAAAATAAGCCTTTCTAGTCCACACTCATGAGATAATTTCCAATATTCACTAAAATAACATAGATCCTCTATTCATTTATGTTTTTGGTGCCCCCCCCCCCCCCCCCCCACCAAAAAAGCAAGCTCTGGTTACGTGCCTGATCTTCATAAAAATCGACTTTCGATAAAATAATCTCCCTTGAAATTATTTGATGTCCGAGGAAAGTCCAATTAAGAAGCAAGTCATTTTTGTGAAAACTCCTATTACATCAGTAGAGAAAAGATCAAGTATCCCTTTGTTATTTTTAATAAATGAAAACAACAGACACCTCCCGTTTATTAAACTTAACAAAAGGATTTTATGGCAAGTTAATTAAACGCTACTTGCTCACAGATAATCCATCATTAAGAATATCTAACAGTTTTTCACCAACCAACACTAAAGCGTCCATTTTGGCTCTTTGTTTAACGAATTTGTTTTACAGTAATTTGCAAGTTTTTATTCTTCCCCGGAACAAATAGAGCAAATCTCACCCCTAGACTTTATATTTAATGGAAATGACGACAGTGTCTGTATTATATGTCTCAATGCGCATACTGTTGATATAATGAACAAAAAAAAATTGCATCAAAAGCTGGTGAAATAACCGTTTTCTTATTTTTAATTGGTTAAGACAGAGAATAATAGTGAAACGTACAAACTGATTAGGAAGAACATTATTAAAAAAATCAGCTTCTGTATTTTTATATTTCTCGACAGGAAATTGTCTTCAGTTTTACCCAACGTAACGGCCAAAACCGGCCAGCGCTATTCTCAAAAATCGCCAATTTTCACTATTGTTTTCATTTTTTGTCTCAAAAACATAGGTTATGACCCCTCGTTGGAACGAGCTCGTTGAGCTCGTTCCAAAGAGAGGTCATAACCTATGTTTTTGAGACATAAAAATGAAAAAAAATAGTTATTCAAGAATTTTTTTTGCAAGTGTCGTCTGCTTTTCATGATAGGTAAAGGGTTAAAATGATGCGCACATCGATGATTCAAATTCGCTAAGATCTCAAAATTACAATTTTTAAAATTCCATGCTCTTACTGTTAAATTTACTGACAGCTTTCGGAAATTAAGGAGAGGTAACCTTTTTCTGTAAATCTCTTCCAATGACACTAAGCTCCTAGCAAAACTACATACCACGCACTCCCTTCCAGTGGCCGAGTGTGGTTCGTCGACCAGCGAAACTGTATTGAACCCCGACGCAGGGTCCTCGGTGATCGAGTGGTAGGCGTGGTTGTGTTTAGTCTCGCGAAGTTGTTGGAACAGGTGGAAACTATTTCACCAAAATTTAATTCCATGTCAGCTAACCTTCAATCGGTCATACTGATCACTGTATTAAACCTAATATAGACCTGTCTGCTCTGTCGGTGGTCGGTCATTAAACAACAAAATAAATGGCTGACATTGTTCGTCACTGTAAGCGATTTACGAAAAAGTTACCTTCCCTTAATTTAATAAAAAGGTGTGAGTAAATTTAACACGAAGGTTATGGGAATTTTATATAAAGATTGATATTTCGAAATGTTAGCGAATTTGTGTCAACGATTTGCACATTGACTGGCTTTTTACAAATTTTTTTCCAGTCACTTTGAATGTTTGACCATTAATCTCTAGTGTAACCATTATAAAAATAAGTAAACGGCCGTTTTCGACTCCTGGAATCTTTTGTTGTTCTGTAACTTTTAGTTGTTTTTTACATCAACGATGAGCGCATTGTGACATATAATGCCGACACTCTCCAGTCAATTAATAGAAAAGTCTAGGAGGTGAGATTTGCTATTTTTCCCGGGAATAATAAAAACATGGCATATACTGTAAAAATATATTCGCTAAACTAAAGGCCAAAGTGGACACTTAGTGTTGGGATGTGGAATACTGATAGATATTCTTAACGGCGGATTATCTGTGAACAAGTTGCTTCTAATTAGCTTGTCATAAAACCCGTGGATTTCTTTTGTTACTTCTAATAAACGAAAACAGCAGACAGCTTCAAGGGTTGTCTGTTTCTTCCGTTTAATAAAAGTAACAAAGGGAAACTTGACTTTATTTTCTAGTGATGTCAAATGCTTTTTCTCAACAACTGCTTGCTTCTTAATGTGAACCTTCCTCGCGCGTCTAAAAAATTGAAAGGAGACAACTTTATCAAAAGTCGATTATCATGACGATGTAAGTCAGGAATGGAGAACAATCTTAGAATAAAAAATAACCAGATAGCCCCCATTAGAAAACAGAGAAAACGACTCATAAAAACACTAATCTGTCGATCGTTGCCTAATCAGCCCCCACCATGTGCTTCCTACCGTCTCAGTGATATATAGTATCGAATTATTTTTATACAATGCTCATAAATTGGGTTTGGAGATAAAAATGGCCGAGGAATTTAGTTAATACTAAACCTCCCAACACAATATGGATTTGCCAAATTAATGTAGCCAATATTGTATCCGGCGTTATCCTCGGAAACTCGGATTGAATTGATTAATAAAAACATTGACTGTCCTGCCAATTGTATTGAGCAGTATAAGGCAAAGGGACATATTCCCAAATGACCATATATGCTGAAAACGACTTTCAACACTTTAACAATATGGGGAAAAAAGACTACTACTTTTATTCTATTGACGGAGAAGGCATTGCACAGGATACTACTCTTCTAAACAAAATGTCACAGGATAGATTAAAATACCTAGGATATCTTGCTATTAATATTTAATTAATTAATACAATAGTTTATCAATTTACATCATTTTGAAATTTGGTCAAGAAATATAAAACGGTATAATGTAGAATCGCGTGTGTTTAAAAATTACCACTGGACGTGTGACCCCGGAATCAATTACGAAGTCTGAAAAACAGTATTATTAAACCTAATGCTAACAGGAGGTATCATTGGATTACACCCGCTAAGGTTGTTATCGTGCAACTCGCCGATGTCAAAAAATACCGAAATAGATTTCAAGAAGCAAATATTCACCAGTAATTCAACTCGAAATTTAACCATTTCCATATTGTTTGACAGAGCTCTGTGAGCTCTGTCAAACAATATTGAAGTAATTATATCACTAGTTGTATTTGTGGCAAATGTTGATAGGTTGAAAATTTGATATGTCGACAGAAGGATAAAACGCAGATGAATAAATAGACAGAACGCGATGTGTGTTTGAATTGGTGGGTGTTTTCCAAAACGAGCTGGAATGGCGTAGTCATATTTTGCGAGAGCCTACGGCTCTCGCGAAATATGATTACGCCATTCCAACGAGTTATGTAAAACACTCACCGATTAAAACACACATCGCGTTCTGTGTTTATTACACAACCCATGCATTAAAATTCATTTAAATAAACAAATTTTAATTCCGATAATTAAACCCAAAGATGAAGAGTTTGTTTTGATAAAAAATCAAAACAACTTTTTCGGAACCAGTGTTTGTTGAAATTCCTATCGCTGTTTACTAACAGTAATAGCCACCAAATGGTTAGGCGTGAATGTGCTGGTGCCTATTCACGCCTAACTATTTGGTGGCTATTACTGTTAGTAAAAATATAAGTACACATATGTGCAGATTTGCAAAACAGCTGGGAGAAACGTTTTTAAAAGAAGTTCGTAGCATGTCAAGATGTACGAAGATTTACCGAAATAAAGTTGACCAATTTGGATATAATGGGATCCACAAAACGAGGCGGCCATGGGACTGGGTTAGTGTTATGGTTGGAAATGATTGGGTTTTTTAAAAATATTTTCTCATTTTTGGCTAATTTTTTGTGAACCGACTTGATTTTTGCTTTGGACGTTTTCATTTTCACACTATACAACAGACGGTCGATGATTGTGTAACGAAATTTGGAAACTTTTCGAAGCGTAATTAAACAGTGCGGTAAAAAAGTTCCGGCTTGTATATCACCCGTTGAATACAGAATCATTTATATCATAGCGGCGATTCCGTTGAATACAGGGGTTTAAAGTTTAATGGATGTGTAATAAAATGAATGATGGACTACTTTGAAAGGTTCCTATTAACATATTTCCAATACCCAGAAGATTAGTTACGCAAATATTTGTTCTTTGGTTCATCTTGTTCGAAAAACACTTCAAATCAGAAATACATTCCCTTTTACTGCTGGCCATTGCCAAAGGGGATCCTCATTTGCCCATTTCTAAATATAAGACAATTCCTCACCACAGACTCAATAAAAACCCTAGTTCATGCCTTTGTAACTTCACATTTGGATTATTGTAATGCCTTACTGTTCAACCTTCCACAATATCAGTACTCTCGCCTGCAGATGGTACTAAATGTATCAGCCCGAGTGGTATGTAGGATATCACGATCTCAACACATCCCTCCTGTTCTGAGGGATATGCACTGGCTGCCAGTCAAGTACAGAATAATTTTCAAAACTTTGTTATTAGTTTTTAAGACACAAAACAACATGTCACCAGCCTACTTAGAAGAACTCCTTAATACCAAGAATGTGTGTCAATACAACCTGAGGACCGATGGTAAAATGCTACTACATGTTCCAAAACATAGGTGTAAGACGTTTGGAGATAGGTCATTGTCATTTGCTGGCCCTCATTTGTGGAATAATTTACCAGAACACCTAAAAAGACTGTCAAATGTCAACCTTTTCAAGAAAGATCTCAAAACATACCTGTTTCAAAAAGCCTATAAGTGATGTTCTGGTCTGTAAGATACTGTATATATTCTGTTATATTTGCATGAGCTCAGTAACATGTTCAGCGCATTGGAATATGGTTCTATATCTTCTGAACTATAATTTTGGCGCTATATAAATGTGTATATTATTATTATTATTATTATATACAATGTGAACGATATTATTAATTCAGTATATCGTCTAGTGTGATAAAAGAAGGTAGACGTTTTGGTTAGAAGTAAATTGTATTTGATTTAGAGTGTATGAAATATTCTTTTGTGAAGACAGATGATTATCAAATGTTTGTGCACGGACATGTATTTTCACGAGCAGTTTTGGAGTGAGTGGAAATGCATTATTTCTCGTGAAAATGGATGATATAATCGTCTTTATCCACAGAAACAAACTAGATTTGTTCATGTCTGCGCGAGAACATACTTCGAAATTCTCGTCGGAATTACTGGAGAATCATTAAAAACATTAATCATATGATTATTCCCTAACCATTCCCAAACTATCTTTATAGCAATCGTTGTAGCAATATATATTCCCTAAGTATTTCTTGTTCGGCGTTACAAAATAGGTCAAAATTGTTTTCAAGATTAGAGCTGGGTTTGTTTTGTTGTTTTTGGAGGTGTGGGGGAGGGGAGCTGGGATCTGCTCCAGGTTTTGTAGCAATCCGGAAAACCGATGGAGGTGTGTTTCGTCCCTTGAGTGCAAGAAGGCTTCGCAATGCTAAAGCATTGCAAAGCCTTCTTGCACTCAAAGGACAAATTTATCAATTTTAATAACTTGGGTAAAATATCAGACATGAATCATTTTGTTTTTATTTTTTTAAGTTTGCATTGATTATAAAAAGAGAGCATGCGACAGTCAAAAGGACCTGGCAGGAGGGCCTGAGAAACAGATTTTTTACTTTTTATGCCTAATCTTAAGATTATTCCCCAACCATTCCCAAACTATCTTTATAGCAATCGTCGCAGGAACATATAGTCTCAAAGTATTTCTTGTTCGGGGTTAAAAAATAGGTCAAAATTGTTTTTAAGATTAGAGCTGGGTTTTGTTGTTTTTATTTTTTTTTTTTTTTTTTGGGGGGGGGGGGGGGTAGGCTCCAGGTTTTGTAGCAATCCGAAAATCTGATGGTGGTGTATTTCGTCCCTTGAGTGCAAGAAGGCTTTGCAATGCTAAAGAGGAACCTTGTTCATTCGTTACTCTTATTTCTGTTTTTCGACTCGGTAGACCTATCAAGTGATCCCTAGGACCCCAACGAATGACCAAAGGGAAGTTAGAGTGAACCCAATGGAGATATTTACAGACAGAGCACTTTTGTGATGAGTGGTGCCGCCCAAACTATCAGGGATTTTTGCAAGTTAAGGCACCTGAAGTGGTGTTTACTAGAGTTTAATCCAGGGAACTGAAGTTTTCTGAATTGAAACTGTGTAGGATTTCGTCAGCCCTTCCACGCCTGAAGTTTTCTACAGTCCTGATTCCTGACGAACCGTTTTCAACAAACCACTGTAGCTCTCACCCCCCCCCCCCCCCCCCCACCTCCTCCCTTGCAACATAAGGATCTTATTCAGCCGCTTCAAAGTTCAAACTCGTCTTCATTTTCAGAATTACTGGTATCACTGTTAACTATCTTCTCCAACATCAACACCCTCTTCACTGCCGTCACCAGTCTCCTCTGCTAAAAGCTTTTCCGTTTGGAGATGGGAGATTGTCAATGAAATATGCTCATTACCATTAAAATGAATGCGTCATGTCACCCTCGTACATTTGCTTGGTATTACCATAGAAATTTCACGGTTCCCGGTTCTGAGAGTAATTTCATTCCCGTTTCCGGTTCTAGAAAACCAGGAAATGTATTAAACCCTAGAGTGTTTTTCCTGAAACCAAACCGAAACCGAAATCAAATCTCAAAATTCAAAACTTCCCAGCTCTGTTTGAGACAAACATTTGTGAGAGAAAGAACCCACAAAAGTGTTCGACAGTTTTATTTAATTATCATCTGTGGTAGTTCGGGTAATTTCATACAGGGGATATCGAGAAATTACAACTTCTAAATTTTCTAGATAATTACTGCTGACCATCTACGGAAACATTTTGCAGTACGGCCGCCGGTGGACTGGACACTTTCCATGGGTGGGCAATATTTCCACGGACGCAATAATATTAGATTCCAAACACTGATTACAAGAATAATCATCAAAAATTTAATTAATAAAGCACCGGGTAGTACCCGGTGCTTTATTAATTAAAATTTTGTTAATGATGATTTTTATGACCTTGTAAACACATGTGTGGACATCACTGCCCACGCATGGATTATGACCAGTCCATGGCGACTTTACTGTATTCAACTGAAAGATATATCAATAACTGCACTTCAAAATAATTGAAAATTTCGGACTAAATGTTACTGGTCTATTTCTAGGTACTTACCTATAAATAGAGAAAGTACAGGAAAAAGCATATTTGTGCCGTGTGATGTATCTCGTCTTTCAAATGTTCACCTGTAACTTTCTTTTTTTCCTTAAAAGACTGATGAATGAACAATTTGTCTTTTTTATATATTCTATGGTGCGACGCGTGACGCCATTCGTAGATTTAGTGTCAGGTAGCCGACACTTACAGGGCGTAATTATTAATACGGGGAAAAGCCGGAGAAAAACCGAGCAACTACAAAACGGCACGAGCAAACATAATTCTAGACAAAACAAACACTGCATAACGAGGGAATGTTAATTAACATTAAGCAAAAAATTAACTTTACGAGCCCACCATCGGACAGGCTACTTTGAAAATGAACAAACACGTTTTTAGTCGCCATCCATAATTAACTCATCTCATTTCATGACAAATACAACTGTTTGTTAGCCATTTACCGGAGGAGTGGTGTGTTTTTTATTACAAATGGCTGAGACCAAACATTGTCCGACAGAAATCACCGATAGAAGATGCGTCTATAATGTTAATCACTAATTTCACTCGGAAACACTTGTGTGGTCTCGACTACCCTTGTATTGAAAGTAAACGCCCCCGCTAATAACATGAAATACACAAAAAATGACATTTGATTGACTCTACTTCCAGTCATGGCACACCATTTTCGATTAGAGCTGAAACGGTTGACCGATTAATCGATTAATGAATGATCAACATTTCGATCGATCCAAAAAGTAATTGATCGATTAACAGTTACTTTTGAACTACTGTATTATATGGGAGTAGTAGTGTATGTATGAAACTACCCTTATTGGCAGGACCCCGGACAGGACCCCGGAAGTGACGTCATAGTCACGTGACCTGGTGGCGCCATGTTGTGTTGTCATGGTAACCCGCGTGAGCGGCCATTTTGTGACGTCATCCCCATAGTGATACGTGGTGTTAGTGCGCATGCGCAGCGTGTGTTGTTAGGGTGATACGCGTTTCCGACGTCCATTTTGTATACTGGAGGCCGCTATCATGGTTTCTATGGTAGCACATGCTTGCTATGTGACCTAAAACCTTATAGGAAAGGGGTATGTTCAGAGGATATGTTCCTTTGTGCAGGAGTAATTTCCCGATTCGTAGAATTACTAAATAAACCCGACAAGTGTTACTATTTCGAATTATTTCAGAATTCTCTGCTTCTATCTATATATGCAACAGTTTTCGTCTACCTGACCACGCTCCTTTGTTATGGAGTATACACCAGTAGAGCAGAAGGGCCTTTCAGTTCGAACAGTTTAGCTTATTATTACTTTATTTAGATTTCTGGTCTGTTCTTGTTTGTTCTGACCCTATTCCGTGTACTCTTGTTGTTTCATTTATCTAGATCTCCCTAGCAGTTCACTTTACTGGCGCTATCTAACCAATCAGATTGCTTGATTTCCCATAATCTGTAACCAGAGTTATCTCCCTTCTGTATATTAAAAAGCCTATATCATTCCCAAAGCCACTAAGCTAT
This sequence comes from Pictodentalium vernedei, assembly GCA_031216915.1. NCBI lineage: Eukaryota > Metazoa > Mollusca > Scaphopoda > Dentaliida > Dentaliidae > Pictodentalium > Pictodentalium vernedei. Next base: position 59,934,204 of record CM062294.1, on the reverse strand, counting down.
CGAGTTGTTAATGAAGTCAATGCTCGAACGACTCGAAGCCCATCGAGCAAATGAGCTTTAGAGTAATTACTCGTTCGAGTGACTCGCACATAGTGCTCGTCGACTCATTTAGGTATTTGAGGATACCTATGGCCTGGTATTGTATTATTTGAGGATACTTATCTAAGGATACTATTAACTGTTTTGCCCAGCCTTCTGAGCCACCCCTGACAAGCCTATCCCCAAATTCTCCCAATAAGCTATCGAGCAGTTACTGAAAAGTCATTGGTCGAATAACTCGAAGCCCATTGAGCAAAAGAGCTTTAGAGTAATTGCTCGATCGAGTGACTCGACATGTTGCTCGAATGACTCGAAGTCCATCGAGCAAATGAGCAATTGCTCGTTCGAGTGACTCGCACATACTGCTCGTCGACTCATTTTGGTATTTGAGGATACCTATGGCCTGGCTACGTATCAGTTGAGGATACCTGTTAAGGATACATTTTAAGGATACTTACCTGAAGATATCTGGTCAGGCCATTTCGCAGGGTATTCCCTTTCCCTGCTAGTAAAAAAACAAGAATTTCTGTTATATTTTTAAAATTTATTGACTTTTCTATACACTCTCTGTTATATACATTGTCTTTCAATATTTGTTCCGTTTATTCTGTTATCTTGAGTGTGTTGGATCCTCGTTCACTTCATTTCGATCTTCTCTTCACTCTTTTTAGTCTGTCCCGCTCATTTCGATCTCTTTCAGCTTCATTTTCTCCATTATCATCACTAGTTCTGTATCTTGATCGGTATTGGTTGTATACTTTTATGCCTAGTCGGTTTTATTTGTTACGTTGAGTAAAGGGTTCATACTGTAAATCATCAACGGTATGGTAATTATTCAGATTTCTATTTGGGCAAGTGATTAATCGGTTAACCAAGGTTAGTCCACGTGATTAATCGATCAAGAAAACCCATCAACCGTTTCAGCTATATTCTCGACATTGGAAGTGGTTAACAGGAAGGTTAGCTCCCCTTAATTTTCGAAAGCTGCCGGTAATTAAACACTAAGAGTATGGGGGATTTCATATAAAGAAATGCGCATCATGGCACGAGAAAGGACGAACATAACATATTTTTCACCAGTGAAGATGTGTCATTTCTCATCAAAAATGAATTTATTTCTTATTCACTCAAAATGCGTAGATTTTTGTTACATACTTTTGACACTCCATATCAGTGGATAACTAAAATGTCCCATGGCTCTCATCATTTTCGTCACTTTAGGAGATTTACAGGAAAGTTAGCTCCCCTCAATTTCCTGAGGCTATTTGTAAATTTAACACTAAGGGTATGGGAATTTCATATAAAGATTAAAATTTCGAAATGTTATGTATCATCATTTTACAAACTTTAGAAATTTCCATGTAGAGTATAGAGAAGGTGACTTTTTTACAACCCCCCCAATCCATTTCAACGTTTGCTTGTTGCATGTATTCCCTGTTGATACTCATTTCAAAAGTAGAAAACGACGTTTTTTACCATCTTTCTATGTTCAGTAACTTTTGTGTTCTTCATTATATCAACTGTGTGCGTATCGTGTCATATAATACAGACAGTGTTCTTTTGATTAATATAAAAGTCTAAGGAGTGATATTTACTATTTTATCCTGGAAAGACGAAACACTTGCACATTACTGTAAAAACACATTCACTAACACAGAGCCAAAGTAGATGGTTACTTAGTGTTGGTAGGTGTGATACTGATAGATACTTAGTGTTGGTAGGTGTGAAACTGATAGATACTTAGTGTTGGTGGGTGTGATACTGATAGATACTTAGTGTTGGTAGGTGTGATACTGATAGATACTTAGTGTTGGCAGGTGTGATACGGATATATACTTAGTGTTGGTAGGTGTGATACTGATAGATACTTAGTGTCGGTAGGTGTGATACTGATAGATACTTAGTGTTGGCAGGTGTGATACTGATAGATACTTAGTGTTGGCAGGTGTGATACGGATATATACTTAGTGTTGGTAGGTGTGATACTGATAGATACTTAGTGTTCGTAGGTGTGAAACTGATAGATACTTAGTGTTGGTGGGTGTGATACTGATAGATACTTAGTGTTGGTAGGTGTGATACTGATAGATACTTAGTGTTGGCAGGTGTGATACGGATATATACTTAGTGTTGGTAGGTGTGATACTGATAGATACTTAGTGTCGGTAGGTGTGATACTGATAGATACTTAGTGTTGGCAGGTGTGATACGGATATATACTTAGTGTTGGTAGGTGTGATGCGGATAGATACTTAGTGTTGGTAGGTGTGATGCGGATAGATACTTAGTGTTCGTAGGTGTGATACTGATAGATACTTAGTGTTGGTAGGTGTGATACTGATAGATATTTAGTGTTGATAGGTATTATACGGATAGATACTTAGTGTTGGTAGGTGTGATCCTGATAGATACTTAGTGTTCGTAGGTGTGATACTGATAGATACTTAGTGTTCGTTTGTGTAATACTGATAGATACTTAGTGTTCGAAGGTGTGATACTGATAGATACTTAGTGTTGGTAGGTGTAATACTGATAGATACTTAGTGTTGGTAGGTGTGATGCGGATAGATACTTAGTGTTCGTAGGTGTGATACTGATAGATACTTAGTGTTGGTAGGTGTGATACTGATAGATATTTAGTGTTGATAGGTATTATACGGATAGATACTTAGTGTTGGTAGGTGTGATCCTGATAGATACTTAGTGTTCGTAGGTGTGATACTGATAGATACTTAGTGTTCGTTTGTGTAATACTGATAGATACTTAGTGTTCGAAGGTGTGATACTGATAGATACTTAGTGTTGGTAGGTGTAATACTGATAGATACTTAGTGTTGGTAGGTGTGATACTGATAGATGCTTAGTGTTGGTAGGTGTGATACTGATAGATACTTAGTGTTGGTAGTTGTAACACTGATAGACACTTAGTGTTGGTGGGTGTAATACTGATAGATACTTAGTGTTGGTAGCTGTGATACTGATAGATATTTAGTGTTTTTAGTTGTAAAACTGATAGATACTTAGTGTTGGTAGGTGTTATACTGAAAGATACTTAGTGTTGGTAGGTGTGATACTGATAGATAATTAGTGTTGGTAGTTGTAATACTGATAGATACTTAGTGTTGGTAGGCGTGATACTGATAGATACTTAGTGTTGGTAGGTGTGATACTGATAGATACTTAGTGTTGGTAGTTGTAACACTGATAGACACTTAGTGTTGGTGAGTGTAATACTGATAGATACTTAGTGTTGGTAGCTGTGATACTGATAGATATTTAGTGTTTTTAGTTGTAAAACTGATAGATACTTAGTGTTGGTAGGTGTTATACTGAAAGATACTTAGTGTTGGTAGGTGTGATACTGATAGATAATTAGTGTTGGTAGTTGTAATACTGATAGATACTTAGTGTTGGTAGGCGTGATATTGATAGATACTTAGTGTTGGTAGGTGTGATACTGATAGATACTTAGTGTTGGTAGGTGTAATACTGATAGATACTTAGTGTTGGTAGGTGTGAAACTGATAGATACTTAGTGTTGGTAGGTGTGATACTGATAGATACTTAGTGTTGGTAGGTGTGATACTGATAGATACTTTGTGTCGGTAGGTGTGATACTGATAGATACTTAGTGTTGGCAGGTGTGATACGGATAGATACTTAGTGTTGGTAGGTGTGATACGAATAGATACTTAGTGTTCGTAGGTGTGATACTGATAGATACTTAGTGTTGGTGGGTGTGATACTGATAGATACTTAGTGTTGGTAGGTGTGATACTGATAGATACTTAGTGTTGGTAGTTGTAATACTGATAGATAATTAGTGTTGGTAGGTGTGACACTGATAGATACCTAGTGTTGGAAGGTGTGATACTGATAGATACCAAGTGTTGGTAGGTGTGATACTGATAGATACTTAGTGTTGGTAGTTGTAATACTGATAGATACTTAGTGTTGGCAGGTGTGATACGGATATATACTTAGTGTTGGTAGGTGTGATGCAGATAGATACTTAGTGTTCGTAGGTGTGATACTGATAGATACTTAGTGTTGGTAGGTGTGATACTGATAGATATTTGGTGTTGGTAGGTATTATACGGATAGATACTTAGTGTTGGTAGGTGTGATCCTGATAGATACTTAGTGTTCGTTTGTGTAATACTGATAGATACTTAGTGTTCGAAGGTGTGATACTGATAGATACTTAGTGTTGGTAGGTGTAATACTGATAGATACTTAGTGTTGGTAGTTGTAATAATGATAGATACTTAGTGTTGGTAGGTGTGATACTGATAGATGCTTAGCGTTGGTAGGTGTGATACTGATAGATACTTAGTGTTGGTAGTTGTAACACTGATAGACACTTAGTGTTGGTGGGTGTAATACTGATAGATACTTAGTGTTGGTAGCTGTGATACTGATAGATATTTAGTGTTTTTAGTTGTAAAACTGATAGATACTTAGTGTTGGTAGGTGTGATACTGATAGATACTTAGTGTCGGTAGGTGTAATACCGATAGATACTTAGTGTTGGTAGGTGTGATACTGATAGATACTTAGTGTTGGTAGGTGTGATACTGATAGATAATTAGTGTTGGTAGTTGTAATACTGATAGATACTTTGTGTTGGTAGGCGTGATACTGATAGATACTTAGTGTTGGTAGGTGTGATACTGATAGATACTTAGTGTTGCTAGGTGTGATACTGATAGATATTTAGTGTTTTTAGTTGTAAAACTGATAGATACTTAGTGTTGGTAGGTGTTATACTGAAAGATACTTAGTGTTGGTAGGTGTGATACTGATAGATAATTAGTGTTGGTAGTTGTAATACTGATAGATACTTAGTGTTGGTAGGCGTGATACTGATAGATACTTAGTGTTGGTAGGTGTGATACTGATAGATACTTAGTGTTGGTAGGTGTAATACTGATAGATACTTAGTGTTGGTAGGTGTGAAACTGATAGATACTTAGTGTTGGTAGGTGTGATACTGATAGATACTTAGTGTTGGTAGGTGTGATACTGATAGATACTTTGTGTCGGTAGGTGTGATACTGATAGATACTTAGTGTTGGCAGGTGTGATACGGATAGATACTTAGTGTTGGTAGGTGTGATACGAATAGATACTTAGTGTTCGTAGGTGTGATACTGATAGATACTTAGTGTTGGTAGGTGTAATACTGATAGATACTTAGTGTTGGTAGGTGTGATACTGATAGATACTTAGTGTTGGTAGGTGTGATACTGATAGATAATTAGTGTTGGTAGGTGTGACACTGATAGATACCTAGTGTTGGAAGGTGTGATACTGATAGATACCAAGTGTTGGTAGGTGTGATACTGATAGATACTTAGTGTTGGTAGTTGTAATACTGATAGATACTTAGTGTTGGCAGGTGTGATACGGATATATACTTAGTGTTGGTAGGTGTGATGCAGATAGATACTTAGTGTTCGTAGGTGTGATACTGATAGATACTTAGTGTTGGTAGGTGTGATACTGATAGATATTTGGTGTTGGTAGGTATTATACGGATAGATACTTAGTGTTGGTAGGTGTGATCCTGATAGATACTTAGTGTTCGTTTGTGTAATACTGATAGATACTTAGTGTTCGAAGGTGTGATACTGATAGATACTTAGTGTTGGTAGGTGTAATACTGATAGATACTTAGTGTTGGTAGTTGTAATAATGATAGATACTTAGTGTTGGTAGGTGTGATACTGATAGATGCTTAGCGTTGGTAGGTGTGATACTGATAGATACTTAGTGTTGGTAGTTTTAACACTGATAGACACTTAGTGTTGCTGGGTGTAATACTGATAGATACTTAGTGTTGGTAGCTGTGATACTGATAGATATTTAGTGTTTTTAGTTGTAAAACTGATAGATACTTAGTGTTGGTAGGTGTGATACTGATAGATACTTAGTGTCGGTAGGTGTAATACTGATAGATACTTAGTGTTGGTAGGTGGATACTGATAGATACTTAGTGTCGGTAGGTGTAATACTGATAGATACTTAGTGTTGGTAGGTGTTATACTGAAAGATACTTAGTGTTGCTAGGTGTGATACTGATAGATACCTAGTGTTGGTAGGTGTAATACTGATATATACTTAGTGTTGGTGGGTGTGATACTGATAGATACTTACTGTTGGTAGGTGTGATACTGATAGATACTTAGTGTTGATAGGTGTGATACTGATAGATACTTAGTGTTGGTAGTTGTAATACTGATAGATACTTAGTGTTGGTAGGTGTGATACTGATAGATACCTAGTGTTGGTAAGTGTGATACTGATAGATACCTAGTGTCGGTAGGTGTGATACTGATAGATACTTAGTGTTGGTAGGTGTGATACTGATAGATACTTAGTGTTGGTAGGTGTGATACTGATAGATACTTAGTGTTGGTGGGTGTGATACTGATAGATACTTAGTGTTGGTAGGTGTAATACTCATAGATATTCTCAATAAAGGATTATCTGTGACGTATGTGCTTCTAATTAGTTTGCCATAAAAAGCAAGTTTCCTTTTGTAACTTTTAATAAACCAAAACAACAACGCTATTCTAATTATTTCAAAAGAGATAATTTTATCGAAAATCGATTTGCACGAAGATGTAAGACAGGGATGAATATAAAATCAGAACAAGTTATTGCTTTCTGGGTCATAGCCCATTTTCTCACTCCCGCTTCCGCCACCATTGTTGCATACAAAACTCACAGAACCTTATAATTGAATGCATCTGTAACACACCCAGGAGCGCCGGGGCCACGGAAGCGGGACTAGGTTCCTCCGTTGTACCACAAACAGGGGGCAAGCGGGACAGGTACTTTCTGAGTCACGGGCACAGCTGGGGCATTTTCTGTCCCTTGCATATCTCATTGTTGTATAGATGTGCTCAACACACCTACTACGCTACTCTTATTAACAAAAAGTGATGCGGCAAATTGGCAGATGAGAGGATGTGCCCCCCCCCCCCTGCCATCGGGAGGGATCACTTCCTCCCAAATTCCTCCATCCCCCTATTGAATTTTGTAAGCACCCAGAACGTATTTGATGTGTATTTTAACTTTTATTTCGAGAATACATCATTGGATTCTCGAAATAAAGTTAAAATACACATCAAATACGTTCTGCCATTGTCAGCCCCCTCTCTCTTCCGTGGTCCGAAGTCAGGAAGGACAGCTTCCCCCGTGCGTCTCTGATTGAACACCAGTAAGGATGTTCATTTTTTGTTCAAATCAGAATTCCGCATTTAATAATTACGACTTCGTGTTAGCACAACAGAGTAGCCTATTATGGTAGTGGCAGTAGGGCCCATAGGCAAATCCCATTGAAATTCTCTTGTAACACACCACTCGTTACGTCGCCAAATGGCCATGAAACGGGAATGTGCCACTGAGACCAGGAGTTTGTGTCTTTTCGACCTCGAAAATCATGGTGGGGCCCGTGGGTTCCGAACAGTTGAAATTCTCTCGTTATATCACACTACTTGTAGCGTCGACAGGATTTGGTGACTTTTTCTGATCGGAAAATCGATTATTTTGTTTCTCACGAGACCGACCCGGTCGGCGCCTGGGTTCTGCGCCCTCGAAATTCTCTAACATTCTGCTGCGGTGTCAATAGGCTAAATGCCTCAGATGCGAATTGGGTGTCTTCATAATCTTATTCCACTACTTGATTGCTGCAAATAAGCAGCAAAGTGTTTATTACCAGTCTTAAGCAAAATAATTGATGACTTGGAGCAAAGAAGAAACAAAACGTATTCCGTATTACAGTTTTCTGGACTATTTTTGTTTTTCAAAACTAGGAAAAGCCGAAAATGAAAAATAAAAATGATTAATAAGGCGTAGTACTAAATAATGTCTTGAAATTCGAGAAATTTGGAACACAATATCAAATAAGATTTTATATGAAGGAAGTGCCATTTTATCTGAACAGCCCTAGTTGCCGAAAAATGGCTGCGACCCCCTTGCACACCAAAGATCGTGTTAAGTATATCAGACTGCGCACAAGTTGCCAATAGTTTTCGATATTTAAAAACACGCCGAATATATGTCACGTTACGTCTTTCAACAACGCTTTTTTGCTGTTTTGATTTGAAGAAGTTAACTTTGAGAGAGCACGACAACCACAAGATCTGAAAATACGCAACCTTGTCATCTCTGACTGGCACATCAAGATTATTACAACAGGTGATTGATTTGGCTGCCGAGTTCACAAAGCTGGAGCCAATACTACAAAACTTTTACAGCTGTATTTTCTAGAATTGTGTTTTCAACCTATTAATGAGACTGGCTAAAATGAATCATCAGCATTTCGAAAGATATGGCAATTTGCCAACTGGCAAATTGCCATATCTTTGAAAATGCTAATGGTTATTTATTTATTTATTTAATGGTGTTTAAGGTCACATATTTCTGCACAATGGCTAACCATGACCGTGACAGTTTTACGGGTGGAGGAAGCCGCAGAGAACCACCGAGCAACGGAGAGCAACTGTCATCTCCCCAACATACCAACTCCACACAAGCAGGGTTAGCATTGGTTGAAGACAGGTGCCCAATCGACGTGCAGTATGTCTTAGTACACAGCGTCACCGTGCCCCCACGTGGGCAATGGGGGTGAAGTGTCTTGCCCAAGGACACAACGCGGTTGCCGCAGGTGGGATTCGAACCGAGGACCTTTCGGCTTGTAGCCTGCACCTCTACCAACTGAGCCACCGCGCCCCATAAATGCTAACGGTTCATTTCAACCCATTTAAAGTCATAACTATAGAAAATACAATTCTAGAAATGACAATTACAACAGTTTTATAGCACTTGGCCTTGTAGATCAGCCAGATCAAACAGGACGCCGAAGATCTGACTATATGGTATCATATTGAGATTGATCGACTGTTGTAATATTTGTTCATCACACGACAATGGTGATTTAACCCTTTGAGCCATGATGCTATATTACACGCCCGCACAGTGTTGTCGATTGGAAGAGTTTACATTCGTTACTTAGGGGAAAACCATTCAAGATTGCAACGTGGTGCCTCAGGGCTTCACGTTGAAAATCTTAATTCGTCTACAACACATATTCTAGGGTCCTGCGAATATTCGAGATTCGATTCGATATCGATACCATGCGCATGCTTCGAGATTGATCCCGAATCAGTCTCAGGATTCGATTTTTTCGAATCTCTCGTACTAACTTCAATTTATTACATTTCCAACAAAAACAGGATAAAACTGTCATTAGAAAATTCATTAATGTAGGCTCAATTCCTATTTATTTGAGTAATTGACAATGTTTAATTGTTAGGTAAGGTGTGAATTTGGCCCAGAACATTATCCATAGTTTTGGTTTTTGAAGGCCTAACTTGTTACTATTCACGTTCTTAAGAACGTGAATAGTAACAAGTTAGGCCTTCAAAAACCAAAACTATGGACAATAGGCCTAGCTATTTCAGCGACGGTGCTACAGAGAATATTTAGTTATTGGTGTTTAAGATGTTCACTCCGTCGCGTAAGGGTCATCACAGTGTTCCGCAACTTCCGTTTGATGCAATATGAAATAACTTACCTTTTAAGATTCCATTCGGGATTCGATTCGATGTCGATATCAGAGACACGATTCGATTCGAGATTCGATTCGAAAAGAAATTTGTGATTCGCAGATCCCTAACATATTCACTGAGTGACTATTGACTTGATGAATTCTGATCGTATCACGATCCTGAACCACAAAACAGTTTTTCGGTTTCAAAGGGTTAAAAACTGAATTCTACACTTGACGCGTACACAGAAAAAAAGAAAATTCGAATTGTTTGTCCCGAGTGTTTCTGCGCCGGTGAATATTTAAAACTAACAGTGGATATTTAAAAATTGAAAACGGCTGGAACTTTGCTTGTGATGGTTATGCTTTGCAATAAATTTGCAATTATTGCTCGGGTGGAATCTCCACTCTGCGGGTGATTTAATGATAATACACTCTCCACGTACTGTAAATTTGTATGTTGCGTGGGAGTTTGAGTTCGAGTTAGCAGGTGAAGGGTTAGGTATGTCAGGGAATGTAGGAGATTTTGTTTGAGAGAAAACCTTATTAAGTAAATTCTTCAATAGCAATGTATTCATCCACCATGTCGTGCAGAAATAAAACCTAGAGATATACTTCCTGTATATTTTCGGTGTATTTTGGCATTTTTTATAGAAATGGAGGAACAATTTCACACCTGGGATATTGTTGCCTTTCAAACAATATGAGGTGACTCTTCAATGTTCCAGATCATACCTTACTAAGGCTTATCGGATTTTGTGGGTTTTCGTACGACATGTATTTTCATGGGGACGTTACAACCGCTGCTTATTCCCAGTTCCTTATTCGATATTCGATATCAACCGATAAAATGCCGAATAGGGAACTGGGAATAAGTAATGCTTGTCAAGTCAGTAATTCAACTAAAATAGATAATACTGCCATTCTGAAGAACAAAGGCTGGGAAGTTCCGTGACATGCCTTTCCCTGTGGTGGAATTGCCCCTATCCTGTAGTCATAGCATACACACATTTATAGGGAGATTAGCGAGATCAAATCATTTACACGCTCCCGCATCCCCATTAACCAGTTCCACCGATAACGTAAAGAAATCGTCGGAGTTTGCATGCTGTAACCCACCACCAGAAACAGGGTAGAAACGTCCCATTTGTTTGGGGCAGCGTGGCGTGGTGCTGTAGTGTGCTACTGCAAGTCGATGGTCTATGCGTCTTCCACTGATGCAAAACTAGAGTGTGCTGGTTACTAAGATGGTGGACCCGAACGTTTCTCACCGTTGTGTGGTGGTTCTCCTAGGGCACTTCGGATACCTCCACCCATAAAGATGTCCGCCATGATATGACACTGTTGTTGAAAGTTCCACTTCTCGTTTTCAAACCTTCGTATCACGCTCAGTTTTAGCATTGTTGCTATTTAATTACATTTTTATCGCAATGAAATCATATCGTAATTATTTTCTTCCATTAAACACAATGATCGCGTGATATTCAAGAATTACATTGTGACAAACTTTTAAAATGTCTCGAAAACCTGACAGAAGGCGGCACCGTACGACAAAGCAGCTCTCGATCATTTTCTTTCTGCTTACGTCAAGAGTATGAAAGACACTATGTTTCATCCAATTGCTACAAAGGATGTTCGACTACTCCTCGTCATAAAAAAAATGATAATGATACCTTTTTCACTTTCTTTCTCCTTATTTACTACGAGTCTGGTGAGTAATTAAAAATATACATTTTAATTAACCTTTGAACCCGAGCGGCAGCTTTTCCGGTCAGGAATATGATACGTTATAACGTCATTAAATGGGCTGTTCAGTATATGTGTGGGGTAGACCAATCAATCAATCGAGGCTGCACGTAAAAAATATTGATTGGTCTACCACCAAATAATGAATATGGACTCTTCTAATTGCTGCCATTTAACAGGCATGGAAAATACCACTAGAGTTCAATGGGTTAAATCTGGACATGACAACCCGGAAAACTGAATCGCAAGACGCGCCAAAAACCGACGGAACGGTTTTAGTGTTGTTGTGCACAAACTGGCCAAGCTATCGTAGCGGAGGGAACTGGACTACTTGCCCATGTGGAGTCTCGTCACGTACTCTATCGTGCAAAGGGGCGAATACGTCGCGTTCTAATTGTCACATTAGGGAGCGCGGTGGTGATAGTGATAGTTGCTCGTCGATGTTCGACGGTTCTCTCCGGGTACTCCAGCTTCCTCCACCCGTAAAACTGTCACGGTCACGATTAGCCAGTGTGCATAATTGCGTGACCTCAAACACTAATAAATAAATAACATTGTCACATTTTCTCATTTATCCACTCGTCCATTGGATGAATCAATAAGGGAGAAAAATAATATAATACTGAGAACACAACATGTAATAGATTGACTTCATTCATTTGTTACCCTAATATATATTTTTATCATATGACTCGTCCGTTTTGTTCACTTTAAAACATTTGATATTTTGTTTTCATATTTGTCAGTGATAAATAAAGCCATCCGTCAATTTCATTGGTCAGTTTCAAAACTAGACAATTTGATTGGCTGAACAAAATAAAACTGGGCCACATTTTCATAATTTGCATAATTAGAATTGGGAGCTTTCATTAGTCAATTTCAAAACTGGACAATTTGATTGGCTAAACAAAATACAACTGGGTGACATTTGCATAATTTCAGTAGGAAGAATTTACGTTATCTGTCCTATTTTGGGTGGGTTATATTGTATTAATCTTTTACCTACAAAAAAAACGCCATTCATTTTTTTATATTTTCACTTTTTGCTTCCAAAACATAGGTTATGACCCCTCATTGGAACGAGCTCAACGAGCTCATTCCAATGAGGGGTCATAACCTATGTTTTGGAAGCCAAAAATGAAATTTTTTAGTTATAGGAGGATGTTTTTTCCAAGTGCCGTCTGCACCTCAAGTTAGGTGATGGGTTAAAAAGTCATGCTAAGTGACTAATTTGTGCGTGTGTGTGTGTGTCATATGATAAATAAAATATGAAATGAGTGTTTTTCTCATATAATATTTATGAAACTCGTCCGAATTTTCCGTTTGGGCTCGCCAGAGGCTCGCCAAAACGGAACATTCATAGCCTCGTTTCATAAATATTATATGAGAAAAACACTCATTCCATATCCTCTATTTCTGACACAATAGGCTGGTTATCAACTGGTCTTCTAGAACCGCTATGACCATGTTTGATAAAATTATTCTGAAATCTCAACTCAGGAAATCATTGGTCAAAGTATGGAAGTAGTTCACTACTTCCTTAAAATAAAAATTCGTGACCGTACGACCAGGGTGCGACGAAATGTGTTTACGCTGCGAAAACACAGTAGATCTGAATGTATGAATAAACGGCTGGAGTGTGGGCCAAATTGTCTAACAAAGAGACATGATTTTACAACGTCAATGTACAGGCTACATATCTTTTGATGATAGATCTTCTGTGGTGTAACTGACTGGGCTTCTAGTAAACTCATAATTCACCTTAATCTGTTGTTAAACTTTGTTCATTTACATTTGACTTGAAGTTCTCACTACCGTTCCCAGGACCGCCAACGACGAAACACCTGTTCCATACACGGTGTCTTAATGGCTTATTTGTATTTGCCATGCACTTAATAAATGTTGCAAATGACAGCGTTTGATTGAAGTCAAACCGCGGAGACATTACGCAACATAGTCGCCAAGTTGCAAATAAGAAAAAGACATGCACCTTTGAGAGAAAAGCTTTTGAAATCGAGCTAATATAGTTACTGAAGCCATTATTACCTCGGTGATAATTTGTTAGTTGAACTTTATATATGTCTACGTCTACTTTCAGTAGGACAGGACAAGTTGATATGAGGTGGATAGGAACTAGACGTACCTGTACCCAGGGCTAGAGTTGGAATGGGTTCTTTTTTTCGGGGGGGGGGTGGGGCGGTTTGGTTCCAGCTTTTGCGGCAAACTGGAAAAGCGAACCGCAATCCCAGGAAAACCGACCGAATGATCTTACTGGAGTTGTATATAAACTGATCAAACTAGCTTAGTGGGAGTGAACTGGTCTAGTTGCCCCTATGGACTCTCGTTACTTAGGCAAAGAGGCGAATACGTCGTGTTCTCGCTGAAACATTTTCTCCCTTACTGACTCGTCCACCGGACTCCACCGGACTCCACCGGACTTCGGACTCCGAACTCCACCGGACTCCACCGGACGAGTCACTAAGGGAGAAAATGCAACACCGAGAACAGAACATAGAACAGATGAGTTTTGTTCGTCTGTTACCCTAATTTTTGTTGTTGCTGACTCAATAGGCTTATTAACGGATCCCCCAGAAACACTAAGAATGACCAAAGGCAAGTCCGGCTGAACCCAAATGGAGATACATCCAGACAGCGCTTTTTGAATTGAGTGGGTGTCGTATTAACTGTTCTAGATTTTTTTTCAATTTACGGATCCTGAATAGGGCTGCACGATACTTCGATAAACCGATATATACCGGTATTCAAACCAATATCGATTGAATACCGGTGTAATTACAAAAATATCGGTTTTTCGTCATTATTTATTTACCCACAATTTAATTTTCAAGATGTCTTGAGTTTTTTAACTGTAGCTCAGATTGAATAATATATCGCTTTACCCAAGGAATCGTCCGCATGTGCCCACGTAATATACGAATTCAGCAGTTGAAAAAATAATTTTCAAAAATGTCAACAAAACTATATCATGTGACCCCTTATTGGAACGATCTCAACGAGCTCGTCCCAATGAGGGGGTCACATGATATTGTTTTTAAGAAATTTTTGGAACAATTTGATTTAAAATAATAAATTTTGATATCGTCTGCGTTGTGTAAGGGTTTTTCGAACCGCATAATCAAGGCATGCTGATTCGTTCCGACTGTGATGCCTTAGGTGTCGATTGTGGTACTTATGTTCAGATATCTGAACAGGTTTTCGATATACCGGTATACCGCGGTATTTTTTTTAATACCGATACCGGTATTCTGTTTTGAATATCGTGCAGCTCTAATCCTGAACTGATGTTTACTGTATCTTCGTAACACATAGAAAAACTGAACCGAATCTTAAGCCGATTCCAAAAAAGCAAAACCACCCAGCTCTACCCATGGCAATGCGAAACCTAGAAATTCGTTTCGATTCGAAATCACCCCGAAATTCAATTCGAGTCGCGCTGATTCGGAAATTTTCGAATCGTGGACATAGCCCCAAAATCCAGCTAAGTGCCTCCGTTCGAACTCTTCTTTTATCAACAGATTTCTTGTACAAGAAGAATTCACGGACGTTCTGCTTCCGAAACTACATAAATTCCATTTTGAAATGTTCCGTTTTTATATTCAGATAAGCACAAACAGATGAGTCGCTGTTGTATATGCTTTGGAGGGAACTGACAATATTACGGTTGTAAGATGATGCTATATGTACAATTTGTTGAGCATTGAAATTCAATTCGAGATTTAATTCTAAATCATCTATATAATTCTTTTCGGTATTCTATACGACCCGAAATTTGAGATTTGCGGGGTCACAGCTGTACTGTCCCCTAAAATGCTCATTTTAACACGTTCAGAAAATTGTCGATAGACGTTTTAATGGGGTAATCATGGATTATCTTTGGCTAAAAAGGGGTGTTTTGATTCTCAGGCGATCCCTCATTGAATTTGAACTCCCTCATTCGACATTTTTATTGCGTTCTAATACTAATGCAAACTCAGGGAGACCCAAACATTTTTACATTTTTTGAGTTATTCGTATTTATTTAGTTGCATTTCCAATATGTTTGCCTTGTTACAATTTATGGGAGAGTGCCTTGCACTCTCCCATAAATTGTAACGAGGCAAATCCCCAAAGATTAAATACTTTTCCTTAAAAGATAATATGAAGAGCATCGAAAGAATATGAAGCCTTTGAATTGCAGTACCTAAAGTTTGAGGAACGTTTTTTTTTCAAATTAAAAATGAATTTATTCGTATAAATACGAACATTCTATATTTCTTTCTACCCACAGAAATGAAAGATAATGGTCTTTGGTGGAAGACGTCCTCCCCGATGTTTTACATTGCAGGGGAAAACTAGACTTCGTAAATGAATATAAATACCTAGGTTTATTATTCTCTAAGACAGGGTCATTCTTTAAAGCTATGAAAGAATCATTAGCTAAAGCCACGAGGGCTATGTATTCTGTGATTAATAAAGTATGGAAGAACAGTTTCAATAAGGTTTTCGTGGGGAAAACTATTTGGGAAATGGTGGGTCTGCCAAGTATAACATACGGTACGGAAGTTGTTCCCCTAAACCACACAGCTGTTAAGAGCTTGGATATCCTGCAGAACTATGCAGGCCGATGGATAACAGGCTCGAGTAATGCCGCAGCGCTAGAAGTGATCAGGGGTGAGCTGGGGTGGATGAGGATCAAGGACAGGATAGACCAATTGAAACTCGGTTATCTTAATTATTTGGTAAATCTCCCCGATAGCCGATGGTTTAAGTAATGTTCCTGAGAACTTTCAACTCAAATATCAAGACGGGGTGGATGGTCCAAGTGAGGGAGCTAGTAGAAAACTACTCATTGGAGATCTCGGACCTTGACGTTGGGGCAAACCAGGGCAAAAAGGTCGTCAGAGAAAGGGTCATTGAAGATTGTAACCGTAATTGGCGAGAGGGGGTCAAATCAAAGAGATC
The DNA here is from genome assembly GCA_031216915.1 of Pictodentalium vernedei. Classification (NCBI taxonomy): domain Eukaryota; kingdom Metazoa; phylum Mollusca; class Scaphopoda; order Dentaliida; family Dentaliidae; genus Pictodentalium; species Pictodentalium vernedei. Next base: position 59,917,898 of record CM062294.1, on the reverse strand, counting down.
TTTGGGTGGGAGCTGAGGGGAAAAATTGGGAAAAACAGTGAAAAGGAGTGCCAGATGTGTAACGTAGGCGTGGTGGAGACCCTGGAATACTTTCTTATAGAATGCCCAAAATACCAATCTAAAAGAACAAGATTCACGGGGAGTATAATGGGGAAGTGAGATGGTACACTCTAAATTCGGAAAGACAGTGAAAGGGGATTGCCAGATGCCAGATGTGTAATTTGAGCATGGTAGAGACCCTGGAACACTTCCTTCTAGAATGCCCAAAATACCAGTCTAAAAGAACAAGATTCACGGAGAGTATAATGGAGAAGTGGGATGGGAGAATGAAGGACATGTGGTTAGGAGGCGACTCAAAGGTGAGGGTTAATCTACTAACCGGAGAGATTGGGAAGAATGGGGCAAGGGATGTCATCAAGCAGTTCGTCTCCGAGTGTCGGGAGGAGAGAAGAAGCGCGGGAATAGGGAGACAGTTGGTAGGACATGGGTAACCAAGGCCTTCTCATACGAGAACCGCGACAAATCAGCGGCCGGCCGAAGTGTTATTATATTATTAAGGCGTTTTCCCTCCCATTCGACACACAACGATATTTATTTGAGAAACTTATCCAGCCTGTACTACTGTGCGGCTGTGAAATCTGGGGTTGTCAAAGCATTAAGTCAACCGAACAATTTCAGCAAACATTTCTAAAATTTATCCTTAAATTAAAGCCGGGTACATCGTCAGTATTCGTTCATCGCGAACTAGGAACAACACCTATAGAAATTGAAATTAAATGTCGAATGGTTGTTTATTGGTCCAGACTGATAAATGGTGGCTTTACTAAAAATAATTCTATTCTATATAACTAACTGCTTGTACTAATCACTAGACACAAACATTGCAATCAATGGCTCATTTATATACAGAAGATTTTGAACCATTGCGGTTTACCTCATGTCTGGGACTCCCAGGCATTATGGTAACAAAGTCCTTTTAGTTGCAGAAGTAAGCAAAATTCTGATAGACCAGTTCCGGCAGGGGCGATAGTCGGACATCAAATCATCTACTATGTACAATATCATAGATTGCTCGAGCACAACTTTGAGATGAAGTAATATCTGTTCTGTCTAATTTACCCCAAGTTGATAGTTTCACTCTTATTAAATTTATAACGTCCAACCATCACCTACCCATCGAGACTGTTCGATGGAAAAATATACCAAGAAATGGACGTGTGTGCAAACCAATTGAATACCGTTGGGGACGAGTATCACTATATAATGGAATGCCCGAAATTAAGAAAAGAAAGACAAAAACATTTACCTCCCACCTCACCCCCTTTGCTCACACTCGCCCATCAGCTTATAAATACAGAGAACAACTCTGCTGTCATGACGACGCAGTCCTCAGAAACACGCGTAACTTTATTAGAATCGTCAACAGTATGATGGCTTGACCTACAACACCCTTCAACTTGTAACCAATCCACCATGGACTTATACCCTCCCTAATCCTTTGAGTATACCGTATCTCAGCCGACAAGCAGAACTGATGAAATATATAGGCGGTTATACTCGGCGTCTTGTAAACCCCTTTAGTAGGGAATTTGATATATATAGAATAAACGTATAGTGTTTTCAAGTAACAAATTTATCCTGTAAGTCGGATTACGAATGAAACCGACGAGCCTCTGGCGAGTCGGTTTCAATCTTAATCCTACGAGTAGAATAAACTTTTTACTTGAAAACCCTATATGTTTATTTTGTTTATCCGATAAATCATTTACTGGGCAGTCACGGCGAAATCGTGCTGTTACTCGCTACAAAACACTGCGAAACGTGAGGAGCATATTGGTCCAATTCGATCGACAAGCAAAACTGCCAAAAGTAAACAACGCGCAGTGATACATTTCTGTCTAAAAATAATTCCCTACAAACTTCAGCTAAAGTTGCAAAAATACTTTATTAAATGAACAATGTTTATCTTTCTTATTTTCGGTGTTTATTTTTTTTTTTTTTTCGTCTTCGATTCAACTTGAGTTTTATAAACAAAGCAGACGACACGTGCATTTGTTTGTTTTTTTTCCACTTTCCCAATTTGGGAAATGAAACATCACTCATCATGTCCCTGCCTTTAACAATCGAACGTGTATGCTTTTTAACGTATGGTTTGGATTGATTTATTTTGTTAATTGCTGTTCGTTTTATTGTCAGACAGAGTTGAAATGTGTCAAATATTTTAAACCTTAACATTTCAGCGACGGTCAACGTTTGATAAACGTCGGTTCGTTTTGCCTCCCACAAACGTAAAACAGGTCATGGCAACACGAATGCGGTAGAGGTCAGAAGTCTCTACTGTAAGACTAAATTCTTTCAGTATTAAACCTACGGAGAAAATTGATCGCCCTACTAGCAGCTGCTCCTAGGTGAATAAAGCAGAAATTTATCCAAGACTTTTTTTGTTCGAATAAACATCCATTTATGGGATAAATGTATTTTGGATGTGTCTTACGCACACGCGCTCTCGTATATGTATACAGTTAAAACTAGAAGCCCTGTCAATCAACTGCGCGCAAACACCTCGCCACTTAGCGCGGTTATCGGCGCGTTAGGTCATATGGAAAGGCTATCACATTCTCTACGCAGCCTATGCACAAGCAATGGTTCAGCCAATGGACCTCCGGGTTTAACCCGGAGGTCCATTGGCTGAAACATGGTTTGTGTTTGCTGTGAGTAATGGCAAGACTCTGTGGTAATTTGGGTATTTTCAATAGGAAAATTGCGCGCAATTCCTGTGCGAAATTGTGTCAAGATAAGCGCGCAATTCATGACAGGACTTCTAGTTTTAACTGTATATGCGGAAGTGCGAGTATGCGACACATCCACAATGAATCGCAACTGCATGTTTTTTTGTCGACTATCGACTGTGACAGCCTTCCGACCAGCCTTACTTTCGTCAGTTGTATTTTTTCTTTCTTTAAGGCGGTCTTAGAGAGGCTCAATTCACACTACAGTTAGCATCTGTATAAAATGCAATAACACCCTTAAAATAAATTACAAGAAATGCTACAGCTTGCCGTAGTAAGCTCTAAAAGTTATGCATACTGCATGTGTACACCGCTAGTTGATGATAACCCATGTGGGCGGTTCACGAGACTCAACAAGTGCAGAGGAAGGCATCGGGCGTCAGTGACTCTTTTTTAGAGTTTTAGTCAAAATGTTCACTGTTTATATGTTTTTCCGAGAACTGACCATTATGTAAAAATGTTAAATATCTGTACCTCTCATACCAATATTGGTTTTTCAGAGGGAATAAACGAATGTCATCATACGAGGAAGCTCCCGAGTCACCAAATTACCAGAATTCTGGATTACCAAATAATCTGAATGACACAGTGACATCATTATAATATTAGAACATTTTGTACCCTTCGTTTGATGCTCTATTGAGCTATAGTTCTAGAGTTCTGGTAATTTCAGAATAAACCTGAAATAGTGTAGCTATAACACACTCAGGTACCATCAACCGACAGAACATCAACAGAAACGTTCTATTTTTTTTATTATGCCAAGCAAATTCGGAATATTATCTCTGGTGATTTATATACGACATTTCGTTCAAACTGTAAACTCTGTATGAAAGATCTAAAGACGTCCTTTGAGTGACGCCATTTTAGAATGAATGATGTCGTACGAAGATGTTTTTTTCGATCGCCAAATAAAATAAAATGTGTCAAACTACTGTACAATACTGCGCAACTGAAATTTATGTGAGTTTTGGGTCAATATTAAACCGGACTTCAATAGTAAGTGGAAATTGGAATAAAACATTCACGTTTCTCGGATAGTAAGCACACATATTTGCGTAGATTGAAGTAACATTGACAACCTCAAGGATTACATTTGCCAAAAACAATGACTGAATCAGTCAGGTTTGATTTTGTGTATGTGGTTTAGTAAACACCGACGACCGTGGTTACATTTCAGACCTTTAACCTTCTACCTGGTCTCTTGGTGACAACGGAAACGGTCTCTCCGATCGATTTATCATAGAAAATCGAACCTTTTAAAAGTATCCCGGTTGGATGGTTTTTTTGTGTGTGTGCACTCCGTATGGCCATTGCGGAAGGGCTCACCCCGTTTGCAAAGAGCGTGGTTAGAAGGTTCAAAGTCTTGAGTGGGTACTCGATCGTCGCTTTTACTTACCCCAACCCCAACACACAAAAACACGCAAACACACCTACACACACACATACACACACACACACACACACACAGAGAAAACACACACACACACAGAGAGTCTTGTCTACCCTACATACTGAGGTACCCCATTTTTGTCCTTTGTGTGGACTAACGGTTTCTACCTCGTTTTGCCGGTACAGTTCTGGGAAAACCACCGAGGTAAAGGGTTTCTTTTGTCTTTTGTACCTCGGTAAGGCGAAACACGCAAACTCTTTTGTCTACTTACCTCATCCAATCGGTAAGACAAACCCACCCTCACACACATAAAACACACACACGCACACACACACAGTCTTGTCTATCCTACATACCGAGGTTCCCCATTGGTTGTCCTTTGTGTGGACTAACGGTTTCTACCTCGTTTTGCCGGTACAGTTCTGGGAAAACAACCGAGGTAAAGGGTTTCTTTTGTCTTTTGTACCTCGGTAAGGCTAAACACGCAAACTCTTTTGTCTAGTTACCTCGTCAAGTTGGTAAGACAAACCCACACACACACACACACACACACACACACACACAGTCTTGTCTACCCTACATACCGAGGTACCCCATTATTTGTCCTTTGTGTGGACTAACGGTTTCTACCTCGTTTTGCCGGTACAGTTCTGGGAAAACAACCGAGGTAAAGGGTTTATTTTGTCTTTTGTACCTCGGTAAGGCGAAACACGCAAACTCTTTTGTCCAGTTACCTCGTCAAGTTGGTAAGACAAACCCACACACACACACACACACACACACACACACACACACACACACACACACACTCTCTCTCTCTCTCTCTCACACACACACACACACACACACACACACACACACACACACACACACACACACACACACACACACACGCGGTTCGTCATTTACGAAAGTTTATTCATTTTGATACTATAGAAAGCATAGAACTCATTTATCTGTTTCAAAATGAGCCTGGTCGATACATATTACATGTAAGGGTGTGTGGGGTGATGGGATGGAGGGGTGAGAGTGGGTATGATTCAGTGTGATTTTTATTTTGGGAATCGTTTACTTGAATAAACGTGTACTTGATATGTCAAAAACAACTGTGCACTTCCGTTGCTACTGAAGTAAGTTGTTTAAAACATTCCACACACGTGTTAATTCAAGTTTACGATTTGACTCATTGCGAGTGAACACAACAAAGTCGTGAGTAGCACTCACTAATAGACAGAACCCCGCGGTCTGAACGTGGAAGTTTTGGACATTTTTCTTTGTTTCCGAACTTGCATTGTTATGAAACTCTAATACCATTTTTTTGTATTACTTATCCAAAGTGACTCCTTCTGAAAAATTTGCGGGAGCTTCTTTTGAAAAAAATGCGGGAGCTTCTTCTGAAAACATTGCGGGAGCTGCCGCCCCTCAGAAACCTTGGTTTCGCTGTGCCTGGCTACTAGTCACTAATGTCGATTCGATAATGTACAGTGACCCAATATTAGTCCAATTTGTATACTGTTACACCCAACAACAAACCAAACGTTCTAGGCTTCTGCATGGTCTTACAGCTGAGGCAATCCAGAACCATTATCTGTGTCCATTTACAAGCGGCCTTTTTGAGATCATGCGCACTAGAACTCGATGTTTTGGAGCAATTACAATTCGATAAATTCGATCACGTGCCAAGTTATCAAAGTTTATAGAGATATGGAACCACGATAAAAGGTTTTAGTGGTACAATACAGGCGTCACGGACTGATCACTTCCCGCGGGTGGGCAATATTTCCAATTACGTAATAAGATTAGATTCTAAACACTAATTATAGGAATAATCATCAAAAATTTAATTAATGAAGCACCGGGTACAACCCGGTGCTTCATTGATTAAAAGTTTGCTGATGAAGATTCATATTACCTGGTAAAGATATGCGTGGACATCACTGTCTTTGTGTGGATTACGACCAGTCCACGGCGACTGAACTGAAGTATGCGCTTATCGCAAATATATGTTGTTGAAAGGGATGTGTTAATCCTTTAACCCGTTAACATGAAAAGCAGAGGACACTTGCAAACAAAATTCTTGAATAAATATTTTTTTCATTTTTGTCTCAAAAACATGTGTTATGACCCCTCAGTGGAACGAGCTTCACGAGCTCGTTCCAAAGAGGGGTCATAACCTATGTTTTTGAGATAAAAAATGAAAAAATAATGAAAATTAATTGGCGATTTTTGTGAATAGTGCTGGTCGGTTTTGGCCGTTATGTTGGGTAAATGGTTAACGAGGCGAGACTGACAAAGATAGGAAGAGAGTATGTGGAATCTGGAGTGCCACTAACATAACGGGGAACTTTTAACCATTTGCTAAATGTAATGACCTTAACCGGCCGGCGTTATTAACAAAATATTACAATTCAAATCCTTTGTTTTCAAGTTTTGCTTCCAAACCATAGCCCACAACCCCTCATTGGAATGATTTCGACGAGCTCCTTCCAATGAGGAGTAATAAGCGCTGTTGTTGCAGCGACCATGGAAATTATTAATTATTCACCAAAATTGTTTGGCAAGTATTGTCTTTAATTCATAATAGGGAGCACGGTGGTTCAGTGGTTAGGGCATTGGACTTCAAACTGAAAGGTTCATAGTTCGATCCCCGCCAGGAGCAACTGCGTTGTGTCCTTGGGCAAGGCGCGTGTGGCACGGTAGCGCTGTGTTCTAACGCGTACTGCCCGTCGGTAGGGCACTTGTCTTCAACCAATATTAACCCTGCTTTCGTGGTGTTAGTATGTTGAGGAGCATGAATGTTGCTCGCCGTTGCTCGGTGGTTCTCTCTGGGTACTCCGGCTTGCTTCACCCGTAAAACTGTCCGACACGAGGTGATCCTAGCTGTCGAAATTGTCGCTAAACCTCAATGAATAAATACATTTAAATTCTTAAAAGAAGAACGTTAACCCTGAAATTAATCTCAAGTTTTGAGACAATTTTATCCAGTAGATCGCCCGGGGTCGCCTGTGCTTCCTATGCTTCTCAAAGTATGAATCTCATGCGTGGTACCTTAACTTCGTGGATCCTTCAAAATATAAAAACCCACCCACCACACTGACTATGCCTCCTCGATGTTTCGTTTCTATTACACATAGCTCTAAAGGCCATGTCCTATTGCTGAATAAAGTGATTGTCTGAATTGGAATGGGAGGTTTCACTATAAATGAGTTATAAATTTGCCGTGCTAAAGGGTACGTTTTACAGTGTACTTTCTACGGAATGTTCTTTGGTGTACTTTAACCCTTTATCCAACGTAACGGCCAAAACCAGTCAGCGCAATTCACAAAAAAAAAATTAATTTTCATTTTTTTTTCATTTTTTTGTCTCAAAAACATAGGTTATGACCCCTCATTGGAACGAGCTCGTCGCGCTCGTTCCAATGAGGGGTCATAACCTATGTTTTTGAGACAAAAAATGAAAAAAATTAGTTATTCCAAAATTTTTTTTACAAGTGTCGTCTGGTTTTCATGTTAGGTAAAGGGTTAACATGTCATGCACAGTTTTCTCTAGATTTTGTTCTGACAGCTTAAAACAATTTTCTCTGACTTGCGCGCCATATATGCGAAAAGTCTTTTTCAGTTGATGACAAGTGGTGTGTTCGTCTTTTGTTTTCAAAGGTTCAATCGCTGCCCGAGTTCTATCTCTTGTCGGCCATCACTCGTTTGATACGAAAGTACTGAATCACTTATTTTTTTTCGTTACGTTCACAGATCATGTCTTCCTCTGATGCATTCCTTTCCACTCAGCTGGACAGTTTGATATTTATGACCCGTCAGAATTGTCTTGCTTCACCAGGGGAAGGTCCGAAAGGAAATGTGTGGACATTTTTATCTTGCTGATTTTTTAACCCACCCACCTCTCCAGCATATTTTTTTCCCATGACACTTTTGGGGACCCACCCCCTTCGCATACATTTTATACACAAAATTTCGGCACTCGAACACCAACTCGCGTAATTCACACTGATTCAATGCATATTTTTATATCTTCAAACATGTTTCCATTTACTCTATCAGATGCATTTTTCTAGACTTACCAGATTCACATCAGTTCACAAAGACACATTACTGTATAGCCTGAAACCCCGCGTGGGCTCAGTGTAATAGGTCCACATTTGGTAGCCAGGTTGTTAATGAACAGCAGCTATGGTCTGGCTGTTCATATAGACATTTTACTATATTGATGTAACATATTCTAGGGAATTTGTTTTATCCTTATGTTGAGGTCTCTGTATGGATGACCTTGTTAGTTCCTCCCCAGTGGTTGGGGGATTCCTTAGGCCATCCAGTGTAGAGCTGTAGGTTTTTAAATTTCTTGTTCGGTTTCGGTTTTGGTATTTCAGGTGGAGTAAAACCTCGGTTCGGTTCGGTTTTCGGTTTGTTCATGAGGCCAAATAAAATTCAATAAAACTCATTCTTATGTCCGGAATCATAACTGAACGGCAGAGAAATTGAATGAAACTCAATGAATGCCCGAAATAAGCTATAATACATGTACATAAAGAATCAGGAAGGTGCTTGGCCATTTTTCGAGGTCTGACACCTACACGCAACTTGAGGAAAGCTGCAAACACAACTAAGCTGAAATGTCGGAAATCCACAGAATGTAGCCTTCCTAGAGTAGTGAGAGTACCCAGACACTGCCATTGGCAGTGTCTGGGTACTCTCACTACTCTGGGATGGCTACAACATTCTGTTAATTTCTGCAGCAAGAGAGTATTTTAATAAAAAACGAAAAACCTTACATTACGGGATGTCGACGGTTTCGGTTTCGGTTTTTTAAAAAAAACAAAAACCTCGGTTCGGTTTCGGTTAACCTACAGCTCTAATCCAGTGGATCTGTTTGAGGAATTCTACCTTCATCTTGGAAACTAACAACGTTGTGATGTAGGCATCATATAGCCATTGTTGTTCAAAGCGATGTAAAACCCCAATCAAACCAGATCAGTCAAACTAAATGTGTAGCTTAATATTCTTACAAATCTAGTTTCTCAGTGTTTATCTTGCAAATGAAACTCAATTATTCTTTTTCCCAGAAACCTTTGATTCTAAATCAAATTTAAATAAGCTTTTCCTAATTTTGCTATTCTGATATGCAGTGATATGCCCTTCAAGCAGTCTAGTTTATGTTATTCATGGCATATGTTAGCACTGTGCCCATAATTAATTTACTATCTTCATCTCGATCCGCAAGTATACAGAAGAAGTCTCCTTGGTTACGAATCGAAATTAAGTATTTTTATTGTTTACTAATCATATATATTTCATTTTCAGGTTATTTTATTCAACTTTGTGGGGAGTTAGTTTAGTATAGTAACTGGGACAAAGTTAGGAGGCCTTAAATAAAAATAAAACTGTGAGCGCTAAGTTGTCGAACGGTTCGTCGTGTTGCCTTTTGTCGCGTGTTTACAATTTTCCCTGTCCGATCGCGTAATTTTGTCTTGATGATGGCGAGCAAGTCTGTTCAGACGGAGGTAAGTATGGAGGTAAATACGTGTAATATCGCGGTCCAGGTCAACGGTGCCAACGGAGTAAGTATTGGTGTGCAGACAGAGGTCACTGGGGGTGTCGGTCAGAGCCGGGTTGGTGGGGCCACCGATGGCGATATTGGGCTTGAAGTTTGTAAACAGTGTTCTATGATGTATGGGGACTGTCGCTCGATGGGATATGGAGAGGTATGTGCAAACTGTCAGGAAATCCTCCGCCTACTTGAGACAATTGTTAAGTTTGAGGGGGAGATTGCTGAGCTGAAGGGAAAACTTGGTAGGGCGGGGCTGTCTGGAGTTACGCCTGTGAAAGTGGCTTTCCGAGAAGGATGGAAGGTTGTCGGTGGTTCCAAGAGGAAACATGGGGGTAGAACCTTTGATGTGAATGAGGTAGGTGATGAGGTGGGGGCTGCTAGAAAAGTACGTAGGACAGATGAGGGGGGCCCAGGCCGGAGCAATGCTGTAAAGCGTTTGGCGTGGACTACCAAAAGTGGTAGGAAAGGGGGGCCAGAGAAGCAGGTAGATAGGGGTGTAAAGTCCAAAGGCAGTGGGGAGTGCAGCACCAGAAACAGATTTGATGTGCTCGATTCGGAAGAGACAGAGGAGGAGATGGAGGTAGTTGCAACAGATAGTAGCTTGGGGTCTAGGCCAGGAAAAAGGAGGAGGGATCCGGGGGAAGACCAGGGGAGTAGTCCAGGTAGCTCAGGGCCTGGAAAGAGACGGAGGGACAAGGATAGGAGTAATCCTAGGTCAAAGATACCGATACCGATATTGATTCCGAGTGGGGCTGTTGGAGAGGAAGAGGACGCTGTAAACAATAGGAGACTAGAGGAGATAAATAGGGCGAGGTCCAAAAGTAAGTTGGTGGTTGCGGGAAGTAGCATAGTTCGGGGGGTCGACAAGGTTGTCTGTGGTCCGGACAGTAAAAATAGAACAGTTCTGTGCTTTCCGGGGGCTAAAGTGGAGGACCTGAGGGATAGAGTGGACGGTATTGTAGCTGGGTCGGGGCCTGATCCGGTAGTGGTATTACATGTGGGGTCCAATAACATCAGGGAGAGGAAATCAGTTCGTTTGGTGGACACATACAAGGACCTAATTAGTAAGCTACTTAGCAGGAATGCTCGGATCATCGTTTCAGGGGTGCTCCCCGTTATGGGTGGTGGGAATGAGAGGAACTCGCGGATTATGGCACTAAACGAGGAGCTGGGAGAGCACTGCAAAGACTTGGGAGTACATTTCATTGACCACTGGGATTCATTCTGGGGACAAGGAGAGTTGTATGGGCGAGACGGATTGCATTTAAGTAGGATGGGTACAGACCTGTTGGGCCAAAAAATCTTACAGGTGGCTGGGCCTTTTTTGGAGAAAAGGGGGGTAGGGGACCACAGCCGGTAACCCAGAGTGGCACAAATGCTGGGAACATAGGAAGAACAACAAACATGCACAATACAGGGATATACCAGGGTTATAATAATGTGCCAGTGATGACAAAAAAACAAAGATTCATTAAGTTTGGGTACTGCAACATCCAGGGTCTGCACAAGAAAGTAAGCGAAATATCAACAATGATGGACGAAGGAGACTTCGATATAATGGGTCTAAGTGAGACGTGGATACGACGGGATGAGCGGGTTGATCAGATGAAGGGTTGCGTGTGGATAGGAGCTGGGCGAACTGAGGGTCAGAAACGGGGTGGGGGTGTTGGCATCTACGCTAAAGAGGAATTACAGCCCTCATTGATTACAGATCTCACAGAAGCAAGGACTCAGATTCCAGTATCCAACGAAATAGTCTGGGCAAAAATCAAGTTAGGAAGCAGGAGTGTTGCCGTTGGTGTTGTATACTTAGCAGTGGAGGGAAGTAAGCCCGAGTTGAATGATTCAATATATACAACTCTTAGATCGAATATCACAGAGCTTGGGAGCAGAGGTTCAGTATTGTCCTAATAGGGGACTTCAGTGGGCACATCGGGGATAAGGAGGAGGGCATACAGGGAGGTGATAGGAAAATTAACACGAATGGGAGGAAGATGTTGGACCTATCAAAAGAGCTTGGTTTAAAGATCCTGAACAGGGATGCGAAATGTAAGGGTAAATGGACCTGGGAGAGGAACGATAAGAAAACAATAATTGATTATATACTCACTGACATTAGCGTATGGAGGGAGGTTATAGATGTAGAAATAGATGACGAGGGAAAAAATGACTTGGGTAGTGATCACAACCTGATAACAGTTAAGATTATGGGCAAAAAGACGAATAGAGACAGAAATACCTTCAAGGAAGTTTGGGGACTAAAACAAGGAGCCGACTGGAAGCAGTTTCGGGAAAAACTAAAACCAAATCTTGAATGTATACCTAGGGATGCAAATGTCCAGAGTATCTCAGATGGCATAGTAAATAGCCTAACAGAGGCAGGGAAGGAGTGTATAGGAAGGGTGAGGGTCCCAACGAGAGAGCTTGGATACAGGGTTAACGAGGGACTGAAAAAGGCTATAAAAGAAAGGAAGGTAAAATGCGCTGCTTACAGAAGAAGTAGGAAGCTTAAAGGGGTGGATAACAATGACACGAGACTAATGAAAGGAGAATATGAACTGGCACGGAAAAAGGTGAATGAGATAAAGGATAATAATAGGAAGGAGCGCAATTGCAGTCTTGCCAGAACAATAAAGAAAACGGGGGGTTCGAGCTCAAACGTATTTTGGAACTGGGTAAATAAACGGGGGAAAAGTAGTGTGCAGAGTATCAAAGTGGATGGGGAAAGTACAGAAGATAAAGGCCGTATCGCTTCAGAGTTAGTCAAGCACTAGGAAAAGATAAACGATAGGCGATGGGGCAGTGGGTCCCCACCAAAAAGAAATACACTGGTGGAGGAGAACCTATCCAATCGTGTATGTAGCGAAATAACGGCAGAAGAAGTGCGGAACGTGGTCTCGAAATTAAAAAATGGTAAAGCGGGAGGGACTGATGAAATTCCGAACGAATTCCTCAAAAATGGAGGGGAGGCACTTATTGAAGTCCTGACAAACCTTTTCAACCTGGCTCTGCGAAAGCAAGAGGTCCCCAGAGAGTGGAGGGAAAGTAAGGTGTCGTTCATACACAAAAAGGGGGATAAGGAAGTTCTAGATAACTATAGGGGGATATCAGTTAGTAGTAACATCGGAAAAGTATTCTGTAAGGTCATATACGGTAGACTAGAGGAAGTTATAGAAGAGAAAGGTTTTTTAGGAGAAATTCAAAATGGTTTCAGGAAAGGACGAAGAGTCACTGATCACCTATTTACACTCACCCAACTGATAGAATCAACAAAGGCTGAAAAGAAAAAGATGTTTCTGGCATTTCTAGATGTGAAAAAAGCGTACGACCGAGTGTGGAGGGAAGGTATGTGGCGAAAGCTCGAGGGCATCGGACTGGGGGGTGACTTTGTGGGAATCATGAAAGCACTGTATACAGATGTGCAAAGCCAACTCAGTCTAGGGAGTATCACTACAAAACGAGTCCCTATGGATATAGGCCTCAAGCAGGGGTGTATCTTTTCACCGATTTTGTTTGCATTGTATGTTAAAGATTTAGGGGACGAACTAATTCAGAGTGCGGAGGGGGTAAATGTTGGAGACATAAAGATACCAGGCTTATTCTTTGCGGACGACATGGTGTTAATGTCTAGAACTGAACAGGGGCTAGAGAAACTGCTGGAAATTGTTGGTAGATATGGGAACACTTGGCGGCTCGAACTAAATGAAAATAAAAGCAAGGTAATACCCGTTGGACGCAAGGTAGATATGACGAAGAGATGGAGAGTGGGGGAGTTCTCAATCCCCGAAGGGGAAAGCAAACAAATCACTGTAGGAGAAACGGGAGAGTATGAGTATCTAGGGGTAAGCATAAATATAACAGGAAGAGGGGTGTACAGAAATTACTCAGCCAAACTGATTCTGAAGGGGAAAAGAATTCTGAACCAACTAAAACTTTTAGGGAAAAATAGTTTCAACAAGGTCTTTGTGGGGAAAACACTGTGGGAGAGGGTGGGTTTACCAAGTATAACGTATGGCACGGACGTGATTCCATTAAACCAAACCGTTACTAAGAAGTTGGAAAATACTCAAAATGATGCCGGCAGATGGATAACAGGGTCGAGTAATGCTGCAGCTTTGGAAGCAGTAAGGGGGGAGCTTGGGTGGATGAAAATCAAGGACAGGGTAGATTTGGGAAAACTGTGTTACTTTAACTACTTGAGAAACCTGCCTGACAACCGGTGGTGCAAATTGATGCTCGATACCATTTGGAATTCTAATATAGAAACGGGGTGGTCAAAACATGTGAGGGAACTAATGGACAATTACTCTATAGAGGTCACAAACATAGAAGTAGGAATGAAAGAAGGCAAAAGGTTTGTCAAAGAGAGAGTCATGGAAGATTGCAATCGAAACTGGCGAGCAGGGGTTAGCGTGAAAAGATCACTGCAGGGGTTACAATATAAAGAAAAGCCAGCTTTTGAGAAGTACCTAGATGGCACCTTTGGAGGGTCACTGCTGTTCAAACTGAGATCAAGATCACTGGAGCTTCGGGGAAAAATTGGGAGAGATGGGGAAAAGGGATGCCAAATGTGCCACTCTGGAGTAGTGGAGACCCTGGAACATTTTCTCTTGGAATGCCCACAGTATATACCTCATAGAATAAAATTTACTGGAAGAATAATGCAGAAGTGGGGTGAAGAAACAAAGGATAGATGGCTGAAGGGGGACACGAGGGAGAGGGTAGGAATGCTTATTGAAGAAATTGAAAAAGAGGAAGTGAGGGACACTATTAAGCAGTTTATATCTGAATGCTGGGAGAAGAGGAGGGGAAGAGGGGGTGGGGTGCAGGGGGAATGATGGCCTTCTCTTATGAGGACCGCGACAAATCAGCGGCTGGCCAAAGAGTTATTATTATTATTATTATTGCTTGTACCGTAACCGTGTGTATGTAGCAAATATTGGTTGCGTAAAAGAGAACTTGTTTTTGTTCTGAATCGAGAAGAGCAAGCCTTTGTCTTTTTGTTTTCGTTGTGGCGTCTGCATAGCAGGATAGCTATCAAAAAGACTTTTTTGTTTTTGTTAAATCAGACTTTTTTTGTTTTTGTTAAAATACAAGTTAATATTTTCATTTTTTTAATTTTGAAAAACCAATCCCACCCAGTTATTATGACTCATTATACAGTATTATATATACTATGCTTCATTTTAAAGAATATTCCATGAAAAGAACCTCGAATATGAATGAATTATGTTGTGAATGGATATTTTAGTCGACTTTAGGAGAAAATTGTCTGACATTTTTTTTTCCATTCTATATCGGACACCCACCCCCTCCTCAAGTCAGTTTTTGATGACATTCTCGAATATTTTTCGTATTAAGGTTATTAAGGGGGTTACTTTTGTTAATAAAGCTTCTAAATAGGCTTTTATGGTCAATTTGTGACATTTTGTTACTGTTTGGGGCACAAAAGATGCCATAATAGTGAAAAAGGAAAACAATTACATTAACTGTTTACACACATTTTCCTTGGCACTTGACCACCCACCCACCCTCACCTATGTTCACGCATTTTTTCCGCCTCCCCCCCCCCCCCACCTCTGGCTTCACAGACAGTTTTAACCCTTTATCCAACGAATCGGCCGCATCCGCCCGCGTAATATACAAATTCAGCAGTTGAAAAAATATTACTTTTCAAAAGATTTCAACAAAACCATATCATGTGACCCCTCATTGGAACGAGCTCGTTCCAACGAGCGGTCACATGATATGGTTTTGTTGAAATTTTTTGACAAATTTGAAAAAATGATATTTAAAATAATAAATTTTGATATCGTCTTCGTTGGTTAAAGGGTTAAGGCTGTCAGGGCCAATGGTGACAATTGCACCAAAACAATTCTTTTGGCACAAAAAATATACTCAAAGGCTTTGCGGTTTATTATTTCAGTGCGTTGTTTTCGATAAAATCTTTGTCTGACGACTCAGGAGAGACAACATTCACGCCGCCTCAAGTAATCTATAAATAACAGATATATTCATGGTTCTTTGTCATGAACTGAATTAACATTTCATCCATTCAATCGGAGCTTTTTCAAAACATTTCTCTGTTACTTGATCTGTTTTTATCTTGCTTACTCTTTTTTATAATCCTTCTGTAAGATACTATAAATGCTCTCGTGATATCCTTGGCCAAAGCAGTTGAGTATGATAATTCTTAACCCATTCAAACGTATGTGAGTTTCTGTGTTTATCACACACCTCCCATGTAACAACCAGTCTACACGAAAACTGAACTAAAAGCACTCTTCTACGGCAGCGTGGAAGCGTCAGTCGATGTTTATTTAATAATCTGAATTAACAGATTACTAATCCGAGTATTCAATTTACTAATCTGATTTTCAGGTTATTACAAGACTGTTTATTCAGACTATTACAAGACTGTTTATTCAACTTAGTACAAGACTGTTAATTCCGATTACTAATCTGAATATTTAGATTATTACAAGACTGTTTATTCAGATTATTACAAGACTGTTTATTCAATTTAGTACAAGACTATTAATTCAGATTACTAATATGAATATTCAGATTACTAGTCTGATTTTCAGGTTATTACAAGACTGTTTATTCAGACTATTACAAGACTGTTTATTCAACTTAGTACAAGACTGTTAATTCAGATTACTAATCTGAATGTTCAGATTATTACAAGACTGTTTATTCAGATTATTACAAGACTGTTTATTAAATTTAGTACAAGACTATTAATTCAGATTACTAATCTGAATATTCAGATTACTTATCTGATTTTCAGATTATTACAAGACTGTTTATTCAGACTATTACAAGACTGTTTATTCAACTTAGTACAAGACTGTTAACTCAGATCACTACTCTGAATATTCAGATTATTACAAGACTGTTTATTCAGATTATTACAAGACTGTTTATTCAATTTAGTACAAGACTGTTAATTCAAATTACTAATCTGAATATTCTGATTACTAATCTGTATACTCGGATTATTCCAAGACTGTTTATCCAGATTATTACAAGGCTAATAGTAGGAGATGTATGGATCGTCCCTTATTGACCGGACCTACCCTCCCCCCCCCCCCCAGCCCCGGACCTAGGAAGTGATACTTCATGCTACATCCGGGTTCTTCTGTTGGAAAGGTATAAAAAGGGTGTGAAGGTTTTTTCCATTAGGAATTTGATACCCACCCCCCAAAATTAGAGTAAATCGCACATAAATTGTTTGTTCGACAATTTCAACAGGTATTGTTTGCTGGAACATGGTTTGTATTGTTCCAGTCACCATTCCCAACATTTAATCTGCCCACAACCAGCTAGTGGAGATAAAACAGAACACTCCAGAGTTTGCAACTGGAATTTGTCCCATTTCTTGACAGGTTTAGGTATTTATTCAAACTTTCTCACAGTCAGTGTATACATGAATAAACAGGAGAGTATACAGCATATACTGGTATTTTACTTGAACAGTATTAAGACAGGTGTAGCAGGAACAGGTGTGAAATAATTTGAAAATTTTGATGTTTTACCAGATTTCACCATTGTATTTGCTGCTATTTTTACTGATTTCTGCCTGTTTCTACCCATTTCTATACTCGATTTTAGTTTCATCGGTCTAATCTGGTGTCACGCTGGTGTCGGGACAGTGTATCTCACCCACTGCCCTATAAACCAACTTTGATTAGCATCATTGCTTCTGGTCTTCATTGGTTTGAGGGATGGGGGAGCCAAAGTTATTGGAATATTTCAATGTCCCATCCACAGTCACACATTCACTCAATCGCATACTTAATTAAATTCGCAATATTGCAAATAGTCCATTGAAAATGTACCTCACTTGACATATACTGGTCTGAATTCAATGAAATATTTTTCCAACCTGAGGGAGATGGCAGGTAGACAGCCAATCTGGCTATGCCATCTTCCAGCAATACGAGCTATATGTTGCTATTTATAAGTTGAAATTTGTTACATTGTAAAAAAACATGCATGCTATCTATCTACCTACCTACCTACCTACCTACAAATAAGTGGATGTAGTATGGGTAAAAAATTCAGTCCAAATTTTGCTAATATTTTTGTTGCAGAATGGGAAAGAGGTTCTCTTGCAAAAGCAAGAAAACAGCCATTATGTCATCACAGGTTCCAAGACAACATTTTCATCATATGGCCCCATGGCCGTGATGACTTCAACGAATTCTTGGAAATCTTGAACAACCACGATGAATCCATTAAATTACAGCCCTGCATTTCAGAAAATACCATTGACTTTCTGGATGTGACTGTATTCAAGGGCCCTCAGTTCCGACATGCACTAGACACAAAAATCTTTTTAAAACCGACCGATTCTCACCAACTTCTCCATAGAGCATCTTATCACCCACCCAAACTATTCAGTGGGTTGGTAAAATCTCAAGTTATTCGATTCCATAGAAATTGTACGAACAGAAGCGACCTCAATCACGCATGTTCAATTCTTTTCAAAACACTTGTTAAACGCGGTTACTCAAAACGACTTTTGCGAAAAATTAAATCTGATACAATCCGTGAGATAGAGACACCCATTCGGGTCTCTGAACCAACGCACCCCACGAAAATTCAGCATAACCGCCCAGTTCTGGGAAATGGATCAGTAAATCTATGTCAACGCAAAATGTGTTACATACATCGTATGAACTACATGAATACCGGTGTGACAGGAATGGAAGTCCGTAGGAAAATTAGTCCCTCTGGACTATTATTCCGCGGAATTATAGTCCTAGGTCTAACATTTCTAGGAATAGTAGTCCGCCGGACTACTATTCTTAGAAGTGTTAGACCTAGGACTATAATTCCGCGGAATAATAGTCCAGATGGACTAACGTTCCTACGGACTTCCATTCCTGTCACACCGGGAAAACATTTTTAGCGAACAAACCCGTATGTTTTACCAAGTTAGAAACAGCTTCAACTGTGATTCTGAAAACATTATTTATTTAATCGCATGTAAATTATGCCATATCCAATATGTCGGCCAGACGAAAAACCCTCTGCGCGTCAGAATGCAAAACCATTTATCAGATATCCGTTTAGATTCAGCAAAGGCAGTCTCAGACTACTTTAACCTCCAGGGTCATGACATTAAGTCACATTTCAGTTTTCTACTCCCCACGTGGAGACACCGTGGCGTTGTGTATTAAGACATTTTGTGTGTCGATGAGAATTTGCCTTCAACCGCTTCAAGCTCTACTCGTGGTGAGTTGTACAATACGTCCACCGTGGACTGGTCACCTTCCACGGACGCAGTAATGTTAGATTCCAAACACTAATTATAGGGATAATCATCAAAAATTTGATTAATGAAGCAACGGGTACAACCCGGGTACAGCCCGGTGCTTCATTAATTAAAATTTTGCTGATGATGATTTTTATTATCTGGTAAACTCAGGCCTGGACATCACCACCCACGCATGGATTACGACCATACCACTGCGACTGTACTGTAAGTTCGAGAGTCCGGCAGCCGCTCAAAACTGCTGGGTAGTTCTCTCGGGATACTCCAGCAACCACCACCCATACATCTGTCCGACAGTATGCGATCCTGGTTGTTGAAGGTGTCGTTAAACCCCAATAAACAACCAAGCAAACAATTGAGGCTCGGCCGTTTCTTTTAAATGTTACAGCTAAAACAGATAGTGTGGATAACTTCATCACGTGTCTGGAAGTTTTACCTCCACTTTTGTGAAACCGACTCTTCATATCTTGCACACGAGATCTATCATTTACCATATCTACATTTCCTCATGTTTATAGTTGGACGTTGTATGAATGCATTTATCTTTAAATGAGATAAACATTAGACAGATGGGTAAACATTACGAAAATGCAACTCTAATATTTTTGGATATTTACTGAGACGATGAAGTACATTTCAGACCACACAGAGCGATGCGTTGTTCAACAATAAATTATAATTGTCTGCGCAGTATATCATCTATTCCTTTAACATGCCAAACACAAAATTTCTGCCCAATGTACTGATTGCATTGTTTTTGTTCTTGTTAATGCATGGTTTTCCATTTTGGGGTTAGTGCCTGCCATATGAAACAAAACAGGACTGTCAGCCTGCAAAAATGTTATTCTAATAGTAGAGCTGGGTATTTTTTCATTTTTTTTTGGGGGGGGGGAGGGGGGGGGGTGGGTGGGGAAGGGTCCTTCTTGTTTTCCGGTTCTGTTCCGGTTTTGTGTCAAACCGCAAAACCAACCGCAAAAACCTCCCAAACGGTTTTACTGTGTTTGCGGCTGATTAAAGCATCTTACTGGGAGGGAAGGGGGCTAGAGGCCCCTATGAACAGTCGTCAATTAGTCTATCCGGCAAAGCGGCAAATACGTCGTGTTCTCATTGTCACACTTTCTCCTTTATTGACTTGTCCATCGGACAAGTCAATAAAGGGGGAAATATGACAATGAGAAAACAACAGGGATTAGATGAACTTTATTTCCTGTTTTACCCTAATTTATGGGTTTTTTTTAACTCAATAGGTATAGCAATTGTTCCCCTAGAACCCCTAATAATGCCCAAAGGGAAGCTAGGTTCAACCCAATGGAGATACTTACAGAAAGGAGTTTGTGCCATGTTAAAAAGTCTGACGTATTATTTGCTATATGTTCTTGACACATAGAAAAACCGAACCGAAACTGACATTTTTCCTGCAAATGAACCGAAACCGAATCAGATGAATCCAAACCTCCCAGCACTATTTATAAGTAAGGAAAAAACTACTGTCCTCGTACGAATCCTTTCGCCTTAAAGTACTGCTTTTGTTGAATTCAAGGACCTCTATAATCGTGTGTTTTTATTTCGAACGGGCTGATGACGAATATCTGAAACTTTCGAAAACGTTTACAAATACACAATGATCCCATCCCGCTGAAAGGGTTAGTACTGGACAGTTTATGCCTTTCGACCTGGTGTGCATATGTTTTGTTAGCAAAGGAAAATCTGCTGTGCAACAGAGAGACAACAAACGCTGAATTGTAAAGGGATATTGTAAAATGATATTTTTCTTCCAACAGATATTTGGTAGTTATTAATGATCCCCCTTTTAAGACAAAGTAGACTGTGTTATATTATTGTAATTAATAGTTTGTTGGGGTGTCCATTTTGGAAACCGGCGTTAAAAGAAATCATAATCTAAACAATGGAACTGTTTTTCAACGTTTTCTATTCAAATCTTCTCAACAATTTTTCAAGACTGTAACAGGAAATGTATCAAATCACTCCAACAAAACGAGTTCTAAGTGTACGGATTTTTCCTTAGAAACGTTTTCTGGTGACGTATCTTAGATCAGAGAAGATGCTCTCTGTACAACAATTGCACACAGTTTGTTTGTTCATTGTGGTTTAACGACACTTTAAACACACGGGGTACATCGGGTTGGACAGTTTTATGGGTGGAGGAAGCCGGAGTACTCGGCGTGAATAACCGAGTAGCTGCGAATAAATGTCAGTCCGGCAAAATAGGAGTTAACAGCCGTTAACACTTTACCTAACATGAAAAGCAGACGACACTTGCAAACAAAATACTTGAATAACTAATTTGTTTCATTTCCTGTGTCAAAAACATAGGTTAATAGCGCTGGCCGGTTTTGGCCGTTACGTTGGGTAAAAAGTTAAAATCACGTGCTCCATCGACGAGCAGTACGCTTTCGTACACAACGCCACCGTGCCCATACGTGGACATCGAGATTAAGGACGAACGCAGACGACGCGGGTCACAATCGAACCTACGACTTTTCGATTTAAAGTCCATTGCTTGAATCAAGGCGACACCGCGCTCCATATTCTACCCAGTAAAACCGTGTTGTACCATACGAAATCCAGATGGGGCTTCCTATCTGGTATCTCATTCGTCTCTCATCCCTGTCATCCTCGAAAATGGGATACTGAATGTTGGTTATGATGTATTCTGAACTCAGTTGTTTTGTAAAACTTAACTTCTAACATGTAGAGTATCTTCTGGAATATTTTAACATAAAATCCAATCGTGGTTACTGTGACGTTGTGCATCAGTTTGATGAAAAAATCAGTACCGGTCCGTCGCTTCGAACTCGTCTGTACTTGGGATTCGGCCTTAGGGAACTCCAATCAAAAAGGGGAAGGAGAGAACAAGAATAGGGAGAAGGAGAATATGGACACCATATATCCATACCTTGTCAGGCCTCTGGGTACCCTTACAAAGGTCTCATTCTTCGAAAGTCCGTTACGTTGGCTTCGAGGACCATCATAGCCCATCTCATGAATCGAACAAATCGAACCTCAGCAGTACAGTTTCCCTGGACTGGTCATAATCCACGCGTGGGCAGTGATGTCCACGCGTGCGTACACCAGGTAGTAACAACTAACCAGCAGCAAAATTTTAATTAATGAAGCACCGGGTTGTACCCGGTGCTTCATTTATTATATATTTGATGCTTTATTCCTATAACTAGTGTTTGGAACCTAAAATCATTGCGTCCGTGAAAATATTGCCCACCCGTAGAAAGTGACCAGTCCACGGTGGCTGTACTGTATACAGGATCCGCGATATGAAGTAGTTATGCATTGATATGTATGGAGGGCTGTGGTCTCATATACACATGCCATTTTAGGCTGTGCGTCATCGCTGGTGTTCTAATTTTCTGACAAAAATTAGTATGAACACGGGTAAAACTAATGATTTCACCCACTTTTTTATTAGTCGTAATGCCTCTATAGTAAAGTGTCTTGCGACTTTTCACTCAGAATTTTAAACTTCAGAGTAAAAAATCCCAGAATCATCCCCTCTAGAGGCTTTAACACTCGTCAACATGTCTCGTAGCCACAGACAACTTCGACCCATCACTGGAAAATTCAAATAAATGAAGCCCAGAAGTCATTCATGAAAAGATTGATCCAATTTGCAGGGACAAGTATTGTTCATGGGAATCGGTATTAAGTGCCTTGACACAACGCAGTTACCCACGGCGGGGATCGAACCGTGGACCTTTCCGTTTGCGGTTCAACGCCGTAACCACTGAGCCATTGCGCTCCCATAGAGATGGTATGAAACGCGTGGATAGAATGTGAAGCCCTGTGTTTCCTGCAGTCCAGGACAAAGCGCAAATATAGACATTCGGCACTCAACTGAACAAACTTCATGTTTCAATAAAGTAATAATCAAGAAATAATAATTATTGATAGTTTTACACTGTTCATTTATTTAAAACAAACTATAATTACACTTTGTATGAGCTGCGGTGAAATCGAGAAAATAATTAAATAGTTGTGGACGTTCGTTAATTATTAAAGTCAGGGAGCCGACAAACAGAGACATGACCATCGCTATTCAGGTGACAGGATATTGCTGTCCTAGCCAGAATAGTAGGGCAACCAAGGTCATAAAAAAGTCTTTTGATGGCATACTCGTGTTAATAGCAAGGACATGCCGCCACCTAACTTCACAACGAATACTCTGAAGGATCAATCCGGATGCCCATCTGGGTTTTGACCTTTAATGTCATTTCAAGGTTACCAGAGAGGGCAGTTTGGGGGTATTGTCAGGTATCGGCGTACGGCATCACATTTTGTCTCGTTTTTCATTGTTACGTCATATGATATTGTGGAAAGTTAGTATCGATAAATAAGATGATTTATAGAACAAAACTGTATCATTGCTCTGGAACAAAATCGATTCGAGTCTCTTAATCGAAATCAAATGGAACCTCGAATCGAATACAGGCATTTTGAAGACACGTCTGATAGAAGATTCCAACCACATCATCAAGGCATGCCTTCGTCGAAGGCATGCCTTGACGATGTTGTTGGAATAATACCCAGTAAGGATTTCTGTTCAAAAACAGAAACAAGTGCAAGAATTCTGTACTGGGCATTGCACGAGGCTAGCCGCTAGCAACCGTGAGTTCATCGTCCCTACTGCTTGAAATTTAAAATTTGCTTTCAGCAGTGGTAGTGACTAATGGAACTGGAATTAGTGAGGATGGTGGCATGGGTACAGATACTTTTTTATGTTAACATATCGAAAATTACACTCAGTCTTTATTTTCGACACTATTTATATACAATTCCTATCTCAGCTATACATTTTGTGAGACGACTTAGAGGACTGATACCATGTGATATTCCAGTGAAAAGATTCGAAGGAAAACGAATCGGACAGCCGATTTCGAATCGAACCAAATATCGACCTAAGATTCGGAATTGAATCGAATCTAATCTCGAAGCTTCGTAGGGCCCTAAAAATACTAGATAGATTAACTAGATGCTTTTGAAATCACAAAGCGAATTTCCAGAAATTATTGAACGAAGCACGACCAACGCCATTTTGTGGCAAAAACCGTTTTGGCTGCCATATTTGATTTGTATTTTCAAAATTTCGAAGAGGAATGTTGAAAATGAGGTTGAAATGAAAAAGTAAACACGGGAACGTAAAATTGGCGTCGCTGGCATCGGGGGTTCAAAATATTAATTCTGAAAGGTAGAGTTATTGGTGAGATATGATCAAAGTAGCATAAACTTTGATGTGACGTAAAACCGTCAAAACGGTGATAAATCTCGGAAAATGAAAAAAACAGCTATCTCCTATTTTTTAGCACTCCAACATACTAATTTTTTTTTTAATCCGGCACATTTTCATTTTTCAACCTATGACCGCCCCCCACCCCCCTCCCCTGCTCATGACGTTACCTCAGAGTTCGGCCATAACGATCCGGATTATTGTACGGCAGCATGAAATATTTAGATATGGTTTTCTGTGAAGATTATATTCCCAAAACGTCGAAAGACGGAGCCTCGAAATGATTTTCAAAGTAACTGGTTTAGAAAAACTAAAAAAATCGGCATCGCTGGCATTGGGTGCGTAAATTTGACATGAAAATATAACTTTAATTAATCAGAAAGCAATGTGTGGATTTCCATAGCTATGTCATTTATAAATAGGAAGCTACATGAATCACAAGGTCGCGTTTTTAAAGAAATATATCAAAAATAGACAGAATTTTGAAGTGACGTAAAAACGTCAAAATGGCACAAATCGATAAACAAACAAAAAACAACAGCTGTCACTTAATTTTTAGAGCTCTACAATGTACAAAAATTTTTAAAAAATCCAATGCTTTTTAAATTTTGAGCCTGTAACCCTCCACCTACCCACCCCCACCCCCCAAGAACGTCACCTTCTTGTTCCGCAATGACGGTTGGGGGGTTTATAGAATGGCAGGTTATTTTGGATATGTTTTTTGTGGAGATTACAATCCCAAAATTTCGAAAGCGTAAGCCTCAAAATGAGTTTGAAACTAATAGGTCAAGAAAATGACGTAGACTTGGCGTCGCTGGCATCAGAGGCGACATTTTAATTCTAAAAATTGATAAGCGCAATTTTAACTCATTACCCAACGAATCGGCCACACCCGTCCGCGCAATATGCAAATTCAGCAGCTGAAAAAATACTATTTTTAAAAAATTCCAACAAAACCATATCATATGATTCCTCTTTGGAACGAGCTCGTCGAGCTCGTTCCATGGAGGGGTCACATGATATGGTTATGATATGGTTTTGTTGAAATTGTTTGAAAAATTTTAAAAATTGATATTTAAAATAATAAATTTTTATGTCGTCTGCGTTGGTTAAAGGGTTAAATGCACAAAAAAGGGTGGGCGCTGTTTTATAACTGTGTAAAATATATATGTACGGAGATAATG
The DNA here is from genome assembly GCA_031216915.1 of Pictodentalium vernedei. Lineage (NCBI taxonomy): Eukaryota > Metazoa > Mollusca > Scaphopoda > Dentaliida > Dentaliidae > Pictodentalium > Pictodentalium vernedei. The sequence continues at coordinate 59,892,427 of CM062294.1, read as the reverse complement.
GAATCACAAAAGAAGCGTTTTTAATGAAATATGTCAATATAGCCTAAACTTTGGAGTGATGTAAAAAAATCAGCTATGGCGAAAATCGAAAAACCGTGAAATACAGCTGCCTCCTAATTTTTGTAGCTCTACAACATATTAAAATTTCATGAAAATCGGCCATTTAATTTTCTGGTGACGTTGATGCCAATAACGTCACCCAAAAATTCGGCCATAACCTTTGATAATTTCCCAGATCGGTACCATTATTTAGATAGGCGTTTTGATGGAGATGATGATATATCCAAAATATTAAAGTGGGAGGTCTGATATAGAAGTTGATATTAAAAGACAGAGAAAAAAAAACGTTAAAAGTAACGTCCCTTTGGATAAAGGCCGGATATTAGAGAAAAAATTCCTAATTGTATTAGCTGAAAATGATGTATTCAAAATATTAAAGTGGGAGGCCTGATAGAAGAGTTATTATTAAAAGATAGAGAAAAAACTTTAAGGGTAACGTCCCTTTGGATAAAGGCCGGATATCAGAGAAAGAATTTCTAATTGTTTTAGTAGAAAATGGTGTGTCAAAAATATTAAAGTGGGAGGCTTGGAAGAGGACTTGAAATTAAAAGACTGAGTAACGTCCCTTTGAATAATCGCCGGATATCAGAGGAAGAATTCCTGATTGTATAAGTAGAAAATGATGTATCCAAAATTTTAAAGTGGGAGGCCTGATAGAGGAGATGATATTAAAAGAAAGAACGTTAAAAGTAACGCCCCTTTGGATAAAGGTCGGAAATCAGAAAACAAATTCTTTATTGTATAAGTAGAAGTTGCCATTACCAAGAGAACCACATTAGTCACTATAGCTTTAGCAACGTGATTGTCGTGTGCTTAAAAGAAAACAAGAAAAAGGCTGAGGATTCCAATAAGTCATTTCATCTTAGTTGAACGACTTAATAAAAGATTTCGATTGAGATCAGATTACGATTACGAACATAGTGATGAAACTGTACCCAATACAGTACGACCGGCGTGGACTGGACACTTTCCATGAGTGGGCAATATTTCTACGGATGCAATACTATTAGGTTCCAGACACTAATTATAGGAATAATTATCAAAAATTGAATTAATGAAGCACCAGGTACAACCCGGTGTTTCCTTAATTAAAATTTTGCTGGTGATGATTTTTATTCACTGGTAAACGCATGCGTGGACACTCCTGTCCGCGCGAATAATACGACCAGTCCACGGCGACTGTACTGTTTGAGCTGTGTATATGTCCGTTGACCCATCTGCATCTTTTCTCGCAATCTAACACGGGTTTCAAAAGCAATCGACTGCACAATGACCTTCTTAACTTTATTCCCCAAAGTCGCTCCCTTTCTGACTACTATGATACTGTTTCATGACTAACAATGGTTAATGGGGAGGGAAAGAGATGGCTTTAGCACTTAATTCAAGAAACGTAAAGGCGGACCTTCATGGGTAATCGAATCAGAACAAGATGTTCTGATTTGCTAGCCCAAGTTGGTAAGCCTTTGCGTTTGGTGTTTAGAGACTGTTCGTTGGGATCGCAAATGCAAGATTCTGGTGATATTGAAATAATTTTTAAATAGTCACCTCGGCAATGCTCCGAATCGCGAAAAGCATAACATTATTGGCGATATCCTCGCCACTTTTCAAAGGGGAAATCGCGAAGAAGAAGGAAAAGAAATGTAGCAAAATGAATCACTGCGTCGGAACCATGTAGATGAGCAAGGGTGAATACTCATGCATCACATGTTCAAACGGTAAAGTCATAGTTATGGCATGTTGGTTTGTAGCTAACTGTGCGCAGCCAGCTCTCAATGCCACAGTCAAACGTCTTTGATGCAGGGCAGTTCTTTCTCTAAGCAGCTACATCTTGCCGATGCACAGTTACACTGGCATTCACACACGTACTTGGAACAACTGGTAGTTTCAGCCATACAACTTTTTGATATGTCTCCTCCACAGTCTTCAGAAAACTATCCTGGGGATTTGCTGTGACGGTGGTTTCTCGGTCAGCTTCCAACCAAATGCTGGCCCTACAGCTCGGTCTTGTTATATGCAGAAGAAGAGAATCCAGTGTTGGTGGATATTTCTTATCTTCTCTTGTACCGTTCATGAACAAGTTGATTCGAACTGTGTCGATATATCTTGGCAATGAACCGCATAATTTACAAACAAAATTCTCATCCCCCTTTGAGTTCTCTCATCACTTCCGCGTTCGGGTCCATTCACAAACTCCCCAACCAGACTTCACGCTGGCTTGAATTTGTTGTGCCACGTGGGATCTTTGTCAGTGCTAAATGATTTTATTGGTGCAAAATGAAAGATTTCAGCGTAAAATTGAATTATTTATTTATTTATTTATTAGTGTTTAAGGTCATATACTTATGCACAATGGCTAATCATGACCGTGACAGTTTTATGAGTGGAGGAAGCCGGAGTTCCCGGAGAGAACCACCGAGCAACGACGAGCAGCTGCCAGCCTCTCCAACATCGTAACTCCGCACTGCAGCACAGACTGGGTTAGATTGGTTGAAGACATGCGTACCATCGACGTGCAGTACGCCTTACTACACGGCGTCATCGTGCCCCCATGTGGAGAATTGGAGTTAAGTGCCTTGCCCAAGGACACAACGCGAGAGTCCGAATTGATCGCTCAGACGGTCACCTATCCAATGATTAACCGGGCTCAGCGTTGCTTAACTTCGGTGATCTGACGAGAACCGGTTGACGCAACACCACTACGCACCCGCGTCAAATGGAATCTGATGATGATGATGAGAACAAATTAACCACATATCGCCGCTTTGATAAGAATCCGATAAATTAATTCACTTAAGAGCCATGATTATGAATTTTAGTAATGGACTGCGTGCCAGACGTGCATCGTGTTCCGCCTGTGCCGACAGACAGCGATTTTATCGAAAAAGTGGAACTGAAATAATACTAAATCATTAATCCTTTAAGAGCTACTCAAAGTGCATTTCTGTGTCAAATGGTGGTGCCAGATGCTGTATTTTGGTGCCGAACGAATTTTGCTAGTGCAAATGGCACCGTGTACTCCCAACATCGTGAACGCTGGTCACAACATGTCTTCTTCCCAAACCCCCGAAACGATGATGCAATGTCGCATCCACTTATTGCATGGAATCCAATCAAGTTTTCCTTCTCACTCTTTGGAAGGTTCTTTGCTGTAACATGCACGGGGTAGTGAAGTCTGTTTCTGTCAGACCCGTATATCACTCAAATCTCCTCAGCTCGTTCTAAGAGAGATACTATACTTACCTTAACGTCCGTATCGTTACTAGCATATACAGTACGGTCGTCGTGGAACGGTCAAAATCCATGCGTGGAAAATATTTTCACTCGTACGTTAACAGTGAATCTCTGATACAAAACAATTGATTCGCCATCAAATTTTCAGTGATTGAAGCACCGGGTTCGACGCAGTGCGTCTTTCATTGAACATTTGCTGAAACGTTCTGATTATTGTTTGAGAAAAGTGCCCGTGGGCAACACTGATCACGAGTGGAGTTTGATCATTCCACGGCGGCTGTACTGTATCAGCCTCTAATAACCGCATAACAAAGTTCTAATTGCATGCAGGTTGAGTCGTGGCCTGGCCGTGCTTAGCATGTGATTAAGATAATCACGTCTTGTCAATGGGGTGATATGACGTCAGTGTCGTACTTTGAGTGTGATTAATCCTTTTTCGAAACCACCCCGTAATATACAAATCCAGCAGTTGAGAAAAATTCAAACAATTTGAACAAAAGCATATCATGTGACGCATATTGGGACGAACTTGTCCCATTGAGGGTGGCACATGATACGGTTTTGTTGCACTTTTTTTAAATTTAAAAATTATGTTTTAAATAATAAATGTTGATAGTGTCTGTTTTGTTGTATAATGGATTAAGATTTCCGCGTCTAGTCAACGGGACGATATGGCGCCAGTGTCATTGCTGAAATTGCAGGAAGCCACGATCTCCAACTTCTCCGGCAAATCTTGTCCCAGCAGCGATGAAGACATTTGATATGAAGGTGGCGAAATCTGCCTTGTTCTCGGAAAGATCACTGAAGAGTTCACTTAAGGTTTACTACTTTCATTATTTATTTATTTATTTATTTATTTATTTATTTATTTATTTATTTATTTATTTATTGGTGGTTAAGGTCACATATTTCTGCACAATGGCTAATTATGACCGCGACAGTTTTACGGGTGGAGGAAGCCGGAGTACCCGGAGAGAACCACCGAGCAACGGCGAGCAACTGTCAGCTCCCCAACATACGAACTCCACACAAGCAGGGTTAGCATTGGTTGGAGACAGGTGCAGTACGCCTTAGTACACAACGTGCAGTACGCCTTAGTACACAACGTCACCGTGCCCCCACGTAGGCAAGGGGGTGAAGTGTCTTGCCCAAGGACACAACGCGGTTGCCGAAGGTGGGATTCAAACAGAGGGCCTCTCGGCTTGCAGCCTGCACCTCTACCTACTGAGCCACCGCGCCCTCACTACTTTCATTCAAGTTTGTTGTTTTTAATAGACATTTATACTAGTTTAATACAAGCAAATTACCGCAACAGTCAATTGATCTGTGTTGTTGTATTCCGTTGAGTTGACGAGATGAGATCGGCCAGATCAAACTTGACGCCTGCGGCGTCACGTTTGATCAGATCGATCTCCTCTCGTCAACTCAACGGAATACAACAACACAGATCAATTGACTGTTGTGGTAATTTGTTCATTATATGACAATTAGTACTTTAAACTGATCACAACACCTGAAAAATCAAATATAACAAGAATTATATTAGCCAAATAACCGTTAACAATTTATGGAATTGAGGTATCCCAAATGAGTAGTAATATTGAACGTTCGTGTCGAGCATGAAACTTGATCGTCAAAACAATGAAGGCAAGACTTGAATTTCAATCGGAATCGCTTTCGATAACACAGATTCTCCGACGTTTTGTTTGATTCGCGTCTTGAAAATAGTTGTTAAATGTTATTTTGCAATTGTTTAGCACGGCATTTTCAAATAGACTTCGATTGGAATGTTTGTCAATATGGTTTAACGAGGAGACACTCGTGTTTATGTTCTGTGCTTATGATCTATATTTATTTATAGGTCACGGGTAGAAATAGTCTGTTCACGTGCGCCTCGTTTGAGACAGGCATGGTAACGATCTGAAAAACTTGACATTCTTGTTTCCCGGAGAGCTGGATTTGATGGGCAAACTACAGTAGTATTGAGGGGCTTTTTGTGGTAGTCATATAATAAAGACTCACACCATTGGTGTACTTATTTAGCTGCAGAGAGAAACGTGTTTCAAACGAATTGATTTGGGCGTAATATACTTCAAATTACCTTTTCTGTGTCGAAACTCTGTATTGTTCTTTCTGCAATTTATCGAATTTCAACATCACGGACAGTCGGAAAGACGATTGCACCGTCATTAAGGTGGCTTGATTCCACGTGGTTCTCTTCCATGTTAATATAGTCTAACGATTATACATGTTTTGGCTACCTTCTCACATCAAGTATATGAAAATACGATGAGATGCCAATGAAGTTTGGGCAGAATATTGGGGATTTGTCAGTGAAGGCAGGGCTGTTTTTCCATTTCAGGAGAGTTGTGGAAGGATGTTATATTCAAGTGGAAATATTATGTTCCTGCACTTTTTGCACAGAATTGGACACAGAAAACATCTGGAGACATATTCACCAATGGCCCTTGGTTTAGACATATTTTCATCCCTGTCTTAAATCGTCATGAAAATCGATTTTCAATAAAGTTATCACCCTTGAAATTATTAGACGGGGGAGGATGATCCAATTATGAAGCAAGTAATTGTTGAGAATGCACCTATGACATCAATAGTAGATAAGCCAAGTTTCCTGTTGTTACTTCTAATAAACGAAAACTACAGACACCTCTCGGAGCTGTCTGTTGTTTTCGTTTATTATAAGTAACAAAAGGAAACCTGGCTATATCAATATTGACTATGAGACCCATTATTGTTAATTACATCTTGACAATGCCTTCTCATGCTACCAGTCAGGTTCCAGGTGGTCCTTTGTGGGATGTTGCTCCATTCTTGGACCAGCATGGCACCAAGCTCCTGGACACTTTTTGGTCGGACTGAAATTGCAAGCTGCAACTCATTCCAGACATGTTCGATTGGACTGAGGTCAGGGGACCTTGCTGGCCCGTCCATACGCTCAATCCCCTCCATCTGTCGGTATTCCCGGACAGCATAGGCAACATGAGGACGGACATTATCTTCCATCAGAATGAATATATATCACCGACTGCACCTGCTTACAATCTGATGTGGGCATCCAGGATCTCATCAATATACCGTTGTGCAGTCAATGTACCACGGTCAAGGACACATAGCTCTGTACGTCCATCCAGCTGATGCCGCCACAGACCATTATTGACCCTCCATCATAGCGGTGATGCTCAGCAATGTTGCTGCATGGAATCACTCTCCTGTTCTTCTCCACACCCTAGAAGGCCTATCTGTGTTGTCTAGGCAGTACCTTGACTCATCTGTAAAAAGGACAGGTCGTCAATCTTCTCTGGTCCATCCAACGTGATCCGTGGCCCATTCATATCGTGCCTGGCGGTGGTTCTTGGACAGCTAAATGCGAATACATGGTCTTCTCGATCGGAGGCAATCTTCGTGCAACCTTGCCCGGATAGTCTGCGTCGAAACATTTACCCCGGATGCATTCTGAAGGTCACTGCGAAGCTGGGTTGCTGTGTCAAAGCGGTTCCTACGGGCCTGAATGATCAAAAACCGGTCTTCAGCTGCAGATGTTGCCCTGTCTCTGCCACCACCATGTCGTCTGACTGGTGTACCATACTGCTGAAATCTTGCCCAGGCTCTGGTGATCACCGTATGGTGCACACCAAGGGCTTCATCAACCTGACGATGGGTAGCCCCTTGTTCCACCATCCCTACAGCCCACCACATTTCTGCTTCAGACAAATGTCTTCTTACATTTGCATTCGCCATATTCAATCATTAAATCACAAGGGTTTGTGTTGAAAGGAAGATTGAATACCCTACACATCTCATGTACATATAGACAGCACACGAAAACATCATGGAAATCAAGGGGTACATGCTTTCCATGACTGTCACGAAAAGTCTGCCTGCCTAGAGAGCTAATGTAAACACTGGGGACAATCTCAATACATTCCTCAATCATATCCACCAAAAATATCGCAATTGTGTCACAAGAAAATTTCACAATGATATGTCAAATATGTGGTACTTAGCAAACTTTGAGTAGTATAGAAAGATGGTAAAAGCGCTGTTTTCTTATTTGTAAACCTTTACCCAACGAATCGGCCGCATCCGCTTCCGTAATATGCAAATTCAGCAGTTGAAAAAAACATTATTTTTCAAAACATTTCAACAAAGCCATATCATGTGACCCCTCGTTGGAACGAGCTCGTCGAGCTCGCTCCAACGAGGGGTCACATGATATGGTATTGTTGAAATATTTGAAAAATCTGAAAAAAACTGATATTCAAAAAAAATAAATTTTGATATCGTCTGCGTTGGGTAAAGGGTTTTAAATGGTTTTCAGTAGAGAATAATAGTCAAATGGATTGGGAACATTTTGTAAAAATCCAGCTTCTGTGTTTCAACACAACTCTATAGGAAAATAATGCAATGCAATTAAAGCCTAGAATCCACCGCAGTGCTCTCTAACTTATATTATTAACCCGTATCATTGGCGAACACACCACATGTTCATTCAATGACATTCTCAGCTCAACCCAATGGAGGATACTGCCGGTGCTCCACAAACGGGAACGCAGGGAAAGCACCTCAACAGGTCCCTATTTTATAGCTAGGTACGGTGAGGATTGAGTAGTACTGCTGAACAGTCCTAACGTTCAAAGTTGGCACGAGATTCATGCTCCTCGTCTGAAGTTTCTGAAATGATGCGCACATCGATGAGAAAGCTACGTTAACATTTCGAAATTTCAATTTTTATATGAAACTCCAATACCCTTAGTGTTAAACTTTCCAGCAAATATCTTCCATGACGACAATTGTCAGGCATGATTATTTATTTATTTATTTATTTATTTATTTATTTATTTATTTATTTATTTATTTTTAAGGTCACATATTTCAGCACAATGACTAATCGTGACGCAACATGGAGATAAAGTAATGTTTAGTCAATGGTTTAAGCCCATGTTGACCATTTTATAGAACTTTCACCACAAGCTCTGTCTAGCTGTGTCCTACTTCACCAGTAAACCAGAGCTCGTTTACGACAGTAAATAAAGCACTGCTTTCCTTCCCGAGGTACCCACGGTGTTAAACCCATTTACCCCTTCGAAACCGAGACACGCTTTTCTGGTCCGGAAACATGATACGTCATACTTTCATTTAGTTGGATCGCTGTTAAGTTTAACTGTGGGGTTGCCCAATCAGTATTCTGAACGTGCTGCTTCAAGGCTGCACGTTGAAAATATTAATCGGTTTAACCCTTTACCCAACGCAGACGATTTCAAAATTTCTTATTTTAAATATCATTTTTTATTTTTTTTTCAAAAATTGTCAACAAATCCACATCATGTGACACCTCCTTGGAACGAGCTCGACGAGCTCGTTCCAAAGAGGGATCACATGATATGGTTTTGTTGAAAATTTTCGAAAAATAATATTTTTTCAGCTGCTGAATTTGCATATTACGCGGGCGGATACGGGCGATTCGTTGTGTAAAGAGTTAACCCTAAATGATAAATATGGACTCTTCCAACTGCTTCCATTGTACTGACATGAAAGATATCACCAGTGTTTAAAGGGTTAAAAATAAGAAAACGGCATTTGTATCATCTTTTGAGGTTCTATAATCTGTGTCTGATCATTATATCAATAACGTGCGAATCGTGACATATAATACAGACACTGTCCAGTCCATTAATATAAAATGCTTGGTGGTGAGATTTGCAAGTTCTTTTTTTACGGGAAGAATAAAGACTTACAAATTACTGTTAAAGCACATTCGCTAAACAAAGAGCCAAATTAGACAGTTACTTGTTACTTAGTATTGGTGTTTGGGATACTGATAGATATTCTTAAAGACTGATAATCTTTTAACCCTTTACCCAACGCAACGACCAAACCTGACTGCGCTATTCTAAAATATCTCCAATTAATTTTCATTAGTTTTTTCATTGTTCTGTCTCAAAAACATAGGTTATGGTATAATCTGGAGCGCGGTGTCGCATTGATTCAGGCAATGGACTTTAAATCGAAAGGTAGTAGGTTCGATTACGACCCGCGCATCTGCGTTGTGTCCTTAATCCCGATGTCCACGTGTGAGCACGGTGGCGCTGTGTACTAAAGCGTACTACTTGTCCATGGAGCACATGTCTTTAACCTTTTACCCAACGAACCGATCAAAACCGGCCAGCGCTATTTACAAAAATCGCCAATTAATTTTCATTATTTTTTTTTTTTTTTTGTCTCAAAAACATAGGTTATGACCCCTCATTGGACCGAGCTCTCGTTGTTTTGCAAGTGTCGTCTGCTTTTCGTTATAGGTAAAGGGTTAAGTAGTTGCTTCTAATTAGCTTGTAGGAGATAGCTTATAATTAGCTTGCAGGAGATAGCTTATAATTAGCTGGTAGGAGATAGCTTATAATTAGCTTGTAGGAGATAGCTTATAATTAGCTGGTAGGAGATAGCTTATAATTAGCTTGTAGGAGATAGCTTATAACTAGCTTGTAGGTGATAGCTTATAATTAGCTTGTAGGTGATAGCTTATAATTAGCTTGTAGGAGATAGCTTATAATTAGCTTGTAGGAGATAGCTTATAATTATCTTGTAGGAGATAGCTTATAATTAGCTTGTAGGAGATAGCTTATAATTAGCTTGTAGGAGATAGCTTATAATTATCTTGTAGGAGATAGCTTATAATTAGCTTGTAAGAGATAGCTTATAATTAGCTTGTAGGAGATAGCTTATAATTAGTTTGTAGGAGATAGCTTATAATTAGCTTGTAGGAGATAGCTTATAATTAGCTTGTAGGAGATAGCTTATAATTAGCTTGTAGGAGATAGCTTATATAAGCTTTGGCTTGCTGTTGAATCCCTTTTCATAAAATTGTAATTAATCACGTTGTCTTAAACTTTATGTAAATTAGTATGCTTTTCTGAAATAAAATACTGATTACATTAAATTAGCTTGCTATAAAAATCAAAGTTTCCTTTTGTTACTTTTAATAAATGAAACCAACAACCAGCCCAGAGAGCTGTCTGTTTGCTTCGTTAACCCTTTACCTAACATGAAAAGCAGACGACACTTGCAAACAAAATTCTTGAATAACTAATTGTTTTCATTTTTTGTCCAAAAACATAGGTTATGACCCCTCATTGGAACGAGCTCCACGAGCTCGTTCCAAAGAGGGGTCTTAACCTATGTTTTTGAGACAAAAAGTAAAAATATAATGAAAATTAATTGGCGATTTTGAGAATAGAGCTGGTCGGTTTTGGTCGTTACGTTGGGGTAAAGGGTTAATTAAAAGTAACAAACTTGGTTTTCTTGTCAGCTGATGTCACAAGTGTTTTATCAACAATTACTTGCGTCCTAATTGGACCTTTCTAGCTCGTCTAATAATTTCAAGGAAGATAACTTTATCGAAGGTCGATTTTTAAGATGGTATAAGTCAAGGGTGATACAGTGAGAGGAGGGATCGGAAGTTGTCCTTGCTACACACCTGCTCCATCGCCTCCTTATTGTCCAGACCACTGGTCTCCTCGGGATCGGCAATGGAGTCACTGGATGGCACGATGGAGATACACACAGGCAAGAAAGGGAGGGTGCGTGTGACAAAGCAATTTGACCAGGGCGAGCAGACCCAAGAGCAGAATGGCTGGATGGACTTAGGGAAGGCGGAAAGATGCGGATAGTCTGGACATTGGGCAAGGACTAGACCCAACAGTCGACTTAAGATCTTCCACAGTCCAGAAACTCCGTCTAAACCACCAGCGGATCAGAAGACGGTAAAACGTCCTCCAGGCGAGTAGACGTCGACGCCAATCGGACCCTTTCTAAAACCCCTGTTACATTTTTGAGATTTTTTGTACGAATGTCCAAGAATTGCCACAAATTCAAATTTCCACGATTGACCGCGATTTCTTGAAAAACATTGCCCCGAATAGGCTTCTCTCGCGACCTTACACATCCTTCACAATACCTTCATACGGCCTTGTACGGTTCATCACAACTATGGTAAGTATCTCCTGAGAATTTCTAAGCCGATTCAGCACGACTCGATAAGACCTTTACGGTGTTCGCACGATACCAGTACGAACTAGTAAGATGATGCAAGACCTAGCAAGAATCCCCGACAGTCAGAATAGAATGATTTCAGAGCCGCTGATTGCCGGGGTTCATATCCTTTTTGTCGGGAATCGTGGTGAAAACGTCGTAATACAATCTTGCGAAAGTCGTACGGAGTCCTGACGGAGTTGTACGAAACTCGTAATACCGTCAAAGTGGATCTTAATAGATCTCACTAGTTCTTATTTGACGCAACCGTACTGGCCAAGTGCCCACGAACACACTACAACACTCAGGAATACCCAAGAATACCCCGTACGGTTTAATACAGTCTAATACGACAGCGGTACGACGCAATTCGGAATTGAAAAATCGTAAGATGGAGTACGAAAGTTTTAAGCCGGGGACACACTAGCCGATTTTTTATCGCTGTCGACAAAGATTTTTTTACGCCGTCGATTTTTGTCCGGCAGTGAGTTCAGTAATTGAGTGGACACACTTGCCGGATAACAGTACGACAGAGACGTCTCCTCTTGTCATTTGACACATTTTTACTCTTGTCATGTGATCATAAAATGGCGGCCACCAAGTCGAAGTACAGGAAGAAAATTGCAGCAGTAGCAGCAATTTACTTGCTTTTAGCTAGAAGGAGACGGAGGCGAATTAGGTAGGAAAGGCGTAGGTGGTGGTGCCGCGACTGGATACTGCGTCGGGAAAAATGTGGGGTATATACAACACTTCTTCGTGAATTGGAAGCCGAAGATCAAGGAGGATACCGAGCATACATGCGGATGACACCAGCAAATTTCGTCTTCTTTTTCCGAGCTCCAAACCGCAGTAGCTGTTTTGGTGGGGGCTGCCATGTTGAAATCATGTGACTTGTAGGCGTACAGTGATTGGCTGCTGTCAATATACGCATCCGATCTGCTGTCGCCGAGGTGGGCACACTGGCCGATCTCTACGCCACCGATAAAAATCCGGCTGAAATTGATCGCCAATATTCAGCATGTTGAATACGGCCGATTGGTCGGGCGTACGTGTTCGCTAGCAAAGTTCGGCGTCGCACAATCAGACACACTACACGATTACGCAAGCGAAAATGGATCGGGCGTACAAAATCGCCTAGTGTGTCCCCGGCTTTAAACAGTTTAAATCTTTCGTACGCGTATGCCGATCATCCAAGAATACCCAAGAATGATTAGGAAGCAGTACAGATCTTTGTTACGGATATCCACGATTGTCCACGGTTTTCATTACGTAGTAGATCGTGTCAAAATATCGCAAAGATGTAACAGTGGCTTAACATTTTGACTTGTTTGCTAGGGATCTGCGAATCACAAATTTCTTTTCGAATCGAATCTCGAATCGAATCGTGTCTCTGATATCGACATCGAATCGAATCCAGAATCGAATCTTAAAAGACAAGTTATTTCATATTGCATCAAACGGAAGTTACGGAACACTGTGATGACCCTTACGCGACGGAGTGAACACCTTAAACACCAATAACTAAATATTCTCTGTAGCACCGTCGCTGAAACAGCTAGGCCTATTGTCCATAGTTTTAGTTTTTGAAGGCCTAACTTGTTACTATTCACGTTCTTAAGAACGTGAATAGTAACAAGTTAGGCCTTCAAAAACCAAAACTATGGATAATGTTCTGGGCCAAATTCACACCTTACCTAACAATTAAACATTGTCAATTACTCAAATAAATAGGAATTGAGCCTACATGAATGAATTTTCTAATGACAGTTTTATCCTATTTTTGTTGAAAATGTAACAAATTGAAGTTAGTACGAGAGATTCGAAAAAATCGAATCCTGAGACTGATTCGGGATCGATCTCGAAGCATACGCATGGTATCGATATCGAATCGAATCTCGAATATTCGCAGGACCGTATTGTTTGCTTCCGATGGATTTTGCAAAACAATCATCCTGTGAAAGGGTTTTGAAATAATAAATGAATCCGCTGACAAAATATAGGGCTAACACAAACAAAGTGAATGGGTTTTTCTCTGGTTAACAGAGACAATCAATGAAATGGTATCACAGCACAAAATGTTGCATTCGAACTCAAATAAATTAATTTTATTGAAACAGTTTCAACAGTAGAGTCACTCGCGAAGACACGTTTCTGACCAGGGGATCGTGATACAAACACAATTCAAAATGTTGATGTTTTTTCCGTGAATTCGCATGGAAGACAAATCAATATTTTCAACGTGCAGCCATGGGGCTGCACGTTGAAAATCTTAATCGGTCTACCCAGGGCTGGGAGCAGTTTACGTTTCAAACGTTAACGTGTTAAATTGTTTGAACAACGTTAAAAAAAATTAACCAAGCTAATAACGTTTAACTTTGAAAATTATAATTGTATAATATGTAGCATTGCGTCGTTATCTTGTATTTACCCAAGCCGGATCGCGAGGGCCGATGACGTCGAATTTTGCGCCATTTGACGAAATTGAAGAACACGAATAATTTAGATGTCCGTAGCCCTCCTACCAACGTTGGCGAAGTTGGCCCGCCGATATTTGACGATACAGCAATATCAGCTTCATCCGAACGCATATTTACCATGTACGGACTGGTATTCGAGCAACGGCGGATGTCTCTTTCTAAGGATACGGCCACAGCGATTGTTTTCTTAAATGAAAACATCGCTGAATGTTAGAATTTACGATGACCTGAGAGAACTATCTTAACTACTCGTCCCCTGAGTTCCAATGTGTTCTATGTGCCAGAAGGCACATAGAACACATCGGAACTCAAGAGACGAACTGTGCGTAAGTTCAATTATATTCAAATTCAAATCAATACAAATGGCCAAAGTTATTAAAATTCTGTTACTTTTAACATTTAACGTCATTTAACGCGTTAACGCCGAATTATTTAACACGTTAACGTGTTAAGGAAGATTTTAACTCCTCCCAGCCCTGGGTCTACCCCCAACTTTTTACTCTAATGTTTCATCCATAATATGATAGTTTACCTGGTGTATATGCATAGAATAACATTTTATTTAGTTTTGAATTTTATTCGTAAAATAAGCTAGATATAATGATTCTAGCTTTACTGCTAGAATCCACCAAATCCGCCTGGGAAGGCTGGTACTTGGTTTCCGAAGCCCGGGGGTGGTGGTAATCGGTTTCCTCCAGGAAGCTGTGGTAAAGCATCAGGATCCTGTCCTGGCAATAAGTCGCCGCACGGTTGTGCAACACGTTGTGGCCATGTGCATTGTTGGCCTGCTTCATCGTACACGGTTCCTGTAAATACAAACAAGTCATTTGTTTAATCACTAGTCAGATACGAACAAAATATTGAGGGAGGGGTGTAGCACAGGAGCACGTGTCCCATCACCATTTTTTAACACTCTCACCATATTTCTGAGTGAGTGAAAAAACTTGAAATCATGAGGATGTGTTAGTATTGAGGCAAACGCGACTCGAAAACGCCGTAGCTAATGGGTTAGAATATTGGACTTTAAATAGAAATGCCGACGCTTCGATCATGACTCGTGCCATCAACTTTGTGTCATTGGATAAGACACTTTATCCCTAATGCCCACTTGGTGGCACTGCGTACCAGGGCGTACTGCACATCATCGACTGTGCACTTGTCGCTTTCACTAGTGTTGTCTGGGATTAGTTAGTTAGAGAATCGGCAGTGTAAACCGTGTATAAAATATACTACTTATTAGGTTGACAATGAACGGAATAAACAGAGTCGAAGTCAACTTGAAAAACGAGAATATTTTCTGACAGAACCTCCTAAACATATTTTTTTTTTCTAAATATTAGCAAAAGGGTCAGAGAACAAGTTCTAAAATTAAAATTAATTTGCTCCGTATAATAGTATCGGTGGTGTAAAACAGCCATTTAAGCGAGTTCTGCAAATTGTAGGGATTTACGCAATTTACACAAAACGTATTATTGAAACAAGTTGCAGGTAATGCTGTCTCTAGACTCAGAAAACCCAGTGGGATGGACAATGTATGTTGGGTTTAATCCCGGGAACGGGAATTCCCGTGTTCCCAGTTCCGAAAGCCGGTCACGATACGCGGGAAATCTATAGCACGGAACCGGGAATCACGCATGACACTGTTTGCGTGTTGAACTGAAGTTTTCCAAATTGAAAAACTGCCCCAACATAACTTTGTAAGATTTCGTAAACCCTTCCACGCCTTAACATTTAACAATTTACAATCCTGCTTCCAGAAGAACCTTTTTTACCAAATCACTGTAGCCCTCGGTCAGTTCCGGAGGACTCCTCTCTTCAACAGCAAGACCTTCACTCGCTTCAAAGTTCAAGCGCGTCTTCATTTTCAGAATCACTATTATCGCTCACCATTCACTACCCCATTCAACATCAACTCCTTCTTCACTGCTGTCACCAGTCTCCTCTGCTTTAAGCAGAGGAGACTGGTGGCGGCAGTGAAAAGGGAGTTGACGTCAGGAGGTAGTGGTGATAAAACTAGCGATTCTTAAAATGAAGACCAGTTGGAGGCGGGTTTGGGTTTTCACACTTCTCTTTGGAAAAGGACTTTTCCGTATGGAGAAGTCAAATTGCCAATAGAATATGTTCATTTTCAAAACAAAATTAATGCGTCTTGTTACTGTCGTAAATTTACTTGATATTATCCGGGATACTATGGAAAACCGGGGATATATTAAACCCTAATTGTATGTGATCGATTTCTGGACGACAGTCATGAAATGGTCACTTCTGGGATAAAGAGACATTACATTTTCGTAAAATTGTTCTTCTTTTGAAGAGAGAGACCAGTCCGATTATGTATCTATTCGCTGGCTAGAATGAACGATTGTGTTTTCAGAAAGATATATTCGTCCTGGTTTTTTTCAGTGTGGGTTTACCACAGAAGAGATCAGTAATGGATAATATATTGAAATATTTGCAGACTATATTATTTATTTATTTATTTATTTATTTATTTATTTATTGGTGTTTTAAGGTCATATACTTATGCACAATGGCTAATCATGACCGTGACAGTTTTGTGGGTGGAGGAAGCCGGAGTACCCGGAGAGAACCACCGAGCAACGGCGAGCAGCTGCCAGCTCCCCAACATTGTAAATCCGCACTGCGGCACAGGCAGGGTTAGATTGGTTGAAGACATGCGTACCATCGACGTGCAGGACGTCTAAGTACACGGCGTCACCGTGCCCCCGTGTGGACAATCAGGGTTAAGTGCCTTTCCCAAGGACACATCAACGCGGGAGTCCGAATTGATCGCTCAGACGGTCACCCATCCAAGGACTAACCGGGCTCGACGTTGCTTAACTTCGGTGATCTGACGAGAACCGGTTACCGCAACGCCACCGCGCTCCCAAATAAATATACAGCAGTAGTTCATTGCTCAGATTCGAGTACGATTTTTATCCTAGAGTGGGGCGCGCGGAGGATTATTTCACGAGGCGTTAGCCATTATCGACGAGTGGGAGAGGAAATACAATTTGTTTTAGGGAAAGAAGAACAAATGATAATAAAATAAATCGAAAATCTTTAACCCTTTACGCAACGAATCGCCCGCATCCGCCCGCGTAATATGCAAATTCAGCAGTTGATAAAATATTGTTTTTCAATAAATTTCAACAAAACCATATCATGTGACCCCTCGTTGGAACGAGCTCGTTCCAACGAGGGGTCACATGATATGATTTTGTTGAAAGTTTTTGAAAAAATGGTATTTAAATTAAAAAAAATTGATATCGCCTGCGTTGGGTAAAGGGTTAATCCTATACAATAAACAAATTGTTTATTTTAATTATTTTTCTCCATATTTTTTAAAAAGTTTCAAGGAAACCATATCATGTGATCCCCCTCATTGGAACGAACTCGTTCCAACGAGGGGTAACGTGATATAGTTTAGTTGACACTTTTTGAAAAATAATACTTTTTCAACTGCTCATTTTGTAAATTGCGTCGGGCGGATGCGCATATTCGTTAGGTAAAGGGTCAATAATGAATCAGTACGGTAAATGCGCAATTTTCTCTAACTGATTATGATCTGGTCAGGACACATTTGCACCAGTTGAGGTTTCAGTAAAGGATAATATATCGAAATCTTTGACCCTTTACCCAGCGTATACTTTACCCAAAATTGCTGTTTTATTTTTTTTTTTAAACGTTTTCACAAAGTTTCAACAAAACCATATCATGTAACCCCTCATTGGAACGACCTCGTTCCAATGAGGGGTCACATCATATAGTTCTGCAGATTTTTTTTTTAAAATAGCACGTCGATCTGCTCGTTAATCTGCGCGTTATGACCATAGAATGGCTATCAAATTCTTCATATATGGCCTGTGCACATGCAATGTTTCAGCCAATGGACCTCCGGGTAACCCGGAGGTCCATTGGCAGGAACATCATTGCCTGTGTTTGCTATGAGTAACCAGAAGAACCTGCCGTGCTTAGGATGCTATTTGACATGGAAATTGCGCGCAATTCCTACGCGCAATGAAGCCTAGATAAGTGCACAGTTCATGACAGGACTTCTAGTTTTAACTGTATATACCCAATTCACTGAGGTCTTTCGTATCTTTCATGTTTATCCTTCCATAACATAGCTGGTGACATTATAAAAAAAGTTGTTCATTTCATTCCAGTAAGCATGACAACATGTTCCATTAAGAATGAAATCCTTGCCCTTCGATTGGACGAGAGCTCGCGCGGTTTTTTTTTTCTTTCTCCAGTAGCATACGTTATCGTTTGATATCACCACGCGAAATATTTGAAACGAGGTTGCCCGTTTCTCAATAATTTCACCAACAGTGTTACTTTCAAACCGCTTCATTTCTCTAGATTTTTAATACGTGTAATTCAGATTGAAATGTGCAAATTACAAATTGGCGATTATGTACTAAGATGAAGTGGCCTTGACCTTAACCTGATTAATTGATTATTTGTCTTGTGACGCTGTGGGTGATCGAGAGGTTTATGTACTAAACTTCTTGTCGTTAAAAAATGGCCTTCTTCATTTTATGATGATGGTTTTGAGCTATGGATAGAGCGTTATATCTCATCAATATACCGGTGTGCATTCAATGTACCACGTTCAAGGACACAGAGCTCTGCACGTCCATCCCAGCTGATGCCGCCCCAGACCATGATTGATCCTCCACCATAGCGGTCATGCTCAGCAATGTTGGCTGCATGGAATCGCTCTCCAGGTCTTCTCCATACCCTAGAACGAACACCTATCTGTTTGGTCTAGGCAGTACCTTGACTCATCTGTAAAAAGGACAGGTCGCCAATCTTCTCTGGTCCATCCAACGTGATCCATGGCCCATTCATATCGTGCCTGGTGGTGCTTCAGGGACAGCGGAATGCGAATACATGGTCTTCTCGATCGGAGACCACCTTCGTGCAACCTTGCCCGGATAGTCTGCGTCGAAACCTTTACCACGGATTCATTCCGAAGGTCACTGCGAATCTGGGTTGCTGTAGCAAAGCGGTTCCCACGGGACTGAATGATCAAAAACCGGACTTCAGCAGCATATGTTGTCCTGTCTCTGCCACCACCATGCCGTGTTACTGGTGTGCCATACTGTTCAAATCTTGTCCAGGCTCTGGTGATCACCGTATGGTGCACACCGAGGGCTTCACCAACCTGACGATGGGTAGCCCCTTCCTCCACCATCCCTTCAGCCTGCAACATTTCTGCTTCAGGCAAGTGTCTTCTTACATTTGCATTTACCATATTCAATCATTAAATCACAAGAGTGTGTGTTGAAATGAAGATTGAATAACCTACACATGTCATGTATATGTAGAAAGAACACGAGAACATCATGAAAATTAAGGGGTACATGCTTTCCATGACTGTCACGAAAAGTCTGCCTGTCAAATGAGCTAATGTAAACACTGGGGACCATCTCAATACATTCCTCAATCACATCCACCAAAAATATCGCAAATATGTCACAAGCAAATTTCACAATGATGTGTCAAATATGTGGTGCTTAGCAAACTTTGAGTAGTCTATAAGTTCGTCTAAGTATGCAACTGAAATGTTATGTAGGTTTTTCATACCTGCTGCACACATGTGATGTCCAATGAAACGACCAAATGCGCATGTGTAATAAAATTGACAGAAGTGATTGGGTATATCTCTTTCCACATATCTTCGTACGCCCAATTTGCCCATTTCTTCTGTGCAATCACGAATCAAGTTACAAGGTGTCGCGGCTTGTTCGTAGCTGAAAAAGAAGATGTGATATTTTCAATTCTTGGCATGCTTGTGGGACACGTTAATCTTCGGGAATAGAATTCAGTTGTTTGATCCGGTAAAATTAAATGAAAAATGTTTACATATTATTCAAGACTGCATTTGCTATTTGCTAAAATATGCGTTATATAGAAATCATTTGGTACAATAACGACAAACTCATGTAAATGTAAATACATTTTGTGTTTCGCGTAAAATAATCGTCACAAGCTTTCATGCCTTTACGAAACACCAGCCCGTGCCTCATACAGTACGTGGAGAGTGTATTATCACTAAATCACCCGCAGAGTGGAGATTCCACCCGGGCAATAATTGCAAATTTGTTTCAAAGCATAACCAGCACCAGCAAAGTTTCAGCCAATGGACCTCCGGGTTAAACCCGGAGGTCCATTGGCTGAAACATTGCATGTGTTTTTTGTCGATATGTACAAAATTTGAAAGTTATAGCTTGGGTGGCAACTCCACTCCACGGGTGATTTTGTTACAACCCACTCTCCACGTGCTGTACCTGACAATTTTCGTCAAAGAGATTTTCCGAGAAGTTAGCTCCCTTACTTTCTCAAAGCTCTCAGTCAATTTAACCCTAACGTTATGGGAACTTCATTAAAAATTTAAATTTCGAAATGTCAGTGAATTTGTATTATAGATGGGTTCATCACTTCACAAACTTCAGACATTTTCCTGTAGTGTAATATTAAATACAGAAGCTGGATTTTTACATTTGTTTTCAAAACAGTTTGAACGTTTGACTATTATTATCTGTTGGAACTCATTTTAAAAATAAGGGAACTGTCTGTTTTCGTTTATTAAAACTTACAAAAGGAAATTTGACTTTATTTCCCTCTGATGCTAAAGGGGTTTTCTTAACCCTTTCATCCCTAGCGGCCGTTTTTCTGGCCAGGAACATGATACGTCATAACGTCACTACATAAGGTTGCTGTTCAATAAATGTGTGGAGTAGACCAATCAATACGTATCATGTTGCTGGCCGGAAAAACAGCCGCTAGGGTTCAAAGGGTTAAATGTGTCGCGATCCGATGCTGATCCCATCGAAAACATGTCACATTTGTCACATTTGTCATAACAGTACTCAATGTTGAGAGTGGATTACCCCCAGACCTGGGGGCGCGGTGGCTCAGTTGGTAGAGGTGCAGGCTGCAACCGCGTTGTGTCCTTGGGCAAGACACTTCACCCCCATTGCCCACGTGGGGCACGGTGACGCTGTGTACTAAGGCGTACTGCACGTCGATGGTGCACCTGTCTTCAACCAATGCTAATCCGGCTTGTGTGGAGTTAGTATGTTGGGGAGCTTACAGTTGCTCGCCGTTGCTCGGTGGTTCTCTCCGGGAACTCCGGCTTCCTCCACCCGTAAAACTGTCGTGGTCATGATTAGCCATTGTGCAGAAATATGTGACCTTAAACACCAATAAATAAATATACCCCCAAATCAATCGTAGAAAGGAATTTTCAGTAAATCGATAGCTATAGAATATTCATTTTGTATCTTCCACTTTCAGCATCCATGCTTATATTGCAGCCGAAACAAAAGTGTAAAGTCGCGTTCCGTCAAACTTCTATAATTTTGCTTCTGCTTCAACGTTTTGAGTGATGGAAGCAAGTTTGGGTTTCATTCTAAAGTGCATGCACCACGACACCAAGGCTTCATCTTCTGTGGATGTACTTCAAGTTATCTTCGAAGTGAAATTATTTAGTCGGAATGGGTTTTCCTTCTAACGTTTGGAGAGTGACTGTACGTAGTGTCCCATAAAGTGTAACTAGTGTTCTCATACATCATCTGACACCAACATTTGGAACTAAAAATACACTTTGGTCTCAAACGCTTTATGGTTTATTGTTTCAGTGCGTCGTTTTCGTTAAATTGCTGTCCTGACGAAACATGCGAGACAAAACTCACACCTGTCAAGCAATCGATTGGAAATAACAATAATTGCAATAATGATGACTCTTTGTTGTGGGTCAGCTCAAATAACAGTTTATCCATTTAACGGATTTTTACCAAAACATTTCTTTCTTTCTTAATCTTTTTTTATTTTGCTAAATATGTTATATAAGCCTTCTGGAAGATGATAAATTATTTGCTTCCAGTTTATTTGAAGTGAATAAACAGTGAGTAAATAACAATCATGAAATTATCTTTTACCCATTAATAATAGGCTTTTCTTTTTTAATTTATTTATTTATTTATTTATTTATTTATTTATTTATTTATTTATTTATTTATTTTTTATTTATTTATTAGATTTAGATTTTAATCGATGTTTTTACCATTTGTGTTTTTTGCGTTTCTGCAACCATAATATTTATTTATTTATTTATTTATTTATTTATTTATTTATTTATTTATTTATTTATTTATTAGTTTTAGCTTTTCATTATCTCTATTTTTATCACATGTGTTTTCTTTTCTGCGACAAAATACTTAGAAGAGACAGGTGAAACTCAATTAAAATATGGGGGCGCGGTGGCGTTGCGGTAACCGGTTCTTGTCAGATCACCGAAGTTAAGCAACGCCGAGCCCGGTTAATCATTGGATGGGTGACCGCCTGAGCGATCGATTCGGACTCCCGCGTTGTGTCCTTGAGCAAGGCACTTAACCCCGATTGTCCACATGGGGGCACGATGACGCCGTGTACTAAAGCGTACTGCACGTCGATGGTGCGCATGTCTTCAACCAGTCTAACCCTGCCTGTTGGGGAGCTGGCAGCTGCTCGTCGTTGCTCGGTGGTTCTCTCCGGGTACTCGGGTTTCCTCCACCCGTAAAACTGTCACGTCATGATCAGCCATTGTGCATAAGTATGTGACCTTAAACACCAATAAGTAAATATAAATAAATCAAAATATCGGACTTTGAGTGCAACAAGGCGCCATCTGCAATGCTTTAGCATTGCAGATGGCGCCTTGTGGCACACAAAGGGCGATACGTGGCTAATCCGTTCTCATTTACAGTCAGATTCTATTTGGCACTAAAATCTTTCATTTGGCCCAAAGAAATTCACTTGGCACCGAACAAATATTCCATTTTGCAGAGAAAAATGAGGGTCAGAGCGTGAACACGGAATGTAACAGGGCAAAGACATCAGATGAGCAAACATAATTCAGAACTCGACCTGTTAGTGGTCTTTCCACTCCACATGTTGTTAGCCAGATTCCACTGAACCACTACATCATCATCATTAACATTTCAAAATTAAAATATCTTTTCATCTCATGATGGAATACATGCAATCCAGCGTGTACAAACGCCGTGAATATATTTGTTTTTATTATCAAGAAATAAAATATCAGACGTAAAAAGACAATTTCCGTAGACGCCAACAACATATGCAACACATTTTTGACACAGCCGATTTCCCGCATCATTCAATTTCAAAACTTATTTATTGTGAATTATTTATAACAAGACATTTCAGAAATTATGAAACCATTACTTACGGTGTACACCTCTGAGTATTCTGATCATATGCTTCGTTACCTAGGCATTCTACAAACTCAACTGCGCCATTATTACAAGCTTCGTATGATTTGCAACCCCACCTCTGCACGCCATTTGGAAGTTGTGTACAGTCTAGAGGGGGCGGAGTTTGCTGTGCTGTCACAAGAGTACCTGAAATAAATTAAAAACATTGGATGGACCTTTATATTCTATCTAAAAGATATTCAATTTCATGTTTTTACTATTCTCCCAATTAACCCTTTTCCTAACATGAAAAGAGACGACACTTGCAAAATAAATTCTCCAATAACTAATTTTTTTTCATTTTTGTCTCAAAAACATAGGTTATGATCCCTCATTGGAACGAGCTCGACGAGCTCGTTCCAATGAGGGGTCATAACCTATGTTTTGGGGACAAAAAAAGAAAAAATAATGAAAATTAATTGGCGATTTTTGAGAATAGCGCTAGCCGGTTTTGGTCGTTTCGTTGGTTAAAGGGTTAACAAAAACTGTACGTTTTTTTTCAAATCTCCAACATGCTACTCCTCGTGGCCTTTTTATGAAGATGACAACATCAGCCCTACACTTTCAAGAAATTGTCGGAAGAAAAGGAGTGCTTAAAAGACCACAAATGAGCGAGGTGGCTCAGTGATTAGGGCATTGGAAATCACACTGAAAGGTCCACGGTTCGATCCCCGCTGGGGGCAAATGCATTGTGTCCTTGTGCACGGCATTTAATCCCTATCGCTAACGCGTGGGCACGGGGGGCGCTGTGTACGAATGAGAAATTTATGTCGATGGTGTATGTGCCTTTCATCAATGATAATCCTACTTGTGAGAAGTTGGTATCCTGAGGAGTCTGATAATTTCCCTCTGCTGTTCAGTGGTTCTCCCCGGGTACTCCGGCTTGACTCCAACTGCCCTACTCAAGGTGACCAGGTGACCCTGGCTGTCGATAGGGTGGTTAAACTTCAAGGAAAAAAAATCACAAATTTGATTGGCTCCTTTTTAAAGAAACCTTGCCCTTTCACTCTCTTTTGGGTTCTTTTGGTAAACGTAAAAGAAGAATCAATTCATGGAAGACATCTTGTCATCACATAAGCATATGGTTACTGTAGCCTGGGAAATTTCCCGGTGGGCCCCCTTATAGAGGATCCCCTGTGGTCCCCACAATTGATGCAGCCCAACACCTGTTCGTACATGGAATTTCGTGAAAATGACCAAAAGACGAAATGGATCTGATTGAGTAGGCTGTATATCGCATTTCGATATACCAACAGTCAAGTCTGCCATTGATCGCTCAGATATAAGGAAACGGCATTCTTTCACAACGAAAAATCAAAATGGTGTCTCATAGGTTCGGTCCTATGAATCCCACACCCCCACCCCACCCCAAACCACCTGCGTGTCGCACCCATCGAATGAGCGACGAAAATGATACAAAATGCCATCGCAAATGCTTTGCGAATATTCACAATTAAATGCGAATATTCGCAATGCCCCCAGTACACATGTTGGTCCCCATGGGTTGAATGCGAATATTCGCACGCTGCAAAAAATATAGGTTCTCTTTAGAATCAAAACTGGTTCTAATCTTGTCCCTGAGATGGAACTAGTTCTGTTTAAACAGTATTTATTTCAAATCAAATAAATTTATAAAGATTAACATTAAATATTAACAGAATTAAACATAAATTGAGGGGGTTTCAGTCGTAAGTTTAGAGCTTATACGAGTTGTCCCAAATCATTATGAAGCAAAGGAGATATGAACAGTTGGCATATCGAACCAGTTTTGGTTCTATACAGAACCAAAACTGGTTCGATATGCCAACTGTTCATATCTCCTTTGTTTCAAAATGTTTGGCGACTGCGTTGAATAAGCTCCAAGTTTACTGCGGAATCTACTTCAGTTCATGTAATATTCTGTTAAAATTGAATGCTAATCTTGGTAAATTTATTTGATTTGAAATAAATACTGTTTAAACAAAACTGGTTCCACCTCAGGGGCAAGATTAGAACCAGTTTTGGTTCTAAAGAGAACCTATATTTTTTGCAGTGCAATTCTCCCACTACACATGTTGGCCCCAATGGGCTTCCGTAGAATATCGTGCTTTTCCGCGTTTGGAGTGTGGGTTTTGGTTGTCGATAAATGTATTAGATCGTTTGATATGGAGAAAAAATAAATTGTTTGTTTCAAGTTCCTTTCAATCACTGTTAAAGTTGTTGTTACCAATGGCGCCAGTTGCACTCAAAAGTTCGTTTGACACTAAAACTTACAGCATTTGACACGAACATTTGGCACAAAAAATATAGTTTGGGTGGTTTCAGAGGTTTTGTGGTTTACTATTTCAGTTACGTCGTTTTTGATAAAATCGCTGTCTGAAGACAGAGGCGAGACGGACTTAAGGTCAAGTAATCTATAGCTAACAGTTATAATTATAGTAATCTATAGCTAACAGTTATAATTATAGTAATCTATAGCTAACAGTTATAATTATAGTAATTTATAGCTAGCAGTTATAATTATAGTAATCTATAGCTAACAGTTATAATTATAGTAATCTATAGCTAACAGTTATAATTATAGTAATCGATAGCTAACAGTTATAATTATAGTAATCTATAGCTAACAGTTATAATTATAGTAATCTATAGCTAACAGTTATAATTATAGTAATCTTTTGCTAACCGTTATAATTATAGTAATCTATAGCTAACAGTTATAATTATAGTAATCTTTTGCTAACCGTTATAATTATAGTAATCTATAGCTGACTGTTATAATTATAGTAGTCTTTTGCTAACCGTTATAATTATAGTAATCTATAGCTAACAGTTATAATTATAGTAATCTTTTGCTAACCGTTATAATTATAGTAATCTATAGCGAACTGTTATAATTATACTAATCTTTTGCTAACCGTTATAATTATAGTAATCTATAGCTAACTGTTATAATTATAGTAATCTTTTGCTAACCGTTATAATTATAGTAATCTAAAGTTAACTTTTATAATTATAGCTCTTTGTTATGGGTCATCCATTTAATCTGATTCTTTTTAAAACATTTCTTTGTTACTGAATCCTTTAGATCTTACTTAATCATTTTTATTAGCCATCTGGAAGATAATAAATTATTTGCCACTATTTGAAGTGAATAAATAGTGAGTAAATAATAATCCTGAAAATATTTTGTAAATATCAAAATATCTTTAACGTTATTTTATTTATTTATTTATTTATTTATTTATTTATTTATTTATTTATTTAGTTATTTATTTATTTATTTATTTACTTACTTACTTATTTATTTATTTATTAAATTTAGGTTTTTATCTATGTTTTTATCATTTGTGTTGTTTGCGTTTTTTGGAACCATAACATTTATTTATTTATTTATTTATTTATTTATTTATTTATTTATTTATTTATTTATGTTTTTTATCTAGGTTTTACCATTTGTGTTTTTTTAACAACAATACTTAAAAAATAAAAATGCAGGTAAAACTACATGAAAATATCGTACTTTGAGTTCAACAAGGCGCCATCTGCAATGCTTTAGAATTGCAGATGGCGCCTTGTTGCACTCAAAGGACGAGACATGTTTAATTTGTTTTCATTTACAATCAGATTCCACTTGACAATATTATCTTTTATTTGGCACCACAAACATTCATTTGGCACCTAACAAAAATTCCAATTA
The DNA here is from genome assembly GCA_031216915.1 of Pictodentalium vernedei. NCBI lineage: Eukaryota > Metazoa > Mollusca > Scaphopoda > Dentaliida > Dentaliidae > Pictodentalium > Pictodentalium vernedei. The sequence continues at coordinate 59,865,665 of CM062294.1, read as the reverse complement.
GCACCAAACAGTGTGGGCCAATGGGAACACTATATGCTACAGAAAAATAGAGTCGGTTGGTCGGGATGTTTTTCAATATTTTATTTTCTCACATAGTCGCTTAATCCCTTACCCAATGTAGCGTCCACAGTCGATCAGTGCTATATTCACAGAATGCCATTTAAATTTTATTTCTTCATTTTTTGTCTAAAAAACATGGCTCCTCATTGAAACTCATTCCAATGAGAAGTCATAAGCTATGATTTCGAGGGAAAAATACTTATTAAAGAATTTTTATCAAGTGTCGCCTACTCAAGGATCACGTGAAAGGTTGAAATGTATCGCCTGTATTCTCGGTGTAAGTGTATTTGACGTCAAGTACTTATTTATTTATTTATTTATTTATTTATTTATTTATTTATTTATTCATTTATTTATTTATTTATTTATTTATTTATTTATTTATTTATTTATTTATTTATTTTTTATTTATTTATTTATTGGGGTTTAAAGACACTTTCGACAGTCAGGGTCACCTCGTGTCGGACAGTTTTACGGGTGGGGGATCCCGCATTATACGGAGAGAACCACCGAACAAAAGCGATCAACTGTCAGACTCCCCAAAGTACTACCAACACACAAGCAGAGTTAGCATTGGTTGAAAACAAGAGCACCATCGACGTGTAGTACACCTTAGTACGCAGCGCCACCGCCCCAAAGTGGGCAATCGGGACTAAGTGCCTTGCCCAAGGACACAACGCAGTTACCCCTGGCGAGGATCAATCCCTGGACTTCTCGAGTTGAAGTTCATTGCCGTAACCACTGAGCCACCGCGCTCCCTGCCAAGCCGTTAAGTATCTTCAAATATCGTGTTTAATAAATATAACCATTTTGCCAAGAGCTCATAAAAGGTAGGGTCGGGAATGAAAGTTGTTATCGGTCGGGAAATATGAATAATTTCATTTTTCCTCAGCTTTAAGTATTGCACAGTCCACATTCTACTAAATCGGATCTAGCAATTTCACCCAAATGATATATAATCATAATAATATGAAATATAACATATTTTGGTATTAAGAATTGTTTCTTCCATCCTCTAAACAACGTTTTTAAAAAAACAAGCATTTAACCCATTACCTAAAGTAACAGTTAAAAATGAATTTTATTTTATATTTTTTTGCCTTAAAGACATAGTTTACGACCCAAACGAGAACGAGTCCGCTGAGCTCACTTTGGGGACTAAATCTTTGTTGTTTGGCAAAAACTGAATTGTGATTGTTCAAGAACTTTTCATGGCTGACAATTTTCATCATTGGAAGAGGTTCACGGGAAAGTCTGCTCCTTTTAATTTTCTACAGCTGTCAGGAAATTTAATTCTAAGGGAATGGGAATTTCTTATAAAGATTGAAATTTCGAAATGTTAACGAATTTGTATCCTTGATGTGCGCATCATGTCACAAACTTCAGGCATTTTCCTGTAGAGCAGTATAAAAATACAGAATGTAGCGTTGTTGTCATCTATCCAAAACACATCAAACTGTACAGTCGGAAATTGATTAAAAGACCCTGAGGCGGACTTTACTTACCAATGATGGCCCACCATCCCACCATCGCTCCACGACTCAACTTCGAAGTGGCAGACTATACTTGCTCGAAAAAACACTACAGCACCCTCGGGGAGAGGTAGCACCTTTGTGAGAGGACCCCTCTCTCTCTCTCTAGTCCTCAATCGAGGGTTCAGTCAACGACCTACACAAAGTCAACCCAACACTACTGACAATCTAGCCTGGGATACCTGCTGAGAACGCGAACCTTCTTCCTTCTTTAACACGCCTTGACATGCAGCTACCAGATATTTTATAGTCACTGTGGGCCGAAAGGGGCTTACCACACAGCGTCCGTGCGCGCCTTCGGCGCGTGAAACCATTTAATCCAGTCGTCACAGTTGTTTTCTCCATTGAGTTTGATTGTTTCACGTCGATTCTCTGTTGAAATCCCATTTAAAAATAATAAAAAGGCATGTTTCACCATCTTTTGATGTTCTGCAATTTTTGAGTTCATTATATCAATAGCGTGAATACAGATAATGTCCTTTCCATTAATATAAAATTTAAGAAGTGAGATTTGCTATTTTTGCAAATTACTGTAAAACACAGAAAAGTGGACACTTTGAATTGGTAGGTGTGATACTGAGATATATTCTTAATAACGGATCATCTGAGCACTAGTTGTTTCTAATTAGTTTGCCATAAAACAAGTTTCCTTTCATTACTTTTAATAAACTAAAAAAACAGACAGCTCCGAGAGCTGTCTGTTGTTTTAGTTTATTAAAAGTAACAAAAAGAAACTTGACTGTATTTTATACTCATGTCATTTGTGTTTTCTCAACAACTACTTGCTTCTTAAAAATTTCATGGGAGATAACTTTATCGCTAGTCGATTTTCATAATGATTCAAGTCATGGATGTTTGCAAGTGTCTTCTCCGATAGTTCTAGGTAAAGGGTTACAATTCGCGAACAGCTTTCTGAAGCCGACTCACGACGTTCTCGTGCAAGTCCAAAGGGTTTGTCATTGAAGTTAGTTAGCGATTTTACAGTGTTCCAAAAACCTTATCTTGCTTGGGAGAGATAAGCTTTATACACATCCCGCTAGGCCCGTAAAACAAATTTTGAAACCACTGTTCTGGAAGACATATGCATGACAAGCAGTACTCATTCACCAGCTCCTCCCACCTCCATTCCACCCCCCTCCCCCTCCAAAAAAAACCCATCCAATACTCACCCAGAACATCTTAAGTTTTAACTTTTTGTTATCCCCCATAAAGTTTTCCTTTCCGGCATAATGTTGGCAGTGAAAAGCATTATTTTACACTTTTCATAATTCGTCTTAACAGATTGCAGTATTATAATTTTGACTCTCTTCCAGACCTATGTTATGACATAAGCGCTCATATAATTCTGGCGTTTTTCAAGGAATCAACCTTTTTAATAAGTTTTAAATTGTTTTTATAGTTTTAATCGGCATTTCATCTTCGGGATTTTTTTAATCATCAGGTATATATTTACCTACAGTATAGCCGCCGTTGACTGGTCACTTTCCAGGGTTGGACACTGTTTCCACGGACGCAATAATATTAGGTTCTTAACACGTAGAAAAACTGAACAGAAACCGAAACCGAGGTTTTTTTACTTAAAGCGAATCGAAACCGAATATAAGAAATCAAAACTTCACAGTTCTAACAGACTGGATATGTTGCACGAAGTTCTTTGCGTGATGTTAAAAAATATGCTTCATCTAGCGTCAGTACAAACAACTTTTTAACAATAGTATGCTTAAAATTAATTGTATTGTCAACCTGTCAATATCAGTCAAAGCAGAAAGGGGGGGGGGGGGATCAACCCCCATAACGTCCCCGAAGGCGCGCGGGAACGTTGTGGGGATTCTTCCACCACTTTTGACCCTGTTGGCGGTGTTCTTTGATTGTGTGGAGCAGCGTATGGAGCTAGTAGCTTCAGGCAAGTATAGTTTGCCACTTAACTTTACCGGTTGGGGCCGTCATATGCGCGTATAGTCTGCCTCTGACCTTTTGTTTCGCGTTTGAGGAAAGATGGCTTCTGAGTCCAGATAAGAGCAGCTGAGTCCAGATAAGACAGTATTTAATCATTAGCCTTTCAAAAGATGCGACAATGTTCCAGTTGGTAAAGTACTCATCTTTTAACTAGTAGAATGCTAAATTATTTTGGATCTCCAAAATTTGTTCACGTGTCTTTGCCTTGTTACAATTTATGGGAGAGTGCCTGCAGGCACTCTCCCATAAATTATAACAAGGAAAATCCATACAGGTAAAATTTCACTTGAGAGATAATATGAAGCATATCCACTGAATATGAAGCCTTTAAGTTATGGTACCTACACTTCAGAGTAAATCCCAAATATGGACTTCCAGCACTCTGCCGGTTAAACGTTAATCATTTGTTCATCGAATTTATATTCGTAGATCTAGACTGTATGTCTGGAAAATACACTATGGTACAAACTGTATACTAGGTTCCCTGGTCGGTTATAAAACACGATCTCCCCATGGTCTAATCATCTGTTATAATGAGTTATAAAAACACATTTACCCAGGTGGATTAAGTTTCAGAGATAAAATATTTGCAAATCCAAAAATGATCAAAAAAGAAGAGTCTTTTTTCCACATTTGATATCCTAGATTAACTATTGACTAGCGTTCATTCTTAAATTTGATTGGTCGATAGCTACGTGATACGGAGTCTTTGCACGATATTTCCACCCAACCAATGAGAAATGCCCCTTAACACGTTGACGTTGCTGATCAGGAAAGGCCGGAAACGTGATACGGATACATTTTCCGTCCCCGAGAATTAATTTCCCGGTTACCGCCTCGCTCTGAATTCGGAAGTTCTGCACAGACGACAATATATCTTCGAACAACAATGACTGCGAAGAGATGTGTGCAGTTTTCAAATGGTGAAATTGCGGTGAAAATGAAATGTCGTCACCCCATGCCTGTTCACGTAAAACGTGTTTTTTCCTACCCTCACAGGCCTGGCGTTTTCAGGAGAGCGATTTATTCGCTCGCCATTTGCTCGCCTTAAAAAAATTAAGGAGGTCGAAAACTAGCCCTCCTGGCCTTAGAAAATAATGGTTACCATAACAGCCTATTCCTAAAACCCACATCTTTTCAAATCTCTGCTACATGTATGTTAGTGGTGTCTGTACGACGTCCACACTGCCCCTCCCACACCTCCGGGCCTTGTCGAGGCCCGGAGGTGTGGAAGGGGCAGTGCAGCAGTCTCACAGACACTATCATGTTAGCAGCACCAAATAAAAAGTGCAAAGCTCACTAAGCAGAATTCATTAATAAAAACTTCATTTTGCCACTTTTAGCTTTTGTTATCTTGAGGAGATCTAATCGCTCCCCTGGGCCATGCGAAGGGGGCGATTTTTAGTCCTCCTGCATTTTTAAGAATGTCAGGCCTGCCCTCAATCAGCCGTATCCGAAGGCCTCATGGGATACTGCTGGCTTCGGGTAGGTATAACGAGTTATAGATACTTACCTACTAGAAGTGAGAATAGCGGAATCATCATTTTCAGACTGTTTTATCTCCTAAACTTAGAACTGTAACTCTTCGAAGTGGCTGCAGAATTCTCTGCTCGCCTGTTTTATATAATATACAGATGTACGTGAAATGCCAGTAGATGTTTTGATGACGGATTTAAGACAATTAAATGACGCAACAGTCTACACATGGGCTATGTCTGTTCGAAGCCGAGCAACTGCCAGTAGGCACGAACAAATATTGCACTAGACAATACAAACAACACTTATTTGTAACAGTTTGATACTGCGAACAAACAAAAAAACTTAACCCGTTTGTACTGTACGTACTATTGCAGCTTCTCAAGTTCATTCCATGGGCAGCGAATTACCAATGAAAAATCAAGGAATGGAGTTACCACTTCATCTGGACTGCCTACTTTGGATGCACTGTGGCATCGTGTACTAAGGCCTTCTGCACACCGATGGTGAATTTGCCTTCAACTGCTGTTAAGCCTGCTTGCGCAGAGTTAGTACAACGGGGAGGATAACAGTAGCTGGGCGTTTCTGCACGGGTACTCAGGCATCCTCCACCTGTAAAACCACCCGATACGATACAACCTTGTCTGTCGAAAGTGTCGCTAAACTCCAATAAAATAAACAAACATGCATGCATACCTAAGTGAACCTGTTAAATATTAATATTTCTGTAAACGGTAATACCACGTGACCGGGGTATTCAGTCAGATAAGAGTGTGATGGGTAGCTTGAGGCCATTATCTGGCCGGACATGCTGTGTGCAGTATATTATCTGCCCCCAAACTCACTTTACGTTAAATTCTTGTTTTAACACAGATTTTAAAGCGAAAAAATGAAATAATTATATCACATTGGGGAGAGGTAATATTGAAAGTAAGAACTAGATGATCGATGAGCTATCGTTGGAGACAAATCCCCGAAGACAAAACTACTGATGTTCAAGTAGAATCTCATGTAAAACTGTGTCAGGTCAGGCTGAAGTTTTGTTTTGGGACAATAACTGTGGATTGTTTAAAAGAATGCCCGGTTATTATGCTGAAAAATACTCGGTCACTCTAAAATGCTGAACAATTATTGTCCATTGCAGTCATTCTTCTGGATAACAGCGAATTTCAAGAACAGTCGCCTTTTGCTGGTCTTAATTCACACGTGGGCAATGATGTCCACGCATGCGTTTAATAGGTAATAAAAATCATCAGCAGCGTGATTTTAATTAATGATAATTATTTCTATAATTACTGTCTAAGATTATTGCGTCTGTGGAAATATTGCACACCAGGGAAAGTGACCAGTCCACGGCTTTCGTATTGTAAAACAGGGGGAGTATTTGACAGTGAGTTTTGACAATGGGTTAAGGAACACTATTCGTCACTATTGAGGCGGTACTCCCCCTTTTAGCGAGACATTTCACTTCTTTATTTCATTCAGGTAGCAGGGTGGTATAATAAGTCACAGGTGATACTTGTTAATCCCTTGTTCAACTTTCATCGTTTGCACTCCATTTCTCGTATCTGTCAATACTCCTTTTTTCCTTTCCTCTTTAAGAGCCAAGACTTAAAATCGTTATATGCGCCACCAGCTGTTTAACCCTTTACCTAACATGAAAAGCAGACGACACTTGCAAAAAAAATTCTTGAATAACTACATTTTTTCATTTTTTGTATCAAAAACATAGGTCATGACCCCTCGTTGGAACGAGCTCGACGAGCTCGTTCCAACGAGGGGTCATAACCAATGTTTTTGAGACAAAAAATGAAAATATTTTGAAAATTAATTGGCGATTTTCGAGAATAGCGCTGGCCGGTTTTGGCCGTTACGTTGGGTAAAGGGTTAACCATTCACCTTCCACAAGTGAAGAAAACAAAACCAATGTTTTACACGAACGTTACCTTTTCTTGTTTTAATCAAAGGAGGAAAGTGTGGTGGCTCAGTGATCAGAGCATCGGACTTTAAACAGAAAGGCCATCGGTTGTATCCTGACCACCAGTAACCGCATTGTATTCTTGGGAAAGACACTTAATCCTCCCCCCCCCCCCCCCCTCCATGTAAGGACACTGTTGCGCTGTGTAATAATGCGTATTGCATGTCAAGGGGGCAACTGTCTTCAACCGCTGCTAACCCTGCTTGTACAGAGTTAGTACTTTGGAGAGGCTGACAGTTGCTCGCCGCTTCTCTGTTGTTCTCTCCGGGTATTCTGACTTCTTCCACCCGTTAAACTGTCCAACGCGATATAACTCTGGCTGTTGAAAGTGCTTTTAATCCCCAATAAACAAACAAACTAACTAACAATTAAAGATGTGCTAAATCTGTGTAGATTGACAGTTTGCAATCGCATCACTTATTTTCCAATAAACTTCGATTCAGATGTTTTTCACCAAAAAACGTAACTTATTTCTCTTCGTGGAGTGGGTTTATTGAAGTCCATGTCACTAGAATGACATATTTATTTATTTATTTATTTATTTATTTATTTATTTATTTATTTATTTATTTATTTATTTGCACAGTGGCTGATCGGACCGCAACATTGATATAAAGTCAAGTTTAGTCAATCGTTTATACCCAAGTTGCCCATTTTAAATGGGACTTTTTATTTATTTATTTATTTATTTGCACAGTGGCTGATCGGACCGCAACATTGATATAAAGTCAAGTTTAGTCAATCGTTTATACCCAAGTTGCCCATTTTAAATGGGACTTCAACCAAGCTCTGGTGACTGGTCGTATTATATCAGTAAAATAGGACTTGGTTACGACAGAAAACAAGCACTGCATCACATCCCGGGGTTCCTTCGGGGGACGAGAAGGACATAAATTCAGTCTCTGAGAAAAAGAATCTACAAACTACAGGTTACTGCGATTGTTGTGTTGAATCTGGTACGGATTCGACCAAAATGTTAAATAAATGTTCACGTACCCGATATACAGTTAAAACTAGAAGTCCTGCCATGAACTGTGCACTTATCTAGGTTTGATTGCGCGTAGCAGTTGCGCGCAATTGCCATATCGAATGGCATCCAAAGCACGGTAGGTTCTCCTGGTTACTCTCATTGGTTACTCATTGCAAACACATGCCAATGGACCTTCGAGCTACCCAGAGGTCCATTGGCTGAAACATTGCTTTTGCACAGGCCATATTTACAGAATTCGATAGCCTTACTATGGTCATAACGCGTAGATTAACGTGCTATTTGTGCGCATTTCGTGACAGGACTTCTAGTGTTAACTATAGTCCACACGCGCCACTGTTATATCGCTTCTTGTTGGACATACTAGTGAAACCTTTTATGTAACATAACGGCCACAACCAGCAGGGATATTCACAAACACAGCCATTCAAACTGAATAAGTTTTTCAGTTTTTGGCTCAAAACAGATGAACTGTGCACTTATCTAGGTTTGATTGCGCGTAGCAGTTGCGCGCAATTGCCATATCGAATGGCATCCAAAGCACGGTAGGTTCTCCTGGTTACTCTCACTGGTTACTCATTGCAAACACATGCCAATGGACCTTCGAGCTACCCAGAGGTCCATTGGCTGAAACATTGCTTTTGCACAGGCCATATTTACAGAATTCGATAGCCTTACTATGGTCATAACGCGTAGATTAACGTGCTATTTGTGCGCATTTCGTGACAGGACTTCTAGTGTTAACTATAGTCCACACGCGTCACTGTTATATCGCTTCTTGTTGGACATACTAGTGAAACCTTTTATGTAACATAACGGCCACAACCAGCAGGGATATTCACAAACACAGCCATTCAAACTGAATAAGTTTTTCAGTTTTTGGCTCAAAACAGAGCTTATGACCCCCCCCCCCCCCCCCCCCCCCCCATCGGGCCGAGCTGGTTGAACATACAATTAAAAGTGTATATATCAGATAACGGCCATGACTACAGGGACTGAACACATTCCAATTGTGTTTTCTGTTGAATGTTTGTTTCAAAAGCAAGGATTTTGGCACCTCATCGGAACGAGTTCGTTGAGCTCGTTGTGATGAGGAGTCATAAGTCAAGTGTTTTGAGACAAGACATTAACATTTTTAGTCATTCAAGAATTTGCTTCTGCTATTCGTTATAAAAAAGTCTTGTAAAAAGCTCAATACTTAGTCCGGCTGCCAGGGCACTAAACTCCAAGAGGCGTCCAAAGTTTTTTCTCGATGGAATGTGTACGAGAGACATCTCCTGACTACGAAAAAGTTTACTGGACGTCCGATAGCCTTGAGCAATTAGAAATATCCACGTTTAACCTTTTGAACCCTAGCGGCCGCTTTTCCGGCTAGGAAGATAAGACGTCATAATGTTATTAAATAGGATGACTGTTCGGTAAACATGTGAGGTAGGCCAATCAATATTTTCAACATGCAGCCCAGAGGCTGCACGTTGAAAATATTGATTGGTCTACCCCAAATAATGAATATGGACTCTTCTAATTGCTGGCATTGAACTGGCATGGAAGATACCACCAGAGTTCAAAGGGTTAAGGTGACATTGTCATTTCGCGGACTGTAATGTTTGACTACGGCTAATACAACATTTCGGGCACATACCAGAGGCTGCATCCGTGCATATATAAATTTTTAAGCGATGTTTTTGGTATTTGGTGATTATATTAATCAGTGCTAATCATAGCTGATGTATCTCCTAACCTTGTTTATTCATAGCGTTGCAAGAGAGGAAGAAAAATATGCACACTGTTTTAGCAGCATTACATTTGCACCTGTTTGTACTACATGGTGTCGTGTCGTTAAACCTCATTAAATAAATAAATACTAAATATTACATGGCGCCTGGCTTGAGCAAGAATATTTTATTAACATTGATACTTCATCTTGGGCCAGAGCAACATCGGATGGAACTGTTATGGGCTGGAGCGACTCAGTCTCTAGTTCCTTCTAGTGACTATATTTGATAGGATCTGAATTTGGAGTTCTCGGTTGTAGGGCGTTCTTCCACATACATCGTAGCCTGAGTGCTAGAATGTTCTATGTCCCATAGGGGACATAGAACATTCTAGAACTCATGCAACGACATGTCTGAAGGTGCGCTATTTTAATATTTTCCCCGACATCTGCAGTGGTAGGAGGCAGAGAACAAAGTTTCGGTGCATTAGTTGTCTTGGGATACCCGGGTTCGAAAACCACGCATCAGTATGTACACCAGTCATTAATGTGGTTACCTTGAAACCATAACAAAGAGAAATGAATTGGGTTGTTTGATCGAGTCCATTTGACCATTCAGCGTCTTCCTCACCCCGCGACCGTCAAAACATGTGTTTGTGTTGGGAGAATAGCTTTGGCGAATAGTTTGAACACTCTTATTTATTTATTTATTTATTTATTTATTTATTTATTTATTTATTTATTTATTTATTTATTTGTTTATTGCTGTTTAAGGTCAGATACTTATACACAATGGCTAATCATGACCGTGACAATTTTACGGATGGAGGAAGCCAAAGTACCCGGAGAGAACCACTGAGCAACCATGAGCAGCTTCCAGATCCCCAACGTCGTAACTCCGCACAGCAGCACAGGCAGGGTTAGATTGGTTGAAGATATGCGCACCATCGACGTGCCGTACGCCTTAGTATACGGTGTCATCGTGCCCCCATGTGGACAATGGGGGTTAAGTACCCTGCCCAAGGACGCAGAGCTGGAGTCCGAATCGATCGCTCAGAGGACTAACCGGGCTCGACATTGCTTACCTTGGGTGATCTGATGAGAACCGGTTACCGCAACGCCACCGCGCCCCCGTTTGAACACTCTGCAAGTAGAAGAATTTCTGTCAACCCTGAGTAGTATATAGGTTCCCCATCTTGCCTATTCTTCCGCAGTAAGAGCGAGGAGCCGATGACGTCAAAAAAAATTAAAACTGTTTTAAATTGTTTTAAATTTAAAAAAAAAAATTAAATTAAAAAAATATTTTTTTTTTTGTTTTTTTTTTTTGTTTTTAATTGATGTTTTGTGTTTTAATTAGATTTTTAGAAATCCCCACACACCTGTGCCCTTGGGCCAAGGAGAGGGTTTAATAGAAGTTGCATATTTTTTTCGCCTATCCTCGTAAAACCAACAAGATTAAAACAAAGGTCAGATTTCGAATCAGGATAATGAGCCACCTGGTCGATAGTGTTCCGACTTTTGTTTGCATAAGTTGCATAACTTTGCTTGACAAGCATCTTTACTTAATGACTGGTGCATTTTGATATTTGCTCGAACATGTTTGCAGTTATATATTATCACGGAACTATCGTGTATGCTTCATTTGTCATATCTACACTAGAAGGACAAGCATTTTACAATGGAGAGTTTATCTTGTAGCTTATGTTCCAAGACCTTGTCTCTACTGGCTTTCCTTGTGAAAATCTACTCACAAAACAGGCACGGAAACTGTTCTTTCACCTGCTCCGTCTTTTCGTGCCGATTCTTATTGGAAATCGATGTAAAAGTCTTGGAATATACGTTACAACTCACCATTGTAAAATGCTTGTCCTTAGAGTATAGATTTGACAAAACAAAAAAAAAACTTTAAAAAAAACAATTTAATTTTTTTTTTTTATTTAAAAAATTTAAAAATAAGAACAAAATTTTAAAACAATGTGGGAGAATAGGCAGGATGGGGAACCTATATACCACTGCCCTGGTTACGGTGCTGAAAGCCACATATCTGTCAAAGATTAAGCAGATGTCACTCTGTTGCAAGTGCTGATTTATATGATCCTTAAACTTTCCTATAAAGTCCATAACTGTCTCTTGGTGCGTTTTGACCGAACCTGGCCAATGCGGAATTCACTACAATGCACATCCATCTATCACTACAGCTATATGCCCCCTGCCAACCATTCTGTTAGACGAAACAACCATTGTCTTATTTTTAAAACTGATTTAGAAATCCGCATGTCACCAGTCTCGTCAAAGAAGGATGTTGGTCGTGGCGACAATTCGTAAGAGAGAAGTCCCTTAACCCTTTGAAACAGAGAGGCTGATTTTCCGGGCCGGTAACATGGTACTTCATAATTTCATTAAGTAGGTTGAATTTTGAGTGAAGGTGTGGTGTAGACCAATCAATATTTTCAACGTGCAGCCCCAAGGCTGCACGTTGAAAATATTAATTGGTCTACCCCCAAATAAATAATATGGTGGACTCTTCCCATTGCTGCCATTGAACTGGTATGGAAGATACCACTGGGGTTCAAAGGGGTAACAGCGAAGTACCGAGTGCGTGATAGTAGTCCGACTACTCTGGAGTATATGAGGTTCGTATCATAAACTTTAACATAACCAACCGGGGCAGATTTTCTTGACACAGCCATGGTTTGGATCGGCATTGGAATAGGGTCGTAGAATCCCCCAGGACGGTTCTGTTCGAACTTGATCATGAACCTAGCTCTAGGGCCTTGTCCACGTTGATAGGCCCAGGACTTACCTTTTCGGTTACGATATTGACAATGATTTCAGGGTGCTGTGGTGGATCCATATGATCTATACCCATCTCAACTCTGGAGCGGAGATCTTTGCGGTCAACAGCATCGGACGCTATTCGCTCTTAGCCCTCCTCTTTGTGGAAAATTCGGGATCTTTCTGTGTTCTCGTCCTCACGTATCTCTGATATGTCCGGAGCTAGAGATCCACAGGCGTGCAAACTGAGAACCCATACCTTAAGAGTTTTGGATTTGAGAGTATTGCCTCTAATACCGATTAATACTGGCCATATCTTATAAATGCAGTCTCAGTCATCATGTCACTCCATAACCCTTTCCAAACACTCGGAATGTGTCTCATGACCTGTTCACCTCTCATGAAATGGGCCAAAACATAAGGCTCGAGATTCTCCATTTGGCGGGGGTAGCACAGGCCATACCTCGCGTAATTCGTATGGCTGGATGCGAAAAGTATGGCAACATACTTCGTACAACATGAAGGTGAAGGGGCTAATCACCTTCAGGTTCAGCATGAACATACAACATCATGATTAAAACCGGCTTCAGAAAATCATCCAACCTCAGCTGCAGGGGCAGATAAGTATTGGTATTGAGTTCTCGATGACAGTACAAATACTAGGATTTCAACAACACCAGTGCCCATATTGTTGTATCATACAACATTTTTGAGATTTCTGGGAATATGGACAGTTTGACGGAGTGAATGGGGACAGGTAGCTTGGAACTTAAAAACCTACGCCGGGCAGTGGTAAATCGTACAAAAGCACGACTCTAAAGAAAATAAAGCTGCTATTTCCTCTATTACCTCATAACCCACTGACTGTTTTCAAGATATTTGTCAACAAATCTAGTCATGGCTGCTGTGAGGCAGCCATGACTAGATTTGATGAACAATTCGCCTATATTTTACTCAAAAAATCATTAGTGAAAAAAACGCATTTAATTTAGAGGTGCAAAATTTTATTAAATGTGCCCGAATCCTACTTATTTCAGTATCAAGAGAAATCCTGTCCTGGGCCGGAATATCTGCCAGCGGCATGCAGGGCGTTAAAGGGGACGTGACATTTAGAAGAAGATCGTGAGTGCATTGAATAGATATAAAAAACAGAAACTGGGAGTCAAAGTCGACAAACAGAATTAAGTAAAGAAATTGAAGATCATTTAGTGAATAACTGATTACTTCAGCGGAATTGGGATACCCTTTTGATCAGCTTGATCTAAGAATATATATTAACTGGTATTTGGATAGAAGAAGGGAGAGATAAGTACAAAAGGTTTGTAAGTAATATGCCAAGCAATTACTGGGTCTGATCATTCATCAGGAGGCATAAAGAGAAACATCCAGAGACATTTTGTCAAAATACTAAAATTATAGAGAAAGTGTTAAATGGCCAAGATACCGTGTCAAACAAATGTCCGTACCGGTACGGTAATAATTGTTTTTTTTTTATCACTGATGTGGATATGATAGGGTCCAGTTTCGCATAGTAAGCATCGTTCTGTCACCATGCAATTTTCATTATTTTTTTAATTTTTTGTCTCTGAAACATAGCTTATGATCCCTCATTGGAACGAGCTCGTTCAGCTCGTTCCAGTGAGGGATCATAAGCAACGTTTTTGAAGCAAAAAATAAAAAACATTAGTTATTCAAGAATTTTGTTTAAATGTGTCGCCTACCTTTCGTGTTAGGTAAAGGGTTAAAGGCCTATTGCAAGTCCCCATTAACCCCACGATAGGTAGAATATTGACCCCGCAGGCAGTGTCAATAGGGTCAACCTTTATTTATTTATTTATTTATTTATTTATTTATTTATTTATTTATTTATTTATTTATTGGGGTTAACGACACATTCGACAGTCAGGGTCATATCGTATCGGACAGTTTTACGGGTGGAGGAAGCCGGAATACCCGTAGCGAACCACCTAGCAACGGCGAGCAACCGTCAAACTCCCAAACATACTAACTCCGCACAAGCAGGATTGGCATTGGCTGAAGACAAGTGCACCATCGACGCGCAGAACGCCTTAGTACACAGCGCCACCGTGCCCGTAGGCAATCGAGATGAAATGCCTTACCCAAGGTGACAACGCAGTTATCCCGGATTCCCGGTGCGTATCGAACCATGAACCTTTTGGTTTGAAGTAGAATGCCGTATCACTGCCCCACCGCACTACCTGCTAATTCTTTTGAAAAATGTGTTTAGTTTCTAAATATTGAAAACAAATATGCTTCAAATCCAAAGTACCAATATCTGGCAGTAATCTGGGGTTATAAATAAAAAGTCAAAAAAATATTTAAATGGTAGAAAACATGAAGTTTTACGGTAACAGCCTTTCTGCAAATTACAAAAAGACCTGCTGCTTCGGGTTTTGGAAAACGTAATTGTTCCTTCTGCATCGTGTTGGGAGGCCTGATGTGCAGTTCTTGCCTAAAGAGCTGGCCACGATATCAAGCAGCTTAGCTTCTTGTTAGTGATGCTGTCAAACAACCATTGCATTGTCGGTCGAACCGGGGAACTATCGTCATTACTTGTTAATTTAATGATGGCAGGCACTTTTGCTAACCTAGTGTGATACTCGTTATTGCACACACTGACATGTTTGATGTGTGATCTATGGATCACGGAGAACGCAAATCTAATCGCAACCAGTGTTCTCGATGGCCCTAAATGTTTTGGTGCAGGCGGGGGGTGGGGGGGGGGGTCGTAAAACAATTCCAGACACGTATGCTACTTTTTCCTCTATGACCACGTTTGGGACGCACCCACCCCCAACCCTGAATTTTTTCCCATTTCCTTGAGTTTTTTTCAGCCACGTTTTGACACCCACCCCCTTTATGGGGCACAAAACAGAAATATGCCGAAAAAACGAAGGCTTATTTTTTTGTTTTCTGATCTTCAGCAAGATGACAGCTAGTTTTCCATGGATGTTTTGTTTTAAACTTGATACATGTAGGTGTTTTGTGGCAATTGCAAAAACGTGATTCACAATTGAGATACCAGATAGGTCATACTACTGATTATTTTTGTTTCTTGATGTTCAGCATGGTCATGGGATTGACTTTTTTTACGATGTTTTGCTTTCGAGAAGGGAACAATGTGCATAAACACCTGAACATTTTATATTGTTTTATACCTGATCAGACCTGATAGGTGATTTTGTTGCAATTTAAAAAAAGTGATCCACACTTGAGATGACCAGACAGTTCATAGCACTGATAATTTTCATTTTTTTGATCTTCAGCAAGGTCACAATTGTGACTAGGGTTTCATAGATATTTTATTGTCAAAAAATTGAACTGACATGTATAAACACCTGTACATTGTTTATTGTTGTATTATTGTGATTCTGTTACTCGCCAAAAATAAAATTTAGATGGAAAATGAAAAATGATCTATGCATATTTTCATTAGGTGTTCATCTGATTGTATATCTGAGACTGGTGACATAACTGGTTTTAAATGGCTGTATATTGTTTTTGGATGATAGAGTTGCTTATTGTAAAAAAAATTGTCAAGAAAAAAACTGCTTTGGGCTCATTTAGACACCCACCCCCCCCCCCCCTCCCCCCGCATATGTGTAGAAAAATGATTTTTTGATACCCCCCCCCCCCCCGCCCCCGTTGTAGGTGTATTTTTCTTTCTGTTTGGCGCCTAATTAAAGATTTCAGTACCAAAAAATAGAATCTGAGCGCAAATGAAAAAAAAATAACCATGCATCGCACTTTGAGTGCAAAGAGGCGCCATCTGCAATGCTAAAGCATTGCAGATGGCGCCTTCTTGCTCTCAAAGTACGATATTTTAATTTACTTTTGCCTGCACTTTAAAATCAGTTAGGTAAAAAATCAACCCAAATCAACTGAGTTCATATTCACTCAACCCAGTTGATTTTTAACCTAACTTTAGGGTTGCTTCTTTTAAGTATTTTAGTTACAAAATGTCCAATAAATAAATAAATAAATAAATAAATAAATAAATAAATAAATAAATAAATAAAAGATTATTTCATGATTATTATTTACTCACTGTTTATTCATTCCTAATAAAATATGTAATAATAAATAATGTATTGTCTTCCAGAAGGATTATGAAAAATTTGAGCAAGATAAAGTAGATTAAGTAACAAAGGAATGTTTTGATAAGAATTCAATTAAGGGGTTGTTCAACAAAACTGTGGGAAAATTTTTGAAATTTTCACCAGTGCCTAAAATATTGGCAAAAGAATTAAACAAAGGCATCTTATATATCAAAATAATGACTAGAGTATAATAAAATGGTTTTTATCATATGACTCGTCCGTTTTATTCACCTTAAAACATTTGATATTTTGCTTTCATATTAATCAGTGATAAATAAAGCCTTCCGTCGATTTCATTGGTCAATTTCAAATCTAGACAATTTGATTGGCTGAACAAAATACAACTGGGCCATATTTTTATAATTTACATAATTAGGGTTGAAAGATTTTATTGGTCAATTTCAAATATGAACAGTTTGATTGGCTAAACAATTGAAAACTGGGTCACATTTGCATAATTTGAGAAGGGAGAATTTTCTTTATCTGTCCTATTTCGGTTGGGTTATATTGCATTAACCCTTTACCTAACATAACGACCAGAATCGGCCAGTGCTATATACGAAAAATTTTCATTTTTGCTTCCAAAACATAGGTTATGACCCCCCTCCCCCAACTCATTGGAACGAGCACATCGCGCTTGTTTCAATGAGGGGTCATAACCTATGTTTTGGAAGCAAAAAATGAAAAATTTTAGTTATATGATGATGTTTTTTCCAAGTGTCGTTTGCAACACACGTTAGGTAAAGGGTTAAAAAGTTATACTAAGTCATACTAAGTCGTTAATTTGTGCATATGTGTGTCATATGATAAATAGAATATGGAATAAACGCCATTCATTCTTTTTTTATATTTTCACCTTTTGCTTCCAAAACATAGGTTATGACACCTCATTGGAACGAGCTCCACGAGCTCGTTCCAATGAGGGGTCATAACCTATGTTTTGGAAGCAAAAAATGAAAATTTTTAGTTATACGAGGATGTTTTTTCCAGGTGCCGTCTGCAACTCAAGTTAGGTGATTGGTTAAAAAGCCATACTAAGTGGCTAATTTGTGCGTGTGTGTGTCATATGATAAATAGAATATGAAATTAGTTTTTTCTCATATGATATTTATGAAACTCGTCCGAATTTTCCGTTTGGGGCTCGCCAGAGGCTTGCCCAAACGGAAAATTCTTAGACTCGAAAAACACTCATTTCATATCCTCTATATATTCACTTTTGCACGAAATAAAAAATATTTTTGCGATTATAGACAAGTTTCCAATTGCATAAGAAACAGACTGAAAAAATCACGAATTGATCGGTAATTCGAATGACAATGTTTCAAATAAATGACTTCGAGCTTCAGACTGGAACAAAGCACATTTTACCCTTTTCTATCTGATGTGTCACAAACCCCCTAAAGAAAAATGCACGAAAAGGAAATAAGCTTCCAATTCAAAACCATGTGAAAAAATCGGACACATAACGACTTGTAACCATATAAGGCAAATGTGAACTTGGGCAAAATATTGTTTTCAAAGATCTGAGAACTGCAGAAACGGTGAAACTCTTCTCAAATCCGCAAGGCGATGGAATTGCAAACGCTCAATGCATTCACGTTGGAAAGTTGCATCGATAATCCCATTTATGCGCGATAAAGTCGAAATTGCAGGACAACTTTTCAATATCCTTATCCAGGGATGCCATTTTTAGAAATGGACCACAACGCCCCTGTTTCGTAATATTATAACTTGGTTGTTGTCGATACGTAAAATATTAAACTCGATAAATAGGTTTCAAAACAAAAATATATCCACACAAACATTAGGCTGTAATAAAAGCAAATGTTTGTTTGCTGCTCGGTGAAATTACCCCTACTCGAAAGTTTTTAATGCCTGTTTCTAGAAACATTTTTTTTTCAAAAGTCCAAAAGGTGATATTAACTGTTGTGTCCATTACACTTTTCCTATGCATGTAACATTGAGATTAATGTTAATTTGATGACTAAACAAATGTTATCATAAAAGTAGTGTTCATGTTGATCAAGAGTATGCAATGTTTAAATGAAAGACAGTTTTTCTATATTTATTATCAGCCCTGGGAATTAGAAAATGTTGCCAAGGCAAAGATCTGTATCAAATTGTTGAGTTTCAATGCATTGTATGCAACAAAATTGCCCAGGAAAACTTAAAATGCCTAGGCAAAACCCTAAGCATTGCAGGTTGTCTAGGCTAATTCCCAGGACTGTGTTATCACCATTTATCTTACAATCAACATGTATTTTGTCTGTATTAACTCTGCAACAGTCGTGTATACGACCCCCTGATACAGATATTTGTATCAGGGGATCGGATACAAGCACGTTCCTTTCGCGTGAGTTCCATTTTTTTTCTTTTTGTTCATCCGTACGAATAAATAGTTCGTTATATATTCGTCTACATTCTTGACTTATCCCCAAATATATTGTAAGATAAAATGGTTATTACCATTATGTGGATGTACAAAATATGTATCCGAGTCGAGCTCCGGGTTCTAAGGGCAGATCACGACGAGTCGAAGACTCGTCGTGATCTGCCCTTAGAACCCGGAGCTTTACTCGGATACATATTTTGTACATCCACATAACGACGAGTCGTGATCTACCCTCAGAACCCGGAGCGAGACTCGGATACATATTTTGTACATCCACGTAATGGTAATAATCTCTATAGAATTTTGGGTAATTTCGTAACATGCTTTGTTATCATGTATGTATAGAACCTATGGATGGAGTTCTGTGACGTTGTAGTTTCACGTTATATACTCAATATTTATTCTCTAGTTGTAATTGTGAAATTAAAGGGAAAACAACTAATGATCTATTGAGTTCATTATTCAGACCTTTTACTTTTAAGTGCGATATAGTTATTAAATAAAATATTTCCAGACCTACTTATCCAAATTTCAACACCTGGGTAGAGAATTGGCAAACAAAGATATTTTTAATACCGGCTACCGGCCTAATTTGTAACTTGTGCTTGTACAAAAATCATTTGATTGGATGTCGAATTATATTTATCATAACTTCCTGTTTCCATTTCCATCTTTGTCTGCTACCCAAATGATTTCCAAATAAGAGAACAACAACACTTTTAGCTGTCAATCTTCAGGGAAATTTGGGAAAATCGTAACGTTAATCTTCTTTACCACGTAATTATATTCAGTATCAAATCGATCTACACCGATCTTATCTTTAAGCCTTGTTATATGAAATAGGTGCGATCGAAACACAGGTGAAACACTGTATCCACAACAACATCAACAAGACAACATTTCCTCGTGATTACCAATTCAATTCAATTTTATTCACTCTAAAACCAAAACGTTGGTACAAGAGGTACATAAAATACAAGCATATTTATATATATATACAGTGGTCAGTATGTTATAAAATATTTGTGGACAAAAACTTGACTAAGGTTATCCAGGGACCTGTCCTTATTTCAGATGACACATTTGGGGTTACGTGTTCTCAATATTCTAAAAAATATGTATTATGTGTTATGCATTATACACACACACATACAAAAATATATATATCACACAAGCTAATACACACATTCCCACAAAAATGTGTGCGAATGCATGCATGTAAAAATATGAAACGCATACATGCGTAGAACGAGAATGTGGGAGTACCCCCTCTGCTTCAGTTTCTTTTCAATAACATTTTCTAATATTAACAAGAAACGCTATAGAGCTGCCTTTGGGACGAAATCGAAAGTAAGGCTGCTCAGGAGGGCCCCACAGTTGGGAAATGATGACAGGGTATGGACTGATGAGTAGTTATATAAAATGCATGGATATACACGTTTCGTCACCCGAGCTCCGTATTGTCCCGAGCGACATTCCGAAAGGATGTCGCCTAGAGCAACACGGAACCCAGGTAGCGACTTTGTTCTCGCATACACATACCACGAGAAAGCACACAAATTCTGCATGTAGGAGCGTACAATCCCGACGCGAGAGGCAAATTTGAATTCATTGCCTCTCACGCCCGCATTACACACCCCCAGATACACCTGTAGGTATAAGCACACAAACTCAAGAACGACAAGTTTCCTGACTGGTGTGTTATTTTTCTTTCCTCATTTGTCAGTGTGCTGAATGCCTCTCTTCTATATTATACAAGGTACATCTTCAGGTTTACTATAATGTCGGTTGGGGAGGGAGCTGAGGGCATTATTTCATTACTCTGGTGATTATCCTAATGAATTTACAAATTTTTTGGAGAACTACAGTTTCTCTACTTGAGAAAAGTTGTCTATATTTATATGCTGAAGGGTGAACATGAGTGAACATAGGTAAATACTTTTGTCTTTCTTTTCTAAGTTTTGGGCATTCCATTATATAATGGTACTCATCTCCAATTCTATTCTGGGTGCATAATCTACAATTACGTTCTTCCCTCGGGGTATTTCTCCATCGGCCCGTCTCAACAGGCAGATGGTGATTAGATGTTATAAATTTTATGAGAGTGACACTATCGGACAATGGTAAATTTGACAAATAGAATTTCATTTCAAAATTGTGTTCAAGCAAACGATAGCTGGTGTAGATAGTCGATAGGTTAACAGTCGACCACCACTCCTGTTTAAACTGATCGATCAGAACACTCCTTACCTTCTCAACTACTAGTACTGGATTGCTACAGTTCTGGTCATTCCAAATATGAGATAAACCACAGCGATTTAATGTATTTTCTACATGATTAAGCCATTGATTACAATGTATTTTTCTTGACTTAAGTACAAGGAGGAAGTTATATAAAGTGAAATTGTTTTTACTGCTGCTCCCGTTTACCATTCTGCACCAATATGCTATCATTCGGCATGCAATTTCAACTTGAATCGGAAGCGTTCCGAGCTCGCCATGCACGAATGTCGAGGAGGTGCATGGCTTCAATTTCATGATAAATTTTAGAAATTTCTGATGAAATCGTTCTACTTGATCGATATTTTGAAAACCCCATATTTCACACCCATACAGAAAAACTGGTTGAACCAGTTTCTGGAAAAGGTCTAGTTGGGTAATAAACGGGAGTGAAAAATGTCTTATTTTATGAATCAGAGAGTACATAGCCCTCGTAGCTTTTGCAATTAATTCTTTCTTGGCTTTAAGGAACGATCCTGATTT
Organism: Pictodentalium vernedei; assembly: GCA_031216915.1. Classification (NCBI taxonomy): domain Eukaryota; kingdom Metazoa; phylum Mollusca; class Scaphopoda; order Dentaliida; family Dentaliidae; genus Pictodentalium; species Pictodentalium vernedei. Next base: position 59,843,910 of record CM062294.1, on the reverse strand, counting down.
CGAAATGATAAGACCAAGATATTCATAGTCGTTGACAAACTCTAGTTTTTCCCCCTGTAACATGAAACACCGGGGAGGACGTCGACCCCTGAACACCATTATTTTAGATTTAAGTGGGTTTATCTTTAATTTCCAATGATTGCAATAATCAGAAAATTGATCTAGCATCATCTGCATATCATTTCTAGATTCTGCCAAAAGCACGGTATCATCTGCGTACAACAGAATCAGTAGTCTTATGAACAACGATGTTTCTTCAACTACATTTGACTCTATATTAGATAGGCCATTAATATTGTTATTAGACAAGAACTTCTCAAGGTCACTTAGAGAAATTGAAAAAAGTATAGGAGAAAGATTTTCTCCTTGTCTAACTCCCATTGATGGGTAAAAGTATTCTGAATAGTTATTTTTAATTTTCACAACGGATTTAATACCTTTATACATATTTACAATGACAGTTAAGATTTTCCCGGAAATTCCAGAATCAATAAGTTTTTTCCATAGCCCTGCCCGCCAAACAGTGTCGAATGCCTGCTTAAAGTCAATAAATGCACAATATAGCCTTATATTTAAGTATTTTGTGATATCATATATAAAATACAAAGAGGTAATATTATCTAAAGTAGAATAACCCTTCCTAAACCCTGTCTGCGTTTCTCCTAACAAATTACTTTGCTCAGCGTAATCGTTTAGCCTAGTGTTAATGACTTTTGTGAATAGTTTTCCGAGACAACTAAGAACTGTAATAGGTCTATAATTTTCGGCTAGGTTTGGGTCTCCTTTGTTTTTATATATAGGCGAGATTATACCAGTTAGCCAAACTTCGGGGACAACACCGGTGTCTAAAATACTGTTGAACAATACTTCGTACACAGGAAGCATAATAATTGCCGTTGATTTTATGTGTTCGTTTAGAATGCAATCAGATCCGCCCGATTTGTTTCCCTTTAAACCCTTGATGGCACTTAAAATTTCAGCTTCACTTATTCTCTCGTTTAAAAAGTCATCTATGTCCTTATTTTCTTGCATGGTTGGGTCAATGTCGTGAGGTACAGTGGGTATTTCTTGTGTCTTTTTGAGGAATTCGTACATGTCACTGAGGCGTACTACGGTATCTTGGTTTTGTTTTTCGCTATTCAGAATACCCCAGTATTCGCGTGGATTTTTGTGTTGGGTTGTGCGGAGTCGCTGTGCGATATCACTATTGTAATCTCTCATTGCCTTTTTTAAACATTTCTTGTAAGTTTTGCTTTTTATTTTTAGAGATACTAACGTTTCTGTAGTTCTACATGCGTTGTGTCTTTTCCTAGCCATATGGTATTCGTGTCTGGCAATTTTGCATGAAGTGTTGAACCAAGGTCTATGGTTAGTTTTCGGCTTACTTTTGATCTTAGATCCGAATGACGTTTTTGCCGAAGAAATAAATAGCTTACTTATTTTCGCCGCAATGTCGTTGGCCATACCCTGTGTGAATAACTTGATATCTTGTTTGACAGGCTCAATGATTTTGTGCAGCTCATCGATCAGCACATCGTCGATGTTCTGCACAAATTCATCGGCCTTGTTGTGAATCCATAGTCTTGGTTCAGCCGTTTTACCATTTATCAAGTTCGGGTCAAAGTTAGGATCCATGTTGTATACACAACTCTTAACCTCGGAGCTAGGTGCCTGAGTTGATTCAATGTTAAGTTCTAACGGGCTGTGAACATCAGAGAAGAGATCTGAGAATTCATGAACAGAGAAGTTCATGATATTCTGTAAAAACATTGGAGTTACGATGCAGTAGTCAATGACACTTTTCCCTTTACAAGTTGCATGCCCGACCCCCCTATCATTCCCCATCCGACCGTTAACAATATACATCGTGCACGATTTGCATAAACCAATGAGCCGTCGGCCAAAATTATTCACAACTTTATCCTGTGAGCTTCTCTTGTGAGGTATTTGACCATTTTGGAAAATTGACAAGTTTAGTGATTGGGACGGAATATCAAGGTCAGTAGAGCATAACTTGGCTTCGAGCTCATCTGGCAAATCGAAATCTGGTAATTCTGCGGTCCTTGCATTAAAATCTCCAATTAACGAAACATATTTATACTCATTAAATCTATTAAACAACTCTTGTTCAATTTCGTAGAAACAATCGGAAGACGCATAGACGCTACTTTCAGGTGGTATGTAAACAAAACCGATAATATAATCTTCTGGAGCTTTGACTAAACTTTTGTGAGAACCGGAACGCTTATGAAATTACAGATAAATGAAATCATTAACCGAAATAATCACGGTGTTATTCATACCTTTCATTGACTGCCTATCAAGTTGGACTTAATCAACAAATAAGTTATTATTGTTGTAAAATCGATCGGTTCTAATGACACTCCACCTACCCAGAAACGAACTGCAGGAGGACGATAGTTTCAAAACAAATGATACAAAGTAAAGCATAGAATGAACAATCGCACTCTCTAAACCAATTCAGTTGGTTGAAACATTTTTTTTCTTAATGTGGGACTGTTAATATTGATGGTTGTTCCAATCTTTGTTGCTGCAGTTCACTTTATTTGTGCATTTAAATTAGGGTTTAATATATTCCCTGGTTTTCTAGGAATCGGGAACGGGTAGTTTCCCAGGTAATTTCAAGCAAATTTATGAGGGTAACATGACGCATTTATTTTAATGATAATGAGCATATTTCATTGGTAATCTCTCATCTCCAAATGGAAAAGTTATTTTCCTAAGATAAGTATGAAAATCCAAACCCGCGTCAATCTCGTCTTTATTTCAGAATAACTCGTATTATCATCTCAACCTTCTCCAACATCACCACCCTCTTCACTGTCGTCACTAGGTTTCTCTGCTTTAAGTAGATGAGACTGGTGACGGCAGTGCAGAAGAGGGTGTTGATGTTGGAGGAGGTAGTGAACAGTGATACTAGTAATTCTGAACATGAAGACGAGTTTGAACTTTGAAGCGGACGAATAAGATTTTGCTGTTGAAAGAGAGGGGGTGTCCCCCAGAACTGGTTGAGAGCTACAGTGATTTGTTGAAAATGGTTCCTCAGGAATTAGGACTGTAAAAAGTCCAGGTGTGGAAGGGTTGTCGAAATCCTACAAAGTTTCAATTCAGAAAACCTCAGTTCAAAACACAAACAGCACCACGCTTCATTCCCGGTTCCGTGCTGTATATTTCCCGGGTATCGGGGCCGGCTTTCGGGACTGGGAACCCGGGAATTCCCGTTCCCGGGATTAAACCCTAATTTAAATAGCAGTTGTTATAACTGAACACCGGAATTGATCCACATGTAACAAGATACATAAATTCCCCTAGATTATCAATGATATCATTTTTTGTGAATTGGCCAAGATATTAAACCACCTTCGACAGAATTATGAGGTATAATTACTACAAAATGTTTTTATTGCGCAGTTTTCATTTTTCATTCATTAAGTCACATGTGCCTCCATACATGTTGCTCTGAACTATATGGAGTTGACCCATTTCTTCATCAAAACAACAACAAAACAATATGTCAGTATTTGAGAACTGTAGATACCACGGGTTGGAATTAATGTTACTGCTTATTTTTGTCATGAATGACAAACAGATTTCTCCGACTGTGTACTAGAAGGATTGCATAATACAACCATTCTGTTATTTTAAGGTAGTTTATTGTCAAACTTTTGGTCTTTTGGTCATAGCAGACTTTCAGGCAGTGCTATCAACCACTCAACAACAGTTCTATAGCCAGTTTCAGTTTTCGCATGTTCTATGTTTCTTTCCAAATATTTTGGTATATCATTTACCGGGGTTATTTCTTTCCAGCCATTTTTGGACTTTGGAGAACATTTCCTAAAATTAGACCAAAGTTAGGTTGCACGTACCCTTAACCCTTTACCTAACATGAAAAGCAGACGACACTTGCAAACAAAAATCTTTAATAGCTAATTTTTTGCCTCAAAAACATAGGTTATAACCCCTCTTTGGAACGAGCTCGTTCCAGAGAGGGGTCATAACCTATGTTTCTGAGACAAAAAATGAAAAAATAATGAAAATTGTATGGTGACTTTTGTGAATATCGCTGGTCCGTGTTTTCCGTTACGTTGGGTAAAGGGTTAAATAGATGCACTGTTAATTCAGTTGACCTATAACAAAGAGCCATGATTATATATGTTAGCTATTGATTACATCACAGGCAAGGATTCCGTCCGACAGAGATATTATCGAACGCAACGCACTACAGTAATAAACTAAAAAGCCTATGAGATGGCCCAGACGTGTATGTTTGTTGCCACATTTCCAGGGACGTGACGGCAGAGGTGTGTGTGTGGGGGGGGGGGGGGGGGTCACCGCCTCCAATCCTGGCCACAATTTCCTATAGTTGGAAATTCGAAGGGCGAGTCATGAGTAGTCGAAAATTCCATCTACCTGGATTTGGAGCTTCTTTGGTGATGCTGATGTCTCCTTTACTTCCCAAAAATTGCAGCTCGGTTTCAAATCGGCAAAAATTCCAACTGTTACTATTTACAACTACAGCGAACGCAATATCGAGCTTCATAAGTATACATGATGTCAATTGGTACGAGATTTCTATATTGCGTTTACTTGTCGTAATAAAAACCTCGAAATGCACTTCAAGAAAATCGCATCATGTAAAATCGTTATCCTGAGTTAATTCCACCATTCAGAGTTACAAAATGATGAAATATCGAACACTGATCACTGCATAAGATCTGATTTAATGTTAGGACAGTGTGAATTGCTCAAAGTTCTAAGCTTGAGCATTTGTTTAGCACGTATTCAATTCCCAGAAGAATACCAAAAATAATAACAACAACCTGATAATTCTGTCATAAATGTGTTGGCATTTCACTTACTAGAATCAATTTTATGCCCCCTTTCATGGCTTAACTTTCAATTTTTTTCTCGGTAGTGAATTTTCAGATGACGGCCGCAGGGGGGGGGGGGGGGGGGTCCCCCGGTCCCCCTAGTTGAAAATCCATTACCCTACACCCCCCCCCCCCCCCTCCATCGGAAACCTCTAGCCACGTCCCTGCACATTTTGCTGCCAAATTCTGTATTTTTGGTGTCAAATGAATTTTGTACTGTAACACCATTGGCATACGCCTGCGTGAACACTAATCGCAATATGTCCGATATGTGTGAGGTGCTGCAACAACCCAACTAATTTTGCACACAAAATGTTTCTTTTTCTGTTTCGTTTTCTAACATTGTCGTGCAAATAGGATGGCTGGTTTAGTTGTATTTTTTTCGAATATTTTCTCGGATTTGAAATAACATGTGATGTGAGAGATATCCGATGTTTCAATGTGGTAGGAACAGAAAATACTTGGATGTGAATTACGTGACCAGACATCCACCGCCCCTTCTCGAAGTAAGCAAAATATATCACTGCCATATTATGTGTTCATTACCAAGAGTGTAAAACGCCGATAAACGCTTTAGAGGAATTAATTTAGTTTGTTTTGTTGATAGTACAGGCTCGCATTTAAAAATGACGACACTGCACCCAGAATCTAGTAAAATGATCCAAAACAAAGATAAACAAATTGAATGATAAATACCCTGGCAAAGGTTTCGAATAGGTGGTTCAGTTTACATGAAAAATAAAGAGTTTGTAGTCTTTTTGAGTTTCTATTGTCTATCATGGTTTTTTTTTCTACTGTTTGATTTCGTATGGTGGTTTGTTCGGTTTATATATAGTACACTCAGGGTTATTTTGTCTATTTGTGTTGCCATCCATGCATAGTCCTGCCTGTTTGTCCAGCAAGAGTTTCATTGTTAATGTAGTTATACATTTTGGGTCCAAATACTCAATTCCGATTGGTCAGCTGGGTGAAAACGTCATGACCAAATGTAATTCATTTTCCGATGAATACATTTGGTCGAACTTTGACCCGCATTTACGGTGGAGCGCAGTTGACAGAATGTAATTCGGGCGGTGTTTGGACGGGCTTTTTAACTTTTAGCGCCTCTCGCAGTGAGTGATGAACTCCGCTGCTGTTTCTTTGGTGACATTTCCCAACTTTGACATAAAGCCCGTTGCTAAAATACTCGTTTCCATTTCTAAAGTGGTGAAAATTAAAAATCAGAGTTGTGCGCTTTGTATTTTGTGTGAGGGTGGTTTTTCGCCTCGTTCGTTCGTACATGTTTTATTTCGTCTTTCTGCTTTGTTGTTTGGTAAAAAGTAGTTTAAACAATTACGGAATGTAATTATAAGAATTGAATGCAATTTTTATAATCTTTATTGGAGTATGAACGTGTGGGAATGGGTACAAATTGTATGAATCCGGGATTCATACATAATTTGTACCTAGTCCCACACGTTCATACTGCAATAAAGATTATAAAAAAATTGCATTCAATTCTTAAATAGAGCACAGTGGCTCAGAGGTTACGGCATTGGACTTCAAACCGATAGGTCTACGGTTCGATCCCCGCCACGGGTAAATGCGTTGTGTTCTTAGACAAGGCACTTCATCCCGATTGCCCGTGTGTGGGCACGGTACCGCTGTATACTCAGTCGAACTGCACGTCCATGGTGCACTTGTGTTCAACCAATGCTAACCCTGCGTGTTTGGAGTTAGTACGTTGTGGAATCAGGCAGTTGCTCGCCGTTGCTCAGTAGTTCTTTCCGGGAACTCCGGCTAAAACTGTCCGAGACGAGGTTGACCCTGGCTGAAAGTGTAGTTAAACCTCCAATAAATAAATTGTCCAACAACATAATAATGCTTGGGTCTTAGCTGACTTGTCGCGATTTCCTATTTAGAGGTTATTATACCGTTTGTTTCATATTGGCCGAGATATCAGTGGGAGATAACTTAATATCTTCCTGAGAAGTTATTGAGGGCTGATACCTCGGCCGATATGAAACTAACCGAATAATTCCCTTTTTAGTTATTAAATCAAAACAAATAATTGCAAAAATTATCAGATGTGTTACCGTTCATGACACTGTTATTGTTTCTCGTAGAGGGCGCCCTGGCATCGCGGTTACCGGTTCTCGTCAGATCACCGAAGTTAAGCAACGTCGAGCGGGGTTAGTAGTTGGATGGGTCCTCGTGAAAGGCACTTAACCCCAATTGCCTACATGGGGGCACGATAACGCTGTGTACTAAGGCGTACTGCACGTCGAAGGGGCTCATGTCTTCAACCAATCTAACCCTGCCTGTGCCGAGGTGCAGAGTTACGATGTTGGAGAGCTGACAGCTGCTCGTCGTTGCTCGGTGGTTCTCTCCGGGTACTCCGGCTTCCTCCACCCGTAAAACTGTCAGCGACATGATATGACCCTGGCTGTTAATGTGTCGTTAAACCCTAATAAAAATATATATATATTGTTTCCCATTCTTTTCACACGAAGTTTCCTCTTCACATTGTTCTCCTAGTTCAACTATCCCAACGTCGCGGCTTCCCTGATGGGGAAGCCGCGACGTTCGGATAGCTGAACCATCTCTTCTCTCTCTTCGACGAATCTCCGCTTACGATTCGTTCAGTCTTTCTTTGTTTGCGTTGAATTTTGTGTACAAGTTTTTACTTTTTTCTCTTCACTCACTTAATTCTTACTTTCTGCCATCATAAATACCTCGTCATACAAAAAGTACTTCCATTTGCCGGGTAACGCCAATGTTACTGTTAGACTGAGTTCGACGAATAATGGTGAGCCAACTCAGACGATATAAAAATTTATGAGTTTCAATATTGTTTTATCTTACAATAAACATGTATTTTGTCTGTATTAATTGCGCAACTGTCGTGTATCCGACCCCCTGATACAGATGTTTGTATCAGGGGGTCGGATACATGTTCGTTCCTTTCGCGTGAGTTCCATTTTTTTTTTCTTTTTGTTCATCCGTACGAATAAATAGTTCATTATATGTTCGTCTACATTCTTGACTTATCCCCAATATATTGTAAGATAAAATGATTATTACCATTATGTGGATGTATAAAATATGTATCCGAGACGAGCTCCGGGTTCTAAGGGTAGATCACGACGAGTCGAAGACGAGTCGTGATCTACCCTTAGAAGCCGGAGCTCGACTCGGATACATATTTTGTACATCCACATAATGGTAATAATCTCTATTTATCAAATTTGTCCAAAATTTCAACAAAATCCATATAATGTGACACTGCATTGCAACGAGCTCGACGGTATTGTTGAAATTGTTTGAAAAATGTGCGGCCGATTTGTTAGGTAAAGGGCAAGAGTCTTTGAATGATATATGTGCTCTGTGAAATGAGAATTGTCAGCTGAAGTAATGAATCACCAAACCAGATTTGTTTACGTACAGGATGGTCATTCCCGGTCTGGATTTCCGATCTATAGTTAAGGGGAAGTTCTCTTTGGTCGGGGCGCCACGTGCGTCACAGTTTGACTATCTCTAAACTGTTCAACATCCTCGTTGTGCCGTACGAACGCAGGTTCCCATTCCACGCGACCCAATTACACTACATTACTTGATTAGTTTCATTTCGGTCCAGATATCAGCTCGAGGTAACGTCATATCAGCCTTCGGACTCAAGCTGGTGTGCAGTTATCTCGGGCTGATATCTCAGCCGATATGAAACTAAACAGGTAATAAATTCTAATTATTAATTCGTTGATTACATTTCAAATCCATCCTTATGGACGCCATTCACACGGAGACTAGGTTAATATATAATTTACATTTGGCCTACAACAAATTCACTGAAAGGCCTTAGCTAAACTTTTCAGCCTGGAAGAAACTTATTGTATAATTTTGATATTTATGGCCTCTTCTGTGTAGAATATTTAAAAGAGAATTCCTTTGACCTCATTCACGCACGGAATTTTGTACGAACGGTTGGTTATGTAAAAATGCCTTATTTGAAAAGCTTATTTCGGTTTGATGTTAAAGTTGGATAACTCTTGTGCAATCTTCCACAGAAGTATTTCCCAGTTTGTTGATTTTTATTCCTAAAATCTACAATATCCCCTGGCACCCTAATAGTTTTCATCAAGAATCCATCGCCAGTGGCCTTATAATGGCTGTATTTAACAAAATCTATGACGTTTCCATAGCAACGCTAAAACCTAAATTTGTTTCTCTCTGCAACAAAACAGAAGAAAGCGTTCGTGCATTTGAAGAGATCGAAACCAGCTGATTGTTAATGATAGTCGTTCGCATCCCTCTTGTGTATTTGATGTGGAACTCAAGGGCAAGATTATATAAAACAAATTTATTTTTATACATAAATCCTTTTCCAAAACAGGAAATTCATTTTTTTAAATGGAATAAGACCATCTGAAGCCTTTGGACACTGCTAATACCTTTCCATGCCAGGTCAGAGCCCTCAGCTGGTAGAGGTTTTATCTATTGACTAAAGAGAATTTTTTGATTTGACTGGTTGATAGATACGTGGTATGAGACCATATTCATTGAAACCCACGATACGTCCGCCCAGCCACTGACAAATTTCCCATACCCAGTGGAAGCCTCGTTCCGAAATCTACAAATTGTCCATACCCCGTAGAAGACGCGTCATTCCAGTTTTACAGTGTACATGTATTATATTTTAATTTTTTATCTCCAAAATATAGCTCATGACCCCTTATTGGAATGATCTTGTCGAGTACCCTCCAATGTGGGGTTCATAAGCTATGTTTTTGAGACAAAAATGAAAAAAAGAAATTCAATAATTTTTTTTATTCTAGTCATATCGGCATATTTTCACAAAAACTCTTTTGCACAAAAATTCCACAGAAACCTGTATGGCTCAACAATGGAAGATAAAAGATCTCATGCTGTGTGTGTTCACACATGAAATAGATTGTACTTCTAAAACGGAAAGTCAATAGATAAATTCGTTACCCAATGTCTGATCACGTGGTACGGGTTTTTACCTACCCGAAGCCAGCCGTATCCCATGAGGCCATTGGCCTCATGGGATACGGCTGGCTTCGGGTAGGTAAAAACCCGTACCACGTGATCAGACACGGGGTAACTAATAATATCCTGTACTTGGTTGGGGGTGGGATCAATCAATATTTTCAATGTGAAGCCCTGGGACTGCACGTCCAACATCTTGATTGTCCTACCACTCAAATTTACTGAGCCACTATCTACTTTATGAATTCAACAAGAAGCAATCGCCGGTTGCCTTCTAAATTTGCATTCAACAGCATCTGCGATGTTTCCTTGGCAACGCTAAAAACAAATTTGTTTCTCTTTGCAACAAAATGGAACCAAGAACGCTTTCTAGCATTTCAAGAGGACGAAACCAGCTAAATCTTAGTCATATTATTTATATATTTATTGGTGTTTAAGGTCACATATTTCTGCACAATGACTAATCATAACCACGACAGTTTTATGGATGAAGGAAGCCGGAGTACCCGGAGAGAACCACCAGGCAAGGGCGAGCAACTGTCAGCTCACCAACATACTAACTCCACATAAGCATGTTTATCATTGATTGAAGACTAGTGTACCATCGACGTGCAGTACACAACGCCGCCGTGCCCTCACATGGGCAAGGAGGGTGAAGTGTCTTGCCCAAGGACGCAACGCGGTTACCCCAGGTGGGATTCGAACCCAGGACCTCTCGGCTTGAAGCCTTCATCTCTACCTACTGAGCCACCGGGCCCCGAATCTTAGTCATTGCCACCCGCTATTTGACAAAGGACTCAAGGGCAGGGTAATATAAAAATGTGTTTTTATGCATAATTAATTTTTCCCAAACATGAAATTGAATGTTTTAAATTGGAATAAGGACATGTGAACACAAAGTTGGCCCTGAACCAGATCGGTTCCACCTGGCCCAGTGACTTCAAATTTCAAGAGAAAAGAAGAATAACGAGTTCGCAAAATATGAAAAATTGAAAGGTTCTATTTTGCTCTTCATTGATGATGTTCAGTTTTACTCTGATTCTTGAGACGTTCGCCACGACAGCTGTCAAATGGTTATAACAGACAGCGGCTGTTGATCATATAAGTAGTGCGTTAGAGGTAGAGTACTAGAGGTACAGTTAAAACTAGAAGTCCTGACACGAACTGTGCGCTTACCTAGGCTTAATTGCGCGTAGGAATTGCGCGCAGTTGCCATATCGAAAGGCATCCAAAGCACGGCAGGTTCTCCTGGTTACTTATAGCAAACACAGGCAATGTTTCTGCCAATGGACTTACCCGGAGGTCCACTGGATGAAACATTGCTTGTGCACAGGGCATATGTACAGAATTTGATAGCCTTATTCTGGTCAAAACGCGTAGATTAACGCCCAGATCGACGTGCTATTTATGCGCATTTCATGGCAGGACTTCTAGTTTTAACTGTAGACAACATGACATATTCAATGCAAAGAGAGTGGAGTGACCATACAACACCCACACAGTGGAGGTTCCATTTAGGTAATAATTTATGTTAATCGAAAAAGTAAAAAAAAAATATTTAGGCAAAATTCCAGTCAGTGATATGTGAGGTCCAATGGCTGAAACCCCTTGAGTTGAAATGCATCCTCACTCTTCGGAGGTAGGACCAATTGCCCTAACAGAAACTACAATAATTTTACCTGTGTGTTTTACTTGTGACGCACTCGGCATGCCGTGAAAACTTGATCGCGTCCATTTAGCAGGATTTTAACGAAATGTGGATTTGTGCGCTCCGACCGGAAGAGGGGGTGTAGGGTATTCTCCCGCAACAAGCTCACAATACAGGAGATCTCCCGAACGAGGGGGGTAGAATTTCCAGGAGGGATTTGAACATGTAGGGCATCATGCGTAGATGAACATTTCAACGTTTAGAAGAGGACAACGTGGTTTCATTTCGTAAGACGAAAACGGGTTAACCAATACGTACTGACGATAATCTTCAAATTTATGTTGTATTTGAACATCAACTCCAAGAGTCTGTGTCCACAATAAAATCTGTCTCCATCAGGACAGATCTGCCTATCTGTGTCATTTATGGAAATGAGATGAGCTCTCCGGAAAAAATACACCAAGATTATCCCCCCCCCCCCCAGCTAATTTTTATGCTTAAGATATCTAAGACCCCCCACCCCCACCCACCCACCCACCCACCCCACCTCGTTCTATGTATTGACACCTGGCACATTAATTGAATACGGCTAACGTTGTTAGGTTCGATTGTGACAGGTTTTCATAACAATATTCTGGTCGATTAACTGCAGCATGACTTGTTCCACAGGTAAAAAACCCATTCGAACAAAACATCATATCTGGGCGGACAAAATATCATACATCACCAATATGGGCATTTCATCACAGGTAAACGTACAAAACCTGTGACAATGTAACAACACTTGGAAAGTTTTATTTTTTCTATTTTTATATTTAAAATGAAGTTTTCATGCAACTCTTTCCCAAGTAGTATGTCGTATACCCGAACAGGTACAGGTTGGATGATCTCGTGGGTGATCTCATGTGACGTCATAGTCATGTGAGCCAGTTACGCATAGTTGGGTTGTCATGGTAGTCCGCGTGATCGGTCATGCGGTGACTTCTCTACCATTGTGATACGTGGTGTCAATGCGCATGATTTATTGTTAGGGTATCACATGTTTTCGTCGTCCATTTTGTATACTGGATATCGCCATCTTAGTTTCTACGGCGGCAAGTAGTTGTTACGTGACCAAAAAGCCTCTAATGTGACGGGAGTGTGTTTGGAAGGTGTGTTCGATTCAATGAGAGTAAGTCTAATTAAAATGGACCCAATAATTTTCCCAAAACTCCAGAATCCTAGGTTTCTACCATCCAAACCGCCATTTGTGATGCCACTTGGTTACTGTGGAACTAAAATGCTTCTAGTAGGAAGGATGTGTGTTCTGAGGGTATGTTTGATTCAAGGGGGTATATCTAATTATCGCAAACAGTGGGATAACTTCCAAAAATCACCCAAAATAACGCCAAATTACAGAATGGGACAGTGTTTGGCTCGAATTCTCCCAGGTGACAACCGGTATAAGTGCCAAGTAGTGCTATAGGCCTTTCGCAACCCTATTCTTTCTCATCTGTTTACCCATATGTATACAGGAGGGCCGTGAACATATCCTTCGTTAGTTGGGCATAACTTCAAATTGCGCACATCCTCATCAAAGTACTTGAGTATATGAGGCCATGAGAAAATCCCTCAATGAGGTATAATCTATTTTCCCTCATGTCCCCATCTGGTTACTGAACTACCACTCCCCGATAGTACCCCCACTTCCAACACCCTAACTAACAAACGAATCTGCCTTCAGTGCCATTTTTATCGTATGAGACAATGAGGGCCCTCATAAAATTTTTAATGAGGTATGGTCTATCATCTCTCTGAGTACTGATCGCCCTTGTCTCATGGAATCTAATTTCCCATACCCCAATTTTACAACCACCAGCCTTCGGAGCCCCATTTTTATCGTATGGGGACATGGGGGCCCATGAGGAAATCTCTCAATAAGTTATAATCTATTAATCCCTGAATGTGGTGTAATCTATCATACCTCATATCCTTGTCTTGGGACAACAGGACACAGACTGAGGCACCCCACTTCCAGCACTCCGAAGAAAGCAAGAACATTTGTTATAGTTCTAAAATTTTATTGAGTTGAAATTGTATCACAAGATCGACAAAGTTGTTAGGCGTATTTTATTTTCTAGATATATATGATACCTGCAGTTAAAACTAGAAGTCCTGTCATGAAATGCGCACAGATAGCACATCGATCTGTGCTTTAATCTGCGGGTTATGGCCATAGTAAGGCTATCAAATTCTGTACATATGGCCTGTGCACAAGCAATGTTTCAGCCAATGCACCTCCGGGTAACCCGGAGATCCATTGGCAGAAATATTGCCCGTGTTTGCTATGAGTAACCAGGAGAACCTGCCGTGCTTTGGATGCCATTCGAAATGGCAATTGCGCGCAATTTTTACGCACAATTAAGCCTAGATAAGCGCACAGTTCGTGACAGGACTTCTAGTTTTAACTGTATATATGTAATTCTGTTGATAGATTATTCTGTCAGATATTAAGCGATGATAAGCCCGCTGTAACCTATAGGGCATGTCCCACCAGGACTATGCAACTTGTTTCTTTCAAACGCCTAGACACTTACTTAAGATACTTTTTATTCATGTAGCCTAGTTTGATGATAATAAGGACCCTGGCTTTAAACCCCCATTCCGCGGACATCTAGTTTTAATCCAATTTACATACAGACAGGTATGAAATCATTCATTTTTGTAGTGTATATAGCTTCTTAACACAAACCTATTCTACTTCACGGCGACTGAGCTATGACGAGGAATGTACATAAAGATACGTTGGGTCTGTTTGTGTAGTTTGTTAATGTGTTTGTTTCAATTTACTAAATGTCACCAGATAACAAGGCAATCCGGTCTGATATTTACTTTACTCACCCATCGGAAATGGAATTTAACCCTTCCTAATCTATTTCTAAAATATGTTTTTTGACCTTCCAACCGACACATTCGTACAGTTGCCACAAACGGCAAAACATATTTTCTGAAAAGTCTTCATCTGACATCAAGACAAGACAACGGCAGATTTTCTCCCAGATGTAATGATGAAATTTTCGTGAAACACAGATACACACATTGTCAGCTTTTCAAAAGTACGTTCGAAATCAATATTATCTTGACCAAGGCCCAGACTAAATCATCGTAGCCCCGTAGTAGCGAGGGTGCGAATGGCAATTGAAGAGTTGTCCCTCCATCATCCCCACCCCTCTCACCGGTCCGGGTAAAGTTCCGAATAATGACGAAAAACGGATCTTTCCGTGGCAATTTTGCCTAATCGAGCTTCCAGGATGAAGGCGGCCAGTGATATTAAAGCGAGGACGTGGCTATATGTCGGCATCACCACCACCAATATCGTCGAGGGAGCTCGGATTATTCTGAATCATTCTATTGGATCAGTTTATGTTACGTTGGTCCGTTATCGAGCCAAAGATAATCCTGTTAACGAGCATCCAAAGATTGTCTCCGCTACGAATAACTGGCCACATAAAGTGTAGGTCTTATTTGAATCTTTGTAACACATACCTACATATATTACACGCCTGTTCCTTGAAATCCCAATCCACAGCAACGCTAAACCATGCGGAAAATGAAGATCTGTTCCGCGCACATGTGCGGAACAGAAATTGTTGACGGACTACATTTAAATAGAAGCTAAATTTCATTGGAATTTTCTACAAATCGTGCACCGCAATTACAATTTGAATCGCTAGCGATAGATAAAAGTCGTTCCCTGGGTTCCATTGTGTTCTATGTGCCCATAGTAATATAGTAACACGGGTTCCCCACGCAAATTTGGTTGACAATCAAATATGTTCTTTTTGTTGATAGTTGTGAACTGAATTGCTGAGTGCCCTTCTAATAATAGCTTTTATAGGCGCGTAATAAACACAGAACGACACACGCGTGTGAATGAGTCAATCGATATGGCACTTATGCCATCGCGGAAGGATAAAATTCGAGGCCAGCAGCCTCTCGCTTTATCCTTCCGCGCAGCCACTCGTGCCATATCGATAAACCTATTCACACGCGTGTGTCGTTCTGTGTTTGTACATACTCCCATATACATACGACGCGTCAGCACGTTACTGGCCAATATTATTGTTTTTCACTTTTAAGTTTTTCTTCCATTTTTGTCCTAAAAGAATTTTCACGTAGAAGAAAATCAACCCCGTAGTTAAGTCATTCGACGAAGCAGAAATGGCTTATCGGTGATGGAGCTGTGTAATCTGGCATTCGTTTTCTGATATCCGAACATGTTGGTGATAGAGTTGTACAATCGTTTTCTGAAATCCTAACTTTATCCAGACAACAATTTTCACATTGCGTCGCTGTCTTTTAATATCACCTCCTCTATCGGGCCTCCCTCTTTAAATTGTGGATTTATCATCTCCTACAAAAAACATATCAAAAGAAGTGGTACCTATCTTGGAAATTATCATCAGTTATGGTCGAATTGCCGGGTGACGTTGTTGGCGTCAATGTAAAAAAATTAAATGTCAGTGGATTTTTATATCATCTCTTCTATCATGCCTCCCTCTTTAAGTTTTGGATATATCATCTCCAACAAAAAACGTATCTAAAAAGTGGTACCTACCTTGGAAATTATAGTTATTGTCGAATTGCCGGGTGACGTTATTGGCGTCAACGTAAAAAAATTAAATGTCAGTGGATTTTTATATCATCTCTTCTATCATGCCTCCCTCTTTAAGTTTTGGATATATCATCTCCAACAAAAAAACGTATCTAAAAAGTGGTACCTACCTTGGAAATTATAGTTCATTGTCGAATTGCCGGGTGACGTTATTGGCGTCAACGTAAAAAAATTAAATGTCAGTGGATTTTTATATCATCTCTTCTATCATGCCTCCCTCTTTAAGTTTTGGATATATCATCTCCAACAAAAAAACGTATCTAAAAAGTGGTACCTACCTTGGAAATTATAGTTATTGTCGAATTGACGGTTGACATTATTGGCGTCAACGTAAAAGAATTAAATGTCAGCGGATTTTCATGAAAATTGAACTGTTAGAGTGCTAAATTATTTTTGGCCATCAAATCTTGTACACATGTCTTTGCCCATTTACAGTTTTTGGGAGAGTGCCTAGTGACACTCTCCCATAAATTGTAACAAGGCAAACCCCTACAGACTAAATAATATCACTTCAAAGATAATACAAAGCACATCCACTGAATATGAGCCTTCGAGTTGCAGCACCCGTACTTCCGAATAAAGCCCAAATATGGGCTTCCAGCACTCTACCAGTTAATATGTTATGGGGCTCGAAAATCTGGAGGTACCTATTTTTTCGATTTATTGCTATTTTGATCATCTTACGTCACTTCAAAGTTTAGGCTTGTTTTGACTTATTTCATTAAACGCGGAATGTTTGTGATTCCATTATCTCCGCATTTATATCTAACACATCTATAAAATACACCGTTTTCTGGGTATTTGAAATTGTGCACACCCATTTTTGTAATTACAATGTGCCTCCCGATACCGGCGATGCCAACTTCATGTAATTTTCTTATAATCTCCACAAAAATAGAAATCTTAACATGTTTTTCGGGGCACCAAACCGTTATGGTCGAACTCTGATGTGACGGTTTTCAGTGGCGGCGCTAGAGTTACAAAAGTGAGGGGGGGGGTACAGTTGGGGATTGTGCAGAGCCAAGCTGGGGTGGGTTTCGGGGGAGGGGTCCTCTCCCTAAGTTGAGAAAATTTTTAACTGTTTTGCAACAAAATCATGCGAATATGGATATCATTGGAACCGGCTGATCAAGCCGGTTCCAATGATATTCATATTTGCATGATTTCATTGAGTTATACCTTTGAGAATTTTTCTAAAATATTAAATTTTATTTATTTTTTAAAATTGCTGTTGGCTGAATTCCAAACGGATGCCTTGCACGCTTTCGATTCTAGCATTCGTCGAATACTCTTAAGCACTATGTTTCAGCCCGTTTAAACGCGGCATACCTTGTTACAATTTGGACCCTCGACTCTTGTTTGTTGTTTGCCGCTCGCGCATGTGTGGGGGGACGGGGGGGGGGGGTTGCAAACATAATTTCAAAACTTCTCTGATTTAGTGCACTTGGGAATATGGGATTAAGCATACCGACTATTACACCCAACGTTCAATACAACAAAAATTAAAATGATAGTATTGTTTTACTACGCTTGGCGAAAAAAGTGGAGGGGTAAGTACCCCCCACATACCCCTCCATGGCGCCACCACTGACGTCTTTGGAAGAGCATAGGGTCAAAAATGAAAATGCGTCGGATTTTTTTTTAAACTTCATTATGTTGTAGAGCTCAAAAAGAAGAATTAACTGTTTCCTGATTGTATTTTTTTTTTTTGTAGGTCACTTCAAAGTTTAGCTATTTTATAAATATTTCATCAAAAACACCAGCTTGTGATTCGCGTCCCTCCGTATTTATAAATGACAAAGCTGTGAAATTGTTTTCTGATTATTTGAAATTGAGCGATTTTATATTTTTATTTCAAATTTACGCACCTGATGCCAGCGATGCCGATTTTCCCTTTTTCCATACCTTCTACTTTTAACCTCATTTTGGGGCTCCGCTTTTCCAAATTTTGGGAATATGATCTCCTAAAAATCGATCTAAATATGTCCTGTCGTGCTACAGAATTCACAATCGTTGTGGCCGAATTCTGAGGTGATGTTATAGGGGGAGGGGGACATAGGGTAAAAAATTAAAATGCGTCGGATTTTTTTAAATTTTAGTGTGTGGTAGAGCTTAAAAATAAGAGATAGCTGGGGGTTTGAGGGAGGGGGAGGTACTATTGTGTTTTTTTTATAGTTTTTCGATTTATCGTCATTTTTTACATTTTACGTCACTTCAAAGTTTAGGTTATTTTGGTCATATCTGATTAAAAACCCTCCCTTTGTAATTCGAGTTGCCCGCACATGGTTACAATACACTGGGTTTTTTTGTTGTTGTTGTTGTTGTTTTTTACATTGGTGTCAATACAAAGCATTTCCTCTCTCTCTCTCTCTGCCTCATCAAGTACATTTTGGTAAAAACAACCTAATATCCACTCAGTTTATCACCTTTTGAAAAAATACACTGAAAAAAGTTTTGGTCGCCATGTGACTTTTGCCTTCAAATTTAGTGTTTCCTGTACTCCTGTCCAGTTTCGCGCTGAATAAAATAGACCTACTTTTACTTATCCCACCCAATTTTAATGTTCTCACATTTTCCAGATGACAGTTATCACCAATGTGTTATAATTGTTTTTCAAAACATTCACTTTAACATTTTATTCACACTTACAAGTTCATTTCATTTTCCACCAATTGGATAAAGCATAACTTTTATCCTCCATAAAGGTTGGGGTGCAAACCGCTAGAGGCGCTTTTTGCAGGAAAACAGTGTATTGTAACCATTACACGGCCATCAAACTTCAAATACCGTTTCCTAATCACTTGAAATTGTTAAACTCTACCTTAGAATTAAAATTTCGACAGACCCCCCCCCCCCCCTCAATCCACCCCCACCCTCGATGCCATTTTTACGTTCTTGCGTTTACCTTCTCTTTTAAACCTCATTTTAAAAATTTCCAGTTCGAAACTTTAAAAATATAATCACAATACACATTAGACTTGACCACGAAAAAAGGCATTGACCGCAAAATGGCGTTAGTCCTGTTTCCTTGAATGTCTTTCGGAAATTTGCTTTGTGATTTCATAACAATCTAATAAAGACACTGAACGAAGTTCAGTTGACTTGTTGGGGTCGTTAGCCTTTTTTTCTTTTTTGTTCGCCACACAACAGCCACGTTTTTAAAGCTCTAGCAACCAAATTTGGTACACTTTTTAATGGTGACTTTTAGTTATATAATTATCATTCGTTGTCTGATATCCGACCTTTATCCAAAACAACGTCACCTTTAACGTTTCTTCCCTCTCTTTTAACCCTTTCAACGAGCTGGGCATATATCTTTGAGTGAAGTAAAAATTGGTAGTGGATGAGCAGACGATATTAAGAGCACAATATCTGAAGCGAGGCTCCGTAATAATTTAATCCAACAGCTCAACAGAGCTGTTGGATTAAATCATTACGGAACCTCCTAGCAAACCAGAATGGTTTCGCCCATTTCGCCGTTGACAGTACTGATGATACCTTCCAGAGCGCCAATGTTGAAAGGCTTAATATCAACTCCTTTATTAAACGACCGCCTTTCATGTTTGAATATATCATCTGCGTCAACGTCAACGTCACAAAAAATTAAATGTTGGACACTTTTCATGAACTTTTAGTACGCTGTAGAGATAAAAAATATATGTTTTTTTTTTGTTGTTGTTTTTTTTATATTTGCTTTATCGCACTTTTGATCTTATTACGTCACTTCGTAGTTAGGTTTATATTTGGTTTTGTTTTTCGATTTGGAGCTATTTTCACTGTCATACGAAACTTCAAAGTTTAGCCTATTTTCAAATATTCCTTCAAAAGGAAGGAGGGCTTACGCTTTATCGAACGGCTTGATACGTTCAAAGGCGGCAGGCACCTTTTCAGCGTCATTGTGCTTCGACGAATGATTTGCGATTTCAAAACCATCAAGTTGTTTTTCTTTTGTTGTTTGTTGTAGCCCTGTCTTCTGGTATTGTGATTTTATTGCCACCGCCTTTTTCACGCTCTTATGAAATTATTTCATTTGAGATTGAAAGCCTTCCCCATCCTGACTCTGGGCTAAGGCGCTGCGATGCTTCGAGATTCGATTTGATTTCGAATCTTAAGTTGCTATTCGATTCGATTCGAATCGGCTGACGTTTCGTTTCCATTTTAATATTTTCACTGGAACATATATCAGTCATCTTCTTCTCGTCTCACAATACGTATAGTTCTGGTGGAAATTGTACATAAATAATATTGAAAATTAAGACTGTGTACAGTTTCCCCAATCTAAACAGACACAACGTCTGTACTTATGCCACCAGCCATGCTAATTCCAGTCTCACTAGACACTACCACTGTTGAAAAAAAAATTAAAGTTTCCAAGCAATATCAACGACGAGCTGTTGCTAGCGGTTAGCCCTATGCAGTGCCTAGTACCGATGATCCTCGCACCCGTTTCTGTTTTTGAACTATAATCCTTACAGGGTAATATTCCAAGTACATCACCAAGGCATGCCTTCGATGAAGGCATGCCTTGGTGAAGCAGTTGGAATATTTTATCAGTCTGGACTTGAGCCATCACTGTCGGAACAAATCAGTTTTACAGCGCCCTCCCTTCCCCCAGTCGGTCTTCTTCAAGACGCCCCTGATTCGATTCTAGATGCAATTCGAATTCGAATAATAGACACGATTTGATTCAAGATTCGATTCGAAGCGAAAAAGTGTGATTCGCAGGGCCTACTTTTATTTCAGTGGTCAATTTCTTTTATTGCGACGAAATTGTTTTGCTTCCAGTATGCAGACACCATGGTGGATGAAAATACATCGTAGTGCCTACTTATTGACAGTCATCGACAACTAATGTCTGTGACGAGGCTGGCAATAATAATCTCAGCCCGCAGCCCTGTAGGGCCCCCTGACTTACCCCTTAACCCTTTACCCATCACAAAGAGGCCACTTGCACAAAAGGTTTATCAATAACTTGCATATATTGGTAGACAGTTTTAATGGTGGAGGAAGCCGAAGTACCCGAAGAGAACCCCCGAACAGCGGCGGGCAACTGTCAGACTTCCCTACTGTCTTCACAAAAGTAAGGGGTTAGCATTGTCCGAAGACAAGTGCACCATCGACGTGCATTGCGTCTTAATACACGGCGCCACCACGCGGGAAGTCAGAATTAAGTACCTTGCTTAAGGACACAACGCAGTTACCCCTGGCGGAGACTGAACCATGGACCTTTCGGTTTGAAGTCCAATGCCGTAAACACTGAGCCACCGCGCACTCATGACCCCTCGATGGAACGAACTCGTTCCATTGATGGGTGATACCCCAAGTTTTTGAGATTGAAAATGAAAACAACAACAATTTTTTTTATAACACCGCTGCTCCTGTTGGTCGTTACGTTAGGCAAGGGGCAAGGGGTTAACTACGTTTTTTGGAACTCAGAGTTTTAGTAACAATGAACACAAGCCCAATAACTGTCCTTTGTATATTTAGTATGTTGACAGCAGTCGTTAATGTTAACAAATAGGTTGATGTGACAGACGACGTGGACTGGTCACTTTCCACGGGTGGGCAAAGTTTCCACGGACGCATTAATATTAGATTCCAAACACTAATTATAGGAATAATCATCAAAAATTTAATTAATGATTTTCATTACCGTGTGAACGCATGTGTGGACACCACTGCCCAAACGTGGATTACTCTGTTATTGATCCGTTGTAGATCACACTATTATTTTTATCTCGTAAGATTAAACGACTTTAAAATCCATCTCCCTCCCAACATTGTTATTTAACGTGAAAGTGGAATTCTGAATGCAATTTAACAAATGAAGGGACATAACTCGATCAAAAATCGCTTAGTCTCAGTCGATGTTGTATGTAAATGAAGTTTCATATTCTAAAACGCCTCCGGGAAGCAGGCTGACTCAATGGTTAGGGCATTGGACTTCAAAACGAATGGTCAATGATTCGATCTTCATCAGTGTTAACTACGTTATATCCATGGGCAAGGCACTCAATCCCGATTGCCCACATGGGGGTACGGTGGCGCGAGTTGTACTACGACGCGTCGATCGTGAACTTGTCTTAAACGACTGGTAATCGTCCTTGTGCGGAATAGGTACGTTGGGGAGTCTGACATGAGTCTGACAGTTGCTCGACGTTGCTCGGTGGTTCTCTCCGGGTACTCTAGCTTCCTCCACCCGTACAACTGTCCGACACGTCATTAATTCCCCCCTCCCACCGCAACAAAAACAAAAACATGCCTCCTAAATTTAAGACGAATTTGCTGATTTTTTTTTTTTTTTTTTTTTATTAGGGTTTAACGACACATTAACAGCCAGGGTCATATCATGTCGGTGACAGTTTTACGGGTAGGGAAAGCCGGAGTACCCGGAGAGAACCACCGAGCAACGACGAGCAGCTGTCAGCTCTCCAACATCGTAACTATGAACTCTGCACCTCGGCACAGGCAGGGTTAGATTGGTTGAAGACATGCGCACCATCAACGTGCAGTACGCCTTAGTACACAGCGTCATCGTGCCCCCATGTAGGCAATCGGGGTTAAGTGCCTTGCCCAAGGACACAACGCTGGAGCACGAATCAGTCGCTGAAATGGTCACCCATCCAACTACTAACCGCGCTCGACGTGGCTTCACTTCGGTGATCTGACGAGAACCGGTTACCACGACGCCACCGCGCCCCGAATTTGCTGATAGTTGCAGTACAATGATAAGGCAAGTGAACAGAGGAATACAATCGAATCGCAACTCAACCTGCACGAACTTCTCAATTCTCTTCCTCCCTGCAACACATTAGAATACAGCCTGGAGAAAAGAAACGCCAGAGCATTGAATCCGCGAATCTATTTTTGTTTGTTTTTGCACAAGCACTCTCGATTTCGCAACATCTTACACTACGGCCGCCATGGATTGGTCACTTTCCACGGGTGGGCAATATTTCCATGAATGCAATAATATTAGATTCTAAACACTAATTATAGGAATAATCATCAAAAATTTAATTAATGAAGCACCGGGTACAACCCGGTGCTTCATTGATTAAAATGTTGCTGATGATGATTTTTTTTACCTGGTAAACGCATGCGTGGAGATCAGCTGCACACACGTGAATTACGAGCAGTCCACAGCGACTTTACTGAATGAAGGAAATATTTATATATTTATTTATTTATTGGTGTTTAAGGTCACATACTTATGCACATTGGCTAATCGTGACCGTGACAGTTTTACGGGTGGAGGAAGCCGGCGTACCCGGAGAGAACCACCGAGCAACGACGAGCAGCTGTCAGCTCTGAATGAAGGAAATCACAAAATCCTAAACTGTAGCGATCTAATCGCGATGCGGTGGCGAATGAGATTAAGTTTGTGATCAAAATAGCGTAACTGGGTTATTGCGCTAACAATGTCCAGGAACAGTATTTTAGGGAAAAGGTCAAGCTCCTGTCACAAAAGAAGAAATCTACTGAAGAAGGATATTGACATCTATCCCATCAATAGCAACCGGGTCAATACAATAAAACTTTTACAACTGTATTTTCCCGAATTATATTTTCTAAATGTGAATATATATATACACTATCATGACCATGTGCATGTCCTGTAATTTCTATCGGGATTCTCAAGTGCAGAATCTTTTCGGTGAACTTCATTATTTCACCTCTGTCCAGTAATGGGGTAAACTCCTTATTTTCGACGGGTGACAAAGATCCTTCTTTCAGCAGAAAAGTTTATTGCGTCATAGAAAATCCATCCGCGGGATTCAATGCTTCAGCTGCGCAAAGATGTTCAAAAGAAGTCACCACCTGAGAAGACACAAGAAGAGCCACTCATAAAACAGTCGAACTAATTTATTGCAACAAAGAGAATACGTTGGACCAGTCGGAAATCCTTGTACACAAATTGGTCAAAGAGAATACACCAGTTACCACGACTGGCAGATAGCCGTGAATCAATAAAACCTTGGAAACCAATGCCTAATGATAAACAACTGCTTGAACACTAGAGCAATCCAACATCTGACGAGAAGAACTATGTCTTGATCGAGACCAAACTCCCGGAACACTGGCAAGAACGTTCAATCAACAGAGACCCGAACAAACAAGCTGCTTCGGAACTGGATAGACACCCAAATGCTTCACAACCATTAACGGTTAAAACACAGAACCAACGAAAACAACGGAGAGAACGAAGACTGTGAGTGGTGGCCGAGTAGATAAGTGCCCTGGTCTCTCACGCAAGTGATCACTCGATCCTACGTCGGGGAAAATTTTCAAGGTGTCCAAACACTGTCAGCATCAATTGTGGGGTTGCCTTCACAACGTACCATCCCATCGGGTGGGACTGTAAAATGGCTGTCCAATATATTTACTCCCGCTCACTCAAACGCACCCTCCTAACAAGCCCCGTCCTATTGTAGGCCTCTGGTTTACATAGAAACCACCATATAAGCCAAGATGGCGGTCTCCAGTAAACAAAATGGGCGACGGAAATACGTGTCACCCTAACAACACACGCTGCGCTTGCGCACTAAGATCATGTGTTACTTTAGGAGTGACGTCACAAAATGGCCCTGTGACACTCACTTGACGTAACTGGATCACCTGACTATGATGTCACTTTCTAGGTCCCTCCTAGGTCCTCCTACATTGGGCTGTTCGGGTACATATCCTACTACCTCCGTCTTGTTTGACTGAGGCCATTGAAATCTGTCAAGCAAGACTGCGTTGCATGGCTGACAATTTCCTTTATTAGAAAAGATTTACAGGAAAGTTAGCTTCCCTTAATTTCCTAACACTGCTAGTAAATTTAACACTAAAGGAATAGGAATTTCATATAAAAATTTTAATTTCGAAAATTCTCGAATTTGTATCATCGATGTGCACATCATTTCACAACCTTCAGACATTATCCTGGAGAGAAGAGTTATTATTCAAATCACTTTCAGCTAGGGTTTAATATATTTCCTTGTTTTCTGGGAACCAGGAACGGGAATGTAATTACTCTCAGAACCGGGAACCGTGAAATTTCCCCGATAATATCAAGCAAATTTACGAGGGTAGCATGACGCATTTATTTTAATGGTAATGAGTATATTTCATTGGCAATCTCCCATCTTCAAACGGAAAAGTTATTTTCCTAGGATAAGTATGAAAACCCAAACCCGCTTCAATCTCGTCTTTGTTTTCAGAATAATTCTCGCATTATCACCTCTACCTTCTCCAACATCAACACCCTCTTCACTGCCGTCACCAGTCTCCTCTGCTTTAAGCAGAGGAGTCTAGTGACGGTAGTGGAGAGGGTGTTGAGGAGGTAGTGAACAATGATACTAGTAATTCTGAAAATGAAGACGAGTTTGAACTTTGAAGCGGGTGTATAAGATCTCGCTGTTGAAAGGGAGGGGGTGTCCTCCAGAATTGATTGAGAGCTTCAGTGTCTTGTAGAAAATGGTTCGTCAGGAATCTGGACTGCAAAAATTTCAGGCGTCGAAGGGCTGTCGAAATCCTACAAAGTTTCAATTCAGAAAACAAACAGTGCCAAGCTTCATTTCCGGTTCCGTGCTGTAGATTTCCCGGCTACTTGGGCCGGCTTTTGGAACCGGGAACCCGTTCCCAGGATTAAACCTTAGTTTCAACATTTGACAATTATTATCTGTTGAACCCATTTGAAGATAAGAAAACGGGTTTTTAACCATCTTTGTTATGCCCTGTTACTTCGTTTATTAGAAGTAATAATTTGCTGTCCTTTTCTTCCTGCTCATAATATTGCACTTATCAAAACGCTATAGCGAAAGGATTGCATTTCAGACACTATTTTCGTGGGGTGGGGTGGGGTGGGGTGGGGTGGGGTGGGGTGGGGAGGGGTGGGCTGGGGAGGGGAGGGGTGGGTTATTTAGTGTACATTTTGAAAAATCTTGACCCCCCAATGTCAATCTTTCACGGCGAGATTGCAATTTTTTCCCGATCGGATCAAGAAAGAGACTATTATTGCACTATTTTTGCGACCAAACCTCTGTACAGTCGCTGTGGACTGGTCATATTCCACGCATGGATAATGTTGTCCTCGTATGCGTTTACCAGGTAACAAAACTCATGATCAGCAAAATACCGGAGCTTCATTAATTAAATTTTTGATGATTATTCCTATCATTAGCGTATGGAATCTAATATTATTGCGCCCGTGGAAATCTTGCCCACCCGTGGAAAGTGACCAGTCCACGACAGCCGTACTGTATGACACAGCCGCTATTGACACGAAGTCATCAGCTGTTCCCAATCGCTGTTTAGTATTGAGTTGTCTGCCAGATAAGGCTGAAAAAAAATAATGTTTTGATTCTCAGGCCCTCCCTCGTTGGATTTGAACCTCCCCATTAGACATTTTTATTATGTCATGTTTTTTTAAGAATTTGTGAAAACTTGGAATGGTCATTTTTTCACATTTCTCGACATATAATTATTTAGCTGTGTTTGCAGTAAATTGGTTTTTTTTGATACAGTTTATGGGAGAGTGCCCAGAGGCACTCTCCCATAAACTGTAACAAGGCAAATTCTGATATACTGGATCATTATTTAATTATTTATTTATTTGCTGCTGTTTAAGGTCATATATTTCTGCACAATGGATAATAATGGCCTCAACACCGATATAAACTCAAGTTTAACCAAACATTTAGAGTCATGTTTCCCATTTTAAAGGACTCCTACCCCAAGCATTGGTTACTGGGGCCTATTCTAATGGATCATGCTGTTTGACAGATCTATACATTTAAAAGAACAATAAAATACAAATCCTTTTAGCTGTTGTTACGGCAGTAAGTTATAAAAGGTATACTATAATTACACTAAAGTACAACCTATTCTGTTTTTCAAGTGGAAAGACAGCAAAAAGATTTATTGAGTATACTCAACCCTTTACACGAAAAAAAAAATTAAAATAAAATCCTCTCTCCCTCACTGATTTGAAAAAAAAAATTGCCTGAGAATCAATTCATTTTTTTTATTTGGCCTAATCAGAGTTTCTTTTTTTTAATTTTTAGTGTATCTGGCAAAAAGAAGAGAAAAAGTTCTCTTAACAACATACCTCTCCACATTGCTTTCAGTTTCCTGTTGTGATGCTCACTGATATATTGTCTCACGTGAAACTGTTGCAATGGTTAAGTGCCACCTAGGGACCTGCGAACGTTTCGAGATTCGATTCGGTTCGAAACCGCAGCGATGATTCGATTCGGCACGAAACCAATGACCTAGGTTCGACATTTTCGAACCCAAGCTCACTTCCATTTAAAAGGCGTGTACGTCCGTCACATTCGACATGAATAACGTTAACTCTAAACCCGCTGAGTATTTCCAAAATATTTTTAATCAAATCTAGTCATGGCTGCTTTCCAGCAGCCATGACTGGATTTGATAAAAAAAAAATTCATCTAAATTACTCAAGAAATCATTGGTGAAACAACATGCCATTTACAGAGGGAAAATTTGATTAAGTGTGCTAAATTATACGTATATCAGTCGCAAGAGAAATCCTGACCTGGGCAGGAATATCTACAACAGCATGGAAGG
The DNA here is from genome assembly GCA_031216915.1 of Pictodentalium vernedei. Taxonomy (NCBI): domain Eukaryota; kingdom Metazoa; phylum Mollusca; class Scaphopoda; order Dentaliida; family Dentaliidae; genus Pictodentalium; species Pictodentalium vernedei. The sequence goes on along the minus strand of CM062294.1, from coordinate 59,816,153 downwards.
AGTGAATACGTTCGAAATACCCGCCGCTTTCATCATAGAAAATAACGTTCACGTAATTGCTTGCTATTTCTGTCCTTCGCCGGTCCACGAGAACTTTATGTCGCCTAAAGCAACAAATTACACTGTAATTTCACCATTTTGACAGTTTTCGCAGTTTTCACCACGATTCCAACAGTTTGGGGCTTGTCTAATTTATACCGCCTCGCGCATGTTGGAGTACGCCTACCTATCACAGTATCACTCTACTGGCTGACTGGTATCAGGATTCGAGATTCGATTCGATTTGAAACCTTAGCAGAGATTCGATTCGAGATTCGATTCGAGCCGAAATCAGAGGGTCGCAGGTCCCTAGTGCCACCTAACGTAATTGTCAAATCAGGGAAGCGCTATTCGCAAAAAAAAAAATCGCCATTCAAATTTGATTTTAATTTTTGCATTCTATACACAAAATATGGCCCTGGATTGGAACGAGCTCAACGCGCGCGTTCTAATGAGGGGTCATAAGCTATGTTATGGATGTAAAAATGGAACTTGTATAGTTATTGACATCATTGACTGGCAAGTGTGGTAGCCAGCAGTTTTAGATAAAGGTTGTTATTACACGTCTGTTCTATGGACTCCCCATCTACAGCAGCACTGAACCATGCCGAAAATGAAAATCCGTTCCGCACACATGTGTCGAACGGAAATCGTTGACGGACTATTTTTGGACGATCACGCCATCTGTCAAAACTTAACATAACCCCGCCTACTTGGAATTCCCGTTTGACCATAGAATCAGGGAAGCACTGCCGTTTGAGCAGAGCGATTGCGTTCCAATGAGCAATCGCAAAGACAATCAACTAAATAAAAACATCTTATAGATGTATAGAATCACTTCTAAAGTTTAGAAGGGTGAGTTCAAACCAATAATTGTCAGCTGTATAATGTTAACAAATTGAATAGAACTAACTCAAATATGCATACATACGTTCACCACATGTCTGGCCTATTTCTAAATCTGCCCACTTCACCCAAAATCGCTCAAGTGTTTGTAAAATTAGCGGACGATTGATCACCCGGAACTGAACCGATTGCGAAAAATAGTTGCCAAATGAATTGCTGAGTGGGGAGTGCGGTGGCTCAGTGGTAGACTGTTGGATTTCTATGCTAGAGGTCCCCGTCGATCCCCGTCCGGGACGACCCGCGTTGTGTCCTTGGGCAAGGCAGTTTATCCCGGGTGCCTACATGGGGGCACGATGGCGCCGTGTACTAAGGCGTGCTGCACGTCGATGGTGCACATGTCTTCAACCGTTGTAACCCTGCTAGAATGTTGAGGAGCTGACAGTTGCTCGTCAATGCTCGGTGGCTCTCTCCGGGTATTCCGGCTTCCTCCACCCGTAAAACTGTGACGGTCACAATTAGCCAATGTGCATAAGTATGTGACCTTAAACACCAATAAATAAATAAATAAAATAATTGCTGAGTGTCCGTCTAATAATTGTTTTTTTATAGACGCGAAGGCGTGTAATACACACAGATCGACACGCGCGTTTGAAAGGGTTAATCGATACGGCACTTGTGCCATCACAGAAGGATAAAATCTATTCACACGCCCGTGTCGTTCTGTGTATATCTTGTTGGTTCGTGGATTCACATACACATCTGATATAAACACATTCTAGGGAAGTTCATCACTCGCTTCCTGATAATTATTGGAACTTGTTATCAATATTAACCCTTCATCCTAACCGAATTTAGAAAGGCACTTGCGAAATAGCTCTATGGTCCCTCATTGACACGAGCTCAACGAGCTCGTTTCAATGAGGGACCATTAGCTATGTTTTCGATGCCACATTGGTTCACGAAAAATTAAATGACGTTTTTTTTAATTCATGGCTAACAATTTTCGTCACTGGAAGAGATTTGCTGGAAAGTTAGCTCCCCTCAATTTTCTAAAACTGTCTGTAAATTTAACACTAAGAGTATGGGGATTTCAGATAAAAAATAAAATTTCTAATCGTTAGCGAAGATGTATTACCGATATACATATCAGGGGCGCGGTGGCTCAGTAGGTAGAGGTGCAGCCTGCAAGCCGAGAGGTCCTCGATTCGAATCCCACCTGCGGCAACCGCGTTGTGTCCTTGGGCAAGACACTTCACCCCGCTTGCCTACATGGGGGCACGATGACGCTGTGTACTAAGGCGTACTACACGTCGATGGTGCGCATGTCTTCAACCAATCTAACCCTGCCTGTGCCGCGGTGCAGAGTTCAGAGTTACGATGTTGGGGAGCTGACAGCTGCTCGTCGTTGCTCGGTGGTTCTCTCCGAGTACTCCGGCTTCCTCCACCCGTAAAACTGTCACCGACATGATATGACCCTGGCTGTTAATGTGTCGTTAAACCCCAAAAAAATAAAAAAAAATAAATATACACATCATTTCCCAAACTTCAGTCATTTTCCTATTGAGTGGTATAAAATGCAGAAGCTGGCTTTTTACAATTTTTTCACAATCAGTTTGAACGTTTGACTATCTTTCTCAGTTGAAACCCATTTAAAAATAAGAAAACGGCGCTTACACCATCTTTTGACGTTCTGTAGCCTTCTTCTGTTCATTGTATCAACAGTATGCCCACCAAGACATATAATGCAGGCACAGCCCTTTCCCTTAATATGACGTCAAGGAGGTAAGATTTGCGAAATTATTTTTTTCTTGAGAAGAATTTAAAAACTTTCAAATTTCTGTTAAAACGCATTCGCTAAACAATAGCCAAATTGGACTCTTCCTTACTGTTGGTAAGTGTGATTTTGATAGATATTTTAAATGGGGGATTACTTGAGTAGTAGTTGCCTCCAATTAGCTTGCATCAAAAAGCCAAGTTTTCTTTTGTAACTTTAAAGAGAGCTGTCTGTTGTTTTCGTTTATTAAAAGTAACAAAAGGTAACTTGTCTTTATTATTTGCTTCATAATTGGATCTTCCTTGTCCGCTTGATAACTTCAAGGGAAATAAATTTATCGAAGGTTGATTTTCATAACGATTTAAGTCAGTGGTGCAACACTAACTGTTATATTAATTTATTTATTTATTGGTGTTTAAGGTCACATACTTATGCACAATGGCTAATCATGACCGTGATAGTTTTACGGGTGGAGGAAGCCGGAGTGCCCGGAGAGAACCACCGAGCAACGACTAGCAGCTGCCAGCTCCCCAACATCGTAACTCCGCACTGCAGCACAGGCAGGGTTAGATTGGTTGAAGACATTCGCGCCATCGACGTGCAGTACGCCTTAGTACACGTGGACAATCGGGGTTAAGTGCCTTGCCCAGGGACACAACACGGGAGTCCGAATCGATCGCTCAGACGGTCACACATCCGAGGACTAACCGGGCTCGGCGTTGCTTAACTTGCGCTAACGGATTTTTTTTTTTTGCCATTATGTTAGGTAAAGGATTAAAATCGTGTATACGAGTCCAGAAACCAATCAGAAGTGTGAATCCGGCCCTACGAATCACACATTTTCAATGCGAATCGAATCTCGAATCGAATTTGGCCTTTTATTCGAAATCGAATCGAACCTCACATCGAATCAGGGGAGCTTTTAACATGACCGATTAGGGAAGGGAGGGAGGGGTGGTGTAAACCTGATTTGTTGCGACTGTGATAGCTCAAGTCTTGGCTGATAAAATATTCCAACTACATCATCAAGGCATGCCTTCGTCGAAGGCATGCCTTGGTGATGTAATTGAAATATTACCCCCTGAGGATTACAGTTCCAAAACAAAAATGAGAATGGAAATTACACTGCACAAGATTAGCCGCTAGTAAAAGCTCATTGTCCAGATTGCTTGGAAACTTCAAATTTGCTTTCAATAGTGGTAGTTACTAGTGATACTGGAATTACCAAGGGTGGTAGGACGGGTGCAAGCGCTATTTATGTTAATATAGCGGAAATTACACTCTGAATGATACGTTTTATGAGACAACTAATACCAAGTTTTATCATATGACTCGTCCGTTTTGTTCACTTTAAAACATTTGATATTTTGTTTTCATATTAATCAGTGATAAATAAAGCTTTCCGTCAATTTCATTGGTCAATTTCAAAACTAGACAATTTGATTGGCTGAACAAAATACAACTGGGACACATTTTCATAATTTGCATAATTTGCATAATTAGAGTTGCCAGCTTTCATTGGTCAATTTCAAAACTGGACAATTTGATTGGCTAAACAAAATACAGCTGGGTCACATTTGCATAATTTCAGTAGGGAGAATTAACGTTATCTGTCTGTCCTATTTAGGGTAGGTTATATTGTATTAATCTTTTACTTACAGGAAAAACGCCATTCATTTTTTTTATATTTCCAATTTTTGCTTCCAAAACATAGGTTATGACCCCTCATTGGAACTAGCGTGTCACGCTCGTTCCAATGAGGGGTCATAACCTATGTTTTGGAAGCAAAAAATGAAAACTTTTAGTTATACGAGGATGTTTTTTCCAAGTGCCATCTGCAACTCAAGTTAGGTGATGGGTTAAAAAGTCATACCAAGTGGCTAATTTGTGCGTGTGTCTGTCATATGATAAACAGAATATGAAATGAGTGTTTTTATCATATAATATTTATGAAACTCGTCCGAATTTTCCGTTTGGGCTCGCCAGAGGCTCGCCCAAACGGAAAATTCTTAGCCTCGTTTCATAAATATCATATGAGAAAAACACTCATTTCATATCCTCTATATGTTCCACCGAAAGGATTCGAAGGAAAACGAATCTGGAATTGGATTTCGAATCGAATCGAATACCAACTTGAGATTCGAAATCGAATCGAATCTCGAAGCTTCGCAGGGCCCTCGATGCGAAATATAAATATTTTGACAACCATAATTGTCATTGCATTATCGTAACCTCCTAATCTTTATTTACAATTCCCAACTTTAAAAAACAAACTACTAACAATATAATCCTTTTATTTTGTCAATATATTTTTATGTTCAGTCAAACAACAATTGATATTCGTTTAATACTGTTGTTCGTGAGTATCAACAATTTGGGCAGTATGACTTGGTATCCCGAAACAATTCTCTGATCATTTTTATCATGTTTTTATATAAGGTCCGTAATTGGTACTGCATCCATCGTTCCGCACGGAGGGCGTACTCTCTTTGGCCAATCACATATGTCTTGTTCTGGGTTGAATACTAAAACTGAAAAATAAAATAAGAGAAATGGAATTAAAATGTTTCCAAGATCATATTTGCGAATAAAAATCGAACATTCCACATTTCTTTCAAAATTTGGAGTGGAAAACTGGAATTTGTAGTTGTGCCTAAATTGTCCCGTGTTTCCTCAGAAATGTAAGGAGAAATGATTGCCTGAAATCGCTGAGAGAATTTATTTCAAAAACCCAGGGTACTATCGGGTTGAACTGGAAGGTTCACTGGATGAACAGGACACATGAAGCTTCGTGATTTCGATTTCCAATTTTAAGTTGGAATTCGGTTCGATTCGAAATTGGTTGCCCGATTCGTTTCCCTTCGAATATTTTCACTGGAATATAGCTTGGTATTAATCATCTTCGTCGTGTCACAGATCGTACAATCCAGATGGAAATTATACCTACAGTACGTGGAGAATGTATTATCACTAAATCACCCGCAGAGTGGAGTTTCCACTCGAGCAATAATTGCAAATTTGTTGCAATGCATAACAAACACAAGCAAAGTTCCAGCCAATGGACCTCCGAGTTGTACCCGGGGGTACATTGGCTAAACATTGTTTGGGTTTTTTGTCCACGTGTACAGAATTTGAAAATAATACTTTGGGTGATAACTCCACTCCCCGGGTGATTTAGTTACAATCCACTCTCCACGTACTGTACATAATGTTGAAAATAAATACTGAGAAAATTTTCCACTTATATTAACATAAATTTAGGGAATCTGTATCCATGTTACCACCCAAACTAATTCCAATATCACTGGTCACTACCACTGTTGAAAGACAAATTTAAAATGTCCAAGCAATGTCGACCGGTGAGCTGTTGTTAGTGGCCAACCACGTAATGTGCCTAGTACCGGTACTTCCTTCTCTGGCCTGTTTCTATTTTTGAACTATAAATCCCCACTGGGTAATCTTCCAACTACATTATCAAGGCATGCCTTCAACGAAGGCATGCCTTAATGGTGTAGTTGGAATATTCTATCACTCGCGGCGAGACTTGACACATCGCAGTCGGAACAAATTAGATGTTTGAGCTGTCGGTTGTTTTCGTTCATTAAAAGTTACAAAAGGAAACTTGGCTTTTTAAAGCAAACTAATTAGAAGCAACTAAGTAACTGTCAACTTTGTCTCTTTGTTTAGCGAATGTGTTTTCACAGTTATTTGCAAGTTTTAATTCTTCGCAGGAAAGAAAGTTTTATTTTAACCCTTTACCCAACGTAACGGCCAAAACCGGCCAGCGCTATTCTCAAAAATCGCGAATTAATTTTCAAAATATTTTCATTTTTTGTCTCAAAAACATAGGTTATGACCCCTCGTTGGAACGAGCTCGTTCCAACGAGGGGTCATAACCTATGTTTTTGAGACAAAAAATGAAAAAAATTAGTTATTCAAGAATTTTTTTTGCAAGTGTCGTCTGCTTTTCATGTTAGGTAAAGGGTTAATGGAAAGGATCGTGCCTGTATTATACGTCACGATGCGCTCACAGTTGATGTAATATACAAAAAAGTTACAGAACATCAACGTCTTGACGAGTATACTGTGTCTGTGTATAAACTGATCTTACTGGGAGAGAACTGAACTAGTGGTCCCTTTGGACTCTCCTCCCTTAGTCTACCCGGCAAATTGGCGAGTACGTAACTTTAAATATGTCTTTAGTTTTAACTGTAGTTTCGAATGAATAATATTATCCTTTTCCCCAACGAATCGACCGCATCCGCCCGCGTAATAAACAAATTCAGCAGTTGAAAACAATATTTTTGCAAAACAATTCAATAAAACCATACCATGTGACCTCTTATTGGAACAAGCTCGTCGAGCTCGTTTCAATGAGGGATCACATGATACTGTTTTGTTGACATTTTTTTTAAAAATTCGATAAAATAATATTTAAAATAATAAATTTTGATATCCTCTGCGTTGGGTAAAGGTTTATTCGAACTGCATTATCAAGGCGTGCTAATTCGTCCCACTGTGATGGCTCAAGTCCCGATTGTGGTACGTTGGTTCAGATATATCTGAACAGTCTTTCGAAATAGGTATATTGCGGGGGGTTTTAATACCGACCCCGGTATTCAGTTTAGAATATCGTGCAGCACAGTAAAACTGACCCGAAACCGAAATACTTTTTTCCCGAAACCGAATCTAAAAAATCAAAACTTACAAGATCTTATTGATATTTTGACACACATTTTGCATTGCAGGGTCGCCTAGGGTCCACAAGGTTCGAAAGATGTGAAAAGGAATTCAACAGGAAATTTGTTTTCAGGATTAAGAGTCTGACAATTTTCTGATTGCCTTGTGTCCAAACCAGAAGGATTTGTAAATATTTTATAGGTTGAAGCAATTTGATATTGCTGTACCACTCATCCACGAAGTGGAGAACTTGTAGTGTATATAGATCTTACTGGGGCTATAGTGACATCCAGTATTGTGCTTCCAAAAATGGTCTGTTCCTCGTCCAGATCTCGATGTGTCCGCAACAGACTTTCATACGTTGAGATCTAGACCCCATGAATACATTGCGAAATTTACACCAAATCAGACCAAATCAAGAAACTCAAACGAAAATAGCATTTTAGATTCAGTCTTCTCGTATATCTTTTTCTCGACAGGAGACATGGTGATCGCAATCCGGTCGAAATTCTCTGTGTTACCATAGTAACCTTTTGTTACCATAATGTTTTGTGCGTGGTAGCTTCCGGACAATATTACATCCTAACATTTCACAAACTCTCTCCGATACTACGGGACATTACTTTGACCACAAAAAGTGGAGACTTTCTTTATTATAAGGCGACCCGATCGTGTCATATGTACTTAACATCCGCGCGTTGATAACTAATGAAAAAAAGTTGTGAATTGCAGCATGAGGCAAAGAAAATAGTTAAGACCAGCATCTGATACACGCTTTCAAACAACGAGCCTAATTCTGTAAGAACTTTGACGCTGTTATGGACCAGTCTCACCCTCAAATAGGTCATCGGTAGGGCTGAAACGGTTGGCTCATTTTCACAACCGACTAACTGAGAGCTATAACCGGTTAATATCCGATCCATAGCCATTATTTCACCGAATCTGGGATCAAAACTATAGGAATTGGAAAGCAGTATTCTCAAAAATTATTCCGTAGTGTGTATACAAACGAACGACAACGTTCGTTTGTATACACACCACGGAATAGTATCTGCGGTTACTCAGAACTCATGGAAATTGCAGATCATTAACGAAGTCTTGAACGCCAAAGTCGATTATTTCTCAATATATACAGCGCTGCTTCGAGGTGTAATCTTTCACAAAGCAGAAGCGGCAGATTTATTACGTTTTAACGTGGAATGACGATCACTATCGATATTTCTGATAACTGGTTAACGTTTTTTTCAAATCGGTTTCAAACCGGTTATCCGGTTAACCACTTCAGTACTAGTCAACGGCTGTGTTTAGATTCACTCGTGTGAAATATTTCAGTTACTTAGAAAAGTGAACCTATTGTTCGCTTTTCTTACGAATTGATATATTCCAGCCGATTAAATCTGAAAACTTCCATAACGATTCATTTTCTGGGAATCAACGCTACAAATGTTGGTCAGTCGAGACTTGATTTGATTGAAATTTTGATCACATTACAATTGGAAATGAAGAATCACCACAACCGTAGATTTATGATTACGACGCGTATAGTCCCACAAATTATGTTAATTTTCACGAAAAATTAAAACTTATTGATTGGAATATCTATAACTGGTACAGGAAGGAATACCTATATATCTTTGTAAGTGGGGCACACAACATTACATGTCGTCTGCCCGTAAATTTCCCTAAAATTGGGTAAACAAATAGCCCATAACAGCGTCGAATTCGTATCAGAATTAGACTGGTGGCCTGAGAGCTTGCTATTCAATAGTTTCGCATTCGTTGTAGTAGTGGAGGGCGGGTGGTGAAAGAAAATTTCGACAGGATCGCGATCCAAAGTTGTCTGTCTACTTTTTTGTACTCTACTTCCTAGAGTTAAAGTCACATCATGCAATTAACTGGCAAAAAAAGCAAAACAACATTTTCCCGTACAGTACGTGGAGAGTGTATTATCACTAAATCACCCACAAAGTGGAGATTCCACCCAAGCAATAACTGCAAATTTGTTGCAAAGCATAACCAGCACAAGCAAAGTTTCAGTCAATGGACCTCCGGGTTAAACCCGAAGGTCCATTGGCTGAAACATTGCTTGTGTTTTTTGCCGATATGTTCACAATTTGAAAATTATAGCTTGGGTGACAACTCCACTCTGCGGGTGATTTGGTTACAATCCACTCTCCACGTACTGTAGTTGGACGACACCTGACTTTCATTCCTACCGAAAAATGGCAACAAATTATGGGGAATTTAGAACTAAAAATGATTTACAGAGTCTGTAACCTCTTATTGAGAAAGTCCATGATAAGAGCATTTTTTTCTAATCTGATGGACTATTTATCCCAACCCAACCCACAAACCCAGCCCCCAGATCCTCATATGTGAACTAGTTAGCGAATGCGTACATATTAGCAAAAGAATCCAACATAACTTTCTTATAATGAAAAGCAAAGCATCTTCGTCATGGTTCTAATAGTGACATTGGAAACAAAATTATGTTAAAAAATAATGTGTACGAAAAACTCAAAGCAGGTTCTCTGTGCATCCCTCCCAAAGCACGAAAACCGTTCTGGGCCCATATCTCTAAAATGAGTTAGGTTACAAATCAACCCAAATGAACAGGATTGATGGAATATGAACCCAATTCACTCAGCCCAATTGCTTTGGGTTAATTTTTAAGTTTTAACCCAGTTGATTTTAGAGTGTAGTTCAGGGTTCAATACGTGAATGATGTGCACTCAGCTGCCTTTGAAGATTGTTCCTGAGACTGGGATCTATTCTCTGCAAACCAGAGACACGTTTCGCTCTGATGTTTTGCCAATATATACTTGCTAAACTTACATCCTGGACATCTTGTGTAGCCATAAAAATCTTCCTTGTAGCAAGTGTAATAAAATTTACAGTCTCGATGCATATCTGGGAAAGTCCCATCCCACTTTCGTGTACAGTTGGGTGCTGTGCCACATGGTGGGTCTACCAGATCCTTGCTGAAATGGAAGATAAAACAATAACTACCGGGAGAAACACCTTGTAGCAGCGTTATCTTGTGTGCTGAAACGAATCGATATTACCCTGGGAACCACAGGAATTACAGCAGTGACAAGTTTGATCTATTGTCTAAGAAAATCTGGTTACCAACGCTTTTGGCGCACGGACTTTGAACTGCGCCGCATGGTATAACCAGTGGGCTAACTGGACTTTATCCTTATGTTGTGGTAATGAGGTGGTCAAAGTGACAATAAGCACCAATTAATATACGCGAATCGGTCATGTATAAACAATGTCACAATTGCACTTGAAGTTGGGGAAGTATGTTTGACTCACGAATCTCTAGGAATAATATACAGTACGTGGAGAGTGTATTATCACTAAATCACTCGCAGAATGGAGATTCCACTCAAGCAGTAATTGCAAATTTGTTGCAAAGCATAACAAGCACAAGCAACGTTTCAGCCAATGGACCTCCGGGTCCAGGTCCATTGGCTGAAAATTGCTTGTGTCTTTTGTCGATATGCACAAAATTTGAAAGTTATAGCTTGGGTGATAACTCCACTCCGCGGGTGATTTAGTTACAATCCACTCTCCACGTATTGTACGTGCGGAGTTGATTATTACTGATTACTGTAGAATCGTCGCGAAAGGGGCAATTTTAGCAAAATAAGTCGAAATTTATGTAAAAGCATGAACAGCTCAGGAAACGTTTCAGTTAACGGAGCTCCTGGTTTAACCCGGAGATCCATTCGAGGAATCCTTACTTGCGTTTCCTATGCTGTTTTAGAGGAATTAGAAACCTCTAGGTAGAGACCACACTTCGCGTGTGTTTCATTATGAAACACACCTCGCATGTAAACAGAGGATTCCCAAATCGTCCCCAGTTTAAAACGAAATTTACAAAACGCGTCCAGTAACTTAGGTCTGGACCTGTCTAGACCTAATTTACTGGACGAGTTTTGTAGGTTTCAATATAAAGTGGAGACGAGTTGAATATTCTATTATTACTATATGACGCGAAAGCACACAAAAGACAGGCAAATGGAACGAGAAACACGCAACAGCTTCTATAAGGTACGCGATTAGGTTGCAACTTGGCTTTGTCCGCGCCAGGAAATAGTCCCGAAAAAGAATAGATTGTGAAGTATTTAACACTGCCACAAATGTAACGAAATAATTTTCACATTAACATCAACTACTGTTACAGACAACAGATGTTCATCATCCCTCTTTCCCAGAGTCTCAATCTACGATTATGTTGCAACTTGTCTTTGTTTGTCCGCGGAGTCCGCGCCAGGAAATAGTCCCGATAAAGAATAGATTGTGAAGTATTTAACACTGACACAAATGTAATGAAATAAGTTTCTCATAAACAACAACTGCTATCACAGACAACAAATGTTCATCATCCCTCATCCCCAGTCTCAATCTACGATTATTCTCCGGCGCTTCATTTTTAATAAATGGGCTTAATAACCGGAACAAAGGTCAGATCATATAATAATTATGCGGTAGTCAATCACTGAATGTTCAATTTTCGACAAAATCTCAAATGGGTGAGTTTCATCCGCCCCTCCCCCCCCCCCCCCCTTTCCCGTTCAGTTTTTAACCTATTCTGCTCGTGGATGCCTCAGCGTTTTTACGACTGATCATTAGATGCATATTTTGTTTTAGTGCTGCACTGATTCGAAGTTTCGGTCAAGCTGCATTGCGGTAGCTAGGTAATACAGGATATCACCGCATTTGACGAAAGCATAAAAATAATTTGAGAAACAGAATTTACTGCATCCAGTAAATTCAAGTCTGTGTGAAAATAGTTAAAATTTCAAGAAAAAACTATATAGAAGGAGAATTTATGGAGGTTTATTTTCGGGAGTAAAATATTTTTAAACAAATCAGAAATGGATTTTCGTTAACAAGTATTTACAGATATTCATACAGGAATCAGAACAATTTTTTAAGGAACCAGAAAAGGCATATACGTGCACAGCATTCAAAGGGTTCGATCAAAATTAACATTACTGGCTCCGCCACTTATTTGAATGATGAGATACATGCATAGTCTTCAGAATTGCATTAGCTGTTATAAAATGCAATCCCTAATAGTTCTGAAAAATATGCACTTAATGACCTCTGTTGACCGCATTGAGGTGGACCACATTTTGAACCTCCAGCAAGTTTCAACTTATTCGGTGTAGGTCCCATGTCTACAGGTCATACCAAGCATGAAGTATGAGCATAAACCACTTTAAACAGTTTGTTCCACCAACTCCAGATCTGCCATATTTGTGGATGATAGCAAATATTCATAATAGCAAGAAAATGTTAAGGTACATGGTACCTCCGGAAATATATTGTGAATAAAAGAATTCTGTAATATTCGAATATAGACGTAAACGGCTAAAGGCCCACAACAGCCTATCTGAAGACTTATTGGCATGGGCAAAATACCGAGGTCCCATCGATGCTCATGTGTGTTTAAGAGCAACATTGCGAGAACGGAAAAGGGTTTTCATTATTCTGGCATTGCATTAAATCAATTTTTGGGACCCATATTAAGATCTTGCGAGGGTTAAAATACTCCCTTTAAATACTTCATTTTAACCCTTTAGAACGAGCTCGTTCCAATGAGGGGTCATAAGCCATGTTTTTCAAGCAAAAATGAAAAAAGCGATGAAAACCGAATCGAAATGTCTGTGAATAACGCTGGTCGGTTTTCGCCGTAATGTTGGGTAAAGGGTTAAGAATGCCTTACCTTGGAAGGTACACTAAAAAGGTGTTCCATTCCACATAGAATTAAATGTTACAGAAAAGAAAGCGTAAAAACATCCTGTAGCCATGAGTTATATGAAAGGTGTTTGTACTCACATTGAGACGGTTAAAACAGGCCATTAAAACATTCCATTTCATCACTTTATAATTGCGAAAGGTGCTTCGAGAGAGCCACACACCACTCCATCCCGAAACCTGTTGATCATGAGTTATGATTCAGAATAAATAATTTTTTAAAATGCTTTGAACAGTGAAAGGTTCTTCATTCAACATGGTTTGAGAATGACTTTTGTAATATGATATTAAATAAATAAATATACAATGTTATTCTATGTAACAGTTACAGCTTTCTCTCTGTTTCTCTCCTGTTTTAAATAATGATTATTGCTTCAGTGAACTCATTTGCCAGTACATGTTGAAGCTGTGGACATCTTTTAGCCTCTAATAGACCATAGATGACTGAGCACTAGTGGCACTCTATCAGTATAACAAAAAAACACTGAGAGAGGGTTGATTGTATTCGGGTTATCGTGTTGACAAACAGTGCATAGAAGACAGAAATATTCCAACTACACCATCAAGGCATGCCTTCTATGAATGTTATTTATTGGCGTTTAATGACAATTTTGGCAGCCATGGTCACCTTGTGTCGAACAGTTTTACTGGTGGCGGAAGCCGGAGTATCCGGAGAGAACCACCGAGCAACGGCGTGCAACTGTCAAGGCTCCCCAACATACTAACTCCACACAAACATTGTTAGCATTGGTTGAAGACAAGTGCACCATCGACGTGCAGTACGCCTTAATACACAACGCCACCATGCCCCTACATGGGCAATGGGGGTGAAGTGTCTTGCCAAAGGACACGACGCGGTTGCCGCAGGTGGGATTCGAACCGATGACCTCTCGGCTTAAAGCCTGCATCTCTACCAACTGAGCCACCGCGCCCCTCTATGAATGTAATTGGAATAATTTGGAGGCTTATTTTCGGGGATAATACGTCATAACATGCTTGAGATATGGGCGTGACCCACTTTCAATATGTTTGGCCACGCCCACTTTTTTAGCGTAAAAATGCATGTACGAACTTTGGGAATGCATTAGGAGTCCAAAAATGTGATTTCCAGCAATTCTAAAAATAAATGCATTCAATGGCCCCTAGGTGAACTCAGTGCCCTTGACTCATGTTTTGAACCTCCATCGAGTGTCGACTCATTTGGTATTGGTCACAGGTCCATAGGTCATACCAGGCCTGAGATATGGGCGTGACCACCTTTCAAAACACCCGTACGGACACACCTAATATCCCATGGATCCGAAAAATACAGGGTGCCGAGAACTTGTAACCATCTGTCCGTATGCCAAAAATCAACGAGAGTTATAGTGCGGACAAGGAAGTGCTTAGAAGACAGAAGACAGGAGAATGAAAAGAAGAAGAAGGAGAAGAAGAAGAAGAAGAAGAAGAAGAAGAAGAAGAAGAAGAAGAAGAAGACAAACAAAAAAGAAAAAAAAAGAAACCGAACAAAAACAATATCATGTGTGTTTCACACAGACTGATTAGAGAAACAGAAATTACTGTGATTGGTAAATTCGAGTATGTGTGAAATTTGTGAAAGCGTCAGAAATAAAGTAAAAACAGATTTTGTGGAGACATATTTTCAGTAGTAAAATGTCTTTATTTGTTTTATTTATTTATCGGTGTTTAAAGTCACATACTTATGCGCGGTGGCTAATCGTGACCGTGTCAGTTTTACGTGTGGGGCAAGCCGGATTACCCTGAGAGAACCACCGAACATTGACAAGCAACTGTCAACTCCTCAACATTCTAACTCTGTTCAAGCTCCGCACAAGCGGGGTTACAATGGGTGAAGACATGTACATAGAAGTCCAACAGTCTACCACTGAGCCACTGTGATCCCTGTAAAATGTCTTAAAAGAAATTAGAAGTGAGCTTTCGTAAATAGCATTTAACCCTATGAACTCTAGTGGTATGGTCCATGCCACTTCAATGGCAGCAGTTAGAAGAGTCCATATTCATTATTTGGGGTAGACCAATCAATATTTTCAACGTGCAGCCTCGTTGAAAATATTGATTGGTCTACCCCACACATTTATTGAACAGCCATCCTATTTAATGACGTCATAACGTATCATGTTCCTGGTCGGAAAAGTGCCGCTCGGTTTCAAAGGGTTAAAGATTTTCATACAGGAATCAGACAGATTTTTTCAAGACACCAGAAATAACTTATATGCGCAGCATTCGGTGTGTTCGATAAAGAAATAGCTATTTAGCTCCTCTCACTTTTTCAAGTGACGAGATACATGTACAAACATAGGAAATGCATTGGGGGTCAAAAAATGCGATTTCCAGCAATTCTAAAATGCAGTCAGTAAACCTTGGTGACCTCAGTGACCATGAACCACACTTTGAACCTCCATTGCGTTTTCGATTTATTTGGTCCATAGGTCATACCATGCTTCTGATACAATCGCGACCCAGTTTCAAAATGTTTGGACCCGCCCCACGTTTTTGAGTGTGAAAATGCAAGTTTAAACTTCGGGAATGTATTAGTGTCATAAAATGCGACTTCCAGAAATTCTAAAAAAGCACTCAATCACCCCAGGGTGAACTCAGTGACCCTGACCACATGTTAAACCTCCATTGAGTTTCGACTCATTTGGTGTTTATTCCCTGGCCATAGGTCATGCCATGCTTGAGATATGGGCGTGATCCACGTTCAGTATGTTTCGCCCCGCCCACTTTTTCAGTATAAAAATACATGTATGAACTTCTGGAATGCATTAGGGAGTCAAAAAATGTGATTTTCAACAAAAATTCTGAAAATGCACTCAATGATCTCTGGGTGATCTCAATGACCGTGGCCCATATTTTTTGAACCTCCATTGCGCTTCGATTCATTTTGTGTTTATTCCGAGGACCATAGGTCATGCCATGCTTGAGATATCAGCCTTAAGAAGAAGAAGAAGAAAGGATTAGAAACCGTACAAAAAATAGTCTGTGTTTCTCCTAGACTAACTATTTTAAAAACGTATAAGGTACCGACAGTGTAAATCTGCAAACTTTTTTATTCCTTTGCCCAACGAATCGGCCACATCCGCCCGCGTAATATGCAAATTCAGCAGCTGAAATTTTTTTTTTCAAATAATTTCAACAAAACTTTATCATGTGACATCTCTTTGGAACGAGCTCGTCGAACTCGTTCCAATGAGGGGTCACATGATATGTTTTTGTTGAATTTTTTTTTAAATTTAAAATTATTACATTTAAAATAATAAATTTTGATATCGTCTGCATTTGGTAAAGGGGTAAAAGTAAGTAGAATAGATCAAAGTATATTCTGAATAAACGTGAAATCCTGAACAAGGGGGAGACGCACATTATTTCGGAGCAAAATATACAGGGGGCGAGGAGAGACTTTGAAGGGGTATTTGTGTGGCGAAGGGGGATGTAAGTGAGGGTTCCAGCATCATCTCCCAGGAAATCCCGAAAAAGTGTGACCAAGCGATATTAATTAACCCTTTGCACGCAAATACCTCTATATCTCCACACATCTTCTCTCCTCCCAACGAAATGTTTAATGACATCCCGCATTCCATTCTTCCCACTCTTTCCGATAAGCATACTAACTCTCTCCTTTGTGTCGCACAATACCCACATATCCTTCATTCTCCTATCCCGCTTCCTCATTATACCATTATACTTCCAGTGAATTTTATTCTGTTGGATTGATAATTTGGACATTCGAATGTACAAGGGTCTTCACTACTCTTGAATTACACATTTGGCACTCTTTTTCACTGTCTTTCCCAATCACCCCCCCCCCCCCCCCCCCTTGAGCTCCAGCGATCACAATCTCGGCGTAAACAGCAGTGCCCCCACCCCCAAGGCGCCATCAAGGTACTCTTCAAAACCTGGCTTCTCTTTATAACGCAGGCGCCTCTCGCCAATTTCGGTTACAATCCTCCATGACTCTTTCTCTGACTTTTTTTTCCTGGGTTGCCCCATTTCTAAGTCAAAGATCGCCATTAAATAGTTCTCTATCAACTCCCAGACCTGCCCAGTCCACTATATCCCTCTATCTGGATTCCAAATATTCCGAAACTTTGGTTGACACTATCAATTGTCGGGGAATTGACAAAATAGTTAACGATCTTCAGACATGAGGGTGGGATACTATTTAGGCTGATGGTGAAACGTATGAAGTAACAACACATTGGTCAAATCTTGACTTCTAGGAAGGTTTGAGAGGCGTACAAGCAATAAATACCATTTGGGCTTTTTTTCACGTGGTGCGTACCATTGGATACAAGATCTCCGCAGCTCATTTATTACCGCTTAAGGCTTCAGGTCGACAGGTTGACGATTCTATCCTAAACCGCGTCTTCTTCAAAGTGTCCTAGGGAAACACTTAATCCCGATTCCCAGTGGAAGCACAGTGGCGTTGGGTACTGCGACTGACCGTACGTCAACAGTTCACTTGCCTCCAACAAAGGCTAACCCTGCTAGCGCCAGAATAGTAAGCTGGAGAGTTCACCTGGTAATCGGGGTTGCGCATTAGGCCTCTAGGTACTCCGGCTCCTTCCACTCGAAAAAACTGTACGCCTCTGTTTAAAAGTGTCGTTAACCCCCAACAGCAAACAAATAAATAGTTTGTCAACGTATCATAATATGACATTACTGTTGTGCAGTAAACCCCAGAAGCTTGAAACACATTTGATTAATCAAAAAAGCCCAGTCGTGTTTGCGATCTATATAATTAAAACCAAAATGTTGTATCAGAGTCTATCTCTCGTCGAGACATGGCAAACAAGAGCGAGACTCTCATAGAATATTGCGAACATAAACATGATGTTGATGATGGACTTGTCTTACTGTCCTTAACTGTGGGGCCAACAGCTTGATTACTTAGCTTTTTAATTTCAGGTTTCATTTTTAGACTTCATAAAAACGCCGATCGTATCAGTCGAAACTCATTGAGCTGTCTTGAACTATCCAGACCTACGGGTAACCTAAATGGACGCGTTTTTTCATCATTCTGGAAAGGTTGTGCGTTGTATTTCTTGTGTTTAACTTGAATACTTCCAATGATTTAGGTATAGAAACATAAAAACAATGCGCATTCAATATTTAATAATTGTATTTATCACATGACTCGTCCGTTTTGTTCACTTTAAAACATTTGATATTTTGTTTTCATATTAATCAGTGATAAATAAAGCCTTCCGTCAATTTCATTGATCAATTTCAAAACTAGACAATTTGATTGGCTGAATAAAATAAAACTGGGCCACATTTTCATAATTTGCATAATGAGAGTTGGGGGCTTTCATTGGTCAATTTCAAAAATGGACAATTTGATTGGCTAAACAAAATACAACTGGGTGACATTTGCATAATTTTAGTAGGGAGAATTTACGTTATCTGTCCTATTTAGGGTGGGTTATATTGTATTAATCCTTTACCTACAAGAAAAACGCCATTCATTTTTTTTATATTTTCACTTTTGGCTTCCAAAACATGGGTTATGACCCTCATTGGAACGAGCTCGACGAGCTCGTTCCAATGAGGGTCATAACCTATGTTTTGGAAGCAAAAAATGAAAATTTTGAGTTATACGAGGATGTTTTTTTTTTCCAAGTGCCGTCTGCAACTCAAGTTCAGTGATGGGTTAAAAATTCATACTAAGTGGCTAATTTGTGCGTGTGTGTGTCATATGATAAATAGAATATGAAATAAGTGTTTTTCTCATATAATATTTATGAAACGAGTCTAAGAATTTTCCGTTTTGGCGAGCCTCTGGCGAGCCCAAACGGAAAATTCTTAGACTCGTTTCATAAATATTATATGAGAAAAACACTCATTCCATATCCTTTTTTTTTTGTTAGAAGTGTTCTCTTCCCTTTTCCGAAATGAATACAGTCTCTCGCCAACGCCTTTCAAAAGACGAATAGCAACATAATAAAGTGTATGTAAGCACGCGCTTGCATTCTGTAGTTGCAGGATACAGAATTTGCACCACGGGTTCTGGAAAGCAATATATTCGGATAAGTAAAGACTCAATACATAATGCAAGTAAAACTGTTTATCACAACATTTTTTGAATTTAGGGAGACGTTTGCTTTGTTTTATATTTAGTCACTTGTACAAGCAGGGAGGGGGCTTGTGCCTCAGGTGCTCCCCACCCGATACGCCCGTTTATTCAGTCATAGATTTATACCTATCGTAACTGGTTTTAGTGATGTTGCGGCATTTAAACAATTTTCATATGCACATAACACCTGTTCCACCCAATAGTGACATTTAATCACACCTAACATCCAACAGATTTTTACACATCTGACAATGCATGTACATGTTGTAGATTTGAAATAATATTGATCACATACTAGTCACACCACATCTGTTTTTTGTTAACAACCAGTCTACCAGGGCAGGGTACCATCTCCACGGTCTCGTTCTTGCACCTGTAGAATGACGTGCAGTCACCAATGTAAAGACCGTCCTTGACGTTCTTGCAGTCGTATGGTGAGGGTGTCGTTGGCTCAGGAGCTAGATTGTACAAAAGAGACAGAGAAAATGTCAAATACAGATAATAAATTTTGCTTCCATTTATTTTAATTGCATATTATAATTTTGTACTGAAGACTGAATGTTTAGTATGTATTTATGAACCACCAAATAATGTGATTAAAGGTGTCCGGCATACATGGGAGGTTGCTAAGGTAGTCTCAGATACGTCCGCACTATGAACCATTTATCCAATGCACGCGTTAATTCGCGCGCACGAATTTACAATATTGTCTACCATATCACCTGGGTGTTCCATACACGCGATATCAGCATTGGATTCCGACACGAGATGACCCTGGCTGTCGAAAGAGTCGTTAAACCCCAATAAATAAATAAATAAATAAATAAATAAATAAATAAATAAATAAATAAATAAATAAATCAGCAGTGGATATTTAATTATTTTTGAAAATAATTTTCACGAAATTTCCACAAATCCGTATCGTGCGACTCCCTCAATGGAACGAGCTCAATGATCTCGTTCTAATGCGGGGTTCACATGATATGATTTTGTTGAAATGTTTGGAAAATATATTTTTCAGCGACTCAATTTGTAAATTATAATAATAATTTATAATAATAATTTACTTATATAGTGCTTCTACCAGTAAAACACTGCTCCAAAGTGTTCACAATATAAACTGACAACCAAAAAGAAAAAATCAGCAGCCAAATGCTATCATAAAGAGATGGGTATTTAAATCTTGATTGGCATTTTCAATATTGGAGGGTCCCCTTAAATTCTGAGGGAGTGCATTCCAAAGTAATTGAGCTGCAAAAAGTGAATGGTCTTGTTTACCTGCAGTAGATCTTAATCGAGGCACGACAAGAAGATTCTCTGAAGATGATCTAAGATTTCGTACCGGTTTGTGTAAATTGGCAATCTGTTTTAAGTAGGTGGGGGCATTATTTCAGCGGCTGATGTTGTGTGTCATCATTAATACTTTTTATTACATGCCCATGCAGTCTCTCTTATGCAATACGGCGTGCAATACGGCTGTGCAATACGGAATTCCGTATTGCACACCAACCTGTTCCAACCGGGACTTTTTTTATGCAATGCGACTGTATAAAGTGCATGGTGTTTACCACCGTTGATAGAAAAGAAAATTAGGTCAGTAGGTGCTTGGGTCATGTAATAAATACAAAACCACATGTATGTTTCAATGAGTCGTTTTGTATTCAATTCGTCAGATGTGCGTAGGAAGAAAACGTCGAGACCGAAGGTCTCGACGTTTTCTTCCTACGCACATCTGAAGAATTGAATACAAAACGACTCATTGAAACATACATGTAGTTTTGTCTATATATTTGTTATGAGACTCAACTGGTAGCTAATGTAAGGATTTGAGGATTGGTGTAATGTGATCAAACTTTTTGGCGCCAGTAATGATCTTGGCTGCTGTTTTTTGAATGTGCTGAAGCAGGTTAATAGATTTCAGCGGAAGTCCAAAATAAAGAGAGTTGCAATAGTCCAATCGAGACGGGGCCAAAGACGGTATAACAGTTTTTAGTGTGCCTTGATCAAGTAGTTTTCTAATTTTGTTGATGTTTCTAATCTGGAAGAAGCAGCTTTTGCTCACATTAGTAATTTGGTTACTCAGATCGAAGCTATCATTAAAAGAAAAACCAAGATTCAGAGCATTTTCGCTTGGGCGAACACTGACAGAGAGTTGATTCAGGGGTGGCGCCAGGGATTTCTCGACAGGGGGGCTGACCTCTCCGACAGGGGGGCTATAACATTTGACCTCCCAAACGAAGAAAAATGAGTGAAAATTGGTAAATTGGAGAACCAAAATAGAAGCAAATTGAGTATGTTTGTTGATTATTTAACCCTTTACCTAACCTGAAAAGCAGACGACACTTGCAAAAATAATTCTTGAATAACTATTTTTTTTCATTTTTTGTCTTAAAAACATAGGTTATGACCCCTCGTTGGAACGAGCTCGACGAGCTCGTTCCAACGAGGGGTCATAACCTATGTTTTTGAGACAAAAAATGACAAAAATAATGAAAATTAATTGGCGATTTTTGAGAATAGAGCTGGCCGGTTTTGGCAGTTACCTTAGGTAAAGGGTTAAAGTAAACATATTATAATAAGGTCGGGAAATATTTCATCTATAAAGCCAGTTTGACGAACGACATTAAGGAATTTCGTGAGAATCACTATTCTCTATCAAAGTTCCAGTGCTGTACGGGTTTGAGACTGACAAGACGAGATATCCACATTCGATTGTCGGAAATTTCTCGTGAAGTCGGGTTTACGAGACTCTCCGACGGACTGACTAAAATCTCCGACCGGGGGGGGGAGGGAGGGGGCTGGCGGGCCCACTGACCCCCCCCCCCCCCCCTGGCGCCACCACTGAATTGATCGGAGATTTGTCTAACTGATGTTTGACAGCCAATTGTTAAAATTCTGTCTTTTTATCGTTTAATTTCGAAAAATTTGTCTCCATCCATTGCCGAATATCCCGATGCATGCCCCCGGTGTTGTTAATGAAACGTTTATTTTGGAGAGGTTTATTTTGGAAATTTACGGAGTGCTTCTTTATGAGATCACCGAGTGGAAAGGTGTAAACAGTGAACAGTAAGGGATCAAGTACTGAGCCTTGGGAGCACCATATTTTAGCACGATGAGCTCAGAAGGATGCGGAAGGATGCGCTCGATTCGTCAGGTAAAGGGTCGAAGGAGACCTCAACAACGTTTAGTGCCAGAGAGGAGCATAACTCTCGGGAGCCTTCCAATAATATGACGCATTCATTAAAGTACTAGGATAACTCATTATCAAACGCAACTGAAATACGATATTTGCAAAAACAGTTTTAATAAACGTTTTTTCGCCTTTGCGTTAAAAACAAAACTTATGATCCCGCGTTGGTCCTTCGAATATTCAATACAGTGGTGTCCACTTAATTGGATATCTCTTAATTGTATATCCCTGTTAATTGAATACAATTTCCCAACACAAAACCATTTACCATACCTCCAGTACAAATTTGACCTGTTTATTGAATATAGGTTATAGAGTAAACTCCTGTTAATTGAATAAAAAATCTTGTAACATGTCGAGAAATTACTCTGACTCTCCCCAGTTTTCCTTTGTTTATAGACCTATTTGGCCTCAATACATCCAACATGGGCATTTAATCTATCATATCTTGTTTGACAGAGCTCATAACAGATAAAATGCTAAGTTTATCTCTAGAATACAGGAAAGTGATACAATCCCTGTTAACTGAATACTCCTGTTAATTGAATACTTTTCATTGGCAAAGTGGTTATTCAATTAACAGGGTTCATCTGTATTAGAAAAAACAATGTAAATCAAAACGCATATTCAAGTCGAATTCGAGTTAAGTGTATGGTAAACGAACGTAATGCAGAAAGTCTTGGGGTTTTTATTTCAATTACATCACCAACGCATACCTCAGACGAAAGCATGCCTTGATGTAGCTGGAATATTTAGTCAGTCGGGACATTAGCCATCTAAGAGTTCAACACATATGTCAGAAGAGACAAAGTGTCCACAGCCCAAAATATCTCATTTTTAATTAGGATTTCGATCAACCATATATCCAGTTTGAAAGCGTTCAACTGAAGCCTTACAATTTGTCCGGATTTGCAATAAGTGGTTTTGATAGGCGCTATTGCCTCATGTGGAAATCCATTTTTAATTCTTATATAATTTAGAACTTGATAGTTTTGTTACACCTTTGAGGGTGCAAACAGAAGCTGTCCAAGAGTGAAAAAACAAACCTCATTTTTTTTAATTCATTTTCTGCAGCTTAACTCTTAAAAGCTTCATTTCTGAGATGTATCTTGTCTTACATGTAGAACATGTGTTCTTAAATGTAGGCTTTTGGAGGTCTTTCCGGTAGTATTTACAGAACCTGGGAGTAGTATAGCATGTACCCGATCGTGCCCCATTACCCGGAGCTTTGCCGGAGCAGCTAGTGCTAAATTTCCATAGGATCCGGAGCCTTTTGCTGGAGCAACTTTTTCGTTGCAACATTTCGGCTCCATCTAGCTAGATTCGGCAAGTGGTGTACGTACTGCATATATAGTATGTAATGGTACGTATAGTGATATATGTACACCCAGGGCTATGGGTATAGATTATGGGTATGTAATGGAAAATTGAAGGGGAAGGTGAGTTATCTTTAAAGCTTTTCTCCGCGAAACGGTTGACGTTGCTATTGATGTCGTGACGTCATGATGCTCACGCTACGTCATAGAGATGATGACCACTGTTGTTGTCCACTATACAATCTGACATAACGTTGTTCGGGTCGGGGGTGTCGGACTTCTCGTAAAGCGGGTGGGTGATATGGTAGTAGTGGTATATTTCCATGTAGGTATACTGTTAGCCCTTGGGCCTTCATATTGTCTTATGTCTGCTAAACCTAGGTCAGGCAGTATTGTGGGGATAGGGGTCATGTATGGGTCTCCCAGTGCGGTATTGCGAAATAGTCCTTGGTGGTTTAGATTGGCCGTATATGATGAATGGTCTGTTGGCCTATTAACTCCTTAGTAATATTAACCTACCGAATCGTTTGTATTATCTTATGGCTGGTATTGGTAGTTCGTAATGCTAGGTAAGACAAACTACCAGGCATTACCCTTACTCACAATGCCGCATGGCCCTGCATTACATACTACCTGTACCTGTCATAAGATAACATCAAGCATTAGGTGGATTAATAGTACTAACGGCTAACATAGGATCCGTATGGGTACAAAGCGTACATCCTATACTACCACACTAGGCGATCATGTAATTACACCCACCCCACAATAACGTCTGCCCCGCATTACATACTACCTGAAACAGTCATGGGATGACAAAAAGCATTAAGACGATTAGTAGTACCAATGGCCTTGAGGGTGTGGGCACTGGGGTATATATCGCTCACACTGTACTGCCGTTCAGTACTACCGGGCATTACCCCTACCCCCATCCCACAATACCACATGACGCGCCATAACGTACGACCTGCACCATTCATAGTAATACAAAGCAATCGGTTGGTTAATAATACCGATGACTATCAGGGGGCCTACAGGGGTATATACCGTGCATCCTATGCCCCCGTTCTAAACAAATGATTATAATACTGCCTGACCTAGCATTAGGAACTTACAATACCAGCCATAAAATAATACAAAGGATTTGGTAGGTTAATAGTTCTAAGGGGTTAATAGGCCAACAGACCATTCATCCTATACTGCCAATCTAAACCACCAGGGACTATCTCGCAATACCGCGCTGGGCCACCATACATGACTCCCATCCCCACAATACTGCCTGTCCTAGCTGTAGCAGACATAGGACAATATGAAGGCTCGAGGGCTAACAGTATACCTACATGGAAATATACCACTACTACCATATCACCCACCACCCTTTACAGGAAGTCCGACACCTCCGACCCGAACAATGTTATGTCAGATTGTATAGTGGACAACAACAGTGGTTAACATCTCTATTACGTCGCGTGAGCATCATGACGTCACGACGTCAATACCAACGTCAACCGTTTCGCGGAGAAAAACTTTCAAGATAACTCACCTTCCCCTTCAATTTTCCATCGCATACTCATAATATATACCCATAGCCCTGTGTGTACATATATCACTCTACATACCATAGCATAATATATATGCAGTACGTACACCACTTGCCGGATCTAGCTAAATGGAGCCGAAATGTTGCAACGAAAAAGTTGCTCCGGCGAAAGGCTCTGATTCCTATGGAAATTTAGCATTAGCTGCTCCGGCAAAGCTCCGGGTAATGGGGCACGATCGGGTACATGCTATACTGCTCCTGGACAATTTCAAGTCATCCCTGACTTATATTGTCTTGAATATGGACATTCGATAAAGTTATCTCCCCTGAAATTATTAGACGCGCTAGAAGGGTCTAGTTGAGAAGCACGTAATTATTGAGAAAACACCTGTGTCTTATGAGATAAGTAGAAAATAAAGCCAAGTTTTCTTTTCTTACTTTTAATAAACGAAAACAATAGACTGTCTGTTGCTTTCGTTTATTAAAAGCAACAAAAGGAAACTTAGCTTTTATGGCAAACAAATATTTTATATGAAAAAGTTTTAGCTATTGTCGACTGATTTTGCGAAGTTCCCTCTGCTATTCTCGTAGGCAAAGAATATTAATTGTTGATTAAAAACACCAACAGGCAATTTTTATTCGCCAAATGTGGGGAGGATGTTTGCCTAATAAACATAACTTGAAACTCCTCGATGAAACGAGCTCGTTGAGCTTGTTGAAATGAGCTATGTTTTTTAACAAAACAAATCAAATAAAAATGTAGTGGGTTTAGGGGGGGGGGGGGTTGTTGTTTTTTTCCAGACCAGTCTTGGTAAGTCGTCTCCTGAGTTCCAATATGTTCTATGTGCCAGTAGGCACATAGAACACATTGGAACTTAGGGGACAAAGTATCGACGGTCACTCCCTCGTGTTTGTATTTAGACATAGAATACCGCGAAAAGAAAGCTAAAACAATGAGTAAATTACACCCTGTTTAAATATAATTGATATGTAAATCGTCTGATCAGACACGCAGTGAATATATTCATTAAATTACAGGAATTTTGTTGGCTAATTATCTTAACAAACTTACCAACTCTCCCTTCTGTAAACAGGAACACAAGATACAACACTACAACAAACATAACCAACTTCTTCATTCTCACGCCGCTGTATTAAATAAAGTCAGCAACTTCAATGATGATTTTTCTTCTAGGAAAACACCGATAACTGTTAACCCTTGAAAAACTTGACGTTAAATGGATTGTTTCAAGATCCATGAAAAGGGATTGTTAGCATGGTCAGTGGCGTAGGAACCGGGGGGGGTAAGAGGGGTATTTACCCCCCCCCCCCCCCCCCCCCCCAAAAAAAAAAAATTCCAAAACTTTGTAAATCATATCTAGTATCTACACGAAAAGAACCACATACATCTGCATATTCTACATCATACAGGCGCACATAAAAACTGTATGATCTACAACATTTGCAGTGCATAGAAAAGTTGGTAGCCGATGTCACTGACTAATTTGACGCTCAACAGGTTAAAATCTTCCTCTCTGACATCCTCCTATAAACACCAAAAATTAACAGCAACGATACCTTGATTTTTTCACTTGAGAAGCGAGGAAATGAGATTTCTGTACAGTTAAAACTAGAAGTCATGTCCTGAAATGCACACAAATAGCACGTCGATTTGCGCGTTAATCTACGCGTTATAACGATGGTAAGGCTATCAAATTCTGCACATACGACCTGTGTACAAGCAAAGTTTCAGCCATTGGACCTCCGGGTAACCCGGAGGTCCATTGGCAGAAACATTGCTTGTGTTTGCTATGGGTAACAAGGAGAACCTGCCATAATTTGGGTGCCATTCGATATGGCAATTGCGCGCAATTCCTACGCGCAATTAAGACGAGATAAGCGCACAGTCCGTGACAGGATTTCTAGTTTTAACTGTAGTTCATATTTTACCAGCGGGAGGGGGGGGGGGTATACCAACATTATAAGCTTCCTACACCCCTGAGCCTGATAGGTAGTGGATGGTGCGATGGATGCAAACGCACCCCCTCCTCCGCTCCTCCCACATAATTGGAGTTCCACTTGGGGGGGGGGGGGCCTATCTCCCATTGTGATTTTAAAATTTTGATAAAATGCGACCTCACTTATCCCTGTTCATCGAGAGTACGATATATCGGGGGGGGGGGGGGGGGATTAGATTGTTTGAAGTTCCAAATGACGGACTATCTCTCATTTGCGATTTGGAAAGTTTGATAAAATGGAGTGGGCTCACTTACCCCATACATCAGACTCTCTGTGGTAAAGCCACAGAGAGTACGATGAGTCGGGGTAAGTTGTTTTAAAACGCAAATGTTCTCGTTTGTATGTAGTTTCTGTGAAACGCTCAGGCACTACTTTGATACTTTATATAGCCTTGGCTAAAAAATTGTATCTAGGCGTTTCAAAGAAACTAGTTGTATAGTCCTGGTGTTACAAGCCCGAGCTTATCACTATGTAATATTTGCCAAAATCACATACTAACAGAATTACACGAAAAGGTATAATAAATGACGTCACAATCGTTACTTATTCCCAGTTCCCTATTCGACTTTCGTTATCAACCGAGTTTATCGGTCATAACGAATGTCGAATGAGGAACTGGGAATAAGTCACTGTTATCACGTTCCCGGTATAATATATATGTGGGAAAATAAAATCTGCCCATCGTTTTATCAATCTTTTTGTATGTCATTTTGCACACGGTTCTCCTTTGCACACACGAGAGTGCAAAAGTAATTATATTTTAGAGCCTTAATTTCTCATATTTTCCCAAATACTACCACAAAGCTTCATTTAAACACATTTTTCAAACTTTTCTCCATCCAGGCGAACCATGGTCGGTGATCGTCCAACACGACGTAGCGCACCTCTCACTCAAACAACGTTCTTGGCTACGCGCCTGCACGAGCTAAGTTTATGCTACGAGGCCTCTGGGTTTATAATGGATGTCTATTTTCTGAAACGTTGCTTAAACTTATTAAGTTTGTTCAAAAAGTATGTGGTATTGCCTTGGTGCTTTAGATGTACTCTGCTAACCACACCATCGCGGACAAAATCGTCAGCAGCTGGAAATGTATAGCTTAGAGTCTGTGAGAGTAGGAAAGAGCTCACGTACGGTGGGAAGGAGAGGTGGGTGGCAGGCAGAATTCTCGAGAGTAGGATGCTCGGCAGCCAAGTATATGTCGGGGAGTACAAATGGAACGTCTGTGGGGACAGAACCACCCCCTATCCCAACGAAAGCCCTCTAGCCACGTCTCTGGCGATGTTATATTTTTCATAAGTTCGAACCTACAACTATTCCGGAAGGAGATCGTACAATACACTGCACAACAGAATATAACAATAAACAACATTATAACATTTTTCCCAAACCTACTGGTCAGCCACCCCCACCGTTACACTTGGATCACGGGTTCATTTTCTTCCTGGGAAACTCTCTTTGTCTTAGCGTAAACTCGCATTCTATGAAATAACTATAAGAAATACAAGGAAAGTTTCATTCGATAGACCCCCACCCTCTCCCTCCCCCGTGTTAAACGAAGGGTATACTGACTGTGTCCTCCTTGGGCAGCACACTTCATTACCCTTGGGATAGCACGGAGGTGCAAAGGCGTACATCACGATCACGTTGATGGTACACTTGCATGGCTGACAATTTTTGTCATTGAAAGAGATTTACTAGAAGATTAGCTCCCCTTAATTTTCTAAAGTTTTTTGAAAAGTAAACACTGAGGATGGGGAGCGTGATGGCTCAGTGGTTACGGAATTGGACATCAGACCGGAAAGTGCACGATTCGTTCCCCACCAGGAGTAACTGCGTTGTGTCCTTGGGCAAGGCATTTCATCCCGATTGTCCACATGGGGGCACGGTGGCACTGTGTACTAAGGAGTTCTGCACGTCGATGGTGCACTTGTCTTCAACCAGTGCTAATCCTGCTTGTGTGAAGTCAGTACGTTGGGGAGTCTGATAGTTGCTCGCCGTTGCTCGGTGATTCTTTCCGGGTACTCCGGCTTCCTCCACCAGTAGTGACCCTGGTTCTGCAAAGTGTCGTTAAATAAATAAATAAAAAAATAAATAAATAAATAAATAAATAAATAAATAAATAAATAAATAAATAAATACTAGGAGTACGGGAATTTCATATACAAACTGAAGTTTCGAAATGTTAGCGACGTTGTATCATCGCTGAGCGCACCATTCCACAACATTCAGGCCTTTTCCTGTATTTATTTATTGGTGTTTAAGGTCACATACTTATGCACAATGACATATCATGGCCGAGACAATTTTACGGGTGGAGGAAGCCTGAGTATTCGGAGAGAACCACCGATCAACGACGAGCAGCTGCCTGCTCCCCAACATCGTAACTCCGCACTACAGCACAGGCAGTGTTAGATTGGTTGAAGACATGCGCACTATCGACGTGCAGTACGCCTTAGTACACGGCATCATCGTGCCCCCATGTGGACAATCGGGGTTAAGTGCCTTGCCCAATGACACAACGCGGGAGTCCGAATCGATCGCTCAGACGGTCACCCATCCGAGGACTAACCGGACTCAACATTGGTTAACTTCGGTGATCTGACGAGAACCGATCACTGCAACGCCACCGCGCCCCCGCCTTTTCCTGTAGAATTGCATAGAAATATAGAAGCTGGCTTTTGTTCCCCAATCAGTTTGAATGTTTGATTATTATTCTCTGTTTAAACCCATTTAAAAGTAAGAAAACGGTGCTTTCATCATCTTTTAATGTACTGTAGCCCTTTGTTGCTCATTACATGTATATCAACAGTGTGGGCACGGTAACAAATAATATAGACACTATACTCTCTATTAACCTTTCACCCAACGCAGAAAATATCAAAATTTATTATTTTAATTACTATTGTTTAAATATTTTCAATTTTTTTTAACAAAACCATATCATGTGACCCCTCATTGGAACGAGCTCATCGAGCTCGTTCCAATGAGGGGTCACATGACATGGTTTTGTTGAAATATTTTTTTTAATTTATTTTTTTCAACTGCTCAGTTTGCAAATTACGCGGGCGGATGCGGGCGATTCGTTGGGTAAAGGGCTAATATAAACATCTAGGAGGTGAGATTTGCTAATTTCTTTTCCTGGGAAGACCAAAAACTTCAAAATTACTGTAAAAACACATTCGCTAAACAAAGAGTCAACGTGGACAGTTACTTAGTCAGCTCTAATTAGCATGACATGAAAAGCCAAGTTTCCCTTTGTAACTTTTAATAAACGAAAACAATAGACAGCTCCGAGAAACTTCGCTTCATTTTCTACTGATGTCATAGGTGTTTTCTTGACAATTGCATGGCTCCTTAATTGAGCCTACCACGCTCGTCTAGTAAGTTGAGGGGAGATAACTTTATCGAAAGTCGATTTTCATGACGAGATAAGTGAGGGATGTCTACAGCCAAATCTAACCCTATGTGTGCAGTAAAACCGATACGTAATCTCTTTACTCTTAACATGTGACCGAAGACTCCCCCCACCCCCCGCCCCCCCCACCCCCGCCCGCCCCCCCCCCCCCCCCCCCCGCCCACTGCTTTGATTTGTCCCCTTCTTGCGCTTTTGAAGTTGAGAAAAATTCACATTATGGGATCCAAATTTAACGTATTTCCCCAGTGGCGAAATTTGTTAAACAAGGAACCACAAATAAATAAGAATGTTTGGCATATGGGCTATTATTGATATGTATTAGTGTGTGGGTTCCATTCGGCGACCGTATCTCCCAAGTTGGAAATGTTTCCTACATCCCCGCCTCCTTCGGAAGTGCAATAATAATAATAATAATAATAATAATAATAATAATAATAATAATAATATAGATAATATTAGTAGTAGTAGTAAAAATATTTCATAAGCCTAAAATCCACAAAAGTGCTAGTTGGCTTCATAGTTGCTTAATAGAATGCCTGTTGAAAGAGATGTGTTTTAATGCTTTTCTTAAACGAACTCAGGTTCTGAATTTTTTTTTTATATTTTGAGGGGGAGCGAGCTCCTCACAGTGGGAGCAGCCACGGAGAATGTTCTGTCGCCTGCATACTTCAGTTTTCGCCCCCTGGCTCTGAAAGAAAATTTCGTTACTTGACATTTGTGTTCTTGCAGGTTCATTCCAATTCCGAAGTCAGAGAGGTAAGATGGTGGAAGCCATGAAGGCACTTGCTGACCAGCAGACACAGTTTGTATTGGATGCTCTGGCATACTGGGAGCCAATGCAATTTTATAAAGGACAAGTGTTGTGTGGCACGTCTTTTTTGTTCCTTGTGACCACTCGGGCTGTATAATTCTGTATGTGATGTAATAGCCATTTCTGGATGGACACTTCAACCCTTCTGTGATACTTTCTCCTGCACTTGTTGAATGACATTCATATATTATGGAGAGAACAGATTGTCTCATAACTTTAAGAAAAAAAAGACTTGTTTTAAATTCTCCCTGAAATTGTCTTCGGTGTCCGACAGAAAAGTTAAAAAAAAACAAATACTGAATTCTCCTTCGATGCACTGCTTACCATCTCTGAGTGAAGGGTGAGAAGTTGTTTCTAGTAGGCAGAGTAGGTTATGGTTTGGGTGAAAAAAACGAGATATTTGAAGAAAATAAAAGCGAGTTTTTTTATTGTCGCTTGTACGTAGTGTTTTCGAACTTAAAATATTTTTATTTGAACTGTGAGGAAAAGAAATTCATCAGTCGAGATGTTTTTAGTATCTTCTCTTCCAAAGCGCTATGTTTGAGACTATAATAGTTTCTTCAGCGGAAAGTTGCCAGTCCAGTGTTTTCAAAGGCACAGAGAATTTTTTGTCCAGATCGCTACTGGGTCGTGATCTGGTGGAAATTATCTGCCCTACTTTTATTCCAACAATTCTGAATATATTTTTCTACTGGAAAAAAAGAAACTGAAAGAATTTTTGTTCTCAGAATGTTAGTTTGGTTTGGGGTTTTTTTTCTTGTTTCTATTTCGTTTTTTTTTCAATATTTCGTTTATGAAATCTGGATATACCGGTGTAAGAATGTCATGCCAGAGTACAATCCTATCGCCCTTAGCTGGAGAAAGAGACAGTGGAGATCCCAGGGTCGTATGACAAAAAACGGATCTCACATCGCTCTATAAACTCGTTTCTCTGTGACTTGGTACGATGTTTCAGAATGCTATCCATTAAATCCAATTCTAGCCTTAGCAAACCTTGACCAGAATCGACCTTAGTGAATTATTAGGTTCAGAAATGTTGTATAGAATCGAGGGCTCAAATTCGTAGGGCTCTGTGAATCTAAAATTCCGGGACGAATCGAATTACGTAGAGAAATCTCGAATTAAATCTCGAATCTGACCAAATCGTAAATATTGCACCTTTTTACAACAGTAAAATTTTGCCAGGGTGCACTCAGGTATGTTGTCCAACGGCGACGCGTCTGTTTGGGCAAATCAATCAGAAAAAACATGAATATTTCAGAACTGAAACTAAGTTCTTTGGAAGCAGAACCTCCTTGAACTCTTCTTCTATCACCAGGTCTCCCTAGATAGGATCATGAGAATATCTCGACGAATCGGAAAATTTACGAATCGAAGCGAATTATTCGGCCGATTTCGAATTGAATTGAATTTCGGGGCTTCGCAGGACCTTATGTTCCAACAAGACTAAAATCCTCCTCCTTTGATTGGACGAGAGCTCGCTTAGTATATTCTATGTTTATGGCTTAAGTGGCAAATGTTACCGTCTGACGTCACAACGCGAAATATTTGCAATGACGTCGCCCGTTTCGTAATTGCTTCACCGACGAAGTGAGCAAGCAGCTTCATTTTTCTGGATTCTTCACTCGTGTGTAGCAGACGGTGTTCCGGATGAAGTGTTGTTTTAAATTGCAAACCGATTTTACGATTTGAACTGAGATGGAATGAGTTTATCTGGTTTATTGATTATTTATCCAGTGCAGTCGTGGGACACATGAGAGGTTTATTTACTAAACCTGTGATCGTTGAACGTTGCCTTGAACAAGGCAACCTTTAACGATCACATCTTTAGTAAATAAGCTTCTCGTGTTTCACAATGCAGGTTTTGGGGTTATGGGTAGTGTCTATTGGAACTATTACGTTATTGTGACGAGTTAACGGTAACATGGTCTGGGGGTTTGCGGCTCGAGGCGTATGTTCAACCTCGACGCTTCGCGTCTCGTTTGGTCCATAAGCTCCGAGCCGCAAACCTCAGACCATGTTACCGTCAACTCATCACAATAACTTATAATGTTATACCCTGTACATCTGCATCTCTTCAATGTATAGTTTACGTTGACAACATGTACGTTATATCGCTACAATACGATACTCATAACCATTTTACCAGGGGCGAACTGGGCCAAGAAAAAGTTACCGGGAAATGCACTAAGGGGGGGGGGGGGGGGGGGGGTCCCAGACCCGGAGACAATCTTGCTTTCTGGCCTAGTAGTTCTTCTTTACACAGTGTGGGTTTGGGCTATGGGTAGGGAACATATCATACTGGAACACAAGCCTGAATATAAGCAGTCTGTCATTTGCAGAATGAGGTCCCCAGAGGGTGAATTTGCTGATGCTTTCCTATACAGTGGGCAAGTTTATCCTCTGGGTACCTCTTTCTGATTATGTTTGTGACCTTGATTCAGGTTGAGGTTTCACAGAGGGTAAATTTAGTGATGCTACCCCTGCTGTGCAGGGGGTAGCATCACCAAATCACCCTCTGGGGACCTCATTTTTCAGATGACAGTCTGCTTATTTTCAGGCTTGCTGGAACATATACATTATTGTGATAAATTGATGGTAGGGAGCACGGTGGCTCAGTAGGTAGAGGTGCAGGCTGCAAACCGAGAGGTCCTCGGTTCGAATCCCACCTGCGGCAACCGCGTTGTGTCCTTGGGCAAGACACTTCATCCCCATTGCCCGCGTGGGGGCACGATGACGCCGTGTACTAAGGCGTACTGCACGTCAATTGTGCGCATGTCTCCAGCCAATCTAACGCGAGTTACGATGTTGGGGAGCTGGCAGCTGCTCGTCGTTGCTCGGTGGTTCTCTCCGGGTACTCCGGCTTCCTCCACCCGTAAAACTGTCACGGTTCATGATTAGCCATTGTGCATAAATATGTGACCTTAAACATCAATAATATAAATAAATAATTGATGGTAACATGGTCTGAGGCTTGTGGCTTGGAGCTTATGCTCAACCTCGATGCTCTGCATCTCGGTTGAACATAAGCTCTAAGCCACAAACCTCAGACCATGTTACCGTCAATTCATCACAATAACTTATAATATTATAGATGCTATATACGTAAAGCCGACAAACATCAAGTCCATGGTAGCGTGTATGATCAGGTTACATATTCCATGCTTTCATCACCACCAAGTACTTGTCCGTATTTGTTTCCCTAAACTGACCGTACTTGTTGGGGAGGAAATGACTCTTTTCAAAACTTTATTTTTGTACACACTCATCTGATTCATGGGCGTATTGCATTTGCTCACTTACGGGCAGACCCTTCCCCGTGGGAACCCGCGGAAGTGAAGCAGTGCCTGTTCACTGCGGTACACAGGCTCTTGTTTTAATGGGTAAAAATAGGACCCAGTCACCAATGCTTTGGGAGGTGCAAACCTTCTCTAAAATTGGCAACACGGCTTATTAATGCTCACCTCTGGTCTTGAGTTGATATTCATGTTGTGGTCATGATTAGCCATTGTGCAAAAATATGTGACCTTAAACACCAATAAATAAATAATAAAATAAATAACATTCTCTGCGGGAACCCCGGGAAGTGAAGCAGTGCCTGTTCATTGCAGTAAACAGGCTCTGCCTTACTGGTAAAATGGGAACCAGTCAACAATGCTTGGGAGGTGCAAACCCTCTCTAAAATGGCAACATGGCTTATTAATGCTCACCCCATTCTTGAGTTGATACTGATGTTGTAGTCATGATTAGCCATTGTGCAAAAATATGTGACCTTAAACACTAATAAATAAATAACATTGTGCAGAAGTATAAATACAGGCAGACCCACGAATCTTTGTTGACCTTAACCCTAGACCCACCACACACATTATCAAAATCTGTTATTTTAATTATTTTTTTGCAGTTTGTTTTCCAACAAACCAGGCCATGTGATCCCTCATTGGAATGAGCTCGACGTGCTCGTTCCAATGGGAAGACTCATGATATGGTTTTGCTCAAATTTTTTTTATATATTTTTTCTACTGCTGAATTATACATTATGTGGACCGTTGTAGCAGATTCGTAAGGTAAAGGGTTAAAAAACCCTTTACACCAACGTAACGGCCAAAACCGGCCAGCGCTATTCTCAAAAATCGCCAATTAATTTTCATTATTATTTCATTTTTTGTCTCAAAAACATAGGTTATGAACCCACTCGTTGGAACGAGCTCGTCGAGCTCGTTCCAACGAGGGGTCATAACCTACGTTTTTGAGACAAAAAATGAAAAAAAAATTAGTTATCAAGATTTTTTTTTTGCAAGTGTCGTCTGCTTTTCATGTTAGGTAAAGGGTTAAAAGGATGTACCCACTTGAATATGAATCATCATCGTTATGGTGTTGAACAAAATATCATTTGCAAATGCAACAAAATACTGCATTTTGATTGGCTGAGAGGTACGGTGTAACTTGCAATCCACAGTAGCTTTTTTTACACCGTGGTTAACCAGTGTAAAAATAGAGAAT
The DNA here is from genome assembly GCA_031216915.1 of Pictodentalium vernedei. Lineage (NCBI taxonomy): Eukaryota > Metazoa > Mollusca > Scaphopoda > Dentaliida > Dentaliidae > Pictodentalium > Pictodentalium vernedei. Next base: position 59,780,150 of record CM062294.1, on the reverse strand, counting down.
ACACAACAGCTAAAAAAGTACCCATTTTTAATTATTAATTCATATCTTCTGCTCGGTTATGTTAAGAACAAAAATAAAAATTCAAGAAATTTAATATATATGTGTAATAAAGTATTACAGATATGGATGTCATCCATATTTGTCTGGTTTTAATTAGGAAACTTACAATGTACAAATTTTCTGTCAGTTTTTCCCACAATTTAGGTTAAAGTATTAAGTAAACCAAAATTCTAGGAAATAAATCCGTTATCCTTGTGTTTCCTCCAGGGTGTATGGGAATTTACACCGGTCCGGGAACTCATACACCCTTCGGCTTTGCCTCAGGGTGTATGAGTTCCCAAACCGGTGTAACTTCCCATACACCCTGGAAAACACAAGGATAACTAATATTGTAACTCGTAACTCTAGTTTTCTAGGGGAGTCTGGGACGAATCAAGGCGTGTGTAACATAATGCTGAAAGTTTACATTAATTTTGTAGCGCATAAGCGTCCTTTAAGTTTTAATATATTCAAGTAGTTATGGTATGCGGTAAGCGACAAATAAAAAGAATCAACACAGTTTGCGTCAATCAGATCTGCTGGTTATATGTTATTCTGTTCTGTACCTCACACTTGGAGCCACACTAGGAAACGACACTGGCGCTGGTCCTGGAATGATTATCAAGATTGATGCAAGATTTCAAATATGGCTATAAATGGGTCAGTTTCTAATAAAATTTATATAGGAGTAGCCCAATTCCACACAAAGTAAAAAGTTACCACACCATCGTTTTTCTTATTATATAAATAGGGATTGTGTGTCCGTTCCGTCCAGCGAGAAAAAAATTTGAGCTTTGGGTTATCTTCTTTACTGTACAATGCAACTAGAAACTTTCTGTCGCGTGAAATGGGGCTACTCTGTTCTGACGGGGCGCGGCTCGCCATTTTTTGATATTCATTCAGCGAACCAATAATGCTTTGTTCTTATGGTGTGAAATCGTAAAAGAGCAAAAACAAAATGAAATTATACTTGGAAAAAGAGAAAATAAAGAATTAGCATAAAATGGGTTTCAAGGATTTTACCTCGTTTTCGACGGGATAAAGCAGAAGATAAAGTTGATTAAGATGTGTCCTCTGTCTGGAATTCGACATGGCGTTTTCTCTCTAATGAGAGACTTGCTGGTGAAAGAAGATAGGGAATGAAACTCTTTCCCATGTCCAAATTTTAACATACAATCTCTGATCCGTTGCACACACTGGCCCGCATGTAGTCGATCTTTGTGCAGCTTTACAGCGAGACTCAGGTTTGAGGTGTGTGTTTGAAACTCCAAATCTGAGTACAATTTTACTTGAAAATATATCGCTTCGCCCGCAGCAATCGCAGCGCATACAACTGGTGAACATTTACAAAAATGACTGGACATCTCTGTATAATACGGGGTGCATTGTATTTTTCTATGTAAGGTGGGGGGGGGGGGGCGTGTAATTATCACTCTTGCCAGACGGAAATTTCCAGCAGTCATCAACAGTCATAGAGAATATCTTAAAAGAAGAAATGTCGGAATGCTTATAGTTTTAATTTTCTGGCGATCGAGAAAAGAAGATTCGCCACGGTGAAGGTTCGTCCGATTGAACAAACCCGAATCTTGGGTGGTGAACAGAATTGGATCTCCCCGTACACCAAAAGTAGTCTATGTCTGTGTAAGCCCATGTAGAGAGCAATCCGGCTAGTTTGTTTTATGCTGAAAAACTTAATGACCAACAACAGTACGCGAGAAGCGGGTTATCACTAAACATCCGCAAAGGACAGTTTTCAACAAGGCAATAACTCATATTCAGGGCCCTGTAAAGGTTCGAGATTCCATTCGATTTGGAGTCTTGGGTTGCTATTCCGTTCCATTCGAATTTCGAAATCGACGGTGCAATTAGAATCTTGTCACGGGAATATTGCTTGGTATCTGTCATCTACGTCGTTTCCCCCAAACGAAGAGTTCAGATGCAAATTGTACATAAATAATGCTGAAAATAATACACATATACAACCTGCACCATACCACATTCATGCTAATTTCAGTCTCACATCTCATTTGCACTGTTGAAAGCGAATTTCAAGTTTCCAAACAATATCCACGATGAGCTGTTGCTGTCGGATAGCCAGTGCAGGTTCTATAGTTCCGAAAATTCTCGCACCCAGTCTTGGTTTTTAATTGATTAATCCTTAACGGGTAATATTCCAACTACATCATCAAGGCATGCCTTCGATGAAGGCATGCCTTGGTGATGTAGTTGGAATATTTTACCAGCCGTGACTTGCGCCATCGCAGTCGGAATAAATCAGGTTTAGAGTCTCCATCCCCATCCCCACAAACGGTCATCTTCAAGATGCCCCTAATTCGATTCGATTTCGACCAATACACCCGATTCCCCGTCACAGTTCCTCATTATAGTCTCAGGGAATCCTTTTGCTATTTTGAATATTTGGCATTCCTTATCACCGTTATTTTCCCATTTCTCCACCCAGCTCCCACGCTTCTGTTCCCTAGACCTCGGCTTAAACATCAGCAATCCCCATACAACATATGTGCCGTCCAAGTATTCCTCAAATTCAAGTTTCTCTTTATTCAGAAACTGTCCAAAGACCTAGTTTCTCTCGCACCTTCTCTGCAATTTAGACTGCGATATTCCAAGACTCTTTGTCTTGTGATTTGCCCGCCCACTATAGATCTAAGACAGCACTCTTTACCCAACGCAGACTATATCAAAATTTATTATTTTAAATATCATTTTTTTTAAATTTTTCAAAAGCTTTCAACAGAACCATATCATGTGACCCCTCGTTGGAACGAGCTCGACGAGCTCGTTCCAACGAGGGGGTCACATGATGTGGTTTTGTTGAAGTTGTTTGAAAAATAATATTTTTGCAACTGCTGAATTTGCATATTACGCCCGCGGATGAGGTCGATTCGTTGGGTAAAGGGCTCTCTAGTTATTAGAGTCACAAATTTTGCGAGACATCAGTTAACACTAACGCCCTAATTTACCAGGCAGTTATGAGATAACATAATATCCTCAAATCGATCTTATTCTTAATTCTCATCCACCCACGTTCTCCGTGACTCCCTTTAGTGTCTAGATGCCTCGACCCTGTTACCCTTCAGTACAATCATAATAATAATAACACTTTGGCCAGCCGGTGATTTGTCGCGGTTCTCGAACGAGAAGGCCTTGCTTACCCCTGTACTCCCAACTGCCTGCCCCATTCCCATGTTTCTCCTCTCCTCCCAACACTCGGAGACGAACTGCTTGATGACATCCCTTGCCCCATTCTTCCCAATCTCTCCGATTAGCATATTGACCCTCTCCTTTGAGTCTCCCCCTAACCACATGTCCTTCATTCTCCCATCCCACTTCCCCATTATACTCCCAGTGAATCTTATTCTTTTAGACTGGTACTTTGGGCATTCTAGAAGAAAGTGTTCCAGGGTCTCTACCATGCCCAAATTACACATCTGGCACTCCCTTTCACTGTCTTTCTCAATGTGTCCCCTCAGCTCCAGGGATCGCGACCTCATCGTGAACAACAGTGACCCCCAAAGGTGCCATCAAGGTACTCTTCAAAACCTGGCTTCTCTTTACCACGCAGGTCACCCAAAGACCTCTTTGATTTGACCACCACTCGCCAATTGCGGTTACAATCCTCCATGGCCCTTTCTCTGACGATTTTTTTACCCTGCTTTGCCCCAACGCCGGGGTCCGAGATCTCCAATGAGTAGTTATCTACTAGCTCCCTCACTTGGACCATCCGCCCCGTCTTGATATTTGAGGTGAAAATTCTCAGGAACATTACTTTCCACCATCGGCTGTCGGGGAGATTTACCAAATAATTAAGATAACCAAGTTTCAACAGGTCTATCCTGTCCTTGGGCCTCATCCACCCAAGCTCATCCCTGATTGCTTCTAGCGCTGCGGCATTACTCGACCCCGTTATCCATCGGCCTCCATCGTTCTGCAAGATTTTCATGCTCTTTACGGCCGTCTGGTTTAGGGATACCACTTCCGTACCGTATGTTATACTTGGCAGACCCACCATTTCCCAAATGGTTTTCCCCACGAAAACCTTATTGAAACTGTTTCTCCCTATAAGTTTCATTTGGTTAAGGATTCGCTTCCCCTTCAGAATCATTTTTTTGTGTGGTTTCGGTATCCGTACCGTATGTTATACTTGGCAGACCCACCATTTCCCAAATGGTTTTCCCCACGAAAACCTCATTGAAACTGTTTCTCCCTATACGTTTCATTTGGTTAAGGATTCGCTTCCCCTTCAGAATCAATTTATTTGTGTGTTTCCGGTAGATGCCTCTTCCTGTAATGTTTATACTTACCCCCCAAATACTCGTAATCACCTGTCTCTCCTACACTGAGAAGTTTGCTTCTATCTTCCGGAATGCAGAACTCACCCACTCTCCACCTTCGAGTGGGGTCCACTTTGCGACCCACATGTATAACTTTGCTCTTGCCTTCATTAAGTTCAATTCTTCATTTGCTCTCATATTTCCCAACAATTCCCAGCATTTTCGTTAGCCCCTCTTCGCTTTCTGACACTAGCACCATATCGTCTGCAAAAAATAACCCTGGGATCTTCAAGTCCCCAACGGCTACCCCCTCCTCGCTATGCAGGAGTTCATCTCCTAAATCTTTGATGTACAATGCAAATTGGATTGGCGAAAGGATACACCCCTGTTTTAGGCCTATCTCCATAGGCACACGTTTTGTTGTAATGTTTCCCAGGGTAAGTTCACTCTGTACGTCTTTATATAACGTTTTCATAATTCCAACAAACTCGCCTCCTAAGCCCAGAGCCTCCAGCTTGCGCCACGTACCCTCCCTCCATACTCTAACGTATGCCTTTTTGACATCCAAAAAGGCCATAAATATAAACAGCTTTTTCTTTTTTGCTTTCGCAGATTCTATCATTTGGGATAGCGTGAAAAGATGGTCAGTAACTCGCCTTCCCTTCCTGAAGCCATTCTGAATTTCAGTCAATATTTGCTTTTGCGTCATTGCAAATTTGAAATATCAAATGTCACATGGTGTCAGAATTGTAAACCGGGGCGATAAATTCGTCCATTGAGCTTAACAAGGAGGCATTTGCAATGCCGCCTTGTTACACTCAGGAGACGAATTGTTTGTTATGACTTCATCGCATAGAGCGTAACGCTCGAGTCCTTCCCGTAAGTAATAACCTTAAGCGTTGTAGCCAGGTGCAAAAATCGCCTTAATTTCAGTTTGATGGTTAAATTCGAAGCTTTGCTAGATCTTTTCAAAGAGCGAAACAAAGTGACCGCGGATTACACATTCCCTTTTCATCTTTCGATTGCAGCGTTTTCTCACAGTTCGACTTGTCATTGTAAGTTTACAGTAAACAAAAATGTTACACCAATATAATAGGTTCTTGTTGTGAGAAACACGTTGTATTTACAAAACATTTATTCTAAACTCCACTAATTCCCGAAAACCATCAATACAAGACTTTGCGTATTCTCTGTTTGTTTATTTGTTTTGTTCTTTTTCTGAAATATGTGTGAAAAGGATAGTTTTCTTCCATGTTTGAATTAGCGTTTTCCTCTGTAAAAAATAAAACGATCGAGTTGTGTCCCTGTAAATGCCAGAACCACGGAGAAATAATTTGCCCGAGCTGAAGGCCCGAACGTACGACACTGGGGCAGAATAGCTCCTATCAACCCTTGTGAAAGTTTACTTATAGTTTTTAACTTTATGTCTGACCGAGGTAGAGGAGCAGAGAAAGCCGGGGAGGTTGTTCTCTGTCGTAGCTGTCGTTGGTTTTTTTTTTTCTTCCTCTTGCCCTTTGAATGATTAGCTTGACAATGGTAGTCTGTCGCAGTTGCTAGTTGTAGATTTGCGGTGTAAACAAAATCATGGCCACTGGAGCCTGATCACTTCGCTTTTTGAATTTTTCTTCCAGTAATTCTCGCGTTGTTTTTGGAAAGAGCGCTTCTAGTACGAAGGGGAGCGGCTAGTGCAGAACAGAGAGCGGGGAAAAAGCAGCGTTCGTTTCCTTCTCAGTTTCCACATGTCGATCCACAAACCCTGACTCCTCATACGAAGTGGAAGACTTAGTTCCCTATCGTCGGTGACGTGGTTTTTGTTTGTTTGTTTGTTTTTTTCTTGGATGGATAAAACTGTGGGATGAGGAGGGGAAATGGTAGCTGCTTCTACCGCCCTGTGTACGTTAGTAGTATATCAGGTATGAAACAACCCCTCTCAGGATGTCCCCGCGGATGACCCCGGAAATGATGCCATGTCACGTGATCCAGTGGCGCCATGTTGTGCTGTCATGGTAACCCGCGTGAGCGGCACGTTGTGACGTCATCCCCATATTGATAAGTGGTGTAAGTCATCTTCGTCCATGTTTCGTTTATTCAATTGGGTTCTTGCAATAGGAGTTTAACCCCTTACCTAACATGAAAAGCATACGACACTTGTAAAATTGGAAAACAAAATCTTGAATAACTAATTTTTTTTCATTTTTTGTCTCAAAAACATAGGTTATGACCTCTCATTGGAACGAGCTCGTTCCAATGAGGTGTCATAACATATGCTTTTGAGACAAAAAATGAAAAAAATTAATGAAAATTAATTGGCGATTTTTGAGAATAGCGCTGGCCGGTTTTGGTCGGTTTTGTCCGTTACGTTGGGTAAAGGGTTAATTGTGTGTTATTAATCCCTTTCCATACCCTCGAGTACTGATGTTAAATCACGGAATCCCGTTTTATGGAGTCGGATAGGAATCCCATTTACGAAATCCACTTTTTCAGAATCCCATTTTGTAAATTGTGTTTGGCTATAGAATCCCTTTTTTCAGAAATAAGTCGAAGAGTCGAATGTGCGAGTCACTCGGAAGAGCAAAGGCTCTAAAGTTCATTTGTTCAAAGGGACTCGAGTCGTAAGAGCAGAATGTGTGAGTCACTCGATCGAGCAATTGTTCTAAAGCTCATTTGCTCGATGGGCTTCGAGTCGTTCGAGCAATGACTTTTCAGTAACTGCTCGATGGCTTATAGGGGAATTTGGAACAGGTATGTCCTGGAGTGGTCTAGGAGGCTGGGCCAAACAAGTAATAGTATCCTTAGGTAAGTATCCTATAAAAGGTATCCTCAAATAATAATATAATGCCAGGCCATAGATATCCTCAAATACCGAAATGAGTCGAAGAGCAGTATGTGCGAGTCACTCGAACGAGCAATTGTTCTATGGCTCATTTGCTCAATGGGATTCGAGTCGTTCGAGCAATATGTGCGAGTCACTCGAACGAGTAATTGCTCTAAAGCTCATTTGCTGGATGGGCTTCGAGTCGTTCGAGCTTTATGTGCGAGTCACTCGACCGAGCAATTGCTCTAAAGCTCATTTGCTCGATGGGCTTTCGTTCGAGCAAAGACTTTTCAGTAACTGCGCGATGGCCTATTGGGGGAATTTGGGATAGGTATGTCCTGGGGTGGCCTGGAGTAACCTATAAAAGGTATCCTCAAATAATAATACAATACCAGGCCATAGGTATCCTCAAATACCGAAATAAGTCGAAGAGCAGTTTGCGCGAGTCACTCGAACAAGCAATTGCTCTATGGCTCATTTGCTCGATGGGCTTCCAGTCGTTCGAACAATGACTTTTCAGTAACTGTTCGATAGCTTATTGGCTTTGGGAATGATACAGGCTTTTGTTATACACAAGAGAGGTAACTCTGCATATTGATTATGGAAAATCAAGCACTCTGATTGGTTAGTTAGCGCCAGTAAAGTGAACTGACTGGGTGATCTAGATAAATGAAATATCAAGAGTACTCGGAAGAGAGTCAGATCTAACAAGAACAGATCAGAAAAGCTAAATATAGTACTAATAAGCAAAGCTGTTCCAGCTGATAGGCTCTTCTACTCTACTGGAGTATACACCAGGTCAAAGGAGCATGGTCCGGTAGACGAAAACTATTGCATTGATAGATAGAAGCAGAGAATTCTGAAAGAATTCGAAATAGTACAAATTGTCGGTTTTATTTGGGTAATTCTACGAATCGGGAAATTACTCCTATTCAGTTGAACACACCCTACTAACATACCCCATCCTATAAGAAGGTTTTAGGTCACAGAGCAACCACGTGCTACCATAGAAATCAAGATGGCGGCCCCAAGTATACAAAATGGACGACGGAAACACGTATCACGGAAACACGCGCTGCGCATGTGCACTAACCCCACATATCACTATGCGGGTTACCATGACAACACAACATGACAACACTGGATCACGTGACATGACGTCATTTTGGGGTCATCTCTGATAGTGGTTGTTTCATACTACTTACATTACCTTTGGCCTTCCTCTTTTCCAGAAAGGCCTCCAGGCAACGAGCGTCCCATTGTCCGGTAGAAGGGTTCCTCTTCTTTCTTTTCTTCTCTTTCCTTTTCCCTGTTAGAGTGGATCCAAATAAAGACTCAGTCGGGTGAGGACCAGTATGAGAGGAAGTTCTCTCATCAAAAGTGTTACATCTCACCGAGAGTGGTGGTGGGTATCTTGGGTTCCAGATTCCACAATCAGACTGTTTTATCCTTCACTTGAAGTGTTCTAGCGAGAGGGCAATAGATGTCCAGAATTGAAAGGGTTCTCATGGTTGCTTCAAGAAAATCCAGTAAAACCATCAGAGTAGGTAATTAGAACGCCGTCACTCTCTGGAGCCAGAAGAGGTGTGAATGACAACTGGGAACAGACCATAAAAGATAAATACAGTACTAATAAGCAAAGCTGTTCCCGCTGATAGGCTCTTCTACTCTACTGTAGTATACAGGAACATGGTCAGGTAGACGAAAACTATTGCACAGAAATGGTCTCGCGCGACGAAGGCATGTCTCCTTCGACCCTTTTTTAAAGTTAGATGCATTTAGCATCACGTCCGGATGCGGCAACGCAGGAAAGTGTCTAGGAAAAGGGTTCTGTTACTGATGTTTTTTCATGCAGGCATAGTCTGCCGCTTACATTGTTCGTTTGTAGGAGCGTCTAGGTTAATTTAATCCACTTCGGGTTTTTCTGTATTTCTATTGTTGTATTATGTTTCCTGGTTTTCGGGAAAGTATATTCTGCCGCTTTATTGTTTGTTAGTTGGTTCGTTGGAGCCGCCAGTGGCGGGTATAGTCTGCACTGGGCTCACCTGGAGGTTTGAAATGATTTCGGATTCTGATTAAAATTCATCTACTCGGGAAACTGTCAAAAATGGCCCATAATGAGGTTCCACATGAACCCTGTCTTCCCTGGTACGAGTAACTGCCCTGCTATTGTCTCAATTGACCAGGACTTTGATACTTGTGGTAATGTTTCCGAAAAGGGAATAAGGGGACGAAGGGCCAACGCTCGCTCCCTAGGGGTGAACGACCAGGGAGAGAGGAAGGATGAAAGAGGTTCCATAACTACTGTGACAGTATGCCCACAAACCTTTTCTACAGACTGTTGCTCAAGGAAAGTAAAAAAAAATGGGTAAATGTTGATAGCCAGAGACTCCGTCGGGTCTTTAGATGCGTATAGTCGGCCGTTTATAGCTCGTTTGGGTAGGAATCGCCTCGGGAAAGTATAGTTTAGTTCGAACGCTTCTTTTTCTGTCAGTTAGAGTCTAGTTAGTTTTTGGTCTTCAGGCAAGTATAGTATGTCGTTTAAAAGTCGGATTGATGGAATCGTCTATGGCAAGTATAGACTGCCTCTTGCTTGACTGTTGCTGGTCCGGTTTTCTGTTGGGTCGTCGGTCGAGTGCAGTCTAACTCGAGCTTGTTTGCGGTCAGTGAGATGTTATATCAAGTGTTCAGGCACGCATGGGCGCAGATCATGGGGGGGGGGAGACGGGGGACGTGTCCCCCCCCCCCCAGATCTCATCAAGGGGGGGACATGGTATGCCATGTCCCCCACCACTGGGGGACATGGTATGACATGCCCCCCACTATGCTCCCCCACTGCTGCACCCCCTCATCAATTTTAATGCGAGATTCACTTCTGATACACGTTCAACTAGTCCAAACTTGGACCCACAGTTCGTAATATAATTTTGGGGTTGGTACGGCCTGTACTGTAGCCGTATCAACCACAAAAATTATATTACGGACTATGTCTGTGGGTCCATGTTTGGACTGACGTAACGTTCAACGAACAGTTGTTCAACACTGCGCCTTCAAATAAGTTGTTACTCAGCCAGACACAGCTGTGGGTTGCACGAATGCATAAGCAGCATAACTATTTGATATCGGAATATCAATGTTGCAGACAGAATTCTTATGCAGAGAGAGTAATAGGCCGGTACTGAGCTCGTGAAAATGTGCAAGACAGTATCGTCTGTTTTGTTTACATTTTGAAAACGAAATTTATCGATCGAATTCATTCAATTCACGCGACTTGTTGATGACGTATGTGTCAGGCTGTTATTGGATCTGTTAAGCCATTAACGGGCCCGACACATACGTCGTCGCTCCATCTGTTGGGCCCTTATGCTAATCCACCGCATAGTTGAATTGTGTTAATCTAATAGGGAACGCTCGGTAAAGCGGGAACAATTATGGTTAAGCATTTTGACAAAATTACAACAGGCTGTTGAAAAACATATTTTTTTCTACTAAATAATTAAGAGAAATTATACCCCAGAGGCCACCAGAATGCACCATTTGAAAGCGCAATTTAAAAATTTTCTTGGGGGGAGAACCCCCCCCCCCCCCCCAAAAAAACCCCCCTCTGCCGGCTCGTGCCTGCGGCACTCGCTGCAGATGCCTTCGGCATCTGCCCGTCCCCCCCCCCCCCCCACTTTTTGGAAGAGATCTGCGCCCATGCAGGCACGAACAGTCTGCCACTTGGAATGTTTCTTTTTTGGTGCTCTCTGTGGCAAGTGTAGTCTACATTGGCTTACCTGCTATCGATGACAACTGAGAAGACTGGCAGCTCTCTAATTACACCGTCAGTTCAGCAACGTGAACCTAAGTGAAGCCACATTGTTGAAGATACATTCCACCCAGCAAAAGAACATTACCCACTTGACTAACATCACGATCGATACAAACACATGTGCGGAGGAGACGTATCTTTAGGGTCTTGGTTCGAGGATGGGGGTGTCTCCCTGTGGATTTCCAACTGCACACGTGACCAAGATTTTTAACCTCCGATGCAAGATTCCCGGCTACGCGCCTGTTATTATAACATTTTCGAACCGTCCAGAAACATATTACATGCGAATGGATAGGAACATTGTTCAAATGTCGCTCTTCGTTTTTGATTGCATACGGATCATCTTGATAGGAAGTGTTCTGTGGTCTTGCATTCATCACACGAGCAGTGCGCAGAATCAGCAAGATGTTCAACATCAACAAATAAATAGGTTCTTTAGAACTTCGTCCCCCGTGTTTCAATGTGTTCTATGTGCCTACTGGCACATAGAACACACTGGAACTCAGGGGACGACTTGTACTGAAAGGATTATATATATCGTTAATTTATTCTCATTTACAATCATATGGTTAAATTATTCTCATTTACAATCCGATTCCATTTGGCATTAAAAAATTGATTTCCAGATGGACAGAATTTCCACTGGGCACCAAAACATTTCAGGTCAGCGTGAACACTGAAAATGGCTTTACCTTCCTTTTGTAGTATGAAAGGCTGGCACATTCCTGGAAATAACGAATGATCATTAGGTTGAGTGTAGGCCGCCTGAAATTGTAGAAAAACAGACAATCACCACAATACATTTTTCCTTGTGTTGACCACCATGCTTTTTAGATGACATGGTGCTTTTTGCTCAGTCTGCGAAATCACTACAATCTATGTTGACAGATGTAGAGGCATATTGTGAGCAGTGGGGCCTGAAAATTAATATAAATAAGAGTAAAACTTTAATATTTGAAAACGGCAGGCATACGAATATTCCCTTTTATATTTATGGTTCGCCATTGGAAGTGGTGTCTTCATTTAAGTATTTGGGGGTCAAGTTTTTTTTAAAAATGGATCGTGGTATCGTAGCCAAAAAGAAATAGCCCAGCGAGGTTCATTTGCGTTGAATAAGCTATCATCAATTGTAACAGAAGTTGAATTACCTGTAAACCAAAGGGTTAAACTATTTGATAGTTTAGTAGGTTCAGTGTTAAACTTTTGCGCAGAAGTTTGGGGCACTCATCCAGCACCTGATGTGGAAATGGTCCATAACAAATTTATGAGAAGAACTTTAGGGGTAAAAAAATCAACAAATATTCTTGCACTCTGTGGTGAATTGGGCCGCATCCCTTTAAAAATTTCCCGAAAAGTTAAAATGATAAAATATTGGACAAAAATAGTAGAACTCCCAGAAAACTCCCTTGTTCGAATCACGTACGAATATTTGAGAAGTGGTGACAGTGTGGGGGATAAAAACTGGGCAAATGAGATTAAGTTGATTTTAGAACAACACGGGTTTGGATACGTATGGCAAAATCAGAAAACGATTATAGTCCCATTTAATGAAATAAGACAACGGATAATCGATAGTTACTTCCAAAATTGGCACTCCGAAATGAATTGTTCACCCCGCTTACAATACTACAGGTTATTTAAAGACAACCCATTTTGTGAAAAATATTTTGATATAATTAGAGAAAAGAAATACTTAACTGCGATGTCAAGGTTCAGAACATCATCTCATGACCTTTTCATAGAAACTGGGAGATATGATGGTACACTACACGCCCAAAGATACTGTAAATGCTGCGATATGAATGTGGTCGAATCTGAATACCATTTCCTTTTGGTATGCCCAAAATATCGATTGATGAGGACAAAATATTTCAACACATATTACTGCCATCGGCCTTCACTAAATAAATTCAAGAAATTGCTGAATTCACGTGCCAAAAAATCTGTATTAAATTTGACAAAATATCTGTTTCAAGCAAATAAAATAAGGTCATCCCATTTGAAAAATATTTCTGACTCCCATCAAAATTAATAATGTTTTTACTGAATGTATTATGTAAACGTTATACAATTAGTCACACACTGTACGATTAAGGTTGTTCGTTTACGACAAATATGTATCACCCAACTACGACTCTTCATGTACACTTCCATGTTTCTCTTTTTTTCTTTCTTCTCACTCAATTTTTCATTATTTTCTTTTGCTATAAACATGTATATGTTTTTCGCAATAAAAGGATAGTATAGTATAGTATAGTACCATGCTTTTTAGCGTGATCTGCTTGCGGTTTATGATATAAGCTCTGCCAATACTTCGGCATCTGGCAAAATTTTTACCCAGGTGGCAATGTTTTGAATAGTTGGTGAACGCTCGACCTCATCATGAGAGATCGTTGAATCTCCCTGTTTCAGTTATATGTTGTTGAAAGGTCAGAAATACTTCGCCATTAGCCTAATCCGAAAACTGCGAATCACTAAACAAAAGAATATTTAACGATATATTAACATTATGTAATGTCTTTACACTCAGGTTTACAAAGTTATCCCTCTGCACTATGCACAGCTGGCAATTAAAAACGTAATGTCCTGTGCTTTCGTACCCAAAACCACATTCACGTTTCGGGTCATCATCAAATTTGTGAACATTTGGAGTACTACATTCCAAACGCTGCTTTACATGAAGAACTTGGCTAATTTGGTGCCCGATGGGTAGAAATTTGAGACAACCCAGTCATCACGTTTTAATATACGTTTACTGGCTTTTACTATTGCACAGCTGCGTGATTCGTAATCGAGTCCATTCCTCCACCTAATAACGTGTGGCCAAAATGAATCCGAGAAACTTCCAGTTCAACAGAATATAGTACAGAGCTGATCATTCTTTCTGGGAGAATAAGCGGGCCGTTCTGTAACTGTGCGAAGGCTGAATTAGTCGCGATAAATAATTAGGTGTATGTCCGTGTATCATTTCGTAACATAGAGAGTAATCGCTTGACTGAACTTGTTACGTGAAATAATTCATGAGGGGTGAGGGGCGTTGTACAAACACGAGTGCGCGAATGCGCACGAGTGTTTTACAATATAGTCCCTCGCCACGAATGGATTATTTCACGTAACCAGTCCAGTCAAGCGATTACTCTGTTTATGACTTTTCATTGTTAACGATAATTATATTATTTAACCCTTTACCTAACGTAACGGCCAATTATTCACAAAAATCGCCAATTAATTTTCATTATTTTTTCATTTTTTTGTCTCAAAAAGATAGGTTATGACCCCTCAATGGAACGAGCTCGTCGAGCTCGTTCCAATGATGGGTCATAACCTATGTTTTGGAGACACAAAATGAAAATAATAGCTATTCAAGAATTTTTGTTGCAAGTGTCGTCTGCTTTTCATATTAGGTAAAGGATTAAGAAAACAAAAAACAATGAAGTCCCCATCACACCCAGGGCAAAGCGTCTTCGTTTGCGCGCACGGATACATGACACAATTGTTGATTGCATAATTCACTTGTGAAGTTATCGTTTATAATCAAACCCGGAAATCCAAGTAAATCACACTTTGGAAAGTAATAAAAAATGTTAATTTGTGTCGTGTTCGTTGTATTTGTCAGCGGGACAAATACAGTTTCTCTGCAAAGAAGTCCACGACTCGTGCTCTGGGGCAAACCACAAATTGGGCTAAGGGCCTCCAATTGCAGATTCTAAAACGCATCATGGTTTCTCTTTTGTTCGGTTGTCCCATATAACGTCAGCAAAATCAAACAAAGAAAGTGTGAAGTGGTTGTGTAATGTTGTTAGTGATGATTGCAATAATGTATATTTTAAGCTCTGGAAACAGTTAATCATTGGACTAACTTTGCTTATTATAATATCGCTATGCTACACTCTAAAATCTGTTGGGTTAAAAATTAACCCAAATCGACTGGGTTGAGTGAATATAAACCCAATTGGGTTCATATTCCCTCAACCCAGTCGATTTGGGTTGATTTTTAACCCAACTCATTTTATAGTGTATGCACGTCTCAGGAACCTATATTTTGAAAAGTCAATCGCAATTGCTTATAATGGGAGACTTCTTTAATAGCTTTATCAAATAAATATAGGTAAGGTTTGTTTTAAGGGGGGGGGGGGGGGGGGCACGTAAATTAGTTGAGGCAACTGTTCTTTCGGGACTGAAAGTAACCTGCCATTTTGTGGACAAATTTTCGATTTCTGTTAGAAATGAGTTCATAATCTAACTGGCCATGTTTGGACTTTCCACTATCAGAGACAATGAGGTATGATCGGTGTATAGGCGAATGCTCGACTGCATGTTATTAATGATGCCGTTTATATAGATATTAGACGAGCAGTGGTCCGAGGACCGATCTTTCTGATACCCCTTCCTTGATAGCTTCATTTCTGGAATTTTGCCCATTGACTCTTTCAACACTGACGCCCTGGAAGATATCATTTCAGTCAATACTGTCAACGGCGAAATGGGGCGAAACCATCCTGATTTGTTGGCAGGTTCAGTAAATATTTAATCCAAAAGCTCTGTCGAGCTGTTGGATTAATACATTACCGAGCCTCGCTTCGGAATGTTTGCTCTTTATATCATCTGCCACTGCCCCTTTTTTCTTCACGCAAACATTTATGCACATCGGATTGAAAGGGTTAACTACCACTACCCGACTTCGTCCTTTTATATAGTCTTGAAACCATGATCATAAACAGCCCTGCATGCCTATGGCGTTAAGTTTGTAAATATCTCCGGTGTGCCACACTATGCTACAAAACCTTACATATATATCACAAAACACAAAACAAATTTCTTTATTCTTGTCAAGCACCACTCTTATGTTGGGATCAAGGTCAGTTAATTGGCGATGGTACTTTCACTTGGTATAAAGCCGGGTTGTATATCAGTCAGGAGATTATTATCAGTGAGGAATCGAAAAATATGCTTAGATAATACTTTTTCAACCACTTTACTAACGAAGCTAGTCTAAGAAACGGGCCTATAGTTTTCTTTAAAATTTGCAGATGTCTATTTATGAACTGTAATCACATGGGCACGTTTACAGATAACAGGAAATTTACCTTGAGACGACATGTTGAATAACCTACTGAGTGGCACCGCTAATTGCGGCCCTAATATTTTCAAGAAAATATTGCTTATGCAATATAGTGTGAACCATTGGCTTTCTTGATAAGCAAGATGTAAAATAATTTTTTATCTCTTATGGGTTTATGTCAACAACGTCTAGTTGGTATTCGGTAAAAGGGATACGGGGCAGTCTTTTATCAACCACTCTGCAACGTTGGACACTGAAGTATCTGTTCAACGCGTCGGATATAGTTTTGGGGTCATTTATAACTGTGCTATTTTTTGAATTTTTTAGAAATATATATCAATATATCAGCTAATATATACCATCATTTGTGTTTCAAACCTTAAAGGTGATGTTGTACATCACACTCTTAACATAAATACAACATCAGGAGGCTTTATATGTGAGAATATTGGGCTTAATCTGGGAAAATGTCACACGTTAGTAGGGGGTGGGTGTCTTGTTCAAAATGTAGAAAACAAATGTGCAGACAATATTTTGGGAAAATTCTCTCTGATGCACTAAATTCAACCCAAGTTATTTATTTATTACTTGATTTATTTATTTATTGGTGTTTAACGACACTTTAACAAACAGGGTCATATCGTGTCGGTGACAGGTTTACGGGTGGAGGAAGCCAGAGTACCCGGAGAGAACCACGGAGCAACGACGAGCAGCTGTCAGCTCTTCAACATCATAACCCACGACTGTACGACACACTGCACAGCGGTACTGCGTACTGCACAGCACAGGCAGGGTTAGATTGGCTGAAGACATGTGCACCTCGGCGTGCAGTACGTCTTAGCACACAGCGTCATCGTGTCCCCAGGTGGGCAATTGGGGTAAGTTTATTTTGGATTTTAATGGGAGAGTGGGGGTGGGTGTCTGAGAACGGTAGTAGAAAATTTGCACGTAGTGGGTGGGTGGATGGGTGTAAAAAGGAGCCGAATAAAAAAAATAGGACGTCACGCCTTGCAAATTTTTAGTGCCCCTCCCCTCACCTCCCCCCCCCCCCCCCCCCCTGCGAGCGGTGGAAGAAATATTAATTTTGACTGCTGTTACATGCTTGTTTCGAAAAGCATTTTAAGCTTACATCCCGACTAATAACATATCCTGACTACATCGTCAAGCCATGCATTCGTCGAACGCATACGTTGATGATACAGTTCGAATATTAGTCAGTCTGGACTCTAGTTGAAAACTTCAGGGCATTTGTGAGATACAGTGCAGTCGCCGTGGACTGATCGTAATCCACGTGTGGGCAGTTATGTTCACGCATGTGTCTACCAGGTAATAAAAATCATCAGCAGCAACATTTTAATTAATGGCGCTTCATTAATTAAATTTTTGATAATTATTCCTATAATTAGTATTTGGAATCTAATATCATTGTGTCTGTGGAAATATTGCACACCCGTTGAAAGTGACCAGTCCATGGTGGCTTTACTGTACATGTAGTACTCGTGAGGTATTGACTTCCCAGCTCATTTGATTAGCGCGTACCGTACCGTACTCTAAATTAGTCACGCTAGGATCATAACATCCCAAATCGGATACCATAGAACACCATTTGTATAACCGACTGGGTATTTGACATGAGTCTTAGCAGCAAATGTCGTGTTGTAAGAAAGTACATGATAGATAGCAAGGGCGAATGAATGTCTAAGACTCAAATCGAAACAAACCAACATGACTAATCAGTATTTGGAGGGGACGCCGCACCCACCTACACGCCTTTGTTCCGCCTCTGCTGGCTTTTCTTGCTCGCATCGCATATCTGGTGATAGGATCCTTGTGAGTGTTCAGAGAAGCAGATAGGATTTTGATGTAACGGGAACTAACACCTCGATATTTTACAATGCATATTTTATCCCTTGGAGAACGGTTGTAAATATTTTGCAGAATTTTGAAAGGAGCAGTAACTTGTTGCGCTGTGTTGAGGTAATGTCGGATAAAGCTGTTTGTTAAAAAAAACTATTTGATTTTATCTTCCAATCAACATGTATTTTGTCTGTATTAACTCCTCAACTGTCGTGTATCGGACCCTCTGATACAGATGTTTGTATCAAGGGGTCGGATACAAGCTCGTTTCTTTCGCGTGCGTTCCATTGTTTTCTTTTTGTTCATCCGTACGAATAAATAGTTCGTTATATACAGTACGTGGAGAGTGTATTATCACTAAATCACCCGCAGAGTGGAGATTCCACCCAAGCAATAATTGCAAATTTGTTGCAAAGCATAACCAGCACAAGCAAAGTTTCAGTCAATGGACCTCCGGGTTAAACCCGGAGGTCCATTAATTGAAACATTGCTTGTGTTTTCTGTCGATATGTACACAATTTGAAGGTTATAGCTTGGGTGACAACTCCACTCTGCGGGTGATTTAGTTACAATCCACTCTCCACGTACTGTATTCGTCTACATTCTTGACTTATCCCCAATATATTGTAAGATAAAATGATTATTATCATTATGTGGATGTACAAAATATGTATCCGAGTCTCGCTCTGGGTTCTAATTGTGATCTACCCTTAGAACCCGGAGCTCGACTCGGATACATATTTTGTACATCCACATAATGGTAATAATCTCTATAAATTATGATCAATTCTGAAAATGGTTTTCGACTGTTCGTTTGTAACGAGTACCTGTAATTACAACAATGTGTGCGTTCGTAGCTTAGCCATAAAGAGTACAATGTATCGGGGTAAGGTGTTTTAAATGTTCCCATTTGCATATAGTTATGGTAAATGCCATGGCACTACACTGCAAAAAATATAGGTTCTCTTTAGAACCAAAACTGGTTCTAATCTTGTCCCTGAGATGGAACCAGGTCTGTTTAAACAGTATTTATTTCAAATCAAATAAATTTACCAAGATTTGCATTTCACTTTTAACAGAATATTACATGAACTGAAGTAGATTCAGCAGTAAACTTGGAGCTTATTCAACGCAGTCGCCAAACATTTTGAAACAAAGGAGCTGTGAACAGTTGGCATATCGAACCAGTTTTGGTTCTGAAGAGAACCAAAACTGGTTCGATATGCCAACTGTTCATATCTCTTTTGCTTAATAATGATTTGAGACAACCTCGTATAAGCTCTAAACTTACGACTGAAACCCCCTCAATTTATGTTTAATTCTGTTAATATTTAATGTTAATCCTGATAAATTTATTTGATTTGAAATAAATACTGTTTAAACAGAACTGGTTCCATGTCAGGGACAAGATTAGAACCAGTTTTGGTTCTAAAGAGAACCTATATTTTTTGCAGTGTAAACTGATACTTTTTTTTATAGCCCGACTCTAAAAAAGAATCAAAGTGTCTAGGTGTTTCACAGAAACTAGTTGCATGGTCCTGGTATGACAGGCCCTATTACTTATGCACGCAGTCAGGGTAGAATCGACGGCTCCGAACGCACCTCCCCACACAATTATTGCAGTTCCACCTGAGGGGCTATCTCTCATTTGTGATTTGAAAATTTTGATAAAATGACCTCAATTACCCCATACATCGTACTCTTTGTGGCTTAGCTGTATGTATCGGGGTAAGTTGTTTTAAATCGCAAATGTTCTCGTTTGTTTGTAGGTTCTGTGAAACGCCCGGGCACTACTTCTGTACTTGTTTATAGTCTCGGCTATCAAAAAGTATCAAATGCGTTTCACATATACTAGTTACAGGCCTCGTGTTACGGGCTATATACGTGCTTAACGCTGTTTAATTTCTTCCAAAATTACATATATAGGTATAATAATATACTACTCAAAATTTGCTAAGCACAAAATATTTGACACATCATTCTGAAATTTGCTTGTGACATATTTGCGATATTTTTGGTGGATATGACTGAGGAATGTATTGAGATGGTCCCCAGTGTTTACATTAGCTCTCTTGACAGGCAGACTTTTCGTGACAGTCATGGAAAGCATGTAACCCTTGATTTTCATGATGTTTTCGTGTACTGTCTACATGTACATGACATGTGTAGGGTATTCAATCTTCATTTCAACACAAACCCTTGTGATGTAATGATTGAATATGGCAAATGCAAATGTAAGAAGGCATATTTGTCTGAAGCAGAAATGTGGCGGGCTGTAGGGATGGTGTATCAAGGTGCTACCCATCGTCAGGTTGATGAAGCCCTTGGTGTGCAGCATACGATGATCACCAGAGCCTGGGCAAGAATTAAGCAGTATGGCACACCAGTAAGACGGCATGGTGGTGGCAGAGACAGGGCAACATCTGCAGCTGAAGACGAGTTTTTGATCATTCAGGACCGTAGGAACCGCTTTGACACAGCACCCCAGCTTCGCAGTGACCTTCAGAATGCATCCGGGGTAAATGTTTCGACGCAGACTATTCGGGCAAGGTTGCACGAAGGTGGTCTCCGATCGAGAAGACCATGTATTTGCATTCCGCTGTCCCAGAACCACCGCCAGGCACGATATGAATGGGCCGTGGACCACGTTGGGTGGACCAGAGAAGATTGGCGACCTGTCCTTTTTACAGATGATTCAAGGTACTGCCTAGACCACACAGATCGGCGTTCTAGGGTATGGAGAAGACTAGGAGAGCGATTCCATGCAGCCAACATTGCTGAGCATGACCGCTATGGTGGAGGGTCAATCATGGTCTTGGGCGGCATCAGCAGGGCTGGACGTACAGAGCTCTGTGTCCTTGAACGTGGTACATTGACTGCACAGCGGTATATTGATGAGATCCTGGATGTCTACGTCAGACTGTATGCAAGTGCAGTGGGTGATAGATTCATTCTGATGGACGATAATGGCCGTCCTCATGTTGCCCAATCTGTCGGGGAGTACCGACACGTGGAGGGCATTAAGCGTATGGACAGGCCAACAAGATCATCTGACCTCAATCCAATCGAACATGTCTGGAATGAGTTACAGCTTGCAATTTCAGCCCGTCCAGTCCAACCAAGAAGTGTCCAGGAGCTTGGTGCCATGCTGGCCCAAGAATGGAACAACATCCCACAAAGGACCATCAGGAACCTGAGTGGGAGCATGAGAAGGCGTCGTCAAGCTGTCATTAACATTAATGGATCTCATACTCGATACGGAACCCATACCAGTTCGCTCTATCAACTTTTTGGCAAATTTGAGAAATTTCCTCTTTTACCAATAATATCTATTTTCCATGGTTATCGTATTCAAACGCTAAAAATTAAAGCAAAATACAAATAAAACCTTAATTTCTGTACTTAAATCATTAAAGATATAATTAAATAAAAAATATATACACTTTTCATTACAATATTTCAACTAAAATGTAAAACAGGTAGTTGGATATACTGGGTGCTTAGCAAACTTTGAGTAGTATATATATATATCTAGAAAATAAAATATACTTCGATCTGTTTTCTATGTAATTATTTCATATACAATAATGCAAAAAGAGCTTATCTTTTAGTCCTAAATGTCGCATAATATATACCAAGATGCTACCAGGGAGCTTGAATTGATACGCATTTATCAATTTTTTTTTCGTCGGGGCGAACCATGGTTGCTCTAGCGAAGCAGGTGATCGTCGATTGTCACTAAGCGCACCTTTCCAACAAAATTACTGGTTACGCGGCTGCATACAGGCCAATTTTAGCATTCATTATGTATGTAGCTAGTACCAAATACTGTGATCACAAAAGTGTTCTCTTTTTCGATTGAATCGCGATCAGTGGCTGATGATTTCACTGCAATACTGCGACAAAAAGGCCGAACAGAGGTAAAGAAACGAGAATAGTAATTTGAGATTCGATTTGCATTTGTCTTCCAATAGGTAAGACCTGATAGAGTTGTAGAGTGGTAAGCAGATTAGCAATATTGGCTGGATCGCGAATCGGTCGCGATCCGGTACCAATACTATAAAACGTTTACAATTGTATTTTCTAGAATTGTATCTTATAGTTATGACTATAAATGGGTTGAAATGAACCATTAGCATTTGTAAAGATCTGACAATTTGCCAGTTGGCAAATTGCCATATCTTTCGAAATGCTAATGATTCATTTTAGCCAGTTATATATATTAATAGGTTGAAAATACAATTGTAAAAGTATTATAGCATTGGCTCCAGCTTTGAACTCGAAAGGCAGTTTTGTAGTCCAGGATAGTGATACGACCAGAATTCATAAAGCAAACAGTTACTCAGTGAATCTGTGTTGTAGACGAATCAAGCCCTAAGGCTCCACGTTGAAAATCTGGATTGGTTTTCCCCTAAGTAACGAATATAAACTCTTAATATAATAACACTTTGTCCAGCCGCTGATTTGTACCCGGTTCTCGGACGAGAAGGCCTTGGTTAGCCCTGTACTCCCAACTGCCTCCCTATTCCGACGCTTCTCCTCTCCACCCAACACTCGGAGACGAACTGCTTGATGACATCCCTTGTCCCATTCTTCTCAATCGCTCCGATTAGCATATTAACCCTCTCCTTTGAGTCTCCCCCTAACCACATGTCGACGACACTGTACACTCTAAAAACTAAAGTGTTAAAACTGACACTTTCAAGGTGTTAAACCCATTCTAACTCTTAGAGTTTGATTTTAACACTCAAAGTGCAATGCTTTAAGCACTTAGACATTACAATCGTCAGACATCGGAAACTTGAATGGATGGCACTTCCCATGTGTCTAGCATTGGTGGTTCTTCCAGAATCGTCCATAATTTGATTTGCGCTTGGTGGGTACATAATTAAAAGGACACAACGCAGATGGCGCGGATCAGGCTCGAGAGTTCGAGACTGATCCGCGTCATCTGCGTTGTTTCCTTTTAAGTGTCGCGACATTACACTTGCCAAGTGGTATTATTGTAACACCTGTCAAGTTCTGAGATATCTACACTTGAAAAAGTGCTATTTCAGCACTTGGTAAGTGTTAAATACAGCACTTCAAGTGTAGTTTTTAACACTTTAGTTTTTAGCGTGTATTGTCGTGTAATATACCACAGTGTTCAAATGGTTAAATGTCCATTGTCAGGTGATAAACAAATATTACAACAGTCGATCAATCTCGTTGCCATATTACCTCTCAATATGATGCAATATCAGTCAGATCAAACGGCATCTTCAGCGTCCTGTTTGATCTGACTGATCTACAAGGCCCAGTACTATAAAACTTTTATAATTGTCTTTTCTAGCATTGTATTTTCTAGTTATGACTTTAAATGGATTGAAATGAACCATTAGCATTTTCAAAGACATGGCAATTTGCCAGTTGGCAAATTGCCATATCTTTTAAAATGCTAATGATTCATTTAGTAAGTTACAGTACGTGGAGAGTGTATTAACACTACAACACCCGCAGAGTGGAGATTCCACCGAACCAATAATTGCAAATTTGTTGCAAAGCATAGCCAGCACAAGCAAAGTTTCAGCCAATGGACCTCCGGGTTTCACCCGGAGGTCCATTGGCTGAAACATTGCTTGTGTTTTTTGTCGATATGTACAAAATTTGAAAGTTATAGCTTGGGTGATAACTCCACTCCGTGGGTGATTTAGTTACAATCCACTCGCCACGTACTGTACATTAATAGGGATAGAAAATACAATTCCAGAAAATGTAATTGAAAAAGTTTTATAGTATTGGCTCCCTGTCGAAATTCTCTGCCCGCTCTTCTAAACACAAAACTGTACAGACAATGTCAAAAGGGCTTGATCTGATAGCTAGGAATTAAACAATAGATATTTAAACAACTTTTTAAAAACATTTTAATGTTCAACGTTCGCGCGTACAAAACAAGCATTTAAGGGAATTTGGTGACCTGCGTTTGTAAATATTTCTTCACGGCGTCATCGTCGACACTGGCTTTGTTCCACATGGCGGGTACACATCAGTTAACCAATCGCATGATTGTAGAATATCGTTAAATACCAAAGCTGAAAAATATAGATTTATTTTAATATAGCGGTCAAGTTGCATAAGGTGCTAAAATGTGCATTATGCTTTCAGTCATTACAACAACAAAAAATATGTCAAGGGTTAACAACAATTTACTTAATAAAAATTGGTTAATACTACCATCTTGGTTTCCGAGATGATGCATTGAAATCGAGACCACGTCTCTGGGTCATATGTTGACGACTTCGTTAGGACGAATCGATACATGACCAAGAGACGATGTTGAAACTTTAGTACATCATTTTGGAAACATACAGGGTGGTAATAACCAATTCATCTTACAATATTCCTCCCTTTCTTGAATTGTTCGCATGATGAAGGGATTAGATGCAGTCTTTAATGGTGTCTGTTTTGACAATCACGCTGCATCTATGGATTGATTTTTTAAGAATGAAGATCACGGCGTGATGGAATTGCATTCATGCCCTGTTTTGACAATCACGCTTCATCTATGGGTTGATTTTTGAAGAATGAAGATCACGGCGTGATGGTATTGCAGGGACCGACCTGGGCATGCGCCAGTGCGTATTTGGTTCTGAAACATTAGGACCTGGCTCTTAAATCTCAGAAATAGGCTTCTCAGTTGGCGCGTAACTTCTCAGATCATATTTTGATATTCTTTCGATGAATAATCGAGAGAGACACTCTTGCATGTATTATATATATGATTATCATTTATCATTGTTGTAGAGTGCTTAAGTTAATACTTCAAGTCTTAATTACCAAGCATTAATCTTCACTGTGGTTTCTGATCAAGTCTTGGCTGCCTAAATAGGCAGCCAAGACTTGATCAGAAACCACAGTGAAGATTAATGTTTGCTATAGTGTACTAAATGAAAATGATGAGAGCTATTACATACTTACAGTGTGTGATACAAACAGCAGTGTGACTCCGTAAATTGAAATCTGGCGCATGAATTGAAAAAATAGGCTCCGAGGCTACAGCGTATTTTAAATAGTCCTGATCGGTCCCTGGTATTGCATTCATGCCCTACGCATGACGTAATCCACATCCATTGTTCTACTTGTACTATAACTGCTTACATTTGCAGTAGTGTTGCAGCTGAGTATTTCTTTGTTTTATTTTTCATGTTTAACGCACGACAGGCCTATACGAAATATCACCATGGCAGAAAATAATCTGACCTAATTTATATCGATGAGCTGATGGTTTATTCATCATTTAATGACTGTTATTAAAAACATTGCTCTCAACATATGTAATGACTCGAAGGAAATTAAGCTCAGGTAAAACACGTTCTCTTTCTGAATCGAATGATCAGACGTGTGGTTGCTACCCTGAATACAGATTTTTATTTCATGACTACCACAAATAGTCCCTCAATACCACTGTAGTTTGCCCATCAAGTCCAGCTCTCCAGGAAACAAGAGTGTCAAGTTTTCCAGATCGTTATCATGCCTATCTCAAACGAGGCGCATGTGAACGGACTATTTCTACCAGTGACCTACAGTTAAAACTAGAAGTCCTGTCCCAAATTGTGCGCTTATCTAGGCTTAATTGCGCGTAGGAATTGCGCGCAATTGCCATATCGAATGGCATACAAAGCACGGCAAATTCTTCTGATTACTCATAGCAAACACAGGCAATGTTTCTGCCAATGGACATCCGGGTCACCCGGATGTCCATTGGCTGAAACATTGCTTGTGCACAGGCCATATGTACAGAATTGTATAGCCTTACTATGGTTATAACGCGTAGATTAACGCGCAGATCGACGTGCTATTTGTGCGCTTTTCATGACAGGACTTCTAGTTTTAACTGTATGAATAAATCGGTAAATTCCACAAATACATCAGGGAATTCCGTAAAGCATGCGTTCAATCTTGAGGCGTTTATAAATACCGTAAGAGAAAACACTGCTTTTCTATGATCCGTTCCAGAATTCAATAAAAAAATGCGTAGTTTACGCCTTTCACGAATTGCGATTGAAAGAGAAATGAAAATCGGTTACAATATTATAGCGAATCGAACATACTCGATTTTTTGTTGATATTGATATTTGAAAACGCCGTGTTGAACAATTGCCAAATAACAATTAACAACTATTCCAAGATGCGAATACAACAAAACTTTGGAGAATCTGTGTTATCGAAAGCGTTTCCGATTGAAATTCAAGTCTTGCCTTCATTGTTTTGACATTCAAGTTTCATGTTCGACACGAACGTTCAATATTTCTACGCGTACGGGATTCTCCAATTCTATAAATTGTTAATGGTTATTTAGGTAATATAAATCTTTTTGTATTTGATTTTTCTGGTGTTGTGATCGGTTTAAAATACTAATTGTCATATAATAAACACATTACTACAACAGTCAATTGATTTGTGGTGCCGATCTCATCTCATCAACTCGACGGAATACAACAACACAGATCAATTGACTGTTGTAGTAATGTGTATGTATTTTGTCTAGACATTTTTATGTGTATTGGGGGAAATACGGTCTTGCTGTAAAATAAAATCAAAGAAATCCACCTGGCGTTCTGTTAAAGTAAATATTCAAATTGTATCATTCTTACGCTTCGTTCTTCCAAAATCTGTCTTACGGCTAATCACCAAAATTGACATTCAAATTTTTTTTTTTGAGTTTTGCCCTTAAAACATAGATTATTGAGGGACGTGGCAATAGGGTGGTGTGGGGGTGTCACCCCCAATCCTGGCCAAAATTTCCTATAGATGGAAATTCGGAGGGCAAGTCATGAGTCGTTGGAAATTCCATCTATCTGGATTTTAGAGATTCTTTGGTGATACTAATGTCTCCTTTACTTCCTAAAATCCCAACTCGGTTTCAAATCGGCAAAAATTCTGACTGTTACTATTTACAACTACAGTGTACGCAATATCGAGCTTCATAAGTATGCATGATGTCAATCGGGACGAGATTTCTATAGTACGTTTACTTATTGTAACAAAACAAAATCCTTGAAATGCACTTCAAGAAAATAACATCATGCAAAATCGTTATCCTGAGTTAATTCCATCATTCAGAGTTACAAAATGATGAAACATCGAAAATTGATCATTCCTGCATAAGATCTGATTTAATGTTAGTACAGTGTGAATTGTTCAAAGTTCTAAGCTTGAGCATTTGTTTAGCACATATTCATTTCCCAGAGGAATACCAAATAATAATAACCTGATAATTCTATCATAAATGCGTTGGCATTTTAGTTACTAGAATCAAGTTTATGCCCCCTTTCATGGCTTCATTTTCAATATCTCTCTCGGTGGTGAATTTCCAACAACGGGTAGAGACTCCCTGTAGCTGGAAATTCACTACCCTACACCATAATCTCTATCCACGTCCTTGAGATCATGACCCCCATATACAGCGAGCACGTTGAAGTCTTTATGATGAGGGGTCATAAGCTATGGTTTGCTGGCCCGAAATGAACAATTTTAGTCATGAAATAACATTTTTTGGCAAGAATGTTATTAAAAAAGGGTAAACATTTTTACTTGCGTCAGCGTATGTAACAGATGCTTAATAAACGGTACGATATGACTGAAGATTGTAGTGGTACGTAATTTATGAAAGCGGACTAGAATTTTTAATAACAACAAAAAAGTGAATAGAAAAAATTAATAATTTTTGATGCACGGACTTTCTGCTTTGAACATCAACATGAAGTTGGTGTGTCAGATTCCATGCAAATATGGACTCAAATTTTACTGATGTAAACTTTATAATTCGGACACAGACCCATCACAGACTGGAGCACAAGACAACTACAAAATTTCTCCAAAGCTCTTAAATTTTCCTCATAACCTTGAAACATCGGACATCACGTTGACAGCATCGGGATTAGGTGCCGTGGCGAAGATCAGTCACAAACTGCGGTGGGTTCATTGTTTACATAGACTAGAGTCGCGTGCGACTGGCCATAAACAATATTGTAACTTTGTTTCATACCACCATCAGTCTTCGTCCTTAAACTTTAAACTTGACTTGGGCAATTTCAAGTGAGGTTCCACAAACGAGGTAAAGTGTGAAGAAATCATAGTAAATGGTCCAGAAGTTCAGCAGCTGTAATCAGGATCTATAGACGTCCAGACAATACGTCATCACATTTTTGCTTCCCATGAACCAGTGGCGTGACCACGGGGGGGGGGGGGGGGGGGGAATTAGGGAGACGTGCCCCCCCCCCCCCCCACTTTCCCTCAAAATTGGTCCTCGAAATATGTCAAAAAATGGCACAAAAATCGTAGGGGGGTAAAGTCCATGGGGGTTAGGTTGTAGATTTGTAGATTGCTTGCCCTAATATCTGTGTCGGTGAAAAGGTAGACAGTCGTCAATACATGAAAAACCTCAAAATATTCGCTCAGATGCAAGGAGATGGGGGGTTTTTGAACCCTGGAATTAAATTTTTTTTCTACTACGGGCTGAACCATGGTCGGCCCGTGGAAGAAAAAAAAATTAATTCCAGGGTTCAAAAACCCCCATCGACGACCCTTGGCCGCCCCATATCGGACACATTTAATTCCCTCTGGTGGAAACCCTGATTATTGTTACCTTGGTTATCTAGCTCAAACTTTAGGGACGCAAAATTTTGAGATGTGAAGGCTTGGACATTTCATTTTGAGAGCAGGATATTATTAGTTACACAGATCATGAAAAACCGAATAGGGAATCACTTGACACACTGTTTGTTTCATATTAGATCTAACAAATTCAGGCACGCAGCCAGGGTATGTGCGACGAATTCGAACGCAACTCCACACAAAATTATTGCAGTTCCACTTGAGGGACTATCTCTCATTTGTGATTTGAAAATTTTGATAAAATGGTGCGACCTGTGCC
This sequence comes from Pictodentalium vernedei, assembly GCA_031216915.1. Lineage (NCBI taxonomy): Eukaryota > Metazoa > Mollusca > Scaphopoda > Dentaliida > Dentaliidae > Pictodentalium > Pictodentalium vernedei. The sequence continues at coordinate 59,751,359 of CM062294.1, read as the reverse complement.
CACAGAGAGAACGATGTATCGGGATAAGTTGTTTTAAAACAAATGTTCTCGTTTGCGTGTAGTTTCTTCGGAACGCGTAGGCACTATTTTCATGGTTGTTTATAGTTCCGGTGTGACAGGAATGATAGTCCGTAGGAAACTTAGTCCCTCTGGACTATTATTCCGCGGAATTATAGTCCTAGGTCTAACATTCCTAGGAATAGTAGTCCGCCGGACTACTATTCCTAGGAATGTTAGATCTAGGACTATAATTCCGCAGAATAATAGTCCAGAGGGACTAACGTTCCTACGAACTATCAGTCACACCGGCTATAAAAAAGAATCAAAGGCGTTTCACTGATACAAGTTACATGGCCTTATACTTGCTTATCGCTGTTTAATATCTGCCAGAATCACATATTAACGGAATTACATATACAGGTATTATGCATATCTGGAAAATAAAATATGCCTCTCATTTTTATCAATCTATTTTGTATTCAATTTATCACATACAATAGTGCAAAAGTTCTCATATTTTATATCCTAAATTCCACATATTTTCCCAGATGCTGCCACATAGCTAAATTTAATACTCATTTTTCTACATTTTCTCAGACGGGGGAACCATGGTGGATGATAGTTGATCGCCACTGAGCTGACCTCCCTAACAAATGTCCTGGCCACGCGCCTAAAACTGTGTTAGAAATCTATCTTACCGATCACTTTGTATATATACTAAACTAGTCAATGCGAAGATTAATGAATAGTACTTGATTAACGTGTAGAAGTCATCGAATGATAATATTTCGAGGAGATCACTCTAACTTTCAGCTGCACACTAAAAACTAAAGTGTTAAAACTGACACTTACAATGTGTTAAACCCATTCTAACTCTTACGGTTTGATTTTAACACTCAAAGAGCAATGCTTTAAGCACTTAGACATTACAATCGTCAGACATCTGAAACTTGAATGGATGATACTTCCCATGTGTCTAGCATTGGTGGTTCTTCCAGAATCGTCCATAATTTGATTTGCGCTTGGTGGGTACATAATTAAAAGGACACAACGCAGATGACGCGGATCAGACTCAAGAGTTCGGGGCCTGATCCGCGTCATCTGCGTTGTTTCCTTTTAAGTGTCGCGACATTACACTTGTCAAATGGTATTATTGTCAACACCTGTCAAGTTCTGGGATATCTACACTTGAACAAAGTGTTAGTTCAGCACTTAGTAAGTGTTAAATACAGCACTTCAAGTGTAGTTTTTAACACTTTAGTTTTTAGCGTGTGTATATTATTTGTTTACTAGGCCATAACGACACTTTTAACAGCCAAGATCACATCGGGTGGATCTTGGCTATTTACGAGCGGAGGAATCCTGCGTACCGAGATCACTGAGCGGCAGCGAACAACTGTCTGACTCTCCAACTTACTTGCTCAGCGCAAGCAGTGTTAGCAGTGGTTGAAGACGAAGTTGGCTATCGACTTGAAGAACGCCTCAGTGCACCGCGCCATCGTGCCATCACGACAGCAATCGCGATTAATTGTCTTGGCCGAGGACACAAGGTAGTTACCGCTGGTCAGAATATGGTATGAAGTACAATGCACTAACCACTGTTCCACCGCGTTCCCGAGGTGTATTTATAATACGTGAGATTGTATATAGTTTATGCACATCGTGTGTGTGATATATAAAAGCCTGTAGCAATCCCGGAAACGTGTAGGCGGTGAGATATTACAGACCGGTTGTCTTGGACTCGTCACATTCTACGGGCGAGCACTATTTCCACGGACGCAATAATATTAGGTTCCAAACACTATTTGTAGGAATAATCATCAAATATGTAATTATTGAAACACCCGGTACAACCCGGTGCTTCATTAATTAAAATTTTGCTGCCGATGATTTTTATTACCTGATAAACGCATGTGTGGACATCACTGCCCACGCGTGGATTATGGCCAGTCCACGCCGACCGTACTGTATAAGTTACAGAACGTTTAGTTGGCGGATACGGTGTCAGAAAAAGCGAACAATATTAGATGAGGATTTAGCCGAATTATAAGTTGCAGGGCGTTTAGTTGGCAGATACAGTGTCATATACGGCGAAGAGAAAACAATATTAGGTGAGGCGAAGCCTCACCTAATATTGTTTTCTCTTCGCCGTATATGACACTATATCTGCCAACTAAATGCCCTGTGACGTATTTATTATGCACGGCATGCTAAAATGTCATTGGGGAAGTTAACTCAACGAATAGTTGAATGATGCGCACTTCTCGAAAAATGTAAACAAAGCAGACGATGTTTACATACGTAACAAGGGGAGTAATTTTGCTTCCGCATTCTAATAAATCACTCGTGACTTGTTCCATAACCGCCAATGTTTTGGGCTGGTTTGGCATTTTATTTTAACAGTTTCATTCAATCGAAGACGGGTCTATTTTATATGGTGGGTCTTCTGTACGACTGCGCTGCAGCATGGACGTACGTGTAAATTAAAAGCTGAGGCGTGTGGATATAACGATATAACAAAATGGCTGACGGGCACCTAATATTGAATTAATATTGGGTGCTTTCAGCCATCCTGAACCTAATATTGCGGAGTCTCTGTCTCTTAGTAACTTCATTTGATTGGATAAAATGTTCGATATGGTGATATTTATTTCAGGAATTAGTAAAACAGTCAACTCGATGGATACAACTTCAGGTGTACACAAAACATTGGTGCGACGTTATACCTACTTTATAACCAATCCCATTTGGTAAAATGTAGTACTTACTCGCCGGACAGAAATTATGACCAAAATATACTCCTCCACTGCACGTAAAATAGGAACGGCATTTCATGGAAACATCCGGATACTTTCCATCACTTCTACTAGTACAGTCTTCTCTAATTCCACACGGTTTTGGTACTTTCGAGGGACTACAAATATGAAGAGGACAGTGTGATTTCGTAGTGTCAGTTAATCAGCAGAACTGGAGTTGTACATGAAAAAAGTACTTTGTAAACCAAATAATTAATTATCACATTATCACCATCAATAGGTCATTACGGAAAATATCGGTCACAACACGTCTATGCGGGAATGACGTCAGAAATCAACGTCGACGTGGTAACGTTGTGAGTGTGTTGGTTTCGGAAATAGAACTGAATTAATTTTCTCTTGTTTTTCATTAACTATCTACCTAATACAAATAGCAGACGACATTTGCAGAAAACATTTCCAGAATAACTAAATTTTTTCATTTTATGTCTCGAAAAGATAGCTTATGACCCCTCATTGGAATGAGTTCGACGAGCACATTCTAGTTAGTGGTCGTAAGCTATGCTTGTGAAGCAAAAATTGAGAGAAAAAAAATTGGCTGTCGGTTTTTGTGAACAGCGCTGAAAGCTAAAGTCGTCATGTTAGCTAAAGGGTTAAATTATACATTATGTGATAAAACGTTACGGTTCTCTCCGGGTATTCGGGCTCCCTTCACCCGTAAAACTGTCCGACACGATATGACCCTGGCTGTCGAAAGTGTCGTTAAACTCCAACAAATAAAACAATAATTCTAATACAATTACTATAAATCTCGAAATTTGATTGGTTAATCAATAAAATTTGCGACAGTAAAATCAGCGTAACCTGTCGCAAATTTTTTGTTGTCGAAAACTATTTTAGGAAGTCAAGATGTATTCGTGTGCGTTCTATTTTCGTTCCATTTGGAGTCATTGACTTCCGTATCCAATGTAAACAAACGCTGTGAACGCGTTGACTTGCTGTAAAAAACGTTCTCTATCTTTCTTGTAATTAACATTTTTTTTAACTTTAATGGGAAATCCTCGAGTGCTTTCCGACGCCGACTGAAACGTCACAAGGTGAACTCTAAACTTTGAATAGAGAAAGCAGCCGGCGTATTTTGTTTTCAGATTGTCACAAACATTTAAACATGATAAATGTTGTCAGTACAAATATAAATATATTTTGTTATTGGTGATAAAATGACTAAAACGTTTGGAATTATTTGTATTGTGGCAGCGTAAAATATATTTCGTGATTTGGTTCGGAACTCCCAAATGACGTCACGAAGACTGTATTTTTAGTTTTAAATTGTTGACAATGTTGTCTTCAACAAGGCGTTGTTTTATAGTTGGGAGATCAAATCTATCTCCGTTTTCAGCCGAATTATATTAGAATGGGGATAACTATGTTGTATTTGATTGTTTGGGGCCGTAAACGATGGTTTTACTGTCGCAAATATCCGTTTTACCGGCTCCGCTAACGCGTCGCCGGCAAAACTCAATTTGCGACAGTAAAACCATCGTTTACGGCCCCAAACAATCAAATACAACATAGTTATCCCCTAAATAATGTGAACAAAAGAACCTCAGATTGTCACGATTTGACGTGCAATATCTGAACTTCGTTCACTAAAATCGATCTGAGCCGAGGTAGACCTCGACTCAGATCGATTTTAGTGAACTCGGGACAGAAAATTTCGGATGAATTCGCGGCTCATCAGAGACTCTCCATGCATAACTATGTAAATTGTTCTCTCATTTTATTATTTACGGCCTTTCGAAACTTCGACAACCGATTCTACTCGAAATCGTTGGGATATTTGATTGGAGTCGAGTCGCACTCATTCTCAAAATCCTACCAGTTGCTCCTCTTGGACGTTTCTGCTTTTACAAGCATGGAGCAAATACTATAAAACTTTTTTGCAATTGTATTTTCTAGAATTGTATTTTCTACCTATTAATATAACTGATTAAAATAAAACATTAGCATTTTAAAAGATATGGTAATTTGCGATCTTCGAAAATGCTAATGGTTCATTTTAACCAATTTAAAATCATAACTAGAAAATACAATTCTGGAAAATACAATTGTAAAAGTTTTATAGTATTGGACCCTGGTCCCCCTGCCCAGGGGACCTGATGACAGAAGAATAGTTCAAGCAGGTTCCGATTTGATTCTTTCATTTGGTTCTTTGCTACGTTCATTCCATTACAGAAAATTCCGCCATTTTGCCCAACTTTCTCAGATAGACGCGACGCCGGTGAATACAATACTTGAGGCTGGCAATACGGTTGAAAGAATGCACCATAATAAAAAAATTGAGGATCCACGAGGTTCGACTCGAGGTTCTATTCGATTCGGTATTCTCTGACTGATTCGATTTTGGATTCAATTCTTCTCTAATTGGAGATTCACAGAGCCCTATTATTATGCCATCTTTATTTGGGCGAACGATTCTCTGCGTTCGCCAGTCTTTTGATCGCCTCAAAAGAGCTAGTATGCTCGATTTTCAGGCTCTCTATATCTTTAGGTCTCAAACAAATAGCGATAAAGCAGACAGGAATTGGTCTTTCTGTTCACTGGTTGACTCCCAGAACTATGGTCTATTTTGTTATGGAGACACATTGTCGATGCAATATGGGGATGAAACTATAGGAAAGCGTAATGCAACCCAGCGTACCGTAGATGTGAACGAATCTCTGGAAATACATGTTGGTTTTACTTTGCTATTTAATAATAGTTATTGGTAACTGGTACCTGTTCTCTCTCAGAAACGATTAGTTGAAAAATGGGTTTCCTTTATCCAGAACATCCAGTTTGTGGAGATTTGAATGAACTGGACAGAATGTAGAGATTTTTCTTCACTGATTGAGAAAGGGTTCTGGGCCATTTTTCTTCACTGATTGGGAAAGGGTTCTGGGCCATTGCTGGTGGGATGATTAGCATCGTAGACATAACCAAATAAGGAATTTCTGTCAACCATAGCAGACCTTGAAATGCCACTAAATTCACACTAAATTCACAGCGGTAATCGATGTCCCCAACTCACAGCACTGTTCCCCAATTATAGAATAGAACAGACAGTTTGGTTCCTTTTTGTGCTTTTGCCTACTTCCATAAGAAGTAATTTAACTTTTAAAGGGCCGACGATTTTAAACATACTTATTTCACATTAATAGTCCACATCCCATAGCTTTGTATTGTTTCTAGGACAGACTTGGATACCTATACAAAACAATATTATGTGACCCCTCATTGGAACGAGCTTGTCGAGCTCGTTCCAATGGGGGCGGTCACATGATATGGTATTTTGATTTTTGTTTTTAAAAAAACAATAATTAAAATAATAAAATTTGATAACTTGTGTGTTGGGTAAAGGGTTAAATAAAGTGCCTTATCGTTCTTTCTCTTGAAGAATTTTCAAATTACCTGAAATTACCAGAAAAAAAGATGAGAAACAATCAATATTTCTTCCAACAGTCCCCCGAGGCAACTCGGAGATCAGCTGTCTGACATTTCGCTTATACTTCGCATGCTTCTCCGCAGCATGGAAATTACATTGTTGATGGAGACGCCACTTTGCTGGTCTTCTGAAGACAATCCACTCCAAGCAGGTGGAAGATGTAACAGTATGTACTAAATCTACGGACAAACGAGCTGCCCAACAAAAAATACATTAGAAATAATACATCGGCTTTAAAAAAAAAATATTTCAAGCTATGATACACAAGGAGCCCGTTTTACATTGGTCTAACGAATAATGTATCATGGATTAAAGTATTTGTTATTTCAACAAAAAAGAATTAATTTTAATTTCATCACAAATTAACAGAAATTATTACTTACATAGATGATGGAAAGGCTTGCTATTTTTCTTAGAGCCTGGGTATGCCTGACGTGTGGCGTAGAAATTATTAGATACATCCAACTTCTAATATTTTAGGAGCATGAGTAAAAGTGTACATCAGTAGCAATACAGAACATACCGATAGTAGCGTGGTGTACCAAATGTTCACCACGAGTTGCGAAGTGGTGTTAACCGCGAGCCTTTGGCGAGCGGGTAACACCACTTCACCACGAGTGGTGAATATTTGGTACACCAAGCTACTTTGGGAATATTTTATATATACCATCATCGTCAGATTATTAAGAGTTTAAATGTTAAATAATACAATATTCAATATTAAATTTTAAAGAATGCCCGTACACTCGTGCGATTCTGTTTTTGTTTAAATGAGCTCCGGTGGGCGGTACTTCCAGCGTTTCGCTTTAAATTGTATCGCCGAAACGAAATGGAAAAAGAAACATGATAATCACGGTGCCTTTTTTTCATTTTAATAACATAATAAAATTCTGTTTTGAGTTAAGGGTGCTTTATAAACATGAGGCAACGCATGTTTGTTAATCTTTGTTATCTTATGGGGTAAACTCATTTAAAAACGTACTAAACAATTGTGGGTTTTATTTCAATCTTCGCCAGTCGATGAACGATATATTTAGACAAGTTTCCATTCAAGTCGAGGCCACCAAAGGTCAACTTGGATGTAGTTCCACTGCAGGTGTAAATTTTAACTACTGAAATCCCATTGCTGGCGTGTTCACCACGGTCAGTGTGTAAAGCTAAAATTTATGTCATAGGCTTTTTATATATAGTAGAACAGGTAATCATGGTATAAAATAACATTCATCGTGGTTCGTCAGTGCGAGTGGGTGCCTCGTAAAAATACGTTGGCGATGTTATTAATCTGGAACCTTTACCAGCATTTCTCTTCCCTATTGACCCTTCTGAGTAACAAATATTATATACAGATTATACCTCCAGTAGCTTGGTGTACCAACTGTTCACCACAAGTGGTGAAGTGGTGTTAACCGCGAGCTTTCGGCACGCGGTTAACACCACTTCGCCACGAGTGGTGAACATTTGGTACACCAAGCTACTTCGGGTATATTCCGCTGTCAATTTTATCTCCGAAACGAAATGGAAAAAGAAACGGGGCCTTTTTCATTTTAATAACATAATAACTTACTATTTCGAGTTATGGATGCTTTATTAACACGAGGCAATGCATGTTTGTTAATTTTGGGTGTCTTTTGGGGTAAACTGATTTAAAAACGTGATAAATAATTGCCGCTTTCATTTCACTCTTCGCGAGGCGACGTGCGATAAATTTAGACAAGTTCGCATTCAGGTCGACGTCACCAAAGGTCAACGTGGATGTAGTTCCACTGTAGGTGTAAATTTCAACAATCTTATTGCTGTAGTGATCACCACAGTTGGTGTGTAAAGCTAAAATTTATGTCATAAGCTTTTCATATATAGTAGGATAGGTAACCATGGTATAAAAGAATATACTTACTCATCACACATCATTGTAAGAGTGTTGAACACTTTGTTGTCCTTGCAGTCTATTCTACTGATCGCGCCGTGGCTGTCACATGTTGCGTATGATTTGCAGCCGATCTCGTAAATACCAGGTGGCACCTTCGAGCAATCCACTCCAAGAGCTGCATCTACAATTCATCACTTGTATATTTAGAGAATTATTCAACATTTTCACCTATTTTCCCTATCGATAAAACTCTAAACAGTAGTGGCATTAATTGATTACTGGATAATATAAGCTATCTTCGCCAACATGTATGATATATGGAGATTTAATACCTGGATGTCGGTTTTTAAACACCGAGTCGCAGGCGAGGTGTTTATAAATAAGACATCCAGGTATTAAATCTCCATATGCCATACATGTTGACGGAGACAACGTTTTTGTCCCGTTTGAAACACAATAGAAACATAGCGGAGAAAAATTTGTGGATGCGTTTCTCACGCTCCGCAATCAGTTGGAACAAACGCAGAAGACAACAGATAGAGTTACATCCCTTGGGTCGTTAAGGAAACGAGTAAACAGTACTTTGTTGACATCATCCCCGACTCGATTGTTTGATTTATAACCCTTTACCCAACGAATCGGCCGCATCCGCCCGCGTAATATGCAAATTCAGCAGTTAAAAAAATATTATTTTTCAAAATATTTCAACAAAGCCATATCATGTGACCCCTCGTTGGAACGAGCTCGTTCCAACGAGGGGTCACATGATATGTGACCCCTCGTTGGAACGAGCTCGTTCCAACGAGGGGTCACAGGATATGGTTTTGTTGGAATTTTTGGAAACATTTGAAAAAATGATATTTAAAACAACAAATTTTGATATCGTCTGCGTTGGGTAAAGGGTTAACGTAACGGGGCACGGTGACGCTGTGTATTAAGACCTACTGCACACCATGGTGCACTTGTCTTCGACCAATGCTAATCTTGCTTGTGTGCATTTAGTGCGTTGGGGAGTCTGAAAGTTATTCGCCGCTGCTCGATGGTTTCTTCGAGTGTTCCCTCTTCCCCCACCTGTAAAACTGTTCTACGCGAGGTAACTCTGGATGCCAAAAGTGTCATTAAATCGCAATTCAAAAATAGAGAGAGAAGTGCGGGAGCCGAGCCTCGAACCGTCGATCTCTATCGCAAAAAAGCGCCATATTTATCACAAGATTAGATCCGGACCAACCAGACGGATTGGTAAATAACCTTTATACCTACTCTCTCGCGTTCTTTTGCGATTCAGCTCCGGTGAATCGCACGTCAGATAGCACCCCAGAACGGTCGAAACACCCACACTGCTTCACCACATGACTCATCAACTGCAGAGGGCTGGTCAAAGGCATCAATGTAACAGACCGAGAGAGAAGCGCGGGATCCGAGGCTGAAACCGTCAAGCTCTAGCACCCATAGCGATCGATTACCACGAGACTAAGAGATCCGGACCAGCCAGACTGCTTGTTAAATGGCCTTTTCACCTAGACAACTGCACATATTATATCCTTGACATTTTTTATGAACGAAATTTGCGTCTTCGTGGCTTCCAATGTTATTAACTATATGTACAAGGAAGTGACCGTAGATGCACCCCAGAAACCTCATGCAACAGTACTATGATGCACTTTGAATTTTCTCGAACTACCCGAGTATCGCAGGCTTATAACTTGTATACTTGGTATTTGAGGACTAGATGCACCGCAGAAACCTTATGCAACAGTACTATGATGCACTTGGCATTTTATCGAACTACCCGAGTATCCCAGGCTTATAGCCTGTCTACTCGGTATTTCGGGACTATATCTTTGTGTACTATGTTACTTTTCTTTGAGGGGGTTAACTCCTTGCATGCTGCGATCGGATATTCCTGCTCAGAACCCACTATATCTTGCCACTGAAATAAGTATAGTTGGGCACATTTAGCCACATTTCTATTAGAGCTGTCACGATTTTTTAATTTAGGAATCGATTAATCGTCGCAAATAATCGATAATAATCGCTTAATCTTTCCTGAATGACCATATCCGTCTCCGTCTCTTTGAAGTCGTTAACCCTTTACCTAACATGGAAAGCAGCAAACGACACTTGCAAACAGAATTATTGAATAACTATTCGTTTTCATTTTTGTCTCAAAAACATAGCTTATGACTCCTCATTGGAACAAGCTCGACGTTCTGGTTCCAAAGAGGGGTCATAACCTATGTTTTTGAGACAAAAAATGAAAAAAATAATGAAAATTAATTGTCGATTTTTGTGAATAGCGCTGGCCGGTTTTGGCTGTTACGTTGGGTAAAGGGTTAAAAATGAAGTTCAAGTTAGCTGACCAACCTCTAGTAAACAACAAAGACCATTCTCTTTTAAGTACATTCAAAGCTTTGATGTTCTGAACTTTTGAACCGTAAGTGCAAAATTCAAGACCGGTCGTCAGTTGCGAACTTCGCAAGTTTACAACTGCCGACCGGTCTTGATTATTACACTGACGGTTCAAAAGTTCAGAACATCAAAGTTTTGATGTACCTGAAAGACAAATGCTTCCAACGGCTTCTTGAGGTTTAACGTCGACGTTCTTGACCTTTTACCTTTAGCAACAATAGTTTTTCATCCAATTTTTTTTTTAATTATTAAACGTCTAAAACGGGGTAAAATTTAGCGATTCGTCGACACCGAAAAATACTAATCGATTTCGGCGTGACCGATCGACAATCGATTAATCGATTAATCGCGACAGCCCTAATTTCTATCTTGCGTTGGGATAACAGTCTTGAGCTGTACATAAATTCAACGCAAACTGAGATTCAGAGTCATAAGCGGACATTCGTCGATGGGAGAGAAGAGATAATTCAACTGCCCGAACGTCTCGGCTTCCCCAGTGGGGAAGCCGAGACGTTCGGATAGCTTTACGGGGAGAAGAGAAAACTTCGGACTGAGATACTATAGCACCGTCAGAAATTTAAAACAGACCCGAAAACATTTTGTGTTTGTTTGGGTTTAATGAATAAGAAGGTTTTTCTTGGGTAGTTTCATATCGGCCGAGATATCTGCGCCCGATAACTTTTCATCAGCCTCCGACCTTCTGTCTCAGGCTGGTATGAAGTTATCTGGGGCTGATATCTCCGCCGATGTGAAACTTACCAAGTGATAACCTCCAAATATCGCAAAATTTAGCTATTGTAAGCACATTGTGTCATGTCAACAATACAATTTGAGGAAACTTCGAATCCCACCTGTGGCAAACGCGTTGTGTCCTTGGGCAAGACACATAATCCTAATTGTCCGCGTGGCAGCACGGTGGCGTTGTGTACTAAGGCACACTACACGTCTTTGGTGCACTTGTCTTCAAACAATGCCAGACTTGCTTGTGTGGAGTTAGTATGTTGGGAAGTGTGACAGTCGCTCGCCGTTGCTCGGTGGTTCTCTCCGGGTTTCCGGCTTCCTCCACCTATAAAACTGTTTGACACGAAGTGATCCAAGCTATCGAAAGTGTTGTTAAACCCCAATAAATAAATAATTTGAGGAAACAAAGTTGAGAGTCACGCCGAAAAAAAATCATAACTTCATCAAAGTGGAAATATGGTCAGATGTGCAGAATGCATTGTATGTAGCTATGTTCCCTCTGAGAAAACACTCCACTTCTGACTGGGAATTCAGCTCTCTTTTTCGGAAACATTCGGGATTTCTTCGACGGTAGAACCGAAATCTAGTAACTTACAACAGAAGGACACCAAACCCTTGTGATGGATACCAGCTGATACACCGCGGGTATGGGAATAAACAGATAAAATAATCGAAGAGAAAAACCTTAAAATTGGGCCGACAAAGAGATCAGTCGGGGATAACAAAGTTTGTGAAACGCTGCTGTACTGCATTTATACCAGATAGAAAATAGGGGGTTCATGTATACATGGATAAACCGAAAAGTGAACGTGTTGCTTAAAGCTTAACTATTTTACCATATTTGTTGAGCTTGAAGTTATACGACTTATAATAACCCTTTACCCAACGTAACGGCCAAAACCGTCCAGCACTATTCACAAAAATCACCAATTAATTTTCATTATCTTTTTCATTTTTTGTCTCAAAAACATCGGTTATGACCCCTCTTTGGAACGAGCTCGACGAGCTCGTTCCAGGGAGGGGTCAGAACCGATGTTTTTGAGACAAAAATGAAAAAAAATAGCTATTCGAGAATTTTGTTTGCAAGTGTCTTCTCCTTTTCATGTTAGGTAAAGGGTTAACGTCCGTTCTTGCCTCAATGACGCGGTTATGTGAGATGCCCCCCGGAAAGGCAACATCGCGGCCTAATTCTTCTCGATTACAATGAACGGATCTTTAGCATCCACTGACCGTGTCTCTTACTCTCTGCATTTGGGGCAGCCATTTTACGTCCCCACCGGATGGGGTGGTACATGCATTGACGGCATCACCCTCACTATTGATGACGCAATACTTGTGAGGACAATTATACTTTTTGTGCTTTTTTGTGAAATTTTATACGAGTAATTGCGTACCAGACATTTAAGAATTACGACCAAGGAACGTTTTTCGTGAAATCTTATACGAGCAGTTGCCTACAAGACATTTAAGAATTACGACCGACGAACGTTTTTCGTGAAATCTTATACGAGTAGTTGCCTACCAGACATTTAAGAATTACGACCAAGGAACGTTTTTCGTGAAATCTTATACGAGTAGTTGCCTACCAGACATTTAAGAATTACGACCAACGAACTTTTTTCGTGAAATCTTATACGAGTAGTTTCCTACCAGACATTTAAGAATTACGACCAAGGAACGTTTTTCGTGAAATCTTATACGAGTAGTTGCCTACCAGACATTTAAGAATTACGACCAAGGAAAGTTTTTCGTGAAATCTTATACGAGTAGTTGCCTACCAGACATTTAAGAATTACGACCAACGAACGTTTTTCGTGAAATCTTATACGAGTAGTTGCCTACCAGACATTGAAGAATTACGACAAAGGAACGTTTTTTCAGTATGAATTAAAACACCGTGCCGAGTTGTGATCACCCTTTTGATTTTAAGTCACGGCTGACAATTTTCATCATTGTTAGCTCACCTTAATTTACTAAATCTGTCAGTACATTAACACAAAGGCTACGAGAATTTCATATAAACATTGAAATTTCAAAATGTTAAAGAAGTTGTACATCGATTTGAGCGCCATTTCACATATTTCTGTGTCATTTTCCTGTAGATTGGTATAAAAATACAAAAGTTGTTTTTTTACAATTTTTTTCCAACCCTGTTCAATATATCAACAGTGTGCGCATTGTGACATATAATACACACACTCTCCTTTCCATTAAGGGGACGTCCAACCTAACCTTGGTCAAATTTCCGTTAAGTCTAAAAAGCCCAGAAAGAAATAACCCCAATAAATGATGTATCATTCTTTTGGAATGAAACAGATCATGTGGAAACTAATATTTGCCATGGAACTGTTTACCATGTGGTAAAAAGCACTGCCTGAATGTCTGCTGTGGCATAAGTGAGAGACCAGATTTTGTACATTAAAATACCTTAAATTTACCAAATAATTATATTCTGCAATCTTTCTATTCTATTCTATTCTATTCTATTCTATTTTTTATTTAACGGTATGTAAAATATAGTAATAAATACATTTATCATATGACTCGTCCGTTTTGTTCACTTTAAAACATTTGATATTTTGTTTTCATATTAATCAGTCATAAATAAAGCCTTCCGTCAATTTCATTGGTCAGTTTCAAAACTAGACAATTTCATTGGCTGAGCAAAATACAACTGGGCCACATTTTCATCGTTTGCATAATTAGAGTTGAGAGCTTTCATTGGTCAATTTCAAAACTGGACAATTTGATTGGCTAAACAAAATACAACTGGGTCACATTTGCATAATTTCAGGAGGGAGAATTTACGTTACCTGTCCTATTTAGAGTTGGTTATACTGTATTAATCGTTTACCTACAAGAATAACGCCATTCATTTTTTTTTTATATTTTCATTTTTTGCTTCCAAATGAACTCGTTCCGATGAGGGGTCATAAGCTATGTTTTGGAAGCAAAAAAAATGAAATTTTTTAGTTATTCGGGATGTTTTTTCCAAGTGCCGTCAACAACTCAAGTTAGGTTATGGGTTAAAAAGTCATACTAAGTGGCTAATCTGTGCGTGTGGGTGTCATATGATAAATAGAATATGAAATGAGTGTTTTTCTCATATAATATTTATGAAACTCGTCCAAATTTTCTGTTTGGGCTCGCAAGAGGCTCGCCAAAACGGAAAATTCTTAGACTCGTTTCATAAATATTATATGAGAAAAACACGCATTCCAAATCCTCTATCTACAGAATAATGTTGTGATACATATACATACCGTCGGGGGGGGGGGGGGGGCAGCAATAGTCAGACTGGCTGTCTTCCTGCTATCCCACAAGGTGAAAAATATAATTGAGCAACATCGTATCAGGCGGAGTGTACAGTAAAGAAGAACAAAAATACAGATCATTTTGAAGTAAAGTTGTATTGTTGCATTGTTACATGGTAAACAAGACACTTGATAATAGTAATGATATTTTAGAATACATTGAAAATAGTATTGAAAATAATTTGGGAATAAGTTGAGTGACAAACTGACGAGCTAGCCGGTAAAAGTATTACAGATTAGTTTCGTAAACTATCTAGTGCAGTCTGGGCAATATGGGTTGTTACATGTAATTCACATATAATTTATGTTTGATAATTTGAGAAAAGTTTTTGCGTTAACATTTGCTTAAATGCAGTAGGATTAGTAGATAGAGAGTAATCGCTTGACTGGACTGGTTACGTGAAATAATTTATGAGAGGTGAGGGACGTTGTACAAACACGAGTGCGCGAATGCGCACGAGTGTTTTACAATATAGTCCCTCGCCTTGAATGAATTATTTCACGTAACCAGCTCAGTCAAGCGATCACTCTGTTTATTACATTTCATTATTAACGATAATTATATTATTTAACCCTTTACCTAACGTAACTGCCAAACAACGGCCAGCGCTATTCTCAAAACTCGCCAATTAATTTTCATTATTTTTTTCATTTTTTGTCTCTAAAACATAGGTTATGACCCCTCAGTAGTATGTAATGTGGTTTTGAGGGAAAGGTTGCAGGACCTCGGTGCAGGACCTCGGAAGTGACGTCATGTCACGTGACCTAGTGGCGCCATGTTGTGCTGTCATGGTAACCCGCGTGAGCGGCCATCTTGTGACGTCATCTCCATAGTGATACGTGGTGGTAGTACGCATGCGCAGCGCGTGTTGTTAGGGTGATACGAGCTTCCGTCGTCCATTTTTTATACTGGAGGCCGCCATCTTGGTTTCTATGGTAGCACGTGGTTGCTATGTTACCAATGGCTTCTAACAAGACAGGGGTATGTTCGGGGTGTGTTCCTTTGTAGAAGAGTAAATCTGATTACCACAAACAACCCGACAATCCCTCCAAATCACCAAAATCCACCCAAATTCACCGAAATTGACTTTATTTCCCCAATTGCTCGGCTTAGCACGTAGTGTTATAGTACTAAGGGGTACAAAGGGGTGCGTTCGATTGAACAGGAGTAATGTTCTGGCTTAGAATTCCCCCAGAATCCCTTTTTGGATCTCTATCCCATGACGTTTTTCCCATATTAAGAATAGCACGTAGTGCTATAGGACAAATTTACCCAGAATTCTCCGCTTCTATCTATATATGCAATAGTTATCATTTATCTGGCCATGTTCCTTTATTCTAGAGTATATTCCAGTAGCGTAGAAGAGCCTATCAACTGGAACAGCTTTACTTATTATTACTATATTTAGCAATTTCTGGTCTATTCTTGTTAGTTCTGACCCTATTCCAAGTACTCTTGTTGTTTCATTTATCTAGATTATAACCAACCAACCAGATTGCTTGATTTCCCATAACCTGTATACAGAGTTATCTCCCTTGTGTATAATAAAAGACTATATTCAATGGCAATATCCCCAGGCACCCCAATTTCGGCACCCCTTTTACTGCTCGAATGACTCGAATCCCATCGAGCAAATGAGCTAACGAGCAATTGCTCGTTCGAGTGACTCCTCGAACGACTCTTAGCCTCATTTCAGAAAAAAGGGGTGCCGAAGGCCATTAGTTTTTTCAAAAAAGGGGTGCCGAAATTGGGGTGCCTGGGGATATTGCCATTGAATATAGTCTTTTATTATACACAAGGGAGATAACTCTGTATACAGGTTATGGGAAATCAAGCAATCTGGTTGGTTGGTTATAATCTAGATAAATGAAACAACAAGAGTACTTGGAATAGGGTCAGAACTAACAAGAATAGACCAGAAATTGCTAAATATAGTAATAATAAGTAAAGCTGTTCCAGTTGATAGGCTCTTCTACGCTACTGGAATATACTCTAGAATAAAGGAACATGGCCAGATAAATGATAACTATTGCATATATAGATAGAAGCGGAGAATTCTGGGTAAATTTGTCCTATAGCACTACGTGCTATTCTTAATATGGGAAAAACGTCATGGGATAGAGATCCAAAAAGGGATTCTGGGAGAATTCTAAGCCAGAACATTACTCCTGTTCAATCGAACGCACCCCTTTGTACCCCTTAGTACTATAACACTACGTGCTAAGCCGATCAATTGGGGAAATAAAGTCAATTTCGGTGAATTTGGGTGGATTTTGGTGATTTGGAGGGATTGTCGGGTTGTTTGTGGTAATCAGATTTACTCTTCTACAAAGGAACACACCCCCGAACATACCCCTGTCTTGTTAGAAGCCATTGGTAACATAGCAACCACGTGCTACCATAGAAACCAAGATGGCGGCCTCCAGTATAAAAAATGGACGACGGAAGCTCGTATCACCCTAACAACACGCGCTGCGCATGCGTACTACAACCACGTATCACTATGGAGATGACGTCACAAGATGGCCGCTCACGCGGGTTACCATGACAACACAACATGGCGCCACTAGGTCCCGTGACATGACGTCACTTCCGAGGTCCTGCACCGAGGTCCTGCAACCTTTCCCTCAAAACCACATTACATACTACTCCCCTCATTGGAACGAACTCGTCGAGCTCGTTCCAATAAGGGGTCATAACCTATGTTTTTGAGACAAAAATGAAAATAACAGTTATTCAAGAATTTTTTTTTTTTTTTTGCAAGTGTCGTCTGCTTTTCATGTTAGGTAAAGGGTTGAAAAAAGCAAAAACAAAAAACAATTAAGTCCCCATTACACCCTCGGCAAAGCGTCTTCGTTTGCGCACAGTTGTTGATTGCATAATTCACTTGTGAAGTTATCGTTTATAATCAAACCCGGAAATCCCAGTAAATCACACATTGGAAAGTAATAAAATTTCTTATACTCGGTTCCAGGTCATTCCAAAGCCAAGAATAGGCAAGGGAGGTAATCTAAAGGCACTGTTCTTGTTCTATTGGCGCGAATCGCTACCAAGTGCCTAGTAGTGGCACCAGTAGCATTGTTATTAAAGAGTGGACACATAGAATTTAATGACTGAGGAAGAGATCCATTTTTACAATCGAAAAAAATAACATGGTATGGAGTGTGAAAAAAGGTCTGTAACTTTCATTATTTTTTCTTGAGCAAGTAGAGGGTCAGTATGTGCATTGGAACGTACGTTATTAATTATACGAACTGAGCGTTTTTGTAGAAGGGAAAGTTGGTTGATGGATTTGAGTTCCCCCATATCTGCATAGCGTCTATCGGAAAGTGAGTTGCCGTTCTTGGACTAACTACTACCGGTTGGTATTTGCGGTATTGTAAACATTACGACTCGGATTGATAGCGCATAGTCAAATTTAGCCTTGGGACGAACACCGCGGAAAACCTTGGGACCCCTACATCAGCTCACCCCAGTCGGAAATGAGTTGATGGAGTGGGGTCCCGGGGTGTTCTGCCCTATGGAAAATGTGCTTGGCAATCAATATGACATCACAATCAACATCACCTCGTACACTGCACATCACACAAATCAACGACATGACCGTTGAAAACTTTGTCGTTGTACAGTGCGGCCTTCGTGGACAGTCACTTTCTACGGAGTGGTCAGTATTTCCACGACGCAATAACATTAGATTCCAAACATTAATTATAGGAATAACCAAAAAATTAATTAACGAAGAACCGGGTACAGCCCGGTACTTTATTAATTAAAGTTTTGCTGGTGACAATTTTTATTGCCTGGTAAATGTGTCATAGGCTGGTTTTGAAGTGAAATTCAAAAGAACAAAATTCCAAGATGCTTTTCTAAAATTATTATGAAAACCCAGGTGCTAATTGTTTTGGTGATTAAGCAGTAATTTCAGTGTTTGTATTGTTGTCAAGTATATTAGAATGTATGCATAAGCTGGTAATCAGCAATTGTCATTCTATAATAGTACAAGCTGCTTGATAACATGTCCTGTTCTCCAAAAGGGTTTAATTATTGTTTAGAATTTATGTTAATAAGTAACCGCTGTTATGAGTAACTGCTTTAATATAAAATGTATGTATTTCCTGAATTCAAGAGTCTGGCTATACCGGCTGAGAAAGAAGTACGGTTGGTTATTCCGCCGCTAAATGTGAATAAATGTATAAAGTTAACACGCGCTTTGAGTGAGCTAATTTTCCCCACAGCATACGCTTTACAACAAATGCATGGGTTGACATCACTGCCCTCGTGTGGATTACGACCAGTCCACGGGGACTGCACTCTAATTATGACACACAATTACACGGTAGACATTTTTCATTAAAATTATCCCAGTTTTGACAACGTTATTTAATTGAATCACGATGTACACAAACGAACACCCAGAAATAAAGAATTTCGCATACCAACCGGAAGTTAGTCATATTAGTCTCCACTGCATAGAAGTGATCTTGGAATCAGGCGGAGATAACCTATTTACCGATAGAGCGTTTGCCATATACTAGACAACTGTGTATCAATGAAAAATATAAAGTATTTATGACGTCGTGGGTAAATATACATTTGACCCTGTCAAGTGCATAATTTGCCCACACTGTTTCAGACCACAAATGGGAGATATGTGATTTAAAGGACAGGTGTTTGTCAATATTAATACCTAGGAACTTGATAAAATGTTTCATCTCCATTTACACCCACGTTTTTAAAACAGTATGATTGATTTTTATGGATTCGTTAACCCTTCACCCAACGAATCGGCCGCATCCGCCCGCGTATTATGCAAATTCAGCAGCTGAAAAAATATTATTTTTCGAAACATTTCAACAAAACCATATCATGTGACCCTTCTTTGGAACGAGCTCGTCGATCTCGTTCCAAAGAGGGGTCACATGATATGGTTTTGTTGAATTTTTTGGAAAAAATTTAAAAAATAATATTTAAAATAAAAAAAATTGATATCGTCTGCGTTGGGTAAAGAGTTAAAGAGATTACCCTTTTTGAATTGGTATTGATTAAAACATTCTTTTGTCTTCTTGCAGTTCAAAAGAACTTGATTGGCGGAACACCATGCAAATATATGTTGAAGTTCATTATTAACAAATTGTGTCAGTCGTCGTACGTCAGAGTCAGATGAATACGCGGCAGTATCGTATGCAAAAGAAAGAAGATTAATAGAGGTGGCGTGGTGGATGTAGAGTAGGAACAGAATGGGACCCAAAGTTGAGCCTTCAGGAAGCCACACGTTATGCGCATCAGAGAGGATTTTGTGTTGACATATTGAACGTATTGCTTTCTGTTGGTCAAGTAGCTTTAGAACCAGTCATTGCAAATGCCCCTGATACCGTAATAAGCACGTTTGCTTGATAAACGTTCATGGTTTATAGAATCGAATGCTTTAGCTAGGTGTAAGAATCAGTGGCGGCGCCAGAAATTTTTTTGTGGGGGGGGGGGGGGCAACTAGGGGGGCAGACTCCCATGAAGGGGGGCAAATACGTAAAGGATCATATCATTACTTTGTGAGGTAGTCCAAACTTGGACCCAAAGTCCGTAATATACTTTTTTGGTTTGGTACGTCCTGTGGACGTACCAAACAAAAAATTATATTACGGACTTTGGGTCCAAGTTTCGACTAAATGTAATGGTAATTAGCGGTCCTCCTTTCAAAAAATCCTGGATCCGCGTCTGGTGGGTCTGTGCGTGAGAGAGAGAGAGAGAGAGAGAGAGAGAGAGAGAGAGAGACTCATAATGTCCGTCTGTCATAATGCGAAATCCATGATTTTTTTTAGACAAGGGATATGGATAGACATGCCTTTGTTGGCCCATAACTTAATTATAACTTATAAGTAACTTCCTTCGGAGTTTTAAACCCCCGGCTACCTGGATGTGTTCATCAGCTAGCCTGAGGCTTTATCAATATTGGTTGCTATGTTTTATTAATTGCATAACTGGGTGCATTGTGGAATTTCTTTTCGAAATCCGTATTGATTTGGTGAAAGTTTGTCAAAGTTAGATAAAAAGTTTATCAGCCTGTTGTCGGTGTACTGGCAATACACTTATTGACCGATAATTGGTGAATTCTTTATCAGATCCTGTTTGATATGCAGGTATGACCTTAACAGTTTTCATTCCGTCCGGGTACCGTCCCTTGTTCAAAAGAAATGTTGATAATGTGTGCTATAGGTAAAGCAATTATATCGCGTGCCAGTTTGACTATCTTTGACGTCAAGTTGTTGCAATCCTCACTCGATTAAGATTTCATTGTGTTTTTATATTTATTATGCCTATTGGGGTAGATGGGGTCATGGAGAAGTTGTCTGAGCAACTATTATTCAAGAAATGGGTAAATTCAATATTAGGCCTCTTAATTTGGGTGCATGTACAGTTAAAACTAGAAGTCCTGTCATGAAATACGCACAAATAGCACGTCGATCTGCGCGTTAATCTGCGCTTAATGACCATAGTATGGCTACCAAATTCTTTATATATGGCCTGTGCACAAGCAATGTTTCAGCCAATGGACCTCCGAGTAACCCCGAGGTCCATTGGCAGAAATATTGCCTGTGTTTTCGATGAGTAACCAGGAGAACTGCCGTGCTTTGGATGCCATTTGATATGGCAATTGTGCGAAATTCCTACGCGCAATTAAACCTAGATAAGCGCAATGTTCATGACAGGACTTCTAGTTTTAACTGTATTCGTTCCTATGTTCACAAAATTTTATTAAAGTTGTTGGCAATTTCTTGAGGGTCATTAATATCGCTGTTTTCATATATAGAGGTAGAGAGAAGTCTAGTTACTGATGTTTGTTTCTTAATTGCGTCATTTAAAATTTTCCATGTTTTATGTAAATTGTTTTTGTTTTCCATCAGGATATTTCTATACTACATTGCGTCACTTTGTTTTTGTTTTGTTTTTTTTTTGTTTTTTTTATTCGATTAAAATAATTTTGTATATTCAATTGAGTTGGATATTGCAATTTTTAATTATATAGAGAGTAATCGCTTGACTGGACTGGTTACGTGAAATAATTCATGAGAAGTGAGAGGCGTTGTACAAAAGCGAGTGCGCGAATGCGCACGAGTGTTTTACAATATAGTCCCTCGCCTCGAATGAATTATTTCATGTAACCAGTCCAGTCAAGTGATTACTTTCTTTATTACTATTCATTATTAACGATAATTATATTATTTAACCCTTTACCTAACGTAACGGCCAAAACCGGCCCGAGCTATTCTCAAAAATCGCGAATTAATTTTCATTATTTTTTCATTTTTTGTCTCTAAACGTAGGTTATGGCCCCTCATTGGAGCGAGCTCGTCGAGCTCGTTCCAATGAGGGGTCATAACCTATGTTTTTGATACAATAGATGAAAATAATAGTTATTCAAGGATTTTTTTTTTTTTTTTTTTTTTTTTGGCAAGTGTAGTTTGCTTTTCATGTTAGGTAATGGGTTAAAAAAAACAAACAATGAAGTCCCCATTACACCTACCGCAAAGCGTCTTCGTTTGCGCGCACGGATACATGACCCAATTGTTGATTGCATAATTCACTTGTGAAGTTATTGTTTATAATCAAACCTGGAAATCTCAGTAAACCACACTTTGGAAAGTAATAAAGAATTTTGTTTTATTAGAGAAAACGTTACAAAACCTTTTTTCATCCAAGGTTGACTGACGCTTTTTATGTATTTTGTTAGTTTGGTGTAAGCGTACAGGAGGAAAGGATATCTCAAATGCATTTGAAAAATTTCTTTGAAATTATTATATGCGTCGTCGGCAGAAGTTCCTTCCAGAACAGAGGCAAAATCTCTTTGTTATAAGATAGTTTTAATATGGTTTACACTATTCTCGTTTATTTTGCAATTTAGTAAGAGTGGTTGATCTCGTTTACTGCAGTTTGTTGACTCAATGCAAAAGGTCCCAAACGTCTGTAATGATTATTCCCACATCTGTAGGGGCAGAGGTATTATTGGAAAAGATGTGAGCTATCAAAGTAGTGGTGATGGGGGTTACTCTGGTTGGTTTGCTGATAAATTGGATAAAGCCTTTAGAGAACAGATGAGTTATTTTGTCTTTACGTTTTGGAATGAGAGTCTGATTTTAACAGGTCAATATTCATATCGCCGATTAGGTTGGACTTTTGGTTTTCAAATTTCAATTTATCGGTTATTTCGGCTAATTTGGACAAAAAGATAGCTTTAGGTGTTTGGTCTGTACACAACGCCAATTATTCGGGAAATATTTCTGATTTGAACCTCTATAAAAAGAGTTTCTGTAACGTGCGGTATGAACACAGTGATATCGTCTCTAATTTTAAAATCGAGTCCCTCCTTAATAAACAACTCAACACCACCACGCCCATCGTCACGCACGGTCCGGGTTTGTATTCTTAATAAGACTGTTGTATCCGTCAACTGTATATGTAATGTTCGGGGGATACTGAATATATCACTAAGCCCTATGACGTCGAAACTGTTATTCCTAGTCTGCATAGAAGACTCGTGGAAATCTTTTTCTCATTCTTGCTAGGAACGGACAGTAAGACTAATTGTAATTTGGGGTGTCTAAATTTCACATTTTTTCTTGTGTTTGTTGACCTTTTTTGAAGTTCACCAAGGGTCAAATCCACACAGTTCACAAGAACAAGTATGGAGGGTGTCTTCCCACCAGACCAGTTCCCCTTAGACCAACTACATAGTGTTTCTGATTAAGGGTTGATTAAGGATAATTCGGAAAACAATTATTTAAAAACATTTGCCCAACATCTATAAAATATCGACAAGCCTGAAAATGAGCAGACTATCATCTGAAAAATGAGGTCCCCAGAGGGTGCATTTGGTGATGCTACCCTGCACAGCAGGGTAGCATCACTAAATTTACCCTCTGTGAACCTCAACCTGGATCAAGGTCTCAAAAATAATCAGAAAGAGGGACCCAGAGGATAAACTGGCCCACTGTATGGGATAGCATCAGCAAATTCCACCTCTGGGGACCTCATTCTGCAAATGACAGACTGCTTCTTTTCAAGCTTGAATATCAATAACATTAAATACATTTATAAATATTTATAAATATATCAAATTTTTGATATAGAATTATTTTAAAAGCAGAACACACCAGTTGGTCTAAGGGGAATTGGTCTTTTGTGAATTGGCCTCGTGGGAGTTGGTCTACAGGGAATTGGTCTAGTAGGAATGAACCGTATGGAGTCATGGGAGCGTGCATCAATGTAAAATGAAGAATGCCCAATGTTGCTTTTGTCAGTCTGCAGCAATCATTCCTCCCACAATTCTGTGCCACTTTGCATGAGATTTGGGTTAGATTTGTAAAAGAAAGATGAGATTGATACACGAAAATGAGAAAAACTACACAACGTCTTCATTTGGTATTATATGTGACTATTTCTGGTGTTGCATGAACAATGGCAGCTGCCAAGAGTGCCATGTGAATGCTTAAGCTTGGCCAAAACAACAAAAATGCCCTGCCCTGCGTGCTGAATATTTACTTCAATCGGCTTCGTTAAGTTAGAAAGCATGGCTTCTAATTCATTTGTGTAAATGGTTTGGTATGCTTCATTTGTTTTGAATCTATCGCCCTTCTGTAGTTACTGTTTGGGAAGGCTTGACTGTTGCTTAATCGTGAGATTTAAGAACATTAATAATTGATCTGCTTACCAATACTATTTATAGGCGGAGGGTCACCGATCTGAGCAGTATCGGAATTGTGTTGGTAATTAAATTCATTTATCTAAACACTTACATTACGTGGAGAGTGGATTGTAACTAAATCACTCACAGAGTCGAGTTATCACCCAAGCTAAAACTTTCAAATTTTGTACATATCGACAAAAAAACACAAGCAATGTTTCAGCCAATGGACCTCCGGGTTTAACCCGGAGGTCCATTGGCTGAAACTTCGCTGGTGCTGGTTATGCTTTGCAACAGATTTGCAATTATTGCTCGGGTGGAATCTCCACTCTACGGGTGATTTAGTGATAATACACTCTCCACGTACTGTATGACATGTTGTGTTCTCATTTCGGCAATTCATGTGAATTTTGTCCGCCTAGCGGATTTTTTCTATTTCTGTCCACAGAGTGTCAACACACATAGATTTTCGCAACTTTTTGGGGTCTGTCAATAAAAAGTGTACTCCGACCCCGACCCCGACTCCGAAATCACCGATTCCAAAAATATTTCTTTTTATAACTCTTTTATTAATAGATCAATTACACTGAAATTCAACATAAATGTAAAGAATACTGTGTAGTATACATACAATCATATAAATGAAGGGATTCATACATAATTTGTACCCATTCCCACACGTTCATACTCCAATAAAGATTATAAAAATTGCATTCAACTTTTATAATTACATTCCACAACTGTTTAAACTACTTTTTTACCAAACAATAAAGCAGAAAGACGAAATAAAACATGTACGAACGTACGAGGCGAAAAACCGCCCTCACACAAAGCGCACATCTCAGATTTTTAATTTTCACAACTTTAGAAAATGAAAACGAGTATTTTAGTAACGGGCTTTATGCCACAGTTGGGAAATGTCACCAAAGAAACAGCAGCGGAGTTGATCACTGCGAGAGGCGCTAAAAGTAAAAAACCCACCCAAACACCGCCCGAATTAGATCCTGTCAACTGCGCTCTACCGTAAATGCGGGTCAAAGTTCGACCAAATGTATTCATTGGAAAATGAATTACATTTGGTCATGGCGTTTTCATCCAGCTGACCAATGGGAATTGAGTATTTGGACCCAAAACGTACAACTACATTAACAATGTAATTATATATAAATGTTACAAAAAATTATGATTTTCATTAAAATTACTTTTATTGAGTTTTGACTCACTAAAAAGTACAGTCGGAGATTTCAATGAAATTTCATTCTCTCATTCATATAATACATTCTTCAAGAGAACTTGTTGCAGTATTAAGAATATATTCGTATTTTACGATGCTTAAACCAAGTTTTATAAGCAATTTTGAAATTAATCGTGCTTAAAATGGAAATTTTCTCGAAGATGAGAATCGCCGACTGCGGCTTCATTTAAGGCTGCATGCAAAATTCAAACTTACAATTGGCGGATCAATAATCAGAGGTTTTCGACGAGCTCGTTCCAACGAGCTGTCACATGATATGGTTTTGTTGAAATTTTTTGAAAAATAATATTTTTTTCAACTGCTGAAGTTGCATAGCTGGCGGATGAGGCCGATTCGTTGGGTAAAGGATTAAACAAAGATACGTTTTCCTATGTTTCATGCACCATTTATGTCCTATCCATGAACAACGATATCGTCCCTTGAAAGTATAAATGTGCCATTTAAATATATACAGAATATCATTTGAAAAACTGTCAATGAGATCATTAGAACATCTTTTAAAATAATAACGCTTTAGTCTCCGGAGGAAGCCGGAGTACCCGGAGAGAACCACCAAGCAACGGCGAGCAACTGTCAGCTCCCCAACATACTAACTCCACAAAAGCAAGGTTAGCATTGGTTGAAGACAGGTGCACCATCGACGTGCAGTACGCCTTAGTACACAGCGTCACCGTGCCCCCACGTGGGCAATAGGGATGAAGTGTCTTGCCCAAGGATACAACGCGGTTGCCGCAGGTGGGATTCGAACCGAGAACCTCTCGGCGTGCAGCCTGCACCTCTGCCAACTGAGCCACCGCGCCCCCTCGAACTGATATTTAGTTTCTCTCTATTACACCAAAGGTTGTTCAGTTGCCCTGGTGAGAGGATCAATTAATATCTTAAGGCTACTGATTAAAGTATTTTAATTAGTCCACATTAACCATTAACGCTTCTACAAAGAGTAACTTCGAACATGGACGGCAATATTTTGCAAAAATGAGAATTGAAGAGCCGCATGCGTTAGCTCTGAAAAAATGAAGGTTTTTTTAAACGAATATTCATGTATTAGCGTTTCTCGTGATTAATCTTTATTAATTACTCTAAGATTAATCTTTATTAATTACTGCAAGATTAATCTTTATTAATTACTGTAAGATTAAAGAAATTATAGCAGGCGCTACCTGTTTTACGATCTGTTCAGTCATCTTTTATCGGTTTCTGTATAGGGTTGTCACAATTTTTTAATTTAAGAATCGATTAATCGTCGCGAATAATCGATAATAATCGATTAATCGTACCTAGATTATTCCTCCCCCTCTCCCTCTCCCTCTCTTTGAAGTCGTTAAAATGAAGTTCAAGTTAGCTGACCAACCTCAAGTAAACAACGAAGACGGCCCTATTTTAGGTACATTCAAAGCTTTGATGTTCTGAACTTTTGAACTGTCAGTGTAATAATCAAGACCGGTCGTCAGTTGCGAATTTCGCAAGTTCGCAACTGCCGACCGGTCTTGATTATTACACTGACGGTTCAAAAGTTCAGAACATCAAAGCTTTGATGTACTTGAAAGACAAATGCTTCTAACGGCTTGTTGAGGTTCAATTTCGACGTTCTTGACCTTTTACTTTTAGCAAGAATAGTTTTTTCATCCAATTTTTTTTTAATTATTAAACGTCTAAGCGGGGTAAAATTTAGCGATTCGTCGACAACGAAAAATACTAATCGATTTCTACGTGACCGATCGACAATCGATTAATCGTGACAGCCCTATTTCTGTATCAACTGATAAATATAATATCCATTATTCCTTCTTCCAACGTAACGTCAAAACCATTATTCTTTCATTTTTTTTCTTTTTATCTCAAAAATCTAGCTTATGACCCCTCATTGGAACGAGCTCACTGAGCTCGTTCCAATGAGAGGTCATAAGCTATTTTTTTACTCAAAAAATGAAAAACAAGAGTCATTCAAGAATTTTGTTTGCAAGTGTCGTCTTCCTTTAATGTTAGGTATTTATTTTATTTTATTTAATCTTATTTGTTTTACAAGGATTGGCGAACAAGTTATGCAACTTATATTAACGCCTCTCCTTGGCCCAGTGGCGTAGGTGTGTGGGATGACCTTCATAGTGGCAACTTCGTGGTCTAGCTCTTCTCGAATACTACGAAGGGATCTTTAGCCTGCACGGAATGTGTCTCTCTCCGCACAGAGGACAGCCATTTTACGTCCCCATCCGATAGGACGATACGCTGTGACAGCATCAACCCCACAATTGATGCTGACAGAGAGTGTTCGGACACCTCGAGAACTTTCCCCGACCGGGGATCGATCCCGGGACCTCTGGCATGAGAGACCAGCGCACTTATTCACTCGGCCACCACTCTAATGTTAGGTAAAGGGTTAACCTACTTGTCTTGAGTGTATAGTGAAATTTTCGAAATTTCAGTCCAGTAATTTAGCTTTAGAACTCGCCAGAGGCTTGATCTAGCAGATGACCGATAGGGAAAAACAGTTTCAATATCTTTTTCGTGGGGAACAAAGTTCGGGAAATTGTTTGTGTACCAAGTATAACATATGGTACAGAAGTGATATCTCTAAATCAAGCGGCTTTAAAGAGATTAGAGGGAGCGCTGTGACTCGGTGGTTACGGCATGGAACTTTAAACCGAGAGGTACACGGTTTGATCCCCGCCAGGGGTAACTGCGATGTGTTCTTGGGTAAGGCACTTAATCCCGATTGCCCACGTGGTGGTGCTGTGAACTAAGGGTAGTGCACGTCGACGGCGCACCTTTCTTCAACCAGTGGTAACCCTGCTTGTGTGGAGGTAGTACGTTTTGGAGTCTGACTGTTGGCCGTCGTTGCCCGGTGGTTCTCTCGGTGTACTACGGCTTTCTCCACCCGTAAAATTGTCCGACACGAGGTGACCCTGGCTGTCAAAAGTGATGTTAATCTCCAATAATTAAATAAAGAGCGTGAAAACCCTGCAGAATGATGCAGCCCGACGAATAACAGGGTCGGATAACGCCGCAGCACGGATTAAGGACAGGATAGACTTAATGAAACTTAACTATTTTGGTAAATCTCCCAGACAGCCGATGGTGTAAACTGATGTTCCAGGATATGTGGGATTTAAACACAAAGACAGGATGGGCCAAGTGAGGGAGTCAATAGAAAACTGCTCAATGGAGATCTTGGACTTAGAAGTAGGGACAAGATGGGTATAGAAAAAGTCGTCAGAGAAAGAGTCATGGCGCTGTGTACTAAGAGGTCCCGAGATCGATCGATCCCCGGTCGGGAAAGTTCTCGAGGTGTGCGAGCTCTCTCTGTCAGCATCAATTGTGGGGGTTGATGCTGTCACAGCGTACCGTCCTATCGTGAGGGGACGTAAAATGGCTGCCCTCTGTGGTGCGTAGAGATACACACTCCGTGCAGACTAAAGATCCCTTCGAAGTATTCGAGGAGAGCGAGGCCACGAAGTTGCAGCTACGAAGGTCATCCCACACACCTTCGCCATTGGGCCAAGGAGAGGCGTTAATATAAGTTGCATAACTTGTTCGCCAATCCTTGTAAAATGAATAAGATTAAGTAAAAAAAATAATAAAAGAGTCATGGAGGATTGTAACTTTAACCCTTTACCCAACATAACGGCCAAAAGCGGCCAGCGCTATTCTGAAAAATCGCCAATTAATTTTCATTATTTTTTCATTTTTTGTCTCAAAAACATAGGTTATGACCCCTCGTTGGAACGAGCTCGTCGAGCTCGTTCCAACGAGGGGTCATAACCTATGTTTTTGCGACAAAAAATGAAAAAAATTAGTTATTCAAGAATTTTTTTTGCAAGTGTCGTCTGCTTTTCATGTTAGATAAAGGGTTAAGAGGTCAAAGGGGGTAAAAGAAAACAGGTCTTTGGGTGGTCTGCGTGATATTTATTTATTTATTTATTTATTTATTTATTGGTGTTTAAGGTCACATACTTATGCACAATGGCTAATCGTGACCGTGACAGTTTTACGGGTGGAGGAAGCCTGAGTACCCGGAGAGAACCACCGAGCAACGACGAGCAGCTGTCAGCTCTCCAACATCGTAACTCTGAACTCTGTACCGCAGCACAGGCATGGTTAGATTGGTTGAAGACATGCGCACCATCGACGTGCAGTACGCCTCAGTACACAGCGTCATCGTGCCCCCATGTAGACAATCGGGGTGAAGCGTCTTGCCCAAGGACACAACGCGGTTGCCGCAGGTGGGATTCGAACCGAGGACCTCTCGGCTTGCAGCCTGCACCTCTACCAACTGAGCCACCGCGCCCCCGTCTGCGTGATAAAGATAAACCAGTTATGAACAGTACCTTTATTGCACCTTTGGAGGGTCACTGCTGTTCAAGTTGAGGTCGCGGTCGCTTGAGTTTTGGGAGAAAATTGGGAAAGACAGTGAAAGGGGAGGGGGGGGGGGGGAATGTGTAGTTTAGGCGTTGTGGAGACCCTAGAACACTTTCCATTGGAATGTCCAAACTACCACTCAAATAGAATAAAATTCACTGGGAGTATAATGGAGTTGTGAGAAGGGGGAATGAAGGTCGGATATGTTGTTAGTGGGTGACACAAATGAGAGGGTTGTATGCTTATCGGAGGGATTGAGAAGAAATTAGGCAGTTCGTCTCCGAGTGTTAGAAAGATAGAAGACGTGCGGGGATAGAAAGACATTTGGGAGCACAGAGTAAACAAGGTCTTCTCACTAGAGAACCGCGATAAATCAGCAGCCGGCCAAAAATGTTATTGTATATAGAATTTAAACCGGATTTGTCTCCATTCTGATGGATCAAGTTCCTACTGATAAAATTTTCCACCTATACTACGTCGCCCGCATGCCTTGATGATGTAGCTCGGATATCAGTCAGTCAGGATCATAGTTCAACACCTCAGGGCTTCTTTGAAATTTATTTGTGAATACAAACCATACAGATATAGTAGTCGTGAGGTAACTTCTTATTCAATCAACACGTTCCCATTCTCAAAATTGCACATGCTGGACCCCGCGGCCCCAATCGAGCACACCCCTGCCGTCAGTTTGTATGACCGATTTGTCTCTGTAACACAAGTCCAAGTATCAATTGAACCCGTTACCTAACACAAAAAGCAGGCGACACATCGTCGCCTGAGTGCTAGAATGTTCTATGTCCCATAGGGGACATAGAACCTTCTAGCACTCAGGCGACGACATGCCAAATTTTTTTTCGAATAACTGTTCACCTAACACGAAAAGTAGGCAACACTTGCGAACAAAATTTTCGAATAACTGTTTTTTTTTTCATTACTACGTAAAAACACAGCTTATGGCCCATCATTGGAACGGGCTCAACGAGGTCGTTCCAATAAAGGGTCATAAGCTATGTTTTTTGAAACAAAAAAAAATAAAATTAAATGATAATTTTTGTGAATAGCGCTGGCCGGATTTGGCCGTTACATTGGGTAAAGAGCTAGTCTGCCAATGCGAATCAACCTCTTAGACTCCTACTCAGACAAAAATGTCTCGACAGGAAATATTCTGAGGCGGGATGTATCGACCAGCTGCACCCCCACTCCCTCCGCGACATCCCTGGTGGTTGCGTGTGCACCGATTGTGGATGGTAAAAAAAATGTAGCACTGACAATAATGCATTTGACAGAAAAACTAAAGATTTTATATACGTCGCACTAATCGATTAATTTCTGTCAATTGAATTCGAGTCGACAGGAGTGCGACGTATATAACCATTAAATGCGAGTAGACGAACTTCAGACGAATCTTCGTGTCAGCCAGAAGAATCTAATTCCCAAACTTGAATTAGATCTATGTTGGCTACAGACGTCGCATCGCCGTCGACTTGAATTAAATGCAAATGATATGATAATGATATGCTAATCAGGAAAACACCGAAAATCGTGACGTAATTTACAGTTTTCAATAACGTTTGCAGTGGAATTGAATTCGAGTCGGCGGTGATGCGTCTTCTATAACCAACGCGGATCTAATTCGAATTTGGGAATTATTTTTCTTCCTTAGTTTGGGGTGGGGGTAGGGAGGCAGCCAACTAAGCTATATAGACACTATACTCGGTAATTTTCTTTCACAATATTAATCGTCATGTTACCCTATTAACCCTTTACCTAACATGAAAAGCAGACGACACTTGCAAAAAAAAATCTTGAATAACTAATTTTTTTCATTTTTTGTCTCAAAAACATAGGTTATGACCCCTCGTTGGAACGAGCTCGTCGAGCTCGTTCCAACGAGGGGTCATAACCTATGTTTTTGAGACAAGAAATGAAAATATTTTGAAAATTAACTGGCGATTTTTGAGAATAGCGCTGGCCGGTTTTGGCCGTTACGTTGGGTAAAGGGTTAAAGTACTCTCAATTGCAAACAAATGTCCCTGTACATGCAGGTAATACACAGCACTACACGGGTTAATCGATATGGTACGAGTACTAGCGGAGAAGGAGAGAACGAGATGCTGCAGGCCTCGAGTTTTATCCTTCCGCGATTGCATAAGTGCCATATCGATTAACCCATTCACACATGCGTGTCGTTCTGTGTTTATTACGCCTTCACGTCTATAAAAACAGTTATCAGAAGGACATTCAGGAGTCAGGAATTCATTTGACAACTATCAAAAAAGGAACATATTTTATCGTCACCCAAATTTGCGAGGGGAACCCGTGTTAATATTTCGTCCCTTGAGTTTCAATGTGCACTATTTGCCTAATGGCACCTAGAACACTTTGCAACTCAGGGGACGATTTCTAGCTATCGTTAGCGACTCAAATTGTAAATGCGGTTGCATGCTTTGTAAAAAATTCCATTTAAATTTCGCTTCAGTTTAAAAATAGTCCGTCAACGATTTCCGTTCCGCACATGTGTGTGGAACAGATTTCCATTTCCCGCATGGTTTAGTGTTGCTGTAGATGGGAATTTCATAGAAGAGGCGTGTAATAAAAACTTTATAAACCGTGCCATATGAAAGACAATCTCCAAATGAATTCAGATCGATGATGGAGCGTCCGTATAAATCAAATTAAGACATGGTATAAAGTTCTCCTCTAAGTGTACACAGTTAAAATATATGTATCTATAGATATCACATGAGATTTGTGTAGACTCAGACATTGTGAGTTGAGGCTGTGCGTCAGTTGAATTCGACTCGACGGTAGTGCGTCCGTATGTATCAAATGAAGATTTGACGGATTTCAGACATATCTAATTCGAGTGAACTCCAGTCGACGGTAGTGCGACGTATATAGCAGGTAGGGTTTAATCCCGAGAACGGGAATTCTCGGAGTTCCGGTTCCGAAAGCCGACCCCGATACCCGGGAAATCTACAGCACGGAACCGGGAATAATGCTTGGCATTGTTTGTGTATTGAGCTGAAGTTTTCTGAATTGAAACTTTGTAGGATTTCCACGCCTGAAATATTTACAGTCCTGATTCCTGATGAACCATTTTCAACAAATCACTGTAGCTCTCAACCAGTTCTGGAGGACACCCCACCTCCCACCTCCCTTTCAACAGCAAGATCTTATTCACCGGCCTCAAAGTTCAAACTCGTCTTCATTTTCAGAGTTACTAGTATCACTGTTCACTACCTCCTTCAACATCAACACCCTCTTTACTGCCATCTCCAGTCTCCTCTGCAGAGGGGACTGGTGACGGCAGTGAAGAGGGTGTTGATGTTAGAGAAGGTAGAGGTATTAATGCGAGTTATTCTGAAAATAAAGACGAGATTGAAGCGGGTTTGGGTTTTCATACTTATCTTAGGAAAAGAACGTTTCCGTTTGGAGATGGGAGATTGCCAATGAAATATGCTCATGATCATTAAAATAAATGTCATGTTATCCTCGTAAATTTGGTTGATATTACCCGTGAAATTTCCAGGGTTCCCATTTCTGAGAGTAATTTCATTCCCGTTCCCAGTCCCTAGAAAACCAGGGAATATATTAAACTCTAACAACAGGCCTTAGGTACAAATAACAAACAGTAATTTGATTACATAAACTTTTTCTCTTACCCAGACATCCGAAGAAAGCTACCGCGGTCAACACTAAATACATGGCTGAATGAGACGCTTGGACAGTACTGCTGAAGCAAAGACAGAAAGACTGAACAACGGTCGTAAGTTTATATACCGCCTATCAAATCAGACATTTTATCAGAAAAGTTGGGAGGACCGACTAACAAGATAAACGCGTTAGGCGATGCGCGTGCACATATCTCGGTTCTCTAGACAGCACGCGATGCTGACGTAGTAAAAAGATGATGTTATGAAACACGCCTATGTTTGAGGTTTGTGTGGTTTCATTCTAAAAGGAAATTTCTGGTCATCTTTTGTATCAACAAGCTAATTATATTTTTATATGAAAGAGAAGTGTTGATAAATTCAGCAATGATAAAACAATTCAGATGTCGCATCCCTGACACACAATAATATACGTGAACCGCTGTGTATTTTCCAGACAACAATTAAGCTGTAAGTGACGTAATTTTGCGACAGGTACAAATAAGATATCTCGCGCGATGCGATAATACCGTGTAGTTACGACAGGTGTAGTCGTATGTCAAATCAAATGGCATGCAGATAAGTGTGCATGCACGAACCACGAGCAAAACCCGGGAAGATATATTTATTCAAGATGTATTCAGCTAGAGGGTTTTGAATGGGAGAGGGGAGAGCTAGGCAAATTCCAATCACCTTACCCCGTCTGGTACACACCCTCATACACCTACACGCACCACACACAACATCGGTCTTGTTAACCGACGTTGTGGGGACTTGTTGAAGTTTTTTGGGGTTTTTTCTCGGTGACAAACATAACAAACAAGCCTCTCTGTGTTGTGTTCAACGGATCGATCCACAAATAACGGTCTGGTATTCGTCCAGGGATTGACCGCGGTCCGGACCAGACCACTTCAGATGTACCAGTACATAAATGAGCTGGATTGGTCCGTGGCGGTCCAAGGCGATCCAGTGGGGCATTGTAGTGTGTTAAGTTAAAGCTTGTTCGGGGCACGACGCTTATTTTTGTACTTTATTACACATCCATTAAACTTTTACCCTTTGAACCCTGGTGGTATCTTCCAAGTCAGTTCAACGGCAGCAATTGGAAGAGTCCATATTCATTATTTGGGGGTGGACCAATAAATAGTTTCGACGTGCAGCCTCGGCCAATGTTGCACGTTGACAATATTGATTGGTCTACCACACACGGGCACTGAGCACCCATCCTACTTAATGAAATTATGACGTATCATGTTCCTGGACGGAAAAAGTTAAACCCTTGTATTTAACGGAATCGCCGCTAAGACATAAATGTTTCTGTATTTAAATGATGATGTACAAGCCGGAACTTTTTCCCCGTACCATTTAGAATAGTTCCCTTTCCCGTTGAGTCATTAGTTACGCTTTGAAAAGTTTCCAAATTTCGTTATAAATTATCGATTGTCTGTCGCGTGGAGTGAAAATGAAAACGTCCGAATCAAAATAAAGTCGGTTCACAGAAAAATAAGTTAACCAAAAATGAGATAATATTAAAAATGGTTAGGCATGAATAGCCACCAAGCCAGAAAATAAGCAGACTGACATCTGCAAAATGAGGTCCCCAGAGGATGAATTTAGTGATGCTACCCTGCACAGCAGGGTAGCATCACTAAATTTACCCTCTGTGAACCTCAATCTTCTGGGGACCTCATTCTACAAATGTCAGACGCCTTATTTTTAGGCATGAAAGGCCACCAGGCGATGAGAAACCGCTCTACGAATGTCAACTCGCGAAAAGATAACGAATGTAATTTATACTGGTTCCCTAAAGGTTGTTTTGATTTTTTATCGATCCATTTGATCAGTACCGCTTCAAACAAATTAAACAGACTTATTTTATTTAAATGAATTTTAATGCACAGGATGTGTAATAAACACAGAACGCGATGTGTGTTGGAATCGGTGGGTGTTTTACACAACGAGTTGGAATGGCGTACTCATATTTCGCGAGAGCCCACGTCTGTGAAATAACATGGAGATTAGTTCTGGCAGCTTTCTTCAATCCTCGAAGTCTACGATGCAGTTGTGTCAGATTGGGTACGCCTGCCCGTTACGAGTGAATGGATAAATGATAAAATATACCGCCCCTTGAGTGCACACGACGCCATCTGCAATGTTTCAGCATTGCAGACGGCGCCTTCTTGCATTCAACAGGAGAAGATATTATTATTATTTAGTTAGCTATTGGTGTTTAAGATCATATACTTATGTTCAATGGCTAATCATGACTGTGACAGTTTTGCGGGTGGAGGAAGCCGGAGTACCCGGAAAGAACCACCTAGCAACGACGAGCAGCTGCCAGCTCCCCAACATCGTAACTCCGCACTGAAGCACAGGCAGGGTTAGATTGGTTGAAGACATGCGTACCATCGACGTGCAGTACGCCTTAGTACACGGCGTCACCGTGCACCCATGTGGACAATCGGAGTTAAGTGCCTCGCCCAGGGACACAACGCGGGAGTCCGAATTGATCACTTAGACGGTCACCCATACAATGATTAACCGGGCTCGACGTTGCTTAATTTCGGTGATCTGACGAGAACCGGTTACCGCAACGCCACCGCGCCCCCAGGAGAAGATATAAAATTCTCTTGTTAATACAGAGTCATAATGCCTTAAATAATTCTTCATTTTGCTGACAATTTATTAACCCTTTATCTAACGTAACGGCCAAAACCGACCAGCGCTATTCTCAAAAATCACCAATTAATTTACTTTATTTTTTTCATTTTTTGTCCCAAAAACATAGGTTATGACCCCTCGTTGGAACGAGCTCGTCGAGCTCGTTCCAACGAGGGGTCATAACCTATGTTTTTGAGACAAAAAATGAAAAAAATTCGTCATTCAAGAATTGTTTTTGCAAGTGTCGTCTGCTTTTCAGGTTAGGTAAAGGGTTAAACAAGTCATGTCTGATATTTATTAAAAATCTGCAGCGCCATCTACCATCAAATAGATACACGGAAATCGTCAAAATGCCATATATTCCTTACAAACAAAAACACAGTAGTGGCCCGCCTTGGACGGATCCAGTGGGAAAAAATGAATCGCTTACCGAAAACCTGGCTGAATCGAACTGACAATTTTTTAGGCTTTTCCCTCTGGAAAAGACTATTGTTTTTCTACGGATTATTATTATTTTTTTTTTTTTTTTCCAGACATTTTTTTCCGTACGATGCAGAAGCCATTTTCGAACAGATTTTCAGGAAATTTTGCACACGCATAGAGGGGCACAAAATCTAAAAATGTACCGAAGCGGAATTTTCGATTTAACCCTTATTTCGTCAGAATTGGCAAAAAACTGCCAAAATTGGGGTTTATCGGCACTTTCTCGAAACACGTCTTGTAGATTTTTCTTCATACATTCGTCATTGCTAGATCTGTCTATGACACGCCCCTTGATACACACGACATATCAGGCGATGCATATGGTAACCCTCCACAGGCTGCCAAACATCGAAATTTTGATGAAATAGGCCGGTTTCAGGCCCCCACTGCACCCAAACAATACACGAGATATAAACATAACTTCCTTTATTGGGAGTGGAATTTACCGAGGATCATTTTTGTCAGTAATAAGTGTGTTCAAAAAACCAAGCGTTAACCCGTTTTGGGCTGGTTATTGTAGATTTTCAAGAAAAATTTGTCACTCCCAGGCCTTGGTGTGACAATAGAAGTTGCATGGACAAAATACTGCGGTGAGCATTTGTTAACCCTCCACGGGCTGCTAAAAGTCAAAATTTTGATAAAATGGGCTGTTTTTGGACGCCAACAGCACCCACTTGGTGTACTACCGAGAAAGGTTCCTTCTTTTATCGGACGCAAAATTGATGGGGAAACATTTTTGATAGTGGTAAGGGTATTCAAAAGTCGAAGTCTGGACTGGTTAAAGAGAGATACCCCTTAAAAGCTTAAAATTCCCGTTTTTTGTGGATATCTCTAAAAGCAACTTGTAGGTTTTCATGAAAAAATGACTATTCGCAGGTCTTTGTGTGACATTACAAGTTGCATGGACAAAATATTCCGGTGACCATTTATTAACCCTCTACAGGCTGCTAAGCCTAGTCATTTTGTTGAAATAGGCTGTTTTCAGACGCACACAGCACCCAATGCATACCCGAGAGATAAACATAATCTACTTTGTTGGAAGTGGAATTCACCGAGGACCAAATTTGTTAGTAATAAGGGTATTCAAAAAGCCATGCATTAACCCCTTTTGGGGTGGTTAATAACAATACCCATCAAAAGCTTAAAAATCATGTTTTCCCTGAATTTCTTTACAAACTTCTCGTAGAGTTTCAAGAGGCAATGGCCGTTGATAAGTCTTAGAGTCACATTACCAGTTGCATGGATAACATATTCAGATAAGCATTTGTTAACCCTCCATGGGCTGCTAATTGTCAAATTTTCGACAAAAAAAATAGTCTGTTTTTGGACACCAACAACATCAAATCGGAATGCTGCAGAGAAACATAACTTCTTTTATCGGACGCAAAACTGATAGGGAAACTTTTTAGTAAGTAGTAAGGGTATTCAAAAATTGAGGTCTTATCCCATTTTCGCCCGGTTAAGGAGATGTACCCCTTAAAAGCTTAAAATTCCCTTTTTCTGTGGATTTCTCCAACAAATCTCGTAAGTATTCAAGAGAAATTGACCTTTGCAGGTCTTGGCGGGACATTACAAGTTGCATGAAGAAAAGATTCCGGTAAGCGTTTGTTAACCCTCCAGAGACAGCAAATTTTGGGAAAATGGGCTGTACTTGGCCACCCATTACACCCAATGTGTACCTGCGAGATGAACATAACCACCTTCATTGGAAGTGGGATTCACCAAGGATCATTTTTGTAAGTAATGAAGGTATTCATAAAACCAAGCATTAACCCGTTTAGAACTGGTTACAGGTTGATACCCCTCAAAAGGTTAAAAATTTCTCTAAAAACATCACGTAGATTTTCAAGAAAAATTGGCCATCTCAGATCTTAGTGTGAAATACAAGATGCATGTACAAAATATTACAGTAAGCATTTGTTAACCCTATGCTGGTTCTCAAACATCAAAATGTTGAAAAAGTGGGCTGTGTTTGCATACCCGCAGCACCCAAAGTTAAGAGGAGAAATCAACATAAGTGGAAGTAGAATTCACTGAGAATTATTTTTATAAGTAATAAGCGTATTAAAAAAACAACCCTTGACCCGTTTTGGGCTGGATAAACAATTATACCCATCAACAGCTTAAAATTCATGTTCTCCCTGGATTTCTCTGAAAATATCTCATACATTTTTAAGTAAAAATGGCCATTCACAGTTTTTGGTGTGAAATTACAAGTTGCATGAATAAATATTCCTGTTACCACTTGTTAACCCTTAACAAGCTGCCAGACATCAATATTTTGGATACATTTGAGATAAAACGGACCATTTTCAAATAGATACAGCACTCAGTGGGTATGTGTCAAACAAACATAACTCCCTTTGTCGGTCATTAATTTGTTGGACGACGATATTGATATTAACCTTCTCCATCGTTAATGATGGTTTTTACCTAAACAATTTGTTTATCAAACTGAGTCATTTGAGACTTCTATACTCACCTTTTCATGACATCAATGAAGGAACTTCAGTGAGACAGTCAAAAGCAATTCATCATACACTGTGGGGTCATGACAAATCATGGAATCTCATCGGGAAAAGCCATGATTCTCCAGAATCATAAAGTCTAGTTTTTAAATTTTTTTAGATCGGACCAACCACGGCGGTCCAGTACACTCCGTATCACCTTCGTGCTGTGCACAATAGGCGTTGGCAGCATCCCCCATGTAGCCCGTGGGCGTACCCTTTATTAACCTTGAGCACTATTTTTTTTCAAATGTGTTTACTGCATGACCCGTGGGCCTCAAAACTCGATTGGTTTCGTGTGCAGAAATACCTGTGCGACAACGCCAATCGGAAAAAAACACGGTCAAGGGGACACAACTCTTCACGATAAACTCAATTTGATCATTTATTTTCAGCAGCTCCACTTTATTTGTGTGACAGATTTGCGTGAAACAGTTTGCCGGAGCAGCTAGGGAGTGGTTGGACCGGTGAGGTGGGTGGGGGATCGGAATGGAAGCCCTCTGCTTTGCAAGATTTCTTTTGTTTTCAATTTATTTGTGAAACTGGGAGGGCCTTATCAAGCTGCGTTTCCTCCTTCCCCCCACTCCCCCACTACCATCATGCTGAATGAATAATAGGTGACCTCTATACGGAGACTATTGTTATTCTCGATGGGTATCTGGGTGGGAAATCTCAACCGAGGGGCAAGATATTTGAGCCGGACATGAGGCTTGCCGAGTGTCCGGCTCAAAGATATTGCACCGAAGGTGAGATTTACCCGTCCCACCCAGATACCCATCGAGGATGATTTTTCTCCCACCATTTTAGGTATGCGACGCCTTTAATAACAAAATACCATATTTTGTAACAAAAATCATTCTTAGTGCGTTCATTCTAGGAGAAAACCAATAAGATATTTGGAAAGCTTGTCGAGAAGTATGGTATATACCAAAATGTATATACTTCAAAACACGCAGTCTAGAATCACACGTTGAGGAACTTGAGGGTTAATGCACTGAAGCGACCTCAAATGAAATCGACATGTCTGCACACGTCATTTCCAGACCATTGCTTTATTTTGACAGGGCGTAATCCATTTTGTTTGTTTATAAATGTGAAGACGTGATTTGCGATGACTAACTAGTTTCGGCGCCAGTTATATATGCAAATCGGTTGGTCACGTGGCTGGGGTGAGATAGCTGTCACGTGGGTGGGGCGAGACACGCATATCTCTCCCAGCTGTCTCACACGACTTTATGACTCATTACTTTAGTGGTGGGAGAAATGCACACTCGCTCAATCTGAATGTGTCTTCATAAAATGAGAGAACACAAACTCGTCATCATAGAGACCGTGGCACGAAATTTCTTACTTCGGCCAACTTTGGTGCTAACACACCATTGGGCGTTTTGTCGAGTGTTCGGCAGACCGGCGGTCGGACATCTGCTGATTCGTGAGGTACAGGCTCTTAACCCTTTGGACCGGAAAGACCCCTTTATGGGTCCATAAATATTACACGTCATGACTACATTAGGCAGGATTGCTGCTCCGCCAGTATACTCCCTAGACCAATTAATATTGTCAACGTGACGCCCAAAGGCTGTGTCTTGAAAATATTTATTGATCTATACCCAAATAATAAATATGTCCTTTACCAATTGTTGTCATTGGACTGACATGGGAGATACCATTAGGGTTCAGAGGGTTAAACCTTTACCTTACAATAACATCCTGACAGTGCTATTAAAAAGCGCCTCTGATATGTTTATTTTATTTTATTTCATTTTTGTTTTGTTTTTTGTGTTGTTTTTTTTTTTTTTTGTTTCAGAAACGTAGCTTGTGACCCCTCGTTGGAACGAACTCCTCGAACGCGTTCTAAAAAGCTCTGAAACATTCATTCACCCTTTTGATTGCGTGGCTGACAATACTGATCATTGTAAGCGATTTAAGGAAAACTAACTCCTCTTAATTCCACATAAAGACTGAAATTGCGAAATGTTAGCGAATTTGTATCATCGATGTGCGCATGATTTCACAAACTTCCGGCATTTTTCTGTAGAGTAGTATAAAAATACAGAAGCTGACTTTTTACAATTTTTTCCTTATCAATTCGACTATTAACCCTTTACCTAACGTAACGGCCAAAACCGGCCAGTGCTATTATCAAAAGTCGCCAATTAATTTTCATTATTTTTTCATTTTTTGTCTCAAAAACATAGGTTATGACCCTTCGTTGGAACGAGCTCGTCGAGCTCGTTCCAACGAGGGGTCATAACCTATGTTTTTGAGACAAAAAATGAAAAAAAATTAGTTTTTCAAGAATTTTTTTTGCAAGTGTCGTCTGCTTTCCATGTTAGGTAAAGGGTTAACCCTTTGAGACTTTAATTATCCTGACGTCCAAGCGTCACTGGGAATTCAGTTTCTTCAACGTTTTTTTTTCAAAATGCGACGTCAACGTCGGAAAGTACATAAAGGATCTCAAACGAGTGATGTTTGGATATAAGATTTTTGAAACGAGTTTGATGAATTTAGTTTAAACAATATTTATTTGAAATTATGTTATTTGTATACAGTACGCAACAGGTACAAAGAAGAACAAGCAACACAATATACAGCAGTACACAAAATAACAAAGGTAAACGAAGATAGATCGCCCTATATGAGAGGGATTCGACGGAAAGCTATCAGCTTATGTAAGTCGTCGCCCTCACCTTTAGACGAGTTGTGAATCGAATTCATCAAACGAGTTTCAAAAAATCTTATATCCAAACAACACAAGTTAAAGATTCTGTATATCACATGAATTTTCGAATGTTTTTTACACTTTTTATTTAATTCATTGTCGCTAAATTCTCCCAAACAACCGACAATCAGTTCGTTGGCTCAGACGCTTCACACCATGACGTCATGAATGCGCTTTACTTGCACCTGTTGTCGTAATTGACGTCATGTGAACTACGCACAAGAATACAATGCTGCTGCTGCTGCTGCTGCTGCTGCTGCTATGGGACCAGGCGCCGATTAGACACTAGTTGATAATCAGGAAATAAGACATGGGTTGTTGCGTCGATATTAACGACGTTTCATGTGATATAAATAAATAGACAATAGTTCACTGCTTGGGGTAACGTCCGATGTTTATTCTCGAGTGGGATGCGGGAGGTTATCTTCACGAGGCGCTAGCCTCGTGAAAATAATCCCCACATCCCACGAGAGAATAAACATCGTACGTTACTCCAAGCAGTGAACTATTGTGTTTATTATATTTCCCTGATAATATCTGCAACACAAATACCCCTCTTGCATCATCCAGGAGCTGTTTCAAAAAGGTCGCTCAATTAGATTTGACGGTTAGAAAAATCGGCGCATGAACACAAAAACATGAATGAATGAACTGATAATATGACGTCATCAGAAAGGAATGTAATGA
Organism: Pictodentalium vernedei; assembly: GCA_031216915.1. NCBI lineage: Eukaryota > Metazoa > Mollusca > Scaphopoda > Dentaliida > Dentaliidae > Pictodentalium > Pictodentalium vernedei. Next base: position 59,708,787 of record CM062294.1, on the reverse strand, counting down.
CGCTCGTTTTCAAATGGAATTTCAAGTGACGGGAGATATGAACTTATGAAGGAAATCAACACATTTTAAAGAAATAATTCAATCAATCACCATGAATGAGTAGTCATGTTCAACTTCTTATAACTTTGTGTGGATGTGTACATAGTTATTGTTCGCTGTCAGTTGGAATATCGAGAAGAATATTTGTCGAAGTGGATTGGGTGTTATCGCTGGATTTCAAGGCGGAACAACTGCAATGGTAAAAGTAGTCCGTCATGACTGGGAGTAAGTAGGATATCGCCGTGGGAGTTGACTAACACTTTCGAGGTCGTGGAAGTAGGATATGGTTTTTATTTACAAAGGAAAACGCTGTAGAAATATAATAACAAGATATTTTTCACATTAATGATTATCTGGTTGAAGGTTAAATTATTTTTGGTGGTCTGAATTTCTTGTGTTCAAACTTGTTTTATTACAAATTATTGGAGAGTGCCCACAGGCACTCTCCAATAATTTATAATAAAACAAATTTATATAAATAAAATATAATTTGTCTTCGACTGAATATGAAATATAAGCAAGGAAGGTGTTGGTTTTTGCTCTGGTATCCTCATTTTTTGAAAGCCCTGATAGTGGCTTCTAGCACTCAACCAGTCATGGCAGCAGGATTATATTAGTGTTTTAAGCAGTGATAACATTTGGCTCAGAGGTTATCATTGAGCACTATTTGGGAGAAAATAGGAATTTGAGGTTAAAACATTAAAAAATCGAAAAGTAAAAACAAAACAAATAACCACAAAGTGGTTATCAACGTTCTGTTTGATTTCGTACGTCATGAGACGTACACAAGTATCGAAGGGTTAATCTCTGTTGTAACCCCTCATCAAAATAAGAAAACGGCGTTTTCACCATCTTTTGTTGTTCTGAAACTTTTTTCCTGTTTGTTATGTCATCAGCGTACACATTGTGGCATATAATACAGATACTCTCCTTTCCATTAAAATAAAAGTCTGGATGGAGAAATTTGCCATTTTTCCAGGAAAGAATAAAAACTTACACATTCGTTAAACGAAGAGCCAAAGTGGACGTTCAGTGTTGGGACGTGGGATACTATTAGTTACCCCGTGTCTGATCACGTGGTACGGGTTTTTACCTGCCCGAAGCCAGCCGTATCCCATGAGGCCTTCGGCCTCATGGGATACGGCTGGCTTCGGGCAGGTAAAAACCCGTACCACGTGATCAGACACGGGGTAACGAATTTATCTATTGACTTTCCGTTTTAGAAGTACAATCTATTTCATGTGTGAACACACACAGCATGAGATCATTTATCTTCCATTGTTGAGCCATACAGGTTTCTGTGGAATTTTTGTGCAAAAGAGTTTTTGTGAAAATATGCCGATATGACTAGTATAAAAAAATTATTGAATTTCTTTTTTTCTTTTTTGTCTCAAAAACATAGCTTATGAACCCCACATTGGAGGGTACTCGACAAGCTCATTCCAATAAGGGGTCATGAGCTATATTTTGGAGATAAAAAATTAAAATATAATACATGTACACTGTAAAACTGGAATGACGCGTCTTCTACGGGGTATGGACAATTTGTAGATTTCGGAACGAGGCTTCCGCGGGTATGGGAAATTTGTCAGTGGCTGGGCGGACGTATCGTGGGTTTCAATGAATATGGTCTCATACCACGTATCTATCAACCAATCAGATCAAAAAATTCACTTTAGTCAATAGATAATGTTGAATATTCTTAATGGCAGATTATATGTGAACAAGTTGCTTCTAATTAGCTTGCCATAAAAAAGCCAAGATTCATTTTGTTACTTTTAATAAACGAACGACATTCGCTAAACGAAGAGCCACAGTGGACAATAGAGTTGGGAGGTAGGATACTGATGAATATTCTTAATGAGGGATTATCTGTGAAATAGTTGCTTCTACTTAGTTTGCCATAAAAAGCCAAGATTCCTCCTGCTACTTTTAATAAACGAGCGAAAACAACAGACAGCTCCGAGAGCTGTCTGTTGTTTTCGTTTATTAAAAATAACAAAACGAAACTAGTCTTTTTTCTACTGATGTAGGGAGTTTTCACAACATCTACTTGCTTCTTAATTTGGACCTTCCTAATAATTTCAAGGGAGATAACTTTATCGAAAGTCGATTTTCATCACGATAGAAGTTAGGGGTGGACTTGCCCAAACAGCCGACTCGTTGTCGTTTAATACTTCACTTGAGAGTAGGCTGGCATCATTTACTGTTGTAACAAGGTTCAATATATACAACATGAGGAGGCGTAAGACTCCATTCGATTCAAAATAATCTCCCCGATACGATTTCGGATTCGATTCGACCCAAAATTGGAGATTTGCAGTCACCTACAATAACCACATATGCTTGGAAATGGAATCGAATGCAACAGACAACCAATTATCTGTTTACCTAACATGAAAAGCAGACGACACTTGTCCACAATCCATTTTCATTTTTTGCGTCAAAACATATTTATGACCCCTCCTTGAAACGTGCTCGATGAGATCGTTCCAATAAGGGGTCATAACCTATGTTTTAAACGAAAAATGAAAAAATAATAAAAACTGAATGTCAATTTTTGTTAATAACGCTGGCCATTACGCTGGGTAAAGGTTTATACCCCTGAATCAATTATGGGCGGTGGCAAAACACCCTGCATTTCTGGGCATTCTGGGAAAATGTCAGTCTGCAGCATTCTTCCTTCCTATAAAGTACATGCAGAACTCTCAGATTGGACACCCGTCCATACCCTATCCCCTGCTAATCACACTTCCTCGTAACACACCTGGATGAGGTCGATGTGACAAATTCAGTTTTAGTTCAAGCGAAATTCTTAGAACTTCCCGATTGATAAGTTGCCAGTCACGAAAAGAAAGATAAAGTTATTGTTAAATGTTTCCGGGATTTTGTCTCTCCTTTTCTGCAAATACTAACTTCTCAATTCCGAGTTTGAATTCACTGACTCTTTCTGTAGGATTTCAAGCTGTTTTCTTTCTCAAACTTACCTTACTTGCATAATAATGATAATAACGCGTTGGTGGGTCGCTGGTTTGTCGTGGTTCTCAGGTGAGAAGGCATTGATTAACCCTGAAGCCCTAAATGATTCATTATCTTCCTCTTTCTCTTCTCTCCTTCCAGCACCGGACAAGAAATGTTTGACATCCCGTACCTCATTATTCACCATCTCGCCGATAAGCATACTAACTCTCTTCTTTGTGTCACCCAATACCAACACATCCCTTTACTAACATGAAAAGCAGACGACACTTGCAAACAAAATTCTTGAATAAATAATTGATTTCATTTTTGTCTCAAAAACATAGGTTATGACCCCTCGTTGGAACGAGCTCGTTCCAAAGAGGGGTCATAACCTATGTTTTTGAGACACAAAATGAAAAAATAATGAAAATTAATTGGCGATTTTTGTGAATAGCGCTGGCCGTTTTTGGTCGTTACGTTGAATAAAGGGATATCCTACATTCTCCCATCCCACTTCTCCATTATACTTCCAGTAAATCTTATTCTGTCTTAATACTGACATTTTGGACATTCTAGTTGGTGTTCCAGGCTCTCCACCATTTCAAATTACATATATGGCCCACCTTTTCACTGTCTTTCCGAATTTCCCTAAAGATCCAGCTACTGTGACCTCAGCTTAAACAGCAATGACACCCTCCTTCTCCCCAAAGGTGCCATCAAGGTGCTCGTCAAAACATGGCGTCTCTTTATCACATAGGCCAACCAAAGACCTATTAACTATGACTGCCCCCCCCCCCCACCTCCCTGCCCGTCAATTTCGGTCACGATTCTCAATGACTTCCTCTGACTCTCTGGCGTTTTATTTACCTCGGTTCTCCCCACTTTTTAGTCAGTGGTCTCCTTTGATTATTTCTCTATTAACTCTACCATTTGCTCAATACCCCCCCCCCCCCTTCTTTTGTATTTAAATTCCAAATATTTTGGAACATTACTTTACACCATCGGCTGTCGGGGGGGGGGGGGGGGGGACCAACAATAAACAGTCGGTGAAGTGATTTATGAGCAAATTTACATCTATAGAGACAATGCGTTCCAGGCGTGTCGGGGAGGTACGCCAAGTGGCGCGGGTTATTACAGAGCATGTTTCGCCCCAACGGAGACAATTTTGAAAATTGAGTTTTAAGGAGACCTCTGTGGTAGTATCTGGGGAAATATTGTGTGAAATTTAGAATTTAACATAAAAGCACGTTTGCACTATTGTATGTGAAAAATTACATACCAAAGGGATTGATAAAAATGATAGACATATTTCCTGTCTCACATAGAGTACGTGGAGAGTGTATTATCACTAAAACACCCGCAGAGTGGAGATTCCACCCGAGCAATAATTGCAAATTTGTTGCGAATCTTAACAATCAAAAGCAAAGTTCCAGCCAATGGACCTCCGGGTTGAACCGGGAGGTCTGTTGGCTGAAACATTGCTTACGTTTTCTGTCCATATGTACGGAATTTGAAAGTGATACTTTGGGTGATTACTCCACTCCACGGTTGATTTAGTTACAATCCACTCTCCGCGTACTGTATGCATTATACCTATATGCGAAATTATGTTAATATGTGATTCTGGCAGATGTTAACAAATATTCTGGCAGGTGCAGTCAGGTGTGATATATATTTCCAGTAACTCCACAACTGGTTTCTATGAAACGTATAGCCACCAGCCAAGGCTATAAAATAGTTTTGAAGTAGTGCCTACGTAACACATAAAAATTGATTTCCAAGTGGCACGAGCCGGCTTTCGTACGTTTCAGAGAAACTACATACAAACGAGCACATTTATGCTTTAAAACAACTTACGCCTAAGCCACAGTGAGTAGAATGTATTGGTATGTGAGGACGCGCCATTTTATCAAAATTTCCAAATCACAAATGGGAGATAGACTGTCAAGTGGAACTTTGTGAGGAGGTACTTCCTGTGGCTTCGCTCCTGCGTTTCGTCAGACTAGCTTTTGTATACCCACGGAACATGAAGATATTTAGCGGCTGGTTGTGCACCAGTTGTCTCCATTTTGGCATGTTTACCCTTGACTTGGGGAAGGCGGTGGACTTCAACTCTTTTGGCGCGACAGGCGACAAAAGTCGACAGACGGCAGACCGCGGAAAGGTACTGCATGCAGTAGTCACTTTAGCCAACTGTGTGTGTCCATTTCTAAGTGCTTTTAACCCTATACCCAACGAGTTCGTTCCAACCAGGGGTCACATGATATGGTTTTGTTGAATTTTTTTGAAACATAATATTTTTTCAGATGATGAAGTTGCACAGTTCGTGGGCGGATGCGGTCGTTTCGTTGAGTAAAGAGTTAAACAAAGATACGTATTCCTATGTTTCATGCACCATTTATGTCCTATCCACGAACAACGATATCGTACTTTGAAAGTATAAAGGTGCCATTTAAATATATACAAAAAATCACGTGTGACAGATCGATACGAAAACAGAAAAATCTAATTGAAAGTTGTGTCCAAATTTCTTTGTATTTTTAAGAAATTCTGTCCGCGATAATTGCTTCGAAGTCAAAACCTGAGTATTCCGCTCCACATTTTTCCAGGTATTTCCAAAAACGACATGCCATACATTCTCTTCAAATGCAAATATTCTGTAACCTGGTTATCTAACCCATAACATGTATTAAATTTCCCAAATTCACAAAAAAACATACAACACTATCTGACTAAGTAGAAATAAACAATCTAAATGTTGGTGGAATAATTTATTGTCAAAGGCAAGACTTCAGCCTGCAAAATTGCATGAAAAAATGCCGAAACTAGTTATTTTCAGCCACCCAGCAGCCCCAAACGCAGAATTTTTCTAACACCCCCCCCCCCCCCCCGCCCCCCTGCCTACCTCTGGAGCATAGCATCCCCTGAAAGGCAAAAAAAAATTATATGTTTCAGTTTTATTTTGTAGTTATTATTCATTTATTTATTGATGTTTTAAGGTCACATATTTATGCACAATGGCTAATCATGACCGTGACAGTTTTACGGGTGGAGGAAGCCGGAGTACCCGGAGAGAACCACCGAGCAACGACGAGCAGCTGCCAGCTCTCCAACATCGTAACTCCACACTGCAGCACAGACAGGGTTAGATTGGTTGAAGACATGCGAACCATCGACGTGCAGTACGCCTTAGTACACGGCGTCATCGTGCCTTCACGCGGGCAATGGAGATGAAGTGTCTTGCCCAAGGACACAACGCGATTGCCGCAGGGATTCGAACCGAGGACCTCACGGCTTGCAGCCTGCACCTCTACCAACTGAGCCACCGCGCTCCCAATATTTTGTAGTTACATGTCTGTTAACAAACCCGTGTAAAAATTAAATTTAAAAAAAATAACCAAATTTTCGAAGCCACTGTTTCCCATAATTCATCTGGTAATTTACCCCTATGTATCAGACTCCAACTTTGGCATCAAAACTTCAAATTCTCTTGTCCAACAAAAAGCCTAATGCGATCATATATCTGATACTAAAAACATATCTCTATTTTACGTGGCTTTGGTTTCAACATATGCACTATGTTTAAAATTTCACAATAGTGTGAAACTGTAGAGCGGAACCTTAGTTCTTTCGATGGACCCATGATGTCAGGTGGAAAAATGGTCAGTCAGCAAAAATCCTTATGGAACACTTGTTTAGGGTTTAATTCCGGGGACGGGAATTTCCAGGCTCCCGGTTCCGAAAGCCGGCCCGATACCCGGGAAATCTACACCACGGAACCGGGAATGAAGCGTGGCACTGTTTGTGAATTAAACTGAAGTTTTCTGAATTGAAACTTTGTAGGATTTCGTCAGCCCTTCCATTTCTGAAATGTGTACAGACCAAATTCCTGACGAACCATTTTCAACAAATCACTAGTTCTGGAGGACACCCCTCCCTTTCAACAGCAAGATCTTATTCACCCGCTTTAAAGTTCAAACTCGTCTTCATTTTCAAAATTACTGGTGTCGCTGCTCACTACCGCCTCCAACATCAACACCCTCTTCACTGTCGTCACCAGTCTCCTCTGCTTACAGCAGAGGAGACTGGTGACGGCAGTAAAGAGAGTGTTTATGTTGGATAAGGTGGAGGTGATAATGCGAGTTATTCTGAAAATAAAAACGAGATTGAAGCAGGTTTGTGTTTTCATACTTATCTTAGGAAAAGCACTTTTCCATTTGGAGATGAGAGAGTGCCAATGAAATATGCTCATGATCATTAAAGTAAATGCGTCATGTAACCCTCGTAAATTTGCTTGATATTACCCGGGAAATTTCCCGGTTCCCGGGTCAGATAATAATTTCATTCCCGTTTCCGGTCCTAGAAAACCAGGGAATATATTAAACCCTACACGTGTTCCGTATGGGTTCGTAAATATGGAACTGGACATAAGTAATAATACGTACAATAAAACATTGTAGGTTTCTAAGGATATGATCTACCAATAAATTTTATTGTCGTAAAATAAACATGGTTATACATATTTCAAACAAAAAAACAGCGCCTTTCATTTGTGAGAGAAATTTCCTCTTGGCACTTATGGTTTGGCAGTAGAAGGTTTCTTGGTGCCACAAGGAGGCAACACGTTCCTCTCCCAATCACATGTTTGTATAACCGCATCGAATATCAGAGCTGAAAAATAAAAATGACTGTGGTAAAGTGGAGATCGTCTCATTATATCAGCAAACAAAATACCAGTGCCTTCCAAATCAGTTACCAAAAATACCAGTAACCATAATGTCAATTACCATTTTATCTACGGTTTAATCCCGGAAACGGGAATTCCCAAGTTCCCGGTTCGAAAGCCGGTCCCGATACCCGGGAAATCTACAACATGGAACCGGGAATGAAGCGTGGCACTGTTTGTGTATTGAACTGAAGTTTTCTGAATTGAAACTTTGTAGGATTTCGTCAGCCCTTCCACGCCTGAATTTTTTAGTCCTGATTCCTGACGAACCATCTTTTACAAATCACTGTAACTCTCAACTAGTTCTGGAGGACCCCCTCCCCACCCCACCTATCAACAGCAAGATCTTATTCATCCACTTCAAAGATCAAACTCTGCTTCACTTTCTGACTATTCACTACCTCCTCCAACATCAACACCATCTCCACAGCCGTCACCAGTCTCCCCTGCTTAAAGCAGAAGAAACTGGTGACGGCAGTAAAAAGGGTGTTGATGTAGGGGAAGGAATTTGCCTAATGGCACCTAGAACACTTTGAAACTCAGGGGACGATTTCTAGCTATCGTTAGCGACTCAAATTGTAAATGCGGTTGCACGCTTTGTAAAAGATTCCAGTGAAATTTCGCTTCAGTTTAAAAATAATCCGTCAACGATTTCCGTTCCGCACATGTGTGTGGAACAGATTTTCATTTCCCGCATGCTTTTGTGTTGCTGTAGGATTTAGTCAGCCTTTCCACACCTGATATTTTTACAGTCCTGATTCCCGACGAAACATTTTCAACAAATCACTGTAGATCTCAACCAGTTCTGCAGGACACCGCATCTCCCTTTCAACAGCAAGATCTTATTCACCGGCTTCAAAGTTCTAACTCGTCTTCATTTTCAGAGTTACTAGTATCACTGTTCACTACCTCCTTTAACATCAACACCATCTTCACTGCCATCACCAGTCTCCTCTGCTGAAAGCAGAGGAGACTGGTGACGGCAGTGAAGAGGGTGTTGATGATAGAGAAGGTAGAGGTATTAATGCGAGTTATTCTGAAAATAAAGACGAGATTGAAGAGGGTTTGGTTTTTCATACTTATGTTAGGACAAGAACTTTTCCGTTTAGAGATGGCAAACTGTCAAAGACATATGCTCGTTATCATTAAAATAAACGCGCCATGTTACCTTCGTAAATTTGCTTGAAATTTCCCGGTACCCGGTTCTGAGAGTAATTTCATTCCCGTTCCCGGTTCCTAGAAAACCAGGGAATATATTAAATCCTAGTACATACCCGAATCTACAAAGAAACAACTACCACACACAGAATGCTCGGTGTGGCGGTGGACAGGGTACTGGTGGCTTTTCTCGCCCGTTTGCTTCCTCTCGTTTGCAGCTGCTAGACGTGGGGATTAAATGGGGGACAAGAGATTAGTTTACTCAATACCGCCCATGTGTTTCAGCACCCAAAAACCTTCGGTTTGCTCAAACACAGTTTACTTTGAAACTACAAAGTTTGAATTTCCACAAAATTAATATGAACATGGGCACATTGTCCACTAAAATGATGGTTGAGAAATAGAACCTGAATAAACACACACTACATATATAATCAACTGATAGATGTGAGATATGAATGGTTCCTGAAATTCTGCAACCGTATTTGTACTGGAACTGAAAACAAAACACCTTGTCATGAAATCCATATATGCCTCAACTTGTCTTAGATATCCAAGAATAAAGAGACATGTAAACCTAAACGTGCTTAAGATGTCCTCTCATCCAACGATATGCAATTGCATTCAAGCAGAACATGGTTATTTAAGCTCCATCATCCCCCATCACATCCACCTCAAAGTAACTTGTATGGGGATGGGTGAGAGAGATGCACACACTCATCTCCTGGAACGCCCTCTACAGTGTAGATATTATCAAAGGATCAAAACGTCCTTTAGTTAATCCATGTATATTCCCGAGAGAGAGACTCCAGGATATTTTTTTTTATTTCTAAATTTAAGAAGTCTAACTGTAACAGTAGATACTTACGGGCTGGACAAAAGTTGTGGCCAAAGAATATTCCTCCATTACATGTGTAGTATGAGTGGCATCCCTGGTCTACATCCGGATAGCTTCCATCCGATTTACCCTTACAGTCTTTCATGCTCCCACACGGGGGAGGCACGTGCGCTGGGCTGCAAAAAAAAATCATTGATGTATTCCCGTATAGAGAACAGTCTGCCACACCCATTGTGTGGATAACGAAATCTGATGTTTTCTATAAGTTTTCACAACTTGAGCTACGCCTTAAAAACGTTTACAGTGCACTGAAATTATGTTTTGGCATTAAAAAATAAATGAGAACGACAAAAACGTTCAGACGTAGTGCTTTGAAAGTGTGGATTAGAGCAAATAGACAATCGTTTCTCTTTAAAATGGAAAAGGGGCAATAACAGAAACGAGTAACGCGACAATAAATTCCTCTTAACATATCGTCCACTGAGTTCCAATGTGTTCTATGTGCCTACTCAGGCTTGGATTTCTGAAAAATCCAGGGTGGCAATAAATCGCTCACCTGGAACCTACTTAGGCGAGCAAATTGCTCTCCTGAAATCTTTTTCACTTTTTTGCTTCACAAAGATCTTCTAAAGACTTAGTTAACCCCCTACACACTGATGTCAAAATATCTAAATTTTAGACAGAAAAAAAATTCCCATAATGCAACTAGAAATTTAACCAATTCAACCTCGTTTGACAGAGCTCATTGAGCTCTGTCAAACGAGATTGAATTGGGTAAATTTCTAGATGCATTATGGGAAAAAAACAGCTTCCTGAAATTTTGGTATTTTGACATCAGAGTGAAGGGTGTTAATACCGGGTTGGGTAATTTCTCCTTCGAGTGCATTCAAGCCAATCAATTTTAAATGAATTAATAAAATGCTAATGAATGAACCTGTATTCATTTTTTACTATCTCCTCCACCCCAGTGTGGCCAGGTCGATCAAGAAGTTCAGGCGGACTGGTACATGTAGTGGCCGACACGCACATGTACCCAGCATATTCTGTACACACGTTCCATGGCCCGTCACCATCGAAAATAGCTGTAAGTAGGTGAGCAAAAAAAAAAACGCTTATGCCGGATTAAATTGCGTGAGCAGTTAAGGCAAGCTAAAAATCGCTTGCGTCAGAATTCCATGACTGCCTACTGGCACATAGAACACATTGGAACTCGGGAAGCGAAGTGCGTGCACATTTTAGCATGTTACTTTTGGCAAGAGCCGGGATGTTATTATGGGCCAACTAAGTACCCCCCACCCCCCCCCCCCCCCGCTCCACCTTCCATAGCGCCCTGCGAATCGGAATATCTATCCTCTAATCGAATTGGCGTCCCATATCGACATCAAAGAAGAATTGAATGAGACAGTGCTAAACAATTTTCGTGATATCATTTGTTATTTTAAACCAAATTACTTGGGGAGCGCGGTGGCTCAGTAGGTAGAGGTGCAGGCTGCAAACCGAGAGGTCCTCGGTTCGAATCCCACCTGCGGCAACCGCGTTGTGTCCTTGGGCAAGACACTTCATCTCCATTGTCCGCGTGGGGGCACGATGACGCCGTGTACTAAGGCGTACTGCACGTCGATGGTGCGCATGTCTCCAACCAATCTAACGCGAGTTACGATGTTGGGGAGCTGGCAGCTGCTCGTCGTTGCTCGGTGGTTCTCTCCGGGTACTCCGGCTTCCTCCACCCGTAAAACTGTCACGGTCATGATTAGCCATTGTGCATAAGTATGTGACCTTAACCATCAATAAATAAATAAATTACCAAATTACTTCATTCCAATTTATATCCTTGCAGGGGTCACAAGTTATTAAATATTAAATCGGTAGATAACGAATGTCGAATTTGGAACTGGGTCTGAGTAACGATTGTCACGTCCCCAACGCAACGGACGTGTGACAACCTTTACTTATTCCCAGTTCCTGATTCGACATTCGTGATCAAACGATAAAATCTATTATATTTTTTTCATATGCACACTAAAAACTAAAGTGTTAAAACTGACACTTTCAAGGTGTTAAACCCATTCTAACTCTTAGGGTTTGATTTTAACACTCAAAGTGCAATGCTTTAAGCACTTAGACATTACAATCGTCAGACATTTGAAACTTGAATGGATGGCACTTCCCATGTGTCTAGTATTGGTGGTTCTTCCAGAATCGTCCATAATATGATTTGCGCTTGATGGGTACATAATTAAAAGGACACAACGCAGATGACGCGGATCAGGCTCGAGAGTTCGAGCCTGAGCCGCGTCATCTGCGTTGTTTCCTTTTAAGTGTCGCGACATTACACTTGTCAAGTGGTATTATTGTAACACCTGTCAAGTTCTGGGATATCTACACTTGAACAAAGTGCTAATTCAGCACTTAGTAAGTGTTAAATACAGCATTTCAAGTGTAGTTTTTAACACTTTAGTTTTTAGTGTGTGTATATATATGGCTAGGCGATTGGGTTCCGTAGATCCAGGATCGACTCTTCAGTGTCGAGGCCATCTTCCGAAAGGCTTTACAGTTTTCAATCCAGTGTCGATATAAATTAAGTTCAAGCAGTTGCATCTTCACGGATCTTAAATAAATATTCGATCCAAAAATATAAGAATCAGGTTATTGATGTCGATATCGGATCGAATGTTTAAAGTTTCACGGGGCCAACCCCCCCCTCCCCCTCCCCCCCCCCCCCCCCCCCCAAACAAACCCTAAAACTAAAACTGTCATTTTAGGCTTCCCAAAAGAGTATTAGATTCTATCTGGCTGTAAACAGAATGATAATGACGTCTGTTTAAAAATCTGAAGATTGCTGGCAAAATCACACCCGATAACCACTGTTTTTATTTTTAAAGACATAGGATAATGAATGACATTCTCCTTAAAAAATATATTTCAAGCAGCAGATTATATATTTTAAGATACATGAGACTGATTCTGGCATGTTTATGTTGGAAGCAAGGACCAAGTCCCATGTAACCAACAGGAAGCACGTGCCCCCCCCCCCCCCCCCCCCCCACACACACACTTTTTCACCAATTAGAGGTACCCGAACGGCATTTTCCGACATAACATACACAACCCCTATGGTCACTACACAGCACCTATACATATATATGACCACACTGATTTTGAAGATTTTATTGAATGAAAATGGAAAGCTCCAAATGGAGCGTAATATTTCAAAGGACGGTTTCAAAGTTATGATTAACCCTTTATACGATTTTCCGGCCCATGAACATGATACTTTATAAATTCATTAAGTATGGTAGCTGGTAAGTGAATGTGCGGGGAAGACCAATCAATATTTTCAACGTGCAGCCTTGAGGCTGCACGCTGAAAATATTAATTGGCCTGTCCACAAATAGTGAATATGGCCTCTTCCAATTGTTGCCATTGAATTGTTCTAATCTAAGGGTTAAGTAAAAACAAAACAAAATATATACGCTTGGGTTAGTGTCTCAAATAGAGTGGGCTCAAGGGTGAGGGGTAGCGTATATAAATTTATATATTTTACATGAATACACCGCCCAGCACCATTGACCCCCCCCCCCCCTCCTTCCCTCACCCCGAAGAAAAAATATTTTCCATCCTACACCCTTGCGGTACCCAGAAAGATGTGGCCCTCCTACCAGACCCCACCCCCCACCCCCACCCCCACACACACATTTTTTTGGTTTGGAGCTTCAGCCGCCTCTGGTAACCAACCCATAATGAACTAAACGATCTTTTGCCAGTCCTTTTAAAAACTTCAAGTATTTTAAAACCTAAATTTTTGTTCAAACAATATTTATTTACAAATAATAAACAGAGGAGTTAAAAACGAAGTAGTGTTCAACCGATTACCAAAAAATGGTCGCTGCCGATTACCGATTATTTCTGCTCAAAATCGGGCGATTCTGATGCCGATTCCGATTGTAATATCGTACACACAAGTCGTGGCTCGAAAGAAATGCATAAAACTGAACACGTTTCACAGTGTTCGACTTCGTTGACTGGAGTCGCAGTAAAATTACCAGTCGCGCACTCATGGGCGGTAAACGTGTCTCTCAGAGTAATCTATAAAACGTGTCTCTCAGAGTAATCTATCCAACACCTCTGATTCCGAATGATCCTACGATCCAGAATATTTCGCCTTACTTTGTACTGTGCAATGTGTTACAGGGAACCAGCTTATATTAGCTACGGGCATGGTTCTTAATCCTTTTTCCATGATTTTTTAAATTATTGCCTGAATTGTAATAGTATGCATAATCCTATAATCGGGAATAAAATATTGTTTTAACCAGTTCAAATCAACACAACGTTATTGGCTGACTGAACATATCCGTAGAATCCACAAAAGGAAAATACAGTCGAACATGATTGATATCGAATGGCAAGTAGGGCTGTCACGATTTTTTAATTTAGGAATAGATTAATCGGCGCAAATAATCGATAATAATCGATTAATCGTACCTAGATGACCCCCACCCCCACCCCACCCCCTCCCCCGCTCCCTCTCTTTGAAGTCGATAAAAATGAAGTTCAAGTCAGTTGACCTGCCTCCCGTAAACAACGAAGACGATCCTCTTTTAGGTACATTCAAAGCTTTGATGTTCTGAACTTTTGAATCGTCAGTGTAATAATCAAGACCGATCGGCAGTTGCGAATTTCGCAACTGCCGACCGGTCTTGATTATTACACAGACGGTTCAAAAGTTCAGAACATCAAAGCTTTGATGAATGTACCTGAAAGACAAATGCTTCCAATTGCTTTTTGGGGTTTAACATCCATGTTCTTAATTCTTTACCTTTAGAAACAACAGTTTTTTTCATCAAATTTTCTTTTAATTATTGAACGTCTAAAGCTGGGTACAATTCACCGATTATTCGACAACAAAAAATACTAATCGATTTCGCGGTGACCGATCAACAATCGATTAATCGATTAATCTCGAAAGTTCTAGTGGCAAGTATTCCAAAATAATTGAAACCAGTAAATGGCTGTTTCTGTTACTCTGGACTCAGGCTTGCAGTCGGATTTTGCAAATGAAAAAGGTCTGCTGGTATACTTATAGTTTCGGATTCCAAAGCATACCTGTGGTCCAAACTGGGCGCACATAATATAATAATCGGAGTTTTTTTTTCATTAAGGTTTTAACGACACTTTAAAGGCCAAGGTCAAATCGGGTCGGTGACAGTTTTACGGGTGGAGGAAGCCGGAGTACCCGGAGAGAACCACCGAGCAACGACGATCAGCTGCCAGCTCCCCAACATCTTAACTCCTCACTGCAGAACAGGCAGGGATAGCCTGGTTGAAGACATGCGCACCATCGACTTGCAGCACGCCTTAGTATACAGCGCCATCGTGCCCCCATGTATAGACAATCGGAGTGAAGTGCCTTGCCCAAGACACAACGCGGGAGTCCGAATCGATCGCTCAGACGGCCACCCATCTGAGGACTAACCGAGCTGGACGTTGCTTAACTTCGGTGATCTCACGAGAACCGGTTACCGCAACGCCACCACGCCCTCTTAATAACCGAATAATTGTGTACAATATTCCACGCGTTTAATTGTCCCCTCAAGGCGGAATTTTGTTGAAATATATACTGACGGAAAAAAGAAACGCAAGTTCAGTTTTGGTAATATAATTTTTTTTATCCGTGGACCAAATGTAGTAACATTTGACGTATAGCTACCTCGGTGTACTGTCTAAAGAGTGTTTGGTTAAAATTCAGTCAACCATAAAGATGTGCGACGCTGCATGCTTTCAACAGATTTTTCGACAAAGCGAGCATCCGGGGCATTCCCACGTGCTATGGACTTGAAAAACATACCAAAATCGAAGTTTTGAACAGTACGCATCCATTGCACAACATTTCATTTCAACTCGATTGAGTAGTAAAATGCCTCGAATATCCGAAGTTGATAGGGGTAGGGCTATTGCTCTAATTATGTAATGTCAATTGCAACGTCTCGTCGCCCAGCAATTTAGGGGACGTCAATGTTTGCGGCATCAAATCGGTTTCACTTGGCCCATTGGAGACGTGTGTTATTCACTGACGAGTCTCGGTTCACGCTTTATAGGTCAGATGGACGACAACGTTGCTATCGACGTCGAGGTGAGCGATATTCTGACGCGTGCGTTAAGGAAAACGACAGATTCGGGGAGGAGTTTGTTATGATTTAGGAAGGGGGGTGGGGGTGTGCGCATGGCGTGAAACACCTCTCGTGGTCGTCCAGGGCAATCTTACAGTAGTACGAAATGGGGATCAGGTCCTCATGCATCACATCGTTCCAATTATCCATGCGGGTAACCTTACGTTGCAGCAGAATAATGCGAGGCCGCACGTTGCTAGGGTTTGTTGTGACTTCCTCAACCCAAACAATGTCCCAGTTCTCGATTGGCCATCCTATAGTCCAGATTTGTCCCTGATCGAATATTTGTGGGACGAGCGTCAGGAAGCGCGTCAGCTTCCCAAACAACGTCGCTCAGCTCACACAGGCCCTTCTTCGGGAGTCGAATAACATACCACAAGGGACCGTAATTAAATTGATGGGGTCAAAGGCGAGGAGAGTTAGAGCCGCGACTGAAGCCCGGGTTGGGCGCACCCGCTATTAATTTTGATCAGGAAATGGCGTAGGGTACCCACATTTAAACGTTATCTATGCAAACACCGTCTGCGTTAAGACAACAAAACTCGTGCAAATTTAATCCGTAATGAAGAAATAACATCAAAATCTGAACAATGAGATAATGATTCATAACACGTATGAAATGTGACAAAAACTTGCGTTTCTTTTTTCCGCTAGTATATTACAATTGGTCAAAGTCAAGAAATTTAAACATATGGGCATGTATCTGGAGTGCCACTTTAAGGTCCACAACTCGGGTAAAAAATAGGATAAACTTGTTTTCAAACTCGATCGACATTATTGTAGCAACCAAATGCACCTAAAATTGATTTCAGCTAGGTGACAAACTAACAACCAAATATTCTCTGGAAGAACAAAATTAGGTATGTTTGTAAAGAGTTGTTTGCAGTGAAATAAAAAAAATTCGAATGGAAAAAGTCCTGTTTTATAATAAGCAATTAATATGAACTAACACGCTTAGTGTGTTTTGCTTCACAAGTTGCCTCAAATGTCCGACAATCTATACTTTACTTCAGCAAACAGGAAATGTTTTGGTCCCCGATTTCATTCCCCCTGCTTAATTCTCTTCTTGTCTTTCTTCTTTTTTATTTTCTTTTTTCTTTGTAGTATGGGCAGGGCATTTCACAGGAGACGACCATGTTTGTTCCATGCATCATTTTGTGTTTAATATTCCGTCGAATTTTATAATGTAGCATGTTCTTATTTACCCGGGGATTATAATTTGCATTTCGATTTAAAAATTAACGCTAAACACGTCTTTATAGTCCAAAATGCCAGAAACTATCTTCCCATGGGACATGTTTCTATGTGACGAATCATTCGACAATTCCAGAGTACGTTAATGGACTTACAATACGTGGAGGGTGGATTGTAACAAAATCACCCGTGGAGTGGAGTTATCACCCAAAGTATCACTTTCAAATTCTGTCCATATGGGCAAAACCACTAGCAATGTTTCAGCCAATGGACCTCCGGGTTTAACCCGGAGGTCCATTGGCTGCAACTTTGCTTGTGATTGTTATGCTTTGCAACAAATTCGCAATTATTACTTGGGTGGAATCTCCACTCTGTGCGTGATTTAGTGGCAATACACTCTCCACGTACTGTAATCACGCATGGTGTTACTCAGAACGGAAGAAAATTCTCAACTGACCTGAGAGATAATAAGCAACTGATGATCGGTGGATTTGGCAACTGATCGGACAGTGAGAGATCAGATATTGTATCCACAACCGGGCGTATTATGTCACTACTCCGAGTGAGTGTATCTTCAAATACGCGTATCGTTTGAAACTTAAAACTGATCGGAAATGGACATAAACGACATTTAAAGCTTTTTGAAGCCCAATTTTCTGGGCAAAAAGCGGTTTCTAAGGAGCATCAGAACGTCGTTTTTTGAATCCAAATCCGACGAGGGGCATAATTCTACGTTACTCGGGCTGGAAATGAATTCTTTAGCATATTTTACGGTGATGTCTGTATTTTGGGTTTTTGTAAAGGTTTAAAGTTATAAAAAACTGGAACAAATTCAACGTGCGATAAAACTCTAAAAATAGAAATGTGTCGCTTCGAGTTTCACCACTTCCGAAAAGGCGATTCGTACGCTTATCCACTGTGAGTATACAGCGCGCCTCCCATTTTCAAAATCGAAAGACTGGTGGAACCATATGTATGTTTGTATAAGTCCTTGAACTGCAAAATATTATATTTCTTGAACACGGGTCAGTATGTACATTGTCCTTTTTGTTGTCTGTAATGTGTATTGTGTATATGGTTATCTTCTGTAGATTCTATGATGGTGAGAAGCCTCAAAGTTGCATAGTTGAATATGACAGTTCACTATAAAATTAAAGATTTTAGTGCTTCCCTCGGAAGTATATTTTTTGCTTTGTGAATGCAAAAATAGCAGTAGTAAGGGATGCCACTATGGTGAACTGATTCAACACTGAAATTTCCATGGACATTTGTTCGCCAGAGAAAATCCAGAAATCTACCATTGCTTCTGGTATTCCCATAGAGATTTTTTCGCCAGAGTGCCATCGGCCGATGGCACTCTGGCGAAAAAATTCTCTATTGGAATTTTCAGTGCTAAATCAGTTCGCTATAGTACTTCGCCATAGTACACACGACCCTGAGTTTTCTCTGGTGAACAAATGTCTATGAGAATTTCACTGTTAAATCAGTTCGCCATAGTGGCACCCCTTACTACTAATAGTTGTTTACATTTTAGCAAACTACAGGGTTATGTTGACTGAATTCGTATTTTCGTCCACAGACTCTGCACTAACCGCGTTGTGTCCTTGGGCAAGACACTCCACCCATTGCCCACGTGGAGGCACGGTGGCGCTGTATACTAAGGCGTACTGCACGTCGATGGTGCACGTTTCTTCAAGGGCGGATGCCTGTCTGGGTTTCTCTTCCCATACATCATAAATTCGAGGGGTTTCCGTGGATAAAATTGTACAAGTGCACAAAGTATTGAAAGTAACCTTCTATTCGGGCTGTTTCTTTTTATTTTTCCAGACCCAGCCGCCCCAACCTCGTTCTGTCGCTTTCTGGTGTAAAGTTGTTAAGTACACACATATACTTATAGAGTCGTCTGGAAACTGTTTAATGTAAATTCTTAATTTCGAGGTTTTCGGAGGAACATTTGCACACATATTAATTATTTGGTACTTACTCATCGCATTTCTTAGTTATAGAGTTGAATACTTTATGAGCAGCGCAATCTATGATATGCGCAACGCCACCATGACATTCTGCATATGATTTACAACCAATTTCGTGGGGACCATCCGGTAAATGTGCACAATCCAGTCCTAAGGCCACACCTAAGACACGAGAAAAAAATGCAATTTTCAGAGACGTTAAGTCAAATAACAGATTCATCCATGCGAAACATTTGTAGCTTCTTACAACACTACTTTCCACCTGTTTCGGTTCTCTTGAACTTTATAGTTGCAGAAAAAATTCGTTTGTTTCATCGAACTTACCTTTACTTGCATCTAGACATTTTTATGTGTCACATCTTGCAAGCAGATTCTGTGCTGTCAGTAACAACAGAGCATCAATATTTTGGAGGGTTATAAACCGGATTTGTCCCTACTATGATGGCTCGATTGCCTACCGATGTAGACAACAGTTCACTCATATTAGAGTACGATTTTTATCCTCGATGAGGCGCGCGGAGGATTATTTCACGAGGCGTTAGCCGAGTGAAATAGTCCGCACGGCCCACAAGTGGTTAAAATCGAACTCGAATTCGAGCAGTGAACTTTTGTATTTATTTTATTTTCTCCTTCTTTGTTTTCCCAAAATAACCCTTTATAATTCATTTAACTCAACCGATTTGTAAACGATAAAAAATAGTCCGTCTTCACTGAGAATGGAATACGATGCTGGTAGTGGAATACTATTTCCGGTGAGTGGGAATTTGGGGGGGGGGGGGGGGACGAATCAAAATAAAATTATTATTGTTACTCCTTCGACGAAAGCCTGACTTGCTTGATGATGTAATTGGAATATTAGACAGGCGGAATTATAGTAAGAAAAAGATCAAAGGCTTCTTAGAAGATTCAATAGTGACTAAATAAAATATATATGTATCAGTCGTGACGCAACTTCTTTTTTATTACTTTCCAAAGTGTGATTTACTGGGATTTCCGGGTTTGCTTATAAACGAAAACTTCACAAGTGAATTATGCAATCAACAATTGGGCCATGTATCCGTGCCCGCAAACGAAGACGCTTTGCCGTGGATGTAAAGGGGACTTCATTGTTTGTTTTTTTTAAATAATATGATTATCGTTAATAATGAAAAGTAATAAACAGAGTAGTCGCTTGACTGGACTGGTTACGTGAATTATTCATTCGAGGCGAGGAAGTACATGTATAAAGTCTATATTGTAAAACACTCGTGCGCATTCGCCTCTCATGAATTATATCGCGTAACCTGTCCAGTCAAGCGATTACTCTCTATTTAATTAAAACCCAGTGCACCTGTTCCCCAAATTAGCCATGCAAAGCCACAGCTGTAAAGATAAAGTTTGCTTTCTCTCTCTTCAAGAAAACGTTTGGGGGCAGTAATCAATTTGTTTCATATAACATCTCTGTTTTCTCGGCTAATTGCGGCCTATATGGAACGTTCCATATTTTCAATAAATATTTATTAGTGCTTCATAACACCTTCAATTGATTTGATTGTTCAGTTTAAAAAAAAACATGCTTTCTGATTGGTTAAATTAATGTTGGTCTTGTACTAATGTTATATTGATTTAAGACGCATTACGTTCAAGGGGAAATTCCATTCTTTAACCCTTTTCTGCCTGAAAGATGTGTTTTGGGTAACTGTGGTGTCATATGATAAACAGAAAATGAAATTCGTGATTTAGTCACTCGATTTTTATAAAACTCGCCAGAGGATCAGCAAAACGGAAAATTCTTAGTCTCGTTTCATAAATTTTGCCCAGAACACTCTTTCCGTATCATCTATTTAGACGGAAAATGTCACACTGTTCTGAGGTTTTGAAGCCTGTTTTCTAACTATTTACGATGTTCGGAAACACTTATCTCGCACGCATTCGATGTAGTGGTAGACAGCTCTATATTTTCGAAGATGGCACGAATTCGTCCCATAATCGTGTTAGCTAATAGATTAGTCGAAGCTGTCCAAGGATCATAACGTCCCACTACTATCAGGTTACTTGTGTAAACAACTAGTTAGGAAATGCTTTGTAATAGTTAAGTACACATCTGGCGGGTATATACAAAATATACCCATAGTAGTTTGGTGTACCAAATGTTCACCACGAGTGGTGAACATTTGGTACTCCAATCTACTCTGGGTATATTTTATTTATACCATGATCGTCAAATTATTAAGGGTCGCTATTATCTTTTCTCGATTTTGTTTACATGAGCATCGGTGGGCTGTACTTCCTATGTCAGTTTTATCACCGAAACGATATTGAAAGAGAAACAGGGCCTTTTTCATTTTATTAACATAACATACTATTTCGTTTTATGGATGCTTTATTAACATGAGACATTGCGTGTTTGTTAATTTTGTTGTTGTATGGGGTAAACTCATTCAAAAACGTAATAAATAATTGCCATTTCATTTCACTCTTCGTGTGGCGACGTGCGATAAATTTAGACAAGTTCGCATTCTGGTCGACGTCACAAAAGGTCAAGGATGTAGTTGCACTGTAGGTGTAAATTTTAACTACTGAAATCCCATTGCTGGTGTGTTCACCACAGTTGGTGTATAAAGCTAAAATTTATGCCATAGGCTTTTCATATATAGTAGAATAGGTAACTATGGTATAAAAGAGTTATTATATGCTAGCCTGTGAATTATCGCAAATTATCAAAAAGATATTTCTCGATATCCATCGACTCGATGGCTATTGAGGAATATACTTCAGTAGCTTCTCGAATAAACGTCACGCCTTGAAGGAACGATCAGCTGATCTTTGTTATTGTTTTGAAACGTACGCATTTGGGGTCGAATTGGGCTGAATATTGTGCAAAAAAATGTCTCGTTGCACATAATAAAAAAGAAAATCTACTCTATTTTAGTCTCAAGGGTGAGGACCTGAAAGTTTTATTTTTCACGAGCGTTTGCGCGAGTGAAAAATAATATTTTTAGATACACAGGATTAATTTTTTCAGTAGCTTCCAAAATGACGTTACGCTTCGGCGCATGACGTCGCCTTGAACGTCGCCTTGAAGGAACGATCAGCAGCTTTTTGTTATCATCTTGAAGGTGTTTGCAGTAGAACTGGGCTGAATATTGTACAGTAAAATGTCACGTAGTAAAATCTACGCTGTTTCAGTGAATATCTGGAATTATCTCAGTCGTGTGGACCTGAAAGTATTGAGCGCTCGTGAAAAATAAAACTTTCAGGCCCACATTCGTGAGATAATTTCCGATGTTCACTACAACAACGTAGATATCCACTATTTATTACACGCTTGTTCTACGAAATTCCCATCTACAGCAACACTAAACCATCCGGAAAATGAAAATCCGTTCCGCACATATGTGCGGAACAAAAACCGTTGACGGAATTTTTTTTACAAAGAAGCGAAATTTCACTGGAATTTTCTACAAATCTTGCACCGTAATTACAACTTGTATGGCTAGCGATAGCTAAAATTGTCCCCTGATTTTCAATGTGTTCTATGTGGCAGTAGGCTGCCAGTAGTCACATAGAACACACTGGAACCCAGGGAACGAAATAGTGACACGGTTCCCCTTGCAAATTTATGTTGGGGATTATTATAATCCCTGATGGGTACGGGTGTGGGATGGGGAAATCTCACCGAGGGCAAGATATTTGGGTCAGAGACGAGGCTTGCCGAGTGTCTGGACCAAATATCTTGTCCCGAGGGTAAGATTTTCCCATCCCACACCCGTACCCATCAGGGATTATTTTTCTCCCCCCACCATACAGCGGTTACGTTAGCCAGAGGTAATCGGCGGTCACGTGCTGATATAATCAACTCATTTGGTATTCGTTGTTTTGAAAAAACTAATGACACCATCGGAAAGAGCATGCAAAAGTTATGTATATACCAAAGGTATATATCACGAAATCAATTAGGAACGGTGGCATCTTGGGGTTTAAAGAGTTTTAGAGCATCAAACTTTGATCACACGGCATTCTGATGTCGTCAATATGAATTAGTTGGTAGCAAGAAACTGATACGATATGCATAACGTCATAATAACGTTATAAATGTATAACCTCACGTGGGTGGGGTGGGATACATCTGTCTCTCCCTGCTATCTCACCCTGGACAGACATATGTTACACATGCAGTGGGGGGGGGGGGGGAGAGAAAATGTGTTCTTTTCGTTGATAGCTGTCAAATGAATTGCTGAGTGTCCTTCTAATAATTGTTTTATAGACGTGAAGGCACATAGTAAACACAGAACGACACGCATGTGTGAGTGGGTCGTTGTGCCATCGCGGAAGGACCACGTGTCTGCACGTTCAAAATATTGATTGGTCTACCCCACACATTTACTGAACAGCCATCCTACATAACGACGTTATGACATATCATGTTCCTGGTCGGAAAAAGGCCACTCGAGTTGAAAGGGTTGAGGCCCGTCCCTAAACTTTTTCTAGAGGTCTCAGTTAAAACGATTGTCAACACTTGAAGGTATTGTTTGTTAGAATTAGGGATCTGCGAATCACAAATTTCTTTTTGAATCGAATCTCGAATCGAATCGCGTCTCTGATATCGACATCGAATCGAATCCCGAATCGAATCTTAAAAGACAAGTTATTTCATATTGCATCAAACGGAAGTTACGGAACACTGTGATGACCCTTACGCGACGGAGTGAACACCTTAAACACCAATAACTAAATATTCTCTGTAGCACCGTCGCTGAAACAGCTAGGCCTATTGTCCATAGTTTTAGTTTTTGAAGGCCTAACTTGTTACTATTCACGTTCTTAAGAACGTGAATAGTAACAAGTTAGGCCTTCAAAAACCAAAACTATGGATAATGTTCTGGGCCAAATTCACACCTTACCTAACAATTAAATATTGTCAATTACTCAAATAAATAGGAATTGAGCCTACATGAATGAATTTTCTAATGACAGTTTTATCCTATTTTTGTTGAAAATGTAACAAATTGAAGTTAGTACGAGAGATTCGAAAAAATCGAATCCTGAGTCTGATTCGGGATCGATCTCGAAGCATACGCATGGTATCGATATCGAATCGAATCTCGAATATTCGCAGGACCCTAGTTAGAATAATATTAAGCGTTGCTAACAATGTCATTTTGTTTTTGTTTGCTTCCCATTCAAATAATTAGTATTTAGTGAAGGGGTGGGTGGGGCCATACAGCTTTCCTCGAACGCAAATTTGTGCTGGAAAGTGGTAAAATAACATTTAGAAAAAATCACCTTCTTTCCTATACACTGCTCAGAGTTTGCTAAGCACCAAATATTTGACACATCATTGTGAAATTTGCTAGTGACATATTTGCGATATTTTTTGTGCATATGACTGAGAAATGTATTGAGATGGTCCCTAGTGTTTACATTAGTTCCCTTGACAGGCAGACTTTTCGTAACAGCCATGGAAAGCATGTACCCCTTGATGTTCATGATGTTTTCGTGTACTGTCTACATGTACATGACATGTGTAGGGTATTCAATCTTCATTTCAACACAAATCCTTGTGATTTAATGATTGAATATGACAAATGCAAATGTAAGAAGACATTTGTCTGAAGCAGAAATGTGGCGGGCTGTAGGGATGGTGGAGCAAGAGGCTACCCATCGTTAGGCTGGTGACGCCCTTGGTGTGCACCATACGGTGATCACCAGAGTCTGGGCAAGACTTCAGCAGTATGGCACACCAGTAAGACTGCATGGTGGTGGCAGAAACTGGGCAACATCTGCAGCTGAAGACCGTTTTTTGATCATTCAGGCCCGTAGGAAACGCTTTGCCACAACAACCCAGCTTCACAGTGAACTTCAGAATGCATCCGGGGTAAATGTTTCGACCGACGCTGCCTATCCGGGCAAGGTTGCACAAAGGTGGTCTCCGATCGAGAAGATCATGTATTCGCATTCCGCTTCCCGGGGCCACCGCCATGCATGATATGAAGGGCCATGGACTACGTTGGATGGACCAGAGAAGATTGGCGACCTGTCCTTTTTACAGATGAGTCAAGGTACTGCCTAGACCACACAAATAGGCGTTCTAAGATATGGAGAAGACCAGGAGACCGATTCCATGCAGCCAACATTGCTGAGCATAACCGCTATGGTGGAGGGTCAATCATGGTCTGGGGCCGCATCAGCAGGGATGGACATACAGAGCTATGTGTCCTTGAACGTGGTACATTGACTGCACCGCGGTATATTGATGAGATCCTGGATGTTCACGTCAGATTGTATGCAGGTGCAGTGGGTGATAGATTCATTCTGATGGACGATAATGCCCGTCCTCATGTTGCCCATGCTATCGGGGAGTATCGACAGAGGGAGGGGATTGAGCTTATGGACTGGCCAGCAAGATCCCCTGACCTCAGTACAATCGAATATGTCTGGAATGAGTTGCAGTTTGCAATTTCAGCCCGTCTAGTCCAGCCAAGACGTGCCCAGGAGCTTGGTGCCATGCTGGTCCAAGAATGGAACAGCATCCCACAAAGGACCACAAGGAACCTGATCGGGGGTACGAGAAGGCGTTGTCAAGCTGCAATTAACAGTAATAGGTCTCATACTCGATATTGAAGCCATACCAGTTCGCTCCGTCAACTTTTTGGCAAATTGAAAAACTTTCTCTTTTACCAATAATATCCATTTTCCATGGTTATCGTATTCAAAAGCAACAAAATAATGTCAAACACAAATAAAATCTTAATTTCTGTATTTAGATCATTAAAGATATATAATTAAATAAAAAATATATACACTTTTCATTACAATATTTCAACTAAAACGTAAAACAGGTAGTTGGATATACTTGGTGCTTAGCAAACTTTGAGTAGTATATTATTTTTATGGCATGTGATTGGAACCACACCTATATTTTCTTTTGGCCAAGTTGGCTCTTTCAAAGACCTCCGAGTGAGCAGTTTCAGTAGAAGCAGTATGTTCATAGGGAGTGCGTGGCTCGGTGGTTACGGCATTGGATTTCGAACTGAAAAGTCTACTGTTCGATCCCCGCCAGGGGTAACTGAGTTGTATCCTTTGACAAGGCACTTAATCCCGATTGTCCACGTGGCACTGTGTTCTAAAGCGTACTGCACGTTGATTGTGCACTTGTCTTCATCCAATGCTAGCCCTGCTTGTGCGGAGTTAGTATGTTGGGGAGTCATACAGTTTTTCGCCGTTGCTAGGTGGTTCTCTCAGGGTGCTCCGGCTTCCTTCACCTTTATAACTGTCCGACGTGACCCTGGCTGTCGAAAATGTCGTTAATCCCAATAAATACAAAAATAATAAATAAATATATAGTATGCTGATATGTGAGCCTGAACAACACTAGATATAAGCGATTGCAATGGGCTGTACCGTTGTGAAAGTAGTTGCTACGATTTTTATCACGACATTGCCAACTACCGTGGCCAGTTTCGGTGAGCGTTGGCTCTTTGTCCAATAGCTCGCCGAGAAACATTGGTATGTTTACATAAAAATCGTCGAGCAACTTCATGCCGTTCTCTGGATGAGACGAGTAACATTGAACCCCCATCCTCCACATGCACTCATACAGCCTGTTGAGATAGTTACAGTCCTGTAGATTTGCGTGTGGAGGGTGTGAGCATCTACCACATCTAAAAGCAATAGCACGGAAAATGTATTTTTCAAAAACTTAAAAAAATTAAACATCTCAAATATATATATATATTAAAATACATGCAGTTAGGTTAGCGCATAAACTCGTCTGATACTTTCAAGCAGTCGGATGAATAATCGTTCAGTCCACAGACGGACTACCCAGTCGGTAAAATTTTATAAACCTCAGATATTATTACCAGGACTGAGAAATCAATTTATTATGACACACGATAAGTGACAACCAAAGGTTGCGGCTGTGTGTCGGAAATTAACTGTTTCTATTTTCTATGTTAATTAATTAATTAATTAAACCGAGGAAGTTAAACTCCACACCAACGACATAAGCCAAAATCTGATAGACAACTAATCCCAATGCGCGGCTGGGGGGTAAATCCTGGGGGTGGCGGTTATTCCACCCATGCCTGACAATTGTCGTCATTGGAATAGATTTACGGGAAAATTAACTCCCCTTAAACCTCTGGTTGTCAGTTATGTGTTTCAAAACTTGTAATTATTCGCCATGTCCATGACCGTGCGCCACATTAGAGTGATATCCCCAAACCACCACGGGTTACACTGTCAGTTGGGTTAACGATTAACCCAAATCAACTGGGTTGGTTGAATATGAACCCTGATGGGTTCATATTCACTCAACCTATTTGATTTGGGTTGATTTTAACCCATCTAATTTCGGGGTGTATGTGCGAACGCTCAGAAAAATCCAGGTTCTCCAAAGGTATTCTGGAACACCTGGAATACCTAGAACATTTAGTTTTAATAGCCCCCACCCCCACCCACCCCACCCACTCCCTTCGAATGTGTGCATCGAGTACCAAAGTGCCATTTTGTCATTAAGGACAAGGAGCGCGGTGTGGTAACGGCATTGAACTTCAAACCGAAAGGTCCCCAGTTTTAGCATTGGTACTTAAGGGAACCTTCACATTTGGTATTCTAGAGTACCCATGAACCCAACCAGGATATTTGGTATTCTGGCAAGCAGTATTGTTTGGCATAATGGAGTACACAAAATGCTTTGGTATCTTATATTACCAATCTTGGTACTCTGGATAACCAATGCATTTGGTATTTCTGAATACCAAACGTCGTTTGGTATTCTGTAGTACCTTTATTTTCATACTCCATGGTGACAAGTGGAGTGCCAAATTTTGTACTCTGAAAAAAATGGACTTTTTAGAGTGCAGGGTATCTAAATACACTGTCGGTACGTGGTTTAATATCTTATGATCTTACCTACAATCCCCAGAAACACTGATGCAGATAGTAACATTTTATGGTACAGACGTGTTGCAGAAGACTGGCTCAGAAAAGTGTAGAGTACTGCCTATTTATAATGATACAACCGGATAATGACGAATACCTTTATCTCTTCTTATCAAGTGTAATGTTTGTCTACATTCTTTAAAACAACAACGCTACTTCTGTTTTTCTTGGATTTTATCTCTGAACAAAAGAGGACGTAAAGTGGAGACGTTATGTGTATCTACCGATCTAGGTCGCGCCGATTAGAGAGATAGCATTCTTGTTGTTTGCAGGTTTACTAAAAGAATCGTGTATCTTTTTGTGGGTAGTATGCCAGGGGGTGATTCGACCCTTATCATGGTGATCTTACTGATGATCTCATGTGAGGTCATAGTCACGTGATACAGTTACTTCTTGGTGGGTTGCTATGGTAGCACGTGTGAGTGGCCAGGCCGTGGTGCCAAGCCATAGTGATATGTGGTGCCAGTGTGTAGCACGGTTTGTTAGGGTGATACATATTTCCGTCGTTCATTTTGTATTCTGGAGATCGCCATCTATGTTTCTGTGGTGGGACGTGGTTGCTATATGACCCCACACCCTCTAGTAGGAAGTGTGTGTTCGGAGTGTGTGTTCAACTGAACTGGATTATATCAAATGTCCCAAATAGATCCCACAAATTGTTTATTTCACTCGGTTCTCCTAGAATCCTCATTTTTGCCTATTTAGATAGCCATTTTCGATGGCACATGGTTGCTATGTGAACCAAAAGTCTCTAATAGGAAGGGTGTGTGTTCTATGCGTTCGAGTAAATAGGCGTACCTTTGCTGGTTCGGATTTTCCCAGACTCCTCGGTTACGTCCTTGAGTTACCTCAAACAATACGACAACTATTTTACCAGTTCGTATTCCTTTGGAATCCCCTTCTTCTGTCTCTGCATCTTTCTGTTATTGTTTCGGTTCACCCAACACCATTCGATTGTTCCGGAATATACACCAGTGGAGTAGAAGAACCTGTCAGTTGTACCAGTTTAAGCTAATTATTAATAGTTTTAGCTTTAATGGTCTTTTACTGACTTGGTCTAACCCAATTCCGGGTGCTGATGTTCTTGTTTCCAACAGCATGTGTCATGTTTTGTTTATCCGGATCATTCAACCAGATCACTTCACTGCAACTAACTGACAAATCAGATCTCTCCATTCATCTAAACCCCACCCACTGTCAATCAATACGAATAAATCCAAGTGCTATTTGCGCGGCAACTGGAACAGGCATCGCTCGGACGACACGAATTTTATCGAGCAAATGAGTTGTTGAGCAACTGCTCTAACGAGTGACTCCACATACAACTCCTCGACTCCTATTGGAAAAAAAAGGATTCTATAACCACAGGCGTTTCCCAAAAGGGATGTTCTATGTGGGATTCAGTGAACGGGATTCCATAAGTACAGTTCTTACCGCGACTTCAACAATTTATCCTACAGTACAGTTGCCGTGGACTGGTCGTAATCCACGCGTGGGCAGTGATGCGCACGCATGCGTGTACCAAATAATAAAATCATCATCAGCAAAAGTTTAATTAATGAAGCACCGGGTTGTACCCGGTGCTTCATTAATGAAATTTTTGATGATTATTCCTGTAATTTGTGTTTGGAATCTAATATTATTGCGTCCGTGGAAATATAGCCCACCTGTGGAATGTGACTATTCCACGGCGGGTGTACTGTATGGTCAGCAGCCTGTATTGTATTTACCAGTACTATACTGTTCTTTCAGCCTTGTATCCTTGCACCATTACCTGTTGGGAGATAGCTTTTGGAGGATACCTTATGGGGGAGGGGGGGGTACCTTCGGGGGATACTTATCTGACGATGTCTCGTCAACTCATTACGCAGGGTATAAAGATCAGGATACCACCACAACTTCATCATTTTGCTTCAGACAAGCAATTGCCTCACATCACACCTGTGAAGAGAGCCATAAGATTTTCACCAAGAAATGTAATCTTTATCCACATAAGAACATTACCCAAAGATTCAAATTCTACCAGTGCACTAGATATCCAATAACGTTTAACAGAAAGACAGCTTTAGAACACACGATATTGTTCACTCACCAAAGGAACTCAGAAACGCATGTAAAGAGAAAAACCGAAGACAAAGCCTTGGGAATCTACGGAACTGTCAAAACCGTACCAGATGAATAACCATGAATAAATAACCATGAATCAAACAGCAGATAGATGTGGACACCTATACAACAAATAGAAATACCTCGTGAGTAGTATAGCATGTACCCGTTCGACCCTTATTAGCCGGAGCTTTGCCGGAGCAGCTAGTGTTAAATTTCCATAGTAACCGGAGCCGTTCGCCGGAGCAACTTTTTTCCGTGTAAAACTTCGGCCCTATCCAGCTAGACCCGGCAAGCAGTGTACGTACTGCATATATAGTATGCTATGGTATATACAATGATATATGTACACACTGGGTATATAGTATTGGTATGTGATGGAAAATGGAGAGGGGAGGGGAGTTTTCTTGAAAGTTTTTCTCCGCGAAACGGCTGACGTTGCTAATGACGTCGTGACGTCATGATGCGCACGCGACGTCATAGAGACGTTGACCACTGTTGTCGTCCACTATACAATCTGACATAAAGTTGTTGGGTTCGGGGGTGGCGGGTTTCTCGTTTGGGGATGGGGGGATGATATGGTAGTAGCGGTATATATCCATGTAGATCCCCTATTAGCCATTGAGCCTTCATATTATCCTATGTCTGCTATAGCTAGGTCAAGCAGTATTGTGGGGATGGGGGTCATGTATGGTCGGCCAGTGCGGTATTGCGAGATAATACTTGGTGGTTTAGATTGGCAGTATAGGATGAATGGTGTGTTGGCCTATTACCCCTTAGTAGTATTAACCTATCGAATCATTAGTATTATCTTATGGCTGGTATTGGTAGATCGGAATGCTAGGCCAGGCAGTATTATAAACGTTTGTTTAGAACTGGGGCATAGGATGCATTGTATATACCGCTGTAGGTCCCCTGTTAGTCCTCGGTATCATTAACCAACCGATTGCTTTGTATTTTTCTATGACTGGTATAGGTGGTACGTTATGGCAGGTCAAGTGGTATTGTGGGGTGGAGGTGGGGGTAATGCCTGGCGGTATAGAACGGCAGTATAGTATGGACGATATATACCTCTGTGGGGTCCCCGAAAGCCATTGCCTGGTAGTTTAGAACGGTAGTATAGTATGGGTGGTATATACCCCCATAGGCCCCCTGTTAGTGCTTGGTACTATTAACCAACCGATTGCTTTGTTGTATTATATGGCTGATATATATAGTACGCTATGGTAGGTCTAGTGATATTTTGGGGATGAAGGTAATGTTGGTAGTTTGGAACGGTAGTATAGCATAGGCTGTACATACCCCATGTAGGTCTCTTGTTGGCCCTTGGTACTACTGATCCACCAGGTGCTTCATATTATCAAGCGGTATTTTGGAGCGGGGTTAATGCGTAGGATAGAGCGGCAGCAGAGTATGGTTGGTATATTCCCTTGTAGGTCACATCTTAACCGTTGATAGGATTAACCTACCGAATACTTTGAATCAGCCTGTTACCGGTAAGGTGGGACGTAATACCAGTAGTTCCTACCCTATTCTGTGAACATTTGTTCTTGTTTCAGTTATCCAGATCATCCAATCAGTTCACTTTACGGAAGCTCATTAACCAATCAGATTGCATCATTTCCCGTAATGTATACATATCCATACAAAGTTATCTCCCTTGTGTATAACAAAAGCCTATTTCATTCCTAAACCCAAGAATCTAACCAGTAGTTACTGATAAGTCATTGCTCGAACGACTCGCATCCCAACGAGCAGATGAGCTATCGAGCAATTGCTCGTTCGAGTGACTCGCACATACGACTCTTAGCCTCATTTCGGTATTTTAGGATACCTATGGCCTGGTATTGTATTATTTGAGTATACCTATCGAGGATACCTTCTGAAGAATCCCCTTTTTGTAGTATGAGGCCATAAGGTCCATGCGAAAATCCCTCAGTGAGGTCTAACTTACTATCCCTCTTAGCCTTATTTCGTTTGAGGCCATGAGGCGTATGAAAAAAATTCCTCAATGAGGTCTAATTTAATACGACTCTTAGCCTCATTTCGGTATTTGAGGATATCTATGGCCTAGTATTGTATTATTTGAGGATTCCTATCGAGGATACCTTCTGAAGAATCCCTTTTAGTCGTATAAGGCCATGGGGGCTATGAGAAAAGCCCTCAATGAGGGCTTTTCTCATGGCCTCAAACGAAAAAAAAATCCTCGAAATGCACTTTCAGAAAATCACATCATGTAAAATCGTTATCCTGAGTTAATTCTATCATTCACAGTTACAAAATGATGAAACATCGAAAACTGATCATTCCTGTGTAAGATCTGATTTAATGTTAGGACAGTGTGAACTGCACAAAGTTCTCAGCTTGAGCATTTGTGTAGCACATATTCAATTCCCAGAATAATACCAAATAATAATAACCTGTGTTGGCATTTCAGTTAGTAGAATCAATTTTATGCCCCCTTTCATGGTTTCATTTTCAAAATCTTTCTCAGTAATGAATTTCCAACTAGGGGAGGGACCGGGAGGATTTCACCCCCTCCCAATCCCTACCCCAGTTGGAAATCCACTACCCTACCCCCTTCCCACCCCCACCCTCCAACGAAAACGTCTAGCCACGTCCCTGCCCAAACCACAGGGCCCCGGACAGAGATATGAAGGAGATGAAAAAAAAATCTCGAACCATGAACGAGAAGGAGGAGATATTTCAATACAACCTGATCGTACAAGGATACAGAGAATTCTGTATCAGAGCTTCACAACCATTAACAATTAAGGTACAGAACCAGGGAGCGCGGTGGCTCAGTAGGTAGAGGTGCAGGCTGCAAGCCGAGAGGTCCTCGGTTCGAATCCCACCTGCGACAACCGCGTTGTGTCCTTGGGCAAGACACTTCATCTCCTTTGCCCGCGTGGGGGTTCGATGGCGCCGTGTACTAAGGCGTACTGCACGTCGATGGTACGCATGTCTTCAACCAATCTGACCAATCTAACTCTGCCTGTGCTGCAGTGCGGAGTTACGATGTTGTGGAGCTGGCAGCTGCTCGTCGTTGCTTGGTGGTTCTCTCCGGGTACTCCGGCTTCC
This sequence comes from Pictodentalium vernedei, assembly GCA_031216915.1. Taxonomy (NCBI): domain Eukaryota; kingdom Metazoa; phylum Mollusca; class Scaphopoda; order Dentaliida; family Dentaliidae; genus Pictodentalium; species Pictodentalium vernedei. The sequence goes on along the minus strand of CM062294.1, from coordinate 59,675,613 downwards.
TCCACCCGTAAAACTGTCACGGCCATGATTAGCCATTGTGCATAAATATGTGACCTTAAACATCAATAAATAAATCAACAAATAAGGTACAGAACCAATAACGACAGTAGAGAGAATGAAGATCGATGAGATAGGAAGACAATGGGGACGATGAAGACTGGAGGGAACGGTACAGAACAATGAATGAAAAAGATTGAAGAGAAAAACGAAGTAAAACGGAGAGAAATTCACAATTACTGGTATAGTACTAATGAGTATGACCAACAATATAGAACTTAAATAACTGATTACACAATACACAGCGTATTAGTGCTCGAGATTTCACATTTTAACTATTTACCTAACATGAACAGCAGATGACACTTGCCAAAAGAATTCTTGAATAACTATTTTTTTCATTTTTTGTCTCAAAAACATAGGTTATGACCCCTCGTTGGAACGAGCTCGACGAGCTCGTTCCAACGAGGGGTCATAAACTATGTTTTTGAGACAAAAAATGAAAAAATAATGAAAATTAATTAACGATTTTTGAGAATAGCGCAGGCCGGTTTTGGCAGTTACGTGGGTTAAAGGGTTAATAGATGTTTATCCATAAAATACCCTACGATGAGAGCGATGGCTTAGAGACTATAGCATTGGACTTCAGTCCGAAAGGTCCCCGGTTCGCTCACTACCAGGAGTAATTGAGTTGTGTCCTTGGGCAAGACACTTAATCTCGATTGCCCACATGTGGCGCTATGTACTAAGGCGCACTTCACGTCGATGGTGCACTTGTTGTCAACCAGTGCTTGCCCTGCTTGTTCAGAATTAGTACGTTGTGGAGTCTAACAATTATTCATCGCTGCTCGGTAGTGCTTTGCGGTACTCTGGCGTCTTCCATCCGTAGGAGTGTCCGACATGAGGTTACCTTGGATGTCGAAAGAGTCGATACACCCCAATAAAAAATATACCATAAATCGAATCTTCATATGTGGCAAATGTGACGATTTATCCTCATTAGTGAAGATGCGCGCTACTCCTGGAATTATCTTTGACATAAATTAATTGTTTGCGTGCCAGAGTTTCACATTTTTGTTGAAAATATTTAACTCATTCTGCGTTTGAGATGCGAATATACTTTTAAACCTTTCAGCACTGAGTTCCTGAATGGCATCGCTCTGCAGGATAACAGTTACAATAATATGGTCTTATTTTTTTTGGCTTCGTGGATAGTCCCGCAGCGCGAAAGGATTAAACTGTTTAGGTGTTGGATTAAATACTTGCTAATCCGCCTTAAGGTTTGTCGTTTTTGTGTTGTCTCCCCGTTGGACAGTACATTTTTCTTTCCTTTGCACAAAAAAAATTGTGTGACTACCGGTTTGAAAAGTTCAACAGCTTTCCATGGTGGCTGTAAGATTAATAGAAATGCACGACGGTCAGTTAATGCGAACAGAGGAGTATTGCATTTTATACATTGTAGGCTAGTGATGAAACAAGAGGGGACCAAACATTGACAGACACTTTTTGCAAGCTACCGTTTTTTACTCTTGGAAGGGGGGGGGGGAGGTGCTGTTTCATTGGTTAATGTACCCTTCAATGTATTAATCCACGTAGGCCATACACGCTATACATAACAGTTTGACCGCCTCGATAATTAAAATACCTCTGAATAATGAAAACGAGCCCAACCCGCATATATTTCTATACAACAGGATTGCTGGAATGCTATCGAAAAACCCCGCAACTAGACTTAACCTCCTCCTACCAGGTGGCATCATGTCAATCAACGCGTGTAACTCCACCCATCGGTGACGTTCGATGGCGTGAAAGTTGACCGTAGGCACAGCGTAACAGCTTTTATATCATCAAACATCAAACGAAGACTAGCATGAAAATTAATAAAAAGTATCAACTTTCCAATCTTCATGCTTGTTTTGGTTAATAATGGCTAAAATATGTTGTGAGTATTCAATATGTATTGCCGTATAAAATGTGCACCTGAGTATATTCATGTTTTGCAGACATCAAAGTATATCTTTGAAAAGCTATTGACGATTGTGGAGAGTCTGAAAATTGAAAACTTTCGAGAAATTATTTGTTGTTGAGCATTGTCCATTCAAAGCAACCCACCTCGCCCCTCCCCCTCCCCCACACACATTCTAAGATGACGACAGGGGTGTCACCATTCTATATATGACCAATGAGCGTTCTAGCAATCTAGTTATTTTAACCCTTTACCCAACGCAGACGATATCAAAATTTATTATTTTAAATAACATTTTTTCAAATTTTTCAAACAATTTCAACGAAACCATATCATGTGACCTCTCATTGGAACGAGCTCAACGAGCTCGTTCCAACGAGGGGTCACATGATATGGTTTTGTTGAAATTTTTTGAAAAGATAATATTTTTTCAACTGCTGAATTTGCATATTACGCAGGCGGATGCGGCCGATTCGTTGGATAAAAGGTGAAGGTCAATTGCTCAATCATGTTTGCGTCCAACATGTTTGTTACGACATTTTATTTTACAAACCGCTACCGGTCCTTGCGTTTGGGAAACTTTGGAGGAAAGAGGAGGGGGATGTGCCCCTCATGTTTTCCTTTTGTGTATGTACAAGTCAGCTAATGGGTTTTTCTAATAAACTGAGAGGCTTAACACTTTGCGGATGGATAATGGAACAAGTTGTGTTTTGGGGGCGTTACCTTTCATTATTACCACTTTAGTGGGCGTTCTCTAGTATATTAAGAAGTTTACCGAGGCGGTAAAACTTAGTATTTGCATGATGTCATGCAACCGGAAGCGAGTGGCGGACGCTAATGAAAACAAAATTCCGGACATGGTAATGATAGTAATAACATGACTTTGTCGGGCGTCCAGGTTTATTAACGGTCCTTGACGACTGAATAACAGCCCTCTGGCTTATTAACGGCCCTCGACTTCGTCCCGGGTCGGTGATAAACCCTCAGTCTGTTACTCATGCCTCTCGAGCCGTTAATAAGCCGTAACGCCCTCCAAACTCATGATATTGTTATGTGAACGACCTAATAGAAATGCTTATCAGTCCGTTGTCTTACGAGCGCCCAGAGACAGATTGGATGACCGCTAATACGACAACAGGCTGTGGATTACTTCTCATGCTATTACTGTTATTTACACAGATCATGATATGTCCCCGCCATCCATTTCGCTGACATTTTGATTCACGACAGAAAGAACGTGCATCATCTGTTTCCAAGCAAATATCACGTGATTCAAACAAATGTGATGTGATCAAAACAACGCGTTTGAACAATTCGGGTCAGGGAATGGTTGAATGTGTGAATACTGCATGCGAACTCGCTTCTGCCTCTGTTACCAGGGCGAGGTTGAGATAAATGATTGAATGCTCCTAATTCTAAGACTGAGAACAAATTTTGCGCGTAATAAGCGGAATATATCTTCACTTGTTACCACCTAAGGAAGATATGATACGGTATTTTTTGTCAATAATTTACAATTAAATACAGTGAACAACGTCTAATGCGGAACATATCTTTACTTGTTGCCACCCAAGGAAGATATGAAACGGCGATTTTATAGATGGGTTCGTGATTAGGAGCTAGGCGGCCACTTGCCAAATAATAAATCGATCTGTAAGACGTACACGTATCTCGATCAATTTTATAATTCCCATTCAACAATTGGGATAAGCGTGACGCTAAATTTTACGTTCCCGTGACGCGATACACATTGGTACAGCACTTAACGCAACGGAATAAGAATGAGTCAAAAATGAAAGCCGCTTAGAAAGAAGTAATCTTCCGAGCATGACGGCAAATTGACGAAGTTATATAAAATATTTGATGAAGTGTTTATTCTTACTTTATATAATCGTATAAGTTAGGCACGGTATATGAAAAAGTTATTCCGTATTTTTAATTTCAATGAGGGATCATAAGCCAACCTTCTGGGTAAAATTGAAACAAATAATAAAATTTGAAAAGTGATATTTTTGTGAATACCGCTGGAGGTTATGGCTTGATGTTATGCAGAGGGGTTAGAAGTAGGGTTTAATTCCGGAAACGGGAATTCCCGGGTTCCCGGTTCAGCACCGAACCGACCCTGAAGCGTGGCACTGTTTGCGTGTTGAACTGAAGTTTTCTGAATTGAAACTTTGTAGGATTCCGTCAGCCCTTCCACGCCTGAATTTTTTCCAGACCTGATTCGTGACGAAACATTTTCAACAAATCACTGTACCTCTCAACCAGTTCTGCAAGACCCCCCCCCCCCCTCCTCCTCCCTTCCTTTCGACAGCAAGATCTTATTCAACCGCTTCAAAGTTAAAACACGTCTTCATTTTCCGAATTACCGTTATCACTGTTCACTACCTCCTCCAACATCAACACCCTCTTCACTGTCGTCACCAGTCTCCTCTGCTGAAAGCAGAGGAGACTGGTGACGGCAGTGAGGAGGGTGTTGATGTTGGAGAAGGTAGAGGTGATAATACAAGAGATTCTGAAAATAGAGACGAGATTGAAGCGGGTTTGTGTTTTCAGACTTATTTCAGGAAAAGAACTTTTCCGTTTGGAGAAAGGAGATTGCCAATGAAATATGTTCGTTATCATTAAAATAAATGCACCATGTTACCCTCGTGAATTTGCTTGATATTACCCGGGAAGTTTCCCGGTTCCCGGTACTGAGAGTAATTTCATTCCCGTTCCTGGTTCCCGGTTCCTAGAAAAACAGGAATATATTAAACCCGAGTTACAAGTAAATATTATAAGAATTGTATGGAGGTGGTGGGTGGCAAAGTTTTTGTTCCTGGAAGCAAATACCCCATTAATAACCTCCCCGCACTCTAAAATCAGTTGGGTTAAAAATGAACCCAAATCGACTGGGTTCAGTGTATATGAACCCAGTTGGGTTCATATTCACACAACCCAGTCGATTTGTATTAATTATTAATCCAACTGTTTAGAGTGCACCATCTTAGCGCCGCCACTGTTCCGAAGTATGATAATTTGTCTTTTCTTTCTGTAAAATGATCAAACTAAATCGAGTGCAAAGTTACCTGCACGATTTCAACAGATAAAACATTTCAAGGAAGTTTACATATCAGTCATGTCTATTCTATCTTATCTCAAACTTCGCGTGTGTCCAACAACTCATTCTATTATTTCTTGTTAATCCCTAGAAATTTGAAGTTTCTTTCCAACCAGGAAGACTTTTGGCACAAGTTGCTGAGATATCAAACTATAATCGGAACAGGTCACAGACCTGGATGTTAAAACTTAAAAATCGTTGTAAGTTCACCTATAAAACATTTTTAACCCTTAGATCACAGGTATTTACAGAATGTTATATCTTCACGTGAGTTCGTCATTTCGATTACTTTGAATGGCATTGTCCATTTTCTCTTTACAGTGTGATTAAACCTTTGATCTCCGGTGGTATTTTCCATGTGGAGTCCTGTGAAGCTTGGAAGATTTGATTCAATCTCGGCATCGATGGACTGAGTCGGGTAGAGATCGTATATTTTCGAATCGGATAACTCATATTTTTTTTTCACAAATGTGCGGTGGCAAATAAATGGATCGACCGACGGAATCATACAGGAAGAATGAAAGAATGCAGTATGGCCGTTGTGGACTGATTACATTCCACAGGTGGGCAATATTTCCATGGAAACAATAATATTAGAACACTAATTACAGGAATAATTATCAAAAAATTAATTAACGAAGCACCGGGTACAACCCGGTGCTTCATTAATTAAAATTTTGCTCATGATGATTTTTATTTACCTGGTAAACGCATGCGTTGACATCACTACCCACGCATGGATTATGACCACTCCACGGCGACTGTACTGTAGTTGTACAGTTAAAACTAGACCTGTCATTAAATGCGCACAAATAGCACGTTGATATGCGCGTTAATCTGTGCGTTTTGACCATAGTTAAGCTATCAAATTCTGTAAATATGGCCTGTGCACAAGCAATGTTTCAGCCAATGGACCTCCGGGTAACCCGGAGGTCCATTGGCAAAAACATTCTCTATGTTTGATATGAGTAACCAGGAGAACCAGTCGTGCTTTGGATGCCATTCGAGATGGCAACTGCGCGCAATTCCTACGCGCAATTAAGCCAAGATAAGCGAACAGTTCGTGACAGGACTTCTAGTTTTAACTGTATGTTGTATTTTCGGTTCAAGCGGACTATCGACATGCTTATCTGACACTTTACATGGTTATCCCGTTCTCGGCTTTATAAGCACTGATGTAGCAATGAAACTTGTTACTTCCGCTCTCGGGTATTCATACTACCTGCGGTATTCGTAAGCCGCAGGGATATGCATGGTAATTATCAATTTGATTCGGATTCGATATCAAAGTCGATATCGGACCCCTGACTCGATTCGAAATTCGATCTGAGGGTAGTGATTCCGATCCGATGGGCCGCCGTACTCCCATATCAAGTCATTGGTTAGCAGAGTTCATATTCCAAGCACCTGCAAATCAAGGATTTCATTTCAAATCGAATCACGAATCGAATCGGGTCTATAATTCGAAATCGAATCGAACCTTGACAGAGGCGGCGGAACGGGGAGGGGGGCATAGGGGACACGTTCCCATCCACTTTTTTCCACACACGTTGCGTGGTTACACAATGATTTAATATGGGCGCACGCAAGCGTGTCAATATACAGACATTCCTGTAATATCTTATTTGCAAATCCAAGCAACATTTGGCAAAAGAATCCCACCTTCGGTCGCTTAAGTCCGTTTCTTCTACTTCACCCATCTTCCAACCCGAAGGCTAGCTAGATAGATAGATAGATTTATCTAACAATCATATAGATTTTGTCCTGAAAACCCACGAGAAACGGTATGTATCACATGATGTGTTCCTATTCCGTATCATATAGACGACTCATTCTGATTCCGTATCATATAGACGACTCGTTTCCGGTAGCGCTACGTGCTATCAAAACAGGTGCATGGATACATTCTATGTGCGTTTCAGTGATCGACCGAACATTATGTCCCAAAAATGTTTAAATATAATTTAACCCTTTACCTAACATGAAAAACCGACAATACTTGCAAAAAAAATTCTTCAATAACTTCTTTTTTTTCATTTTTTGTCTCAAAAACATAGGTAATGACCACTCATTGGAACGAGCTCGACGAGCTCGTTCCAACGAGAGGTCACAACCTATATTTTGGGGACAAAAAATGAAAAAAAATAATGAAAATTAATTGGTGATTTTTGAGAATAGCATTGGCCGTTTTTTCCGTTACGTTGGGTAAAGGGTTAAGATTTATTTAATCGGTTTATGTGACAGAATTGTTAGATAAATGAATTATCATGATAATGTGCATGTCCTGTGATTTGTATCAGATTCTCGGTGGTGTCCAAAAATGGGATCACAACTCGCCGGCAAAGCCGGACACCACCTCGAATCTGATGCAAATCACAGCACATGCACATTATCATGATAATATGTATGTATCTTTATTCTGCCCTATACTAGTACATTAACAACAACATAACATTACAAACTACAAGAACATAACTTAGTATACAACATGGAAATGGCATAGACTAAAAGGCTGTCTTCCTGCCATTCTCGTAATAATGTGACCAACTCGGTTTGGCATCAGTGTAACGACAATTCTTTTCAAAGACAGGAATATCTGATAGTTTGTCTATTAATCATGCTGCTAGATGGAATCAATAGGTAAAATGCTGGGAGGAGGATGAGATACCAGAGGGTTTTGATGGCTGATACAATCGGGACAGGCTGGGTTGCCGCATTTGAAGTTCAGGCGGGAATAAGTACTTCAAGCGTTATGCGTTAATGGGTTTTTTAACTTTGGTCTTCTATATTGCTGAGTTAGCGGGTCTACACTATTCCAAATTCTTGGGAAGGAATGGAACGGCAATCCTGCAGAAAACTGAAAAGTGCAAAGTTTCCATTGCCTTTGCGACAAGTTTGCGGGAAGAAATTTCTTTGCCCTATTTAGGACAAAAATTGCACTTGCCATTCTTGACCATACTGAAGAAACGTGGTGTTTAAATTTCATATTTTCGTCTATATACACACCGAGGAACTTTAGAGCGGCGGAAGATGATAGACATATAAGAAATGAACAGGACAGTGACCACACCGCGGCATGCTCTTCTAAACGAGAGACTATAGAATGTCACTGTATATTTACTGATATACGAGTGTAACCTTTCTCCCACTGGGTCGACATATGGTAGCCTTCAAAAGCTGCGCCCCTCCACTTTTATCGAGCGTCCGCTAGACCTACCATAACGTACTACCTATACCGGCCATACAATAAAACAAAGTAATCTGTTGGTTAATAGTACCAAGCACTAACAGGGGGCCAATAGGGGTATATACCGCCCGTACTATACTTCGGGGGGGGGGGGCACAGGGGTATATATCTCCCATACTATACTGCCGTTCTATATTACCAGGCGTTACCCCCCCCCCCCCCCACCCCATTCACATTCACAACACCACTTGACCTGCCATAACGTACTACCTATACCAGTCATAGAATAATACAAAGCCATCGGTTGGTTAATAATACCGAGGACTAACAGGGGACCTACAGGGGTATATGCCGTGCATCCTATACTGCCGTTCTAAACGATTATAATACTGCCTGACCTAGCATTACGATCTACCAATACCAGCCATGCGATAATACAAAGGATTTGGTAGGTTAATAGTACTAAGTGGGTAAGACCATTCATCCTATACCGCCAATCCAAGCCACCAAGGGCTATCTCGCAATACCGCAATACCGCACTGGGCGACCATGCATGACCCCATTCCCCCACAATACTGCTTGACCTAGCTATAGCAGACATAGGATATTATGAAAGCCCAAGGGCTAATAGTATAACAACATGGATCTATACCACTACTACCAGACCCCCCCCCCCCCCCCCTTACGTGAAGTTCGACACTTCCGACCCGAACAACGTTACGTCAGATTGTATAACGGACAACAGTGGTCAACGTCTCTATGACGTCGCGTGCGCATGATGACGCCATAACGTCAATAACAACATCAACCCTTTCGCGGAGAAAAACTTTCAAGAAAACTCACCTTCCCCTTCAATTTTCCATCACATACCCATAATATATTCCCATAGCCCTGGGTGTCCATATATCACTATATATAATATAACATACTATATATGCAGTACGTACACCATTTGCCGGATCTAGCTTGATGGAGCCAAAATTTTGCAACGAAAAAGTTGCTCCGGCAAAAGGTTCCGGTTCCTATGGAAATTTAACACTAGCTGCTCCGGCAAAGCTCCGGGTAATCAGGGACCATCGGGTATATGCTATACTACTGACTTCTTACGGGAGTTAACTCTATCTGTCCAGCATTTATATCATCGGGATGGAGTTACCGTACACCGATACGCCCCATGAGGTTATTCGGCAGTTCTTCCGTAGGACGAGTTGCGATTTGTAAAGCGAGAATGGGGGTGTATTTAACACTTAACTTTGGCAAAACTAATCTGAGAGTTACCCCTATTGCACACGCTGGGCACGGTGGCGTTGTGTACAAAGGCGTACTGCACGTTGATTGTGCACTTGTCTTCAACCAATGCTAGCCCTGCTTGTGTGGAGTTAGTATGTTGGGGAGCCTGATAGTTGCTCACCATTACTCGATGGTTCTCTCCGAGTACTCCGGCTTCCTCCATCCGTAAAACTGTCCGACACGAGATGACCCTGGCTGTCGAAAGTGTAGTACATTCCAGTAAATAAATAAATAAATAAATAAATAAATAAATAAATAAATAAATAAATAAATAAATAAATAAATAAATAGTACGTCCTCCACGCATTGGACGAGAAAGTGATCTGAGAGTTAATTTCGTCACCAAGCTCCTTCTATTTCCATAAAAAAAACCAAAAGGACGTGTTGGAGAATTACTGGTGTTAGCCACCGCAGCACTGCACATAGCCGGCCGCTAGCAACAGCTTATCCTCGAAACTGTTGGGAAATTTTGAATGTGCCATGAAAAGTGGTGGTGACTAGTGCGAATGGAATTAGTATTGGAGGCCAGAGGCGGTGGAAGCTCCAAAGAAGTGTGGAGGAGGGGGTCAAACCTTTCCGGATGTAGGATGAAAAATAATTTTTCTTGGGGGTGGGGGGGGGGGGTCAATGGTGGTGGGGCGGTGTATTCATGCAAGACATATAAATTTATATACGCTATCCCTCACCCTTGAACCCTCTCTATTTAAGGCACTAGCCTCGGCGAATTTATTTTGTTTCCATTTTACTTAACCTTTAGAAACCTGGTGGTATCTTCCATATCAATTCAATGGCAGCAGTTGAAAGAGGCCGTATTCATTATTTGTGGGCAGACCAATTAATACTTTCAACGTGCAGCCTCAGGGCTGCACGTTGAAAATACAGTTAAAACTAGAAGTCCTGTCACCAATAGTGCGCTTATCTAGGCTTAATTGCGTGTTGGAATTGCGCGCAATTTCCATATCGAATGGCATCCAAAGCACGTCAGGTTCTCCTGATTACTCATAGCAAACACATGCAATGTTTCTGCCAATGGACCTCCGGGTTACCCGGAGGTCCATTGGCTGAAACATTGCTTGTGCACTGGCCATACGTACAGAATGTGATAGCTTTACTTGGGCCATAACGCGTACATTAACGCGCATATCGACGTGCTATTTGTGCGCATTTCATGACAGGACTTTTAGTTTTAACTGTATTGATTGGTCTTCCCCAAGCATTCACTTACCAGCTATCATACTGAATCAATTTACAAAGTATCAAAAACATGGGCCGGAAAAGCGGCCTCTCGGGTTTGAAGGGCAAATCATAACTTTGAAACCGTCCTTTGAAATATTACGCTCCATTTACAGCTTTCTATTTTTATTCAATAAAATCTTGAAAATCAATGTGGTCATATATGTATAGGTGAAGTGTAGTGACCATAGGGGTTGTGTGTGTTATGTCGGAAAAAGCCGTTCGGGTACCTATACACACTAAAAACTAAAGTGTTAAAACTGACACTTTTAAGGTGTTAAACCCATTCAAACTCTTAGGGTTTGATTTTAACACTCAAAGTGCAATGCTTTAAGCACTAAGACATTACAATCGTCAGACATCTGAAACTTGATTGGATGGCACTTCCCATGTGTCCAGCATTGGTGGTTCTTCCAGAATCGTCCATAATTTGTTTTGCGCTTGGTGGGTATATAATTAAAAGGACACAAAGCAGATGACGCGGATCAGTCTCGAGAGTTCGAGCCTGATCCGCGTCATCTGCGTTGTTTCCTTTTAAGTGTCGCGACATTACACTTGTCAAGTGGTATTATTGTAACACCTGTCAAGTGGGATATCTACACTTGAACAAAGTGCTAGTTCAGCACTTAGTAAGTGTTAAATACAGCACTTCAAGTGTAGTTTTTAACACTTTAGTTTTTAGCGTGTATAATTAGTGAAAATGGGGGGGGGGGGGGGCTTCGTCGTCCTGTTGGAGATGGGGGTGCAGATATTAAACGGGATCCGGTGTAAGGATTAGTCATATAAACGATGGGATAAAATAACTCTATTTTTGGCTTTTAATGCAACCGTTTCCTTTTCTTTTTAACCTTTTTAATCTTTTGAACTCGAGAGGTCGTTTTTAACCCTTTACCCAACGTAACGGCCAAAACCAGCCAGCGCTATTCTCAAAAATCGTCAGTTAATTTTCATTATTTTTTCATTTTTTGTCTCAAAAACATAGGTTATGACCCCTCATTGGAACGAGCTCGTCGAGCTCGTTCCAATGAGGGGTCATAACCTATGTTTTTTAGACAAAAAATGAAAAAAATTAGTTATTCAAGAATTTTTTTTGCAAGTGTCGTCTGCTTTTCATGTTAGGTAAAGGGTTAAGGTACAGTGTCGTGAGAAGACCTGACTTCATAAAGTAGATAGTTACTCAGTGAATTTGTGTGGTAGACCAGTCAAGATTTTCAACATGCAGCACCGAGGTAGGCAGGGACGTGGCGACGGGGGGGGGGGGAGTGTCATCCCCCCCCCCCCTCTCCAATCCTGTTCAAAGTTTCCTATAGTTGGAAATTCGGAGAGCAAGTCATGAACAGTTGGAAATTCCATCTATCCTGATTTTAGAGCTTCTATGGCGATGCTGATTTCTCCTTTGCTTCCCAAAATTCCAACTCGGTTTCAAATCGGCAAAAATTCTGACTGTTACTATTTACAACTACAGTGTTCGCAATATCGGGATTCATAAGTATGCGTGGTGTCAATCGGAACAAGATTCCTATTGTACGTTTACTTATAGTAATAAAAAAAAAACCCTCGAAATGCACTTCAAGAAAAATCGCATCATGTAAAAACGTTATCCTGAGTTAATTCCGCTTTTCAGAGTTACAAAATGATGAAACATCGAAAATTGATCATTCCTGCATAACATCTGATTTAATGTTAGGACAGTGTGAATTGTTCAAAGTTTTCTCAGCTTAAGCATTTGTTTTGCACATATTCAATTCCCAGAATAATACCAAATAATAATAACCTGATAATTCTATCATGCATGTGTTGGCATTTCAGTTACTAGAATCAATTTTATGCCCCGCTGTCATGGCTTCATTTTCAAAATCTTTCTCGGTAGTAAATTTCCAACTACGGGGAGGGACCGGGAGGGGGGTTTCCCCGTCCCGGTCCCTCCCCCTAGTTAGAAATTCACTACCCTGCAGCACCCCCCCCCCCCCCCCCTAATAGAAACCTCTAGCCACGTCCCTGGAGGGAGTTAGTACGCTGGGGGTCTGACAGTTGCTCTCGGCTGCTCTGTTGTTCTCTCCGGGTACTACCGGGTACTGTTGAGTACTGCCGGGTACTGATTATGTTGCAGATAATGCCATGTGATGCGGTAGTATTTATAGATATGTTGAAATGTCTGGGATTCCGTGGAAATTGTACCCGGTCTTTATTTTCATCATTACTTTTGTACAATTTCCACCTTCACTACATGCACGTCTCGTGAAACGATGCAGATAAGTGACACCAACCAAAATTCCAGCGAAAGAATTCGAAAGGAAACGAATTGGCCAGTCGATTTCGAATCGAACCAAATAGGAACTTACAATTAAAAATCGAATAAAGTCTCGAAGCTTCGCAGAGTCCTTTCATATTCATTATTTGGGGTAGATCAATTAATATATTCCTGAATCCTTGGGACAGCGCCTTGAAAGTATTGATTGATCTTCCCCACAAACTTAGTGACGAGACTTATGCTTTATGGACTTACGACGTATCATCGAGAGCGCCAGGAGCATCCAAGGGTGGGGCTGGTGTGGGGGTTAAAGATATCAAAGGTATATATATATATCCGGATATAGGGCATATGTATATATTTGATTGATCCGCCTGTGGGGTATGTAATGTATATTTATTTTATTTTCGGTTTTTTTTCTTCCCCCAAAATACAGAGTGTATGATATACATATTTTGATGTTACGATTTGCGATCTGTTTTAAAAAGTTTGTAGATTATTTAAATATAGATTTATCTCGTTCGCGTAGATGTCCGTTGCATTTTAAAGACAAAAGCATCGGTGGCGTAGCCAGAGGGGGGGGGGGGCTGAGGGGGGCACATGTCGCCCAAACTTCAGCCCCCCCCCCCCCCTCCCCCCACCATGTTCACCAATATACGGAACATCAGGCAAAATTTTTAATATCTCGCAATTTACTTGATTCGGAGTCCGTTTGTGTCCATAATTTATAAGTTGTGAAAGGCATCGATAATTAGGCCACACTGTGGCCTAATTATTCATGCCTTTCACAACTTGTTAGTCCACATTGCGGCCTTATTGTTGATTTCTTTCACAACTTATAAATTATGGACACAAACGGACTAAGAGTTAACCCTTAAGCTCCCATATAGCCCCAAACCGCCACTTTTATATTGCATTGAAGCAGGTTCTCCCTTGTGTAATCTTTTTTATTACTCTTGTGTGTAGACTGAATTTTCCTTGGCAGTGGTTCTACATCACTGCTGGCTGCCTGTTTTGGCAGCCAGCAGTGATGTAGAACCACTGCCAAGTCATCAATAACTATGTAAGCAGAAAAAGGCCATAAATACTTTAAAATTAATCTGAGGACTTAAGGGTTAAGGAAATTGTTTTTTGTCTCAAATTTCAAAATTTCCCCGGGGAAAGGCCCCTAGACCCTCTTCCAATGAGAGGGAAACCCCCCTATTCTGCTCTCCCACATCTTGCTACTGCAGGGTGTAGTAAATCATATTCTGTATGCCCCTTAGATATTCCTCCTTAACTCCTTAACTTTGATATCCTGGCTACGCGCCTGTAAAGCATTGAAGAAAATTTTGAAGATATTCGATAGATATTCAACGCCTGTTGTCGAATGGAATCGAATATTGTGGTCGAATCGAATATCATTTTATCCGTAATTATTGGACATTGTGAGGTATGTATATATGTGCATACATGTATCCTGTGGAAAGAAAGTAGGTGTGCCTTATTGAGAAAATTAAGTAGGTCTGCCTTCATATGTATGCATCTATGTGACCATATATGTTGTATGTGTAAATGCATGTATATGTATGAAAATGTACACATATATATGTGTATGTTTGTGTGTGTGTGTGTGTTAATGTGTAATTCTATATCCTGAATCTTCAACCGCCGAAAAAAAGAAAACTTTCATTCGCAGTCAACATTGATGCATTCTTTTCTTTATCTTTAACCCTTTACCCAACGTAACGGCCAAAACCGGCCAGCGCTATTCTCAAAAATCGCCAATTAATTTTCACTATTTTTTTCATTTTTTTTTTTCTCAAAAACATAGATTATGACCCCTCGTTGGAACGAGCTCGTCGAGCTCGTTCCAACGAGGGGTCATAACCTATATTTTTGAGACAAAAAATGAAAAAAATTAGTTATTCAAGAATTTTTTTTGCAAGTGTCGTCTGCTTTTCACGTTAGGTAAAGGGTTAACAGGTAGACAGCCAATCTGGCTGTGTTATCTCCCTACGATGTATCAATATTTTTGTTTCTTGATATAGATTATCTGTTAATTGTAAAACGTTATAGATATATCGTAAAATAAAATATCTATCTATCCATCTATACCTATCTTTTCGAATATCGAATTTTAGCAGAACACGCAACGTTCTGATTGTATGCGGCAAGTTATTGTCTCTGAACTGGATTTAAAAGTGATTTTTTGGTCGAAATACTACCGATAGCGATTTTTTATTCGATTCGATTCGCGAACAGTGTTCAGTGTTTGATTCTGTATTCCATTCGATCATATTCGAATATTCGCTGGCGCCTACACCACACTGTTTATCTAGGAACCACCTATATATTTTGAGAATAACGAGTCGATTGTCCCTCTCTCTTACAACCAGTCAGAGAAACAGACAGTTGCCCACAGAACGAAAAAGAGTAAAATCCCTTTGGGACTTTTGTGGCACTAAAAGGGTGCTAATTTGGAAGTACCCGCATAGCACCATCATATTTAGCAAGGCACCATCTATGAAGTTGGGCAATACCGAGCCGATTGTCCCTTCGACCAAAAAGAAGTTCTAGAAACTGATACTAGCCATAGAGCAGAAAGTATTAGAACCCTTTTCGGGAGCCTTGTGGAATCAAAGGGTGAAAGTAACAGCGCAAAACCATTCTTAGCAAGGCATATTTCCGGGGGCCCGCACGGCACCGCCCCATTTTGCAGGCCACCATATATAAATTTTGAGCATAATGAGCCGATTGAGCCATTCTCGTACAAACCGAAAGAGGTACTGTTTCAACCTTTTACCCAACGTAGACGATATCAAAATTTATTATTTTAAATTTCATTTTTTTTAAATTTTTCAAAAAATTTGAACAAAACCATATCATGTGACCCCTCGTTGGAACGAGCTCATCGAGCTCGTTCCAACGACGGGTCACATGATATGGTTTTGTTGAAATTTTTTTTAAAATAATATTTTTTCAACTGCTGAATTTGCATATTACGCGGGCGGATGCGGTCGATTCGTTAGGTAAAGGGTTAAGCGCATACTGCTAGAAAGTTTTATTACCGTTTTCGAAGGCATAAAGTGGGTGCATATTTTCAGGACCCCGCACAGCACTACACTGTTTAGCAAGCCACCCTCTATCAATTTTGAGAATAACAGGCCGATTGCTCCATTCTTTAAGAAACAAACAGAGATACTGCTAAGAGTAGTGGTGTGTAATGAATTTTTTTGGTAGCTTGGTGGTACAAAAATATCTCTGGAGGCTCGCACAACACCACCCTGTTTTAGAAAAGCACCCGCTATAAAATTCTATGAGTCCGCGAAACCGATAATAGTCCATAGAGCTGGGAAGTGTTTGTGCAGCTTAATGACACAAAAAGGGCGCAGATGTTTGTGATGCGGACATCAAGACTTTGGTTAACAAAGCACTGTATAAATTTTTAGAAACCCTAGCTGATTATTCTGTTTTCTACTGTGTTGTCAAAGATACTGTTAAAGGAATACAGAGCCAGAAGATGCAAATATCATTTTAGCCTTGTGATACAACAGGGTGTCTAATGGGGGGGGGGGGGGGCACTCAGGCCTGGCATTTTTATGAGTGCAGGAGTGCTGTTCGCCTACCGCACGCCTTGAAAAAATGAGGAGGGAAATTTTTTGCACCCCTTGATATTCTGGAATGCCAGACCTGGAACTGCCTTTAAAATCTTTTATTATTTCATCTCCTAAGTTCCAATGTGTTCTCTGTGCCTACAGGCACATAGAACACATTGGAACACAGGGGACGAATTGTCAATGTTGCAATGATTCGCAATAATTCATGACCCATTCTGTGTTGCATTTCGATACATTTTGAGTGCAGAAGCTAGTCACATATTATTTGAATGCATCATTTTCAATAATGAGAAGATGTGTGTGCCAATTTTTCCACTGTGTAGCTGAATGTAGTACAAATTTTCAGTCAAAATATTAATACCTTGAAGTGAATATAACCAAAATAGCATACAAAATTTTTGCATTGAAAATTTCTGGTGCAATTGCACTCCCAAGCAATCTGAGGAGGGCAATTGTTTTGCACTCCTTCATTTTCTAGATTGCCAGGCCTGGGCACTACCCTATTTAGCAAGGTACCCTGTATAAATTGTATAAATTGTGAGAATCCTGGCCAATTGCTGCAACCAAATGGAGGAGCCGTCATACACACCCGCGACACCTCTGCGCCTCCCAAACAGAATTAAAGCCCAGGTGTACCCCCCCCCCCCTCCCCACCTCCCCACAGCACCGAGACCTTTTTTATTTATTTAGATCTATCAGTTTGGGATGCATGAAAAGATGCAAGGCAAGAACCAGTGTATTTGGATAACTTGATGGTCGATCGTTTGGTTACCTGCGATAAGACGTGCCTTTATATACACTGCAAGGTGCTTCGTAATCAGTTTTAAAATGGTGAAACAGAGCCTCCAACCATGCCTGAATGTGAGTTGATACCCTTTCAGAAACTCAACTCCGTAAATTTTCGTAAACCACGTGGTATTGATCTGGTTCAGCATTAGTTACTTCACAAGGGGGGGGGGGGGGGGGGGGGGTAGGCTCCAGGCACTAAATGAATTTGATGAAGTATTGGCTCAGCTCGAGACTGCCTTTTTGATATAGGTCTCGACTTAAAAAAATCAATTTAGAGACCGAGTTCTAATTCATTATGCACACGATCAAAAAACACCCATTCAGTGACAGAGAGATTATACTATCTATAATGGCCTATACATGGCTTTAAGAAAGAGATTTTTGCAGAAATGAAGTCCGCCCTGAGCAGGAATTCATCGACCTGGACACTCAGGACCCTGTCGTATGCCTTTAGGTCTCACAGAACTAAATATTTTCCCATAGGCGACCATTATAACACTTATGTGGAAAAAAATATGATCGCATCACTTTAAATTAAATATTGAAATACCTACATAAAGTATAGACCTTCACACAACTTTCTCTGGCCAGAAAACATGGGGTCATGCAACAAATAAGAGAGAAAATGCATCAGGAAGTGAAGTACCCTCCTTGAACTCAGTTTTTTCTGGGAATTCCCAACAAAAATACACAAATAGTTAACCGAATTTTAAAGACCCAGAAAATACTTAGAAAATCTCTTTTTTCTTGTGAAATATTCAGTATTGTTGTAAAAACCTAATAAAATGCTTTAACAATTTTCTCAAGCAATAAGTTTTTTTCTAGGTGTCTTATTTTAGACTATGATGCAATATCCGAGGCAGATCACTCTAAACTAAATATTTAGTTCCGTGAGACCTATAGAAGCACTGATAACATACTGGACAGCAACACAGCTCGTCGTGCAACTTCCTGAAGATGCGTCCGTCTTGAAGATTAAGTTCTTGCGAGAGCGAGACAAAGAACACTGGGTAAATGGGGATATGTTTGACCTGTAAAGGGCGAAAGAAAGAAAGGCCAGGGTGTTTCAGGATGTTTTCAAACCGGGGACCCTGACTGGGTCCGACAACATGTTTATAAAAATGGTTGAGTACATTGGTGGTGCGCTTTGTGGTCATGGACTTACCACGACCAGACGTCAGAAAATACTGTGGTGAGTAGAGCGTTTACACAGAACTGATGTCACAGTTCAGGGCGTGGCTGAACTTCAGAAGATCCCCAAACGGCCCATGAGCTTGAAATATATTGCTTTTGAGAATATGGGCAACTCGGACAACCATCAAGCCTGCCGATGGAAGCCAGTAGATCTCCTCGTCTACAATGGCCATGCCTAGGCAAAAAATCTGCACGTCCAACAAACCAGGCAAGTACACATCCATGATGGCGATTATGGAAGGCCATAATGCAGCTAGCCAAATCGTATCAATCGCAGTCTGTTGTCTGAGCTGGCAGAACAAACAGTGTTAACCCCCAGTCCGGCCACATATCTGGTGAACTAGTGAATTAGATTATCTTTTCAGAGACACTCACCAGAGGGGTACCCTCGTCGAAGCCCCACAAATGTGTCCTCTTATCAACATCTTGACTTATTACGATGCACCCCCCCCCCCCCCCTGTAACCCAGCTGCGAGGCTCTATGACCACCTTTGCCCATATTAACATCCTAAATATGTTGTGCCGCTTCGAAGCCGAGGCGGTTCGGGAGGCAACAGAATATCTCACTTAACAAACTGGCTAATGTCTATTCCTATGTTGCCAAAACGGCCTGCGACTTTGCGACTTTGGTGAGGACATATGTGTAGCATCCATTTATGGCCGTGACAAAGGGGAATACCTGTACATACTACAATCCTTGCTACATACATCCCGAATTCCGAATACAGGAAGAAGAACAAAAAGACCCCAGATTTTATAGCTCTTCGGCAAGAGGACACTCTCTCAAACTTTTGATCTATCCGGCCTCACTAGAAAGGCCGTACGTCTCGTGCGTAATAATCTGAGACAACGTCGGTACCATTCCGAGGCCAGTCTTCGAAACCTTCCTGGAATGGCTAGTTGAGAGAAAGGTACAGGACGTACGATGCGGTGGCGAAGACAAGTCACCTACCAGCGCGAGAAAGTTGCCACACACCTGGCCAAGAAACTACGTAAATTACTAGGAAGTGGTTGAGGGTGACCACCGGACGAAAAAAGAATCTCTCAAAACCTTAAAGAAAGCTATCCGCCTCAAGTAGACAGGAAATGCAAAATGTTCTTCCAAACTGCCTTAAGGAAGACAGACTTGGGGAGCTGAGGTAACCCGGCGACTTGATTCTCACAAGACGCCAGAAAGTCCGAGATAAAGCCAGGGTGCTATTCTTCCAGAGGTACACTTTCTGGCTGTGCACGTTCCTCTTGTGTACCACCCCCAAGATAGCAGGGGACAGAACTCTCTGATCAAGATTATCGAATTTCAATTTAGCATGCATAGAGTGCTTCTGTTTAACCCTTTACCCAACATAACGGCCAAACCGGCCAGAGCTATTCTCAAAAATCCCCAATTAATTATCATTATTTTCATTTTTTGTCTCAAAAACATAGGTTATGACCCCTCATTGGAACGAGCTCGTCGAGCTCGTTCCAATGAGGGGTCATAACCTATGTTTTGAGACAAAAAATGAAAAAAATAGTTATTCAAGAATTTGATTTGCAAGTGTCGTCTGCTTTTCGTGTTAGGTAAGGGGTTAACAGCATTAACGTTTATACCCTCAGATGGCGTTTTACCAATCAGACGTGTTATTTCGTTGTTCAAATAGGAGACAACACCTAGAGCAGTCGGGGAATCTACTCAATGGATCCCTTTCGTTCCCGCTTTATCAACTGGACGTACTGCTGGCCAAGCAGATCCTGTGCAAACGTCCGGTTGAAACGTGTCACAATACCCTGCCCTCTATGAGCTCCATCTCACTGTGTCAATCTGTGACACCGTGTTTGGTATCTTGGGGTAGTTATCCCATGATATGCATCAGAAAAAAATATTAATCAGAGGATAGTAATCACCATTTTGGCGACTATTGCAGACATTGATAAGTGATATAACCTACTGTTACCTATACAAACCGCTTCTACTGGTCTGTGCTCATATGTGGCAAAAAATGAGAGCAGGAATATAACTATAGGACACTTTGTTTCAAGGAAACACTGGAAATAATGAGAGTTTTGTATTTTTTTTCAAACAACCCAGCAAGTACAGTTGGTATTCAAATTTATTTACATGATAAGTCATAAATGCCCCAAGTACTAAAATTATGAAGACGTTGGAAACGGTGGAAACATTGGAAACGGTGGAAGCATTGGAAACGGTGGAAACTATGGAAACATTGGAAACGGTGGAAACACTGGAAACGGTGGAAACTGGAAACAGTGGAAACATCGGAAACAGTGGAAACATTGTAAACATTGGAAACTGTGGAAACTGGAAACAGTGGAAACACTGGAAACATTAGAAACGATGGAAACACTGGAAACACTGGAAACGGTGGAAACACTGGAAACTGTGGAAACATGGGAAACACTGGAAACGGTGGAAACATTGGAAACGGTGGAAACTATGGAAACATTGAAAACAGTGGAAACATTGGAAACGGTGGAAACATTGGAAACGGTGGAAACACTGGAAACATTGGAAACGGTGGAAACATTGGAAACGGTGGAAACATTGGAAACGGTGGAAACATTGGAAACGGTGGAAACTATGGAAACATTGGAAACGGTGGAAACATTGGAAACGGTGGAAACTGGAAACATTGGAAACAATGGAAACATTGGAAACGGTGGAAACACTGGAAACATTGGAAACGGTGGAAACACTGGAAACGGTGGAAACTGTGGAAACATTGGAAACAATGGAAACATTGGAAACGGTGGAAACATTGGAAACGGTGGAAACTATGGAAACATTGGAAACGGTGGAAACATTGGAAACGGTGGAAACTGGAAACAGTGGAAACATTGGAAACAATGGAAACATTGGAAACGGTGGAAACACTGGAAACACTGGAAACGGTGGAAACTGTGGAAACAGTGGAAACATTGGAAACGGTGGAAACATTGGAAACACAGGAAACGGTGGAAACATTGGAAACACTGGCAACCGTGGAAACATTGGAAACGGTGGAAACATTGGAAACATTGGAAACTATGCAATCATTGGAAATAGTGGAAAAAACTGGAAACATAGGAAACGGTGGCAACATCGAAAACGGTGGCAACAGTTGGGAACGGTGGAAACATTGGAAACGGTGGAAGCACTGGAAACATTCGATACGGTGGCAACATCAGAAACGATGGCAACAGTTGGAAACGGTGGAAACATTGGAAACGGTGGAAACATTGGAAACGGTGGCAACAGTTGGAAACATTGGAAACGGTGGCAACAGTTGGAATCGGTGGAAACATTCGAAATGAATGCTGCGAGTACTAACATTTTTGAAAAAGGTGGAAACTGTGAGAATGATGGAAACAGTGGGAACAGTTGAAATGGTCAGTGGGAATGGTGGAAACAGTGGAAACAGTGGAAATGGTCAGTGGGAATGGTGGAAATGTGGGAAAATGTAGAAAACAGTGTGAAATTGTGGAGACGGTGGCAGCTGCCGTAATAATAATAAATATAGTTTTACTCATTCCGGATTAATTTTTGAGAATTTTTTTCTGAAATAATTCTTCATTTTCCCACTTTTTTATTACATGCACCAGTGATAATTTTATGTAGACAAATATTGCATTATGTCACTCATTTCAATAAATTATTTCAAATTATTTTGTTTTTTATTGAAGTATTGTAGGTGTCACTCTGATATCACATGAAAACTAAAACAATATAGTTAAGCTCCACCCCCTATGGCTGTGTATGGTATGAAAACTTAAACCATACTTTAGCACCACCCCAGCCTCAATTCAAAGACATGTGACATGACACCTTAATTAAGCCCTGTCCACAATTAAACATTTAACAATCATTGCCAGTTAGTTCATTTCTTTCTCACTAAATGCATTCTTTTTTCTAAGACAATATCTCAACCAAAAAAAAATGTCGTTTGATATCAAAAGAGTATTCCGACAGACACCAAAAAAGAAATCCGTAAAACGCAGATATAATGATCCAGTAGACTCACCTAACAAAAAAAATTATGTTAAACCCAGGGCAGGGAATTCCAACTTCTTCTGCTGAAACAGTGGATATTCCACCAAGTTCCACTGATGAAACTGTGAAAATCAACAGAAGTTTGTTCATACCTCAACATGATAACCCAGTCAGGCAGAGAACAGTGAATATGAACAGTAATTTGTTCACCCCTCAACTTAAAAAGTTCACAAATGTTATTGAACAATCTTCAGAGCCCAATGAAAAAACTTTATATAAGAATAGGAAAAGGGAGGAACTTGCCAATGATGTGATGAAAATATAGGTATCATAAATACAATGAACTTATGTTTTGCTCTTCACCATGTACCAGAGAAATTTCCAAAGCGACTTGAATTTCCAACTGTTGCTACCGTTTCCAATGTTTCCACCGTTTCCAACTGTTTCCACCGTTTCCAATGTTTCCACCGTTTCCAACTGTTGCCCCCGTTTTCAACTGTTGCCACCGTTTCCAACTGTTGCCACCATTTCCAATGTTTCCAATGTTTCCACCGTTCCACTGTTTCCAATGTTTCCAGTGTTTCCAATGTTTCCATTGTTTCCAATGTTTCCAGTGTTTCCACCGTTTCCAATGTTTCCAGTGTTTCCACCGTTTCCAATGTTTCCAGTGTTTCCACCGTTTCCAATGTTTCCAGTGTTTCCAATGTTTCCAGTGTTTCCACCGTTTCCAATGTTTCCAGTGTTTCCACCGTTTCCAATGTTTCCACCGTTCCACTGTTTCCAATGTTTCCAGTGTTTCCAATGTTTCCAATGTTTCCAGTGTTTCCAATGTTTCCATTGTTTCCAATGTTTCCAGTGTTTCCACCGTTTCCAATGTTTCCAGTGTTTCCAATGTTTTCAGTGTTTTCACCATTTCCAATGTTTCCACCGTGTCCAATGTTTCCACCGTTCCACTGTTTCCAATGTTTCCACTGTTTCCAATGTTTCCACTGTTTCCAATGTTTCTGGTGTTTCCAATGTTTCCAGTGTTTCCACCGTTTCCAATGTTTTCAGTGTTTCCAATGTTTCCAGTGTTTCCACCGTTTCCAATGTTTCCACCGTTTCCAATGTTTCCAGTGTTTCCAATGTTTCCAGTGTTTCCAATGTTTCCATTGTTTCCACCATTTCCAATGTTTCCACTGTTTCAATGTTTCCACCGTTTCCAATGTTTTCACTGTTTCCAGTGTTTCCACTGTTTCCAGTGTTTCCACTGTTTCCACCGTTTCCAATGTTTCCTCAGTTTCCAATGTTTCCGGTGATTCCAATGTTTCCACCGTTTCTAATGTTTCCACCGTTTCCACCGTTTCCAATGTTTCCAGTGTTTCCAATGTTTCCATAGTTTCCACCGTTTCCAATGTTTCCACCGTTTCCAATGTCTTCATAATTTTAGTACTTGGCGCATTTATGACTTATCATGTAAATAAATTTGAATACCAACTGTACTTGCTGGGTTATTTGAAAAAAAATAACAAAAATCTCATTGTTTCCAGTGTTTCCTGTTATATTCCTGCTCTCATTTCTTGCCAAATCTATCTGTGCTACGACTATTGGCTATCGCTACTGCGTGACAAATTCTACATAGTCAGATAATCTAACCAAGAAATATAAATTAGATCTTTAGCACAGGCACTGACAGTACAGTCTCCGGTAGACTGGTCATAATTCACGCGTGGGCAGTGATGTCCATGCATGCCTTTACCAGGGAATACAAATCAGAATCATCAAAATATTAATTAATGAAGCTTCATTAATTATTGTTTTGATGATTATTCCTATAATTAGTGTTTGGAATTTAATATTTTTGCGTCCGTGGAAATATTGTCCATCCATGGAAAGTGAGCTGTCGACGGCGGTTGTACTGTATAACATCTTTAGTGTTAACCCTTTACCTAGCATGAAAAGCAGACGACACTTGCAAAAAATATTTTTGAATAACTAATTTTTTTCATTTTTTTGTCTCAAAAACATAGGTTATAATACCTCATTGGAACGAGCTCGACGAGCTCGTTCCAATGAGGATCATAACCTATGTTTTTGAGACAAAAAAATGAAAAAATAATGAAAATTAATTGGCGATTTTTGAGAATAGCGCTGGCCGGTTTTGGCCGTTACGTTGGGTAAAGGGTTAACACTAACTGCTGCAACTACCAGCCTTGTCATCTCCAGCCAACAATGAAGCTGTCACTATGCGTTCTACGGTGGGTTTCAATTATAGTTTAAAACTGAGAAGCCCTGAAACTCGAATTAAACCCATACGACTGTTCGACTCATCCGAGTATGAGGATACGAATGGCATGGTCGTGTACCATTGGATGATACTTATCGGAGGATACTACTAGGGCTGAAACGGTTGGCTCATTTTCATAACCGACTGACCAAGAGCTATAACAGGATAAAATCCGGTTATCCGTGGCCATTATTTCACCGAATATGGGATCAAAACTATAGGAATTGAAAAGCAATATTCTCAAACTATTCCGTAGTGTGCAAAGAAACGAACGTTGTCGAGGACTCGACAACGTTCGTTTGTATACACACTACGAAATAGTTTCTGCGATTTTTCATTCCTCACGGAAACTGCCGATCATTAACGAAGTCTTGAACGCCAAAGTCGATTATTTCTCAATATATACAACGCGGCTTCGAGGTGTAATCTATCACAAAGGAGAAGCGGCAGATTTACTACGTTTTAAACGTGGAATGACGATCACTATCGATATTTCGGATAACCGTTGACGGTTTTTCTAATCGGTTAGTAGCTAACTGGTTTCAAACCGATTATCCGGTTAACCATTTCAGTACTAGATACTACCAGTAGAAACCAATGGCTCTTACAGTCTTGTAATATGATGGCATCATGCCATTAGGCTAGACTTCAATGGTGGATAACTCATAACCTTATCTGACTCTTGGGGCATACTTGTAACACGATGTTGTAGTTTTAACCCCCTGCACTCTGATGTCGAGAATACTCGACACCTCCCCCACTCTAAGCCACACCACACCTCCCTGTCATCCATGGTTATCCCCCCCCCCCCCTGTGTTGTCAGAAATTCAGCAATTTAGATTTTGGTTGACAGAGCTCAATTGGAGCTCTGTCAACCAAAATCTAAATTGCTGAATTTCTGACAACACAGGGGGGATATCCATGGATGACAAATAGGCGTTTTGTCATCAGAGTGCAGGGGGTTAAAGGATAGCTATCAGAGGAGGCATTCCGCTGAAGCATGTAGCCCCTACTTGAGAACTTTGAGGTAAGACCTCAACGTGAGATAACCAATAACCTCATCTGATTATTGGAGGATACTTATGACATGGCGATGTAGTATTGGGGGATAGTTATCGGGCGGTGCTGCCTGGTAGCCGCGTTCGTATGACCATCAGTATGAGGGGGTAGTGATATTAGAAGTAGTAGTAGAAGATACAAGGCATAGGACGGCGGCTCTCAGCTATTCTGATAAAGGGGAGGACCTTACTCTCACCGCAAAGCTGCAGTAGTATGTAGTATGTGTGGCCAATACTAGCCACGGGAGCTATGGTACTCGTCAGAGATAGTGCTGTAGAGTAGAAAGTACTGGCTAAGGTTTAATCCCGGGTACGGGAATTCCCGGGTTCCCGGTTCCGAAAGCCGGCCCCGATACACGGGAATCCCTACAGCACGGAACCGGGAATGAAGCGTGGCACTGTTTGTGTAATGAACTGAAGTTTTCTGAATTGAAACTTTGTAGGATTTCGTCAGCCCTTCCACACTTGAAAATTTTACAGTCCTGATTCCTGACGAACCATTTTCAAGAAATCACTGTAACTCTCAACCAGTTCTTGAGGACCCCCCCCCCCCCCCTCACCCCACCCCCTTCCTTTCAACAGCAAGATCTTCTTCACCCGCTTCAAAGTTCAAACTCGTCTTCATTTTCAGAATTACTAGTGTCACTGTGCACTACCTCCTCCAACATCAACACCCACTTCACTGCCGTCACCAGTCTCCTCTGCTTAAAGCAGAGGAGATTGGTAACGGCAGTGAAGACGGTGTTGATGTTGGAGAAGATAGAGGTGATAATGCGAGTTATTCTGAAAATAAAGACGAGATTGAAGCAGGTTTGGGTTTTCATACTTGTCTTAGGAAAAGTACTTTTCCGTTTGGAGATTGAGATTGCCAATGAAATATGCTCATTATCATTAAAATAGATACGTCATGTTACCCTCGTAAATTTGCTTGATACTACCTGGGAAATTTCCCGGTTCTGGCAGTAATTTCATTCCCGTTCAAGGTTCCTAGAAAACCAGGGAATTTATTAAGCCCTAGTAGCGGTGGGAGTAAACAGTAGTAGTGGGAGTAGAAAGTATTAGTGCAGCTTGGGGATAGTGAGAGGAATAGTTAACAGTGTCAGCTGCCCAGAAGCCATAAAATCTTCACTTATCCAGTGGGTGGGAGACATGGGCTTGCGAGATTTAGTTCCCCATCAGCCCACAAGAGACACCACCGTTCACCAAAAGCTATTCTCCCAAGTACCAGTCTTCAGTCTCAAAAACACCCCAGATATCCACATGTGGCCACGTTTTAAAATGTTTTTGAGGCACATTGCAACCTATCGCATAAGCACATGTTGGTCATTTTAGCATGTGACCACATGTACTGTGCTGGATGTTCAGTTTGTTGGCAAAGATCACACTTGTGTTAAATATATTTTTATTTGCCATAACTATTAAGGAAAAGGGGATAAGGGATTAGCAGGAACCTCCGCTCCCATAACACGAATACAGAAAATGTTACAAAGTCGAAACAAACAAGTATTTTTAATTCATAAATGTAAAATAAACTATTTGAAAGGGTTTATATATATATATAATTATGTGTGTATGTGTATAAATAAATATTAATATATAGCATTAAACAAGGACAGAAAAAAGAAGAAAGAAAGAAATACTATTGATGTCCCTTTTGCATTCTGTATCTCTCTTGATTTGAATCAAATTAATATTCAAAACCAAAGGTCGCTTGGGCGCTGTTCTAATTAGGATGTGTTAAAATAATAATAATAATAATAATAATAATAATAATAATAAATAATAATAAATAATAATAATAATAATAATAATAATAATAATAATAATAATCTCTTCGCCTTCTGTGCTGCAGCTTAGGGACGTGTCTCATCAGATCCTTACCCGTTGACACAAGAGGTAGGGGAAACGCCGCGTCAGCCACTCAGGCCACAAACAGTGCAACCATGACTATCATCGTGACAATGCAGTCTGTGTACCGATGAGCTGGTTCAACGTCACCCTGATGACGCGTCCATTCCGTGACCCCATCATACATATTCTATATTGAAATGGATACCTTGAGTCAGCATTGTTTTGCAAATATTACTAGATGGGGAAACTCGTTGTCGAACCTTCCAGTGCTACAAATAAATTGTTGCCCAAATTTAAAAATCAAAGTGTTAGTTTTAGTTTCTAACATCGGATCACCGTACAGTAGAACATCCATTGAATTCAAACCACTGAATTCAAAGTAATATTAAGATTTGACAAATTACCAATAAGAGCGTTACGAGCGTTTGAATAATGGGGACAAATAAGTAAATAATGTTCTGCGTCCTCAACAACAGTTATACAATATGGACAATAAGGGCATTTAAGAAAAAACTGTTGTTTTCCTTCTGTTTACGCGATATAAACCGAAACTTTTCAGCACAAGCTTCATAACTCGCGTAGCGAGTTATGATTAAGCTTGTGCTGAAAATTTTCGGTGTATATCGCATAAACCGAAGGAAAACAACAGTTATTTCTTATAATTTAATCCGGCTGTGATATTAAAATATAAAAAAACTATGTGTACGTGAACAAAAAACTTTTAATTTTCGCAAAAGACAACAGTCAAACTCAGGAAAGTGTGCCACAAACAGGTCACGTCAATCATTGTCAAATTGTTTGTTGTTTTGATTTTCGATCGCAGACGACAGAATCTGATATTTGGCAAGTCACGTAACAATATCATTAAAAACATTTTTTTCAGTTCCCCCAAAATCATGTTGGGATGTATGATCTTTTATTCGTCTCCCACTTCGGTATATTTTATTAAATTCAATTGTTCCCGAGAAATTACCATTATATTCTCGCTGACTGGAGGCGATGAAAAATCGATCATTGATGTTTGATTGTTATCCATCTATCAGTCTGCCGTCACGCCCTCACGGTGACAATTGGATTGAGTGGGCGGGGCTTCCAGAGTCTTCAAAGTTGGATCGGATGTGTCCGAACGTGTAGACATTCCAAGACGCCGGAGGAATGGAATGGTTTTCACGCGCCGAAGGCGTGCAGGGATAGTATGGGGAACAAGCCCCTTTCGACCCTCAGTAACTGTGTGAGAATTTGGCTTGTCTGGCAGTGGCAAAGGAGGAAAGCGTTTTGGGGATTTAATTGAGTTCTTTCAGGAATTCCTGGAATTCCGGGGTGCGAATTTTCATGGCCTCAAGTTGTCGGTATGTGCGTTGCTCCAGAGCTATCTTTTGGCATTCCTTGTCCAATTTTGTTAGGACGAATTGCATATACTGGTCCATGGTTCCTGTGAAATCAAGTTTGAGGCTGCCGTGGGCTGCGATGCAATTTTGATCCTGAACACTGTGGCCTTTTTTTCTTTCTGCCTTTACAGTCAAATGTGCTTCAGATATCCAAGAACAAAGCCAGGAAATCAAAATTCTTCTAAACGCATCGACAGAGATGCGTGGGGGGTAAATTCCAAATCTCTCGGCTTTCTTTTCGTTGTCTGCTTGTTGACATTGCGATCAAGGCCCGAAAAAACATCGATATACAATGCCGTTTAAAATCATAAAAAGAGAAAGATCGCCTTCATTTACGACACACTATTATTATATGGAGACTGCATTGTTGCCATATTATCTGAAAGGTATCATGGCACTTGTTTGAATGTCACAGATTTTCGCGATCGTTTTTCGATGAAAAATCGTTGTATCACCTCCGTCGCCCATGGAACCCATCTTCATTAAAAAATTCAGTGTTGTTTTTCCTCAGATGCAGTCCTGTCGCTGCATCATAAAGTGTTTTGAATGCCTGGCTTTGTTTTTGGATACATGAAGGATATCTGGCCACCAGTTGTTCTCCGGAAATATTATTTTATTCAGTTCTGGTACGAATACGGTAGCAGACTTCCAGGACCCATTGGTGCCTGCTATCAAGTCTGTGAGTTGATTGCATATACTTTTCGTGTCCTATACATCGCAACCTACATTTTAATGTATAATTTGTGTATATTTAATTTTTCTTTATGGAATATCGGAGGTGGGAATTTCAAAGTAAGCAAATTCCCCTTACTTATATAGCACCTTAACTTGTCTCGAAAACATGAGGAGGGACCTGCATGTCCAGGTCGGTCAATTCCTGATCTTGGACGGGATTTATTTCTGCAAGTATCTCTTTGTTAAGGCCTTCCATAGACGTTGTAGTAGATTTGTATAACCTTACTGGACTCAATCTTTAAATGTCGTCACATGAGTGCTAGAATGTCCTATGTCCCCTAGGGGACATAGGACATTTTAGCACTCAGGCGACGGTGTGTGTTTTGTTTTTGTTTTGATCGGGTGTATAACCTATCTGAGGTCACTCAGGTCACACCCTAAATGGGATTTCCCTTTAGGCGAGACCGATATCAAATAGGCGAAATAATCTCAAACTGAGTCAATACTTCATCAAATCCATGTACTGCCACTCGCACCTCCCCCAAGCCACCCCCCCCCCCCCCCCCCACCCCACCTTCCACACACACGCACTTCTGAACCAGCTCATGGTAAATCCGATTTTCTCCACATGGTTTACAAAGTTCCGTTTCTGACTGGGTCCCAGCCTAACATCAGCGACATGGGTGCGTCTCGGTTTCACCGTTTCAGAACTGATTATGATGCACCTTACACCGCAACGGAGAACCAAACGGAACATCATCAACAAAATACACAGGGTTTTGCCTCACATTTCCAGTGTTATATTTCTCCTCACCGATATATCTAAATAGAATATGTCACAAGTCACTGGGTGATAACTCAAGAGGTCTCGGATCCGCAAGGAGGGGTGGGGGTGGGGGGCATTGGCTCTACTTCTGCTTGGGAGGCGTTATGTAGGCGCAGGTGGGTATTGTGGCCTTTCAAATTGATATGTTCGCACCGTATGTTGTTCAGCGGCAATAAGGTCAGAATTCTCACAATTTATACAGAGTACCTTGCTAAATAAGGCGGCGCTCTGTGGGTTCCCATATTAAGAACCATTCACAAAGTCACCCATAGCGGTAACTGTACTACCTGTCTCTATGCGCTATTAATCCCAGACGTGGGGAGCACGGTGGCTCAGTAGTTAGAGATGAAGGCCTCAATCCGAGAGCTCCTCTGTTCGAATCCCACCTTCGGCGACCGCGTTGTGTCCTTGGTAAACACACTTCATCCCAATTGGGCGTTGTGTACTAAGGCGTACCTACGTGGATGGTGCACTGGTCTTCTACCAATGCTAACACTCCTTGTGTGGAGTTAGTATGTTGGGGAGTTTGACAGTTGCTCGCTGTTGCTCGGTGGTTTTCTACGGGTACTCCGGCTTTCTCCACCCGAAAAACTGTCCGACACGAGGTGACCGTGGATGTCAAAAGTGTCGTTAAACCCGAATAAATGAATAAATAAATAAATATTAACGCCAGGCATGCTGCAGGGGTATATTTATGCCCGGGACAGGATTTCTCTTGACACTGAAATGTTATTAATTTGGGTATATTTAATCCATTTTACACCCTATGAAATGAATGGATTTTATCACCAAACAAAAAGCGACCTATCACCACCCAGTCATATACAAACAGGGCAAATTTCACGATGGAGAGTTTCAAAGTGATAGACTATTATTCCCAGAATTCCTTCAAAGGGCTAAATGTTTTTGTTCGCTAGGAACAACCTGTGATTCTACAGTCACTACGTTTAGTTAAATTCAGCTATTTTCTAATAGGTGAATCTATTCTTATTTTTCTTCTTAATTTTTTTTTTTTTTTTCTTTTTTGTTTTTGTTTCACTGATTTTTGTCCGCCGAATTGCGCGAAAACGGCTTGTACGATTTTGCTGATATTCGGCGCATCTGTAGAGCTTCATGTGAAGTTTCTCGATTTAGTCATGTCATTTCTGAAGTTTCTCATTTTCTGCCAAATCCGCACAAAATATAGTATAAATGTAACGTTTTGCCACAATTCTCAAAAAATATTTGAAGCATAACCACCTGCATCTGCCTGCATAGGCGATATTACACACGTTGACTCTATTTTGCCACAAACTTCCCCCGAATATGCATTTTTGGCGAAAATGGCCAACATTCACATACGATTTCTCAGCACTGCAGCCACATTTTCTAAAAACATGTCCCATCAGAAGATTGGGCATTCATCCAAGAATAATTTTGCTGTTATATGGTTTATTCATTTTGAGTTCACTTTTCTCACACTTTCGAATAGAATATCGAAAAATGATTTGCATATTCATATTCGTAACTGACTACCGAGCTTATTTTCTTTATAAGTTTGGTTGTAAAGTTTAACCCTATGCACATTATGGTTGCGTAAAAGTGCGTGCCATCCAAAAAAACTCAGAATTTGGTAAGTTTAAGTGACAATTTACTCCATTTCTAATTGATTGAAAGCTGAATGCTTTCTGTGGCTGCGTGCAGCAGTCAGAGTATGACAACTTTTGTTTTATATGTTATTATTAAAAGTTTAACCCTTGGCAGATTTGAGAGTTCCTATAAGGGTACTGTCGGAATAATTGTCATTTTCGCCAATTTTCACATGCGATTTCTCAGTACTGGATGCATATTTTCTCAAAACGTTTCCCATGGAAAGATAGGGCATTCATCCAAGAACAATTTATATATTACATGTTTTATTCAAAGTTTTAACCTTCACCCAGTTTCAGGGCCTTGAATTGGAGTACCCCCAAATTCTTCATAAAATAGGCTCATTTTGAGTTAACTTTTCTGCCATCCAGAAAAACTCATTTGTTTCAGAATTTGGTATGTTCAAGTGACAATTTCTCCCATTTCTAATTGTTTGAGCACTGAATGTTTTCTGTGGCCGCATGCAGCAATCAATGTATGACAACTTTTGTTTTATATCTTAGTGTAAAGTTTAACCCAATGCCCGTCCGGGTTGTATAATGATAGGTACCGTGATAAAAATCTCGTTTTGGGGGAATTTGGTCAGCTGAAGCGAAAATTTTCTCCAATCCTAATTGGTTAAGCACTGGATTTTTATATGCCTGTGTGCAGCAATCAGAGTATGACAACTTTTGCTCAATATGTTATTTTTGAAAGGTTTAACTTTTTGCAGATTTGAGAGTTCCCATACAGGTACCGTCAGAATGCTAAAATCTATCAAATATGGGCCCTTTTAGCATAATTCTCATAAACTCTCCGATGGATTGGTCTGAAACTCTCCTAATATCTGCAGCATAACATAACGCATCTCAGGACACATGCGGTACCCCCCGCATTAACCTCTTTTTTGCCACAAAAGTCCGAACAAAGCACATTTTTTCAAACATTAACTAACGTTCACATGCGATTCCTCAGCACTGGAACCACATTTTCTCAAAACATAGACGTTGAAAGGACAGGGCGTTTATCCTAGGAGAATTTTGCTGTTTTTTGTCGTGTTCAAAGTTTTAACCCTCAGACAGTTTTGGGGTTTTGGAGTGAAGAACTCTCATATTCTTTGCGAAATACGCGCACTTTGAGTTCCCTTTGGCTACCATTTTGAATGTCATATCGGAAAATCATTTGCCTATCAGTATTTATAATTGACTACTGAGCTGACATGGCACCATACATGTGTGCAGAGACTTCTACAATTTACTCTTGACTTCGGCATGAACTGTGTTATTTTGTAAGCAAGCTCATTTTGCCGGTGCCTCAAAAAGCAAGCACAATAGGTGAATCTCTCGATTCCTTGAAATCGAAAAATCAGGTTATATTATGTTATTTGAAGGGAGACTGTGAAAATGAAAAGGGCAGCCATAACAACCAAAACACATTTTATATTTAATCCTTGAGAGTTTCGCAAACAAATGAACAGGCTGGAACATGAGTACAAATAAAGTATTACTGCTCCCCGAAATATGTTTGAGTTAACCCTTTAACCAACGTAACTGCCAAAAAAGGTGAGTGCTATTCTCAAAAATCGGCAATTAATTTTCATTATTTTTTCATTTTTTGTCTCAAAAACATAGGTTATGACCCATCGTTGGAACGAGCTAGTCGAGCTCGTTCTAATGAGGGATCATAACCGATGCTTTTGAGACAAAAAATGAAAAAAATTAGTTATTCAAGAATTTTGTTTGCAAGTGTCGTCTGCTTTTCATGGTAGGTAAAGGGTCAAAAAATAACCAAAATCAACCGGGATGAGTGAATATGAACCGAATCATGTCCATATTCGGTTCAACTCAGTTAATTTGAGTTGAAATTTAAGCGAAATATTTGCAAGAAGAAAGATTATCAAGAATTGTTATTCATTTCAAATGTCAAGAGTTTTTAACTTCCACCAGCTGCAAAACTATCTTATTCTTGATTAATGGAAAGTCTAATGTGTCCTTCCAAATTATCTCCAGCTTCCTGTCATGCTCTTTGGCACGCTTGCGCAGTAGCTCTAGGTCTCCAATATCCTCGCTGAATACCAAAACACATTTTCCATTTGCTGACAGGTATTTTCTTGACTCGGATATTAACTGTACCAAGGATTTATATCCAGGGTCTACGTATCCTTTCTCAAAAAGCGTCACGTCTTTGTCTTCGGCTACCCACCCGATCCCAAAGTACGAGAATATGAGGTCAAACGTTTCAGATAAGTATCCTCTAAAGGGTATCCTCGATAGGTGTCCTCAAATAATACAATACCCGGGCCATAGGTATCCTCAAATACTGAAATGAGTCTAAGAGTCGTTCGAGGAGTCACTCGAACGAGCAATTACTCGATAGCTCATTTGCTCGATGAGCTTCGAGTCGTTCGAGCATTTGCTCATGGAGCAATTGCTCTTAGGCTCATTTGCTCGATGAGCTTCGAGTCATTCGAGCAATGACTTTTCAGTAACTGCTCGATGGTTTATAAGGGATATTTGGGATAGGTATGCCTTGTGGTATAGGTAATAGTATCCTCAGATAAGTATCCTCTAAAAGGTATCCTCGATAGGTATATGAGAGAATATGAGGTCAAACGTTTCACCTTCAGGAACAGCCTCAAAGAGATCTCCAAGAAACACTGTACCCGGTATATTATGTTTTTCGAAGTTCAGCTTTGTGTTTTGCACGGCCTGGGGATTGATGTCTGTGGCAATGATCTTCTTTATGTTTGGCTTCTGTTTCCGGAACAATTCACAACTGAGAATTCCAGTGCCTGAGCCGATCTCAAGTACTGACGCTTTGTTAGTAGGTAACGGCAAGTGATCAGTCACACAGACATGGTTAATGTCCCGGTTACTTGGTATGAAAACGTCCTTTAGAACAATATATTCTTGGTCTCCACTACTGAACGTTGACGAGAACGGCCTGCTCTCGTTACATTTGTTGTAGAATGACAGAACGTCTTCCATTGGGGCGTCCAAAGATTCGGGAATAGTATCTGGATTGGTAGCCATGACAAATACACTGAAATAAAAGATCAATGACATACTTGAAACTGCTACTGAAATTTACATGTACATACTTTTAAAAGAAACAAATAACGAGGCTAGTGCTCATATAACACATATAATCAAATTGTCATTTTTAACCCTTTACCCAAAGCAGACGATTTCAAAATTTATTATTTTAAACAGCATTTTTATTTTTTTTCAAAATATTTCAACAAAAACATATCGTGTGACCCCTCTTTGGAACGAGCTCGACGAGCTCGTTCCAAAGAGGGGTCACATGGTATGGTTTTGTTGACATTTTTCGAAAAATAATATTTTTTCAGCTGCTGATTTTGCATATTACGCGGTCGGATGTGGGCGATTCTTGGGTAAAGGGTTAACTAGGGTAGTTTCATAGAAAAGGAATAATGTTAAGGTGATCTCCATTTTCTAACCTAGATACTCCGATTGTCCAATATTTATTTACGACTCAGAATTTTACCAGCTTTTCTCAGAGTTTTTGGAAAAAATGTATATCAGATCTCGAAATTGTTAAATGAACACAACATAATCTATCAGTATCTACTGGTATTTAGAAAACCCCTCTCCACTGTGAACCCGATACAGCATCCCTTGATGACAGTAGTAGGAGATGGGTGGGTCGGGCCTTTTTTGGATGCACGCCACAACTGAACCCGGAAATGACACCGTCACGTGACCTAGTTGTGTCATGTTTGCTTGCCATGCCATGCAGTCATCGTGTGACCTCTCTCCCCATATTTAATGGTCCAATACGCCTGCGCAACGCGTGTTGTTAAGGTGACACGTAAATCCATCATTCATGTTGTATGAAGGAGGCCGTCATCTTTTTGTCCATGGAAGTACGTGGTTGCTATGTGACACAAAGGCATACAGTAGGAGTGGGTGTGTTCCGTAGGCGCATTCGGTTGAAAAAGAGATGTTTGCTGGTTGAAATTTTTACCCAGTTCCCGTTTATTTCACAGAGTCACTCAAATAGATGCGACAATACTCCCATATCACCAAGACGCACCCAAAATATCCGAAACGGATTCGGATTCCCCCAGAATCCCCATTTGTTCCAGTACTAGGCGCGTTTCGTTGTATAAAAGTCAATCTAATTACCCAGAATCCTCGGTTAGAATTACCACAAACAACCCGACAACTATTTATTTGACTCGGATTTCCAACCAAATCCTCGGTTTCTACCTGCTTATTTCAGGTAGGATTCCCTAGAATCCTATGTATATGAGTAGCAATTAATGCTATAGCACTCAGAGGTCTCCCACGGGGGAGTGCGTTCGATTGTTCGAGAATATACTTCATTAGCGTAGAGGTGCTTTTATGTTGGGACATTTTAAGCTTATTGGTTACTATTTTTAGGCTTCCTGGTCCGGTCTGACCGGTTCTAAATAATGGTATTTCTTCATTTTAGGGTTACACTCACTCTAATGGCGCAATAAACTCTAGCTTGGAAAAGTTTTACCTTCTAAACCTAGTCTGTCACTATCTACTATTACAGACGCTATTCTCACTACTGTAACCATAACAGTCTATCTAGTCCTAGGTGTCGAACAAATAAGCTATCGAGTAATTCCTTGAGTAGGCATTGCTCGAACGACTTGAATCGGGTTGAGCAAATAAACTATTGAGTAATTACTCGTTTGAACAATTACTCGATTGCTTATTTGCTCGATAAGATTCGAGTCGTTCGAGCAATTCATGTTCCTGTTCGATGGGTTTTGGAATCAAATAGGACTTCATTATACACAAGGGGGATAATTCTGTATGCGTAGGTATAGATTATGTGAAATGAAGCAGTATGATTGCACATTCTGAAACGTGGGCAATAGTAAACGTAGGAACCAGGGATAGCTAGATTGTTAGGGACAGATTAGGTTTATAATGTAAAACTGTTCAAAGTTAAAAGTTCTTTCGCCATAAGAGAGTACCCAAAAACTACAGAATGAACTAATACTATTGTTTAGAACTGGTCAGAACGAACCAGGGAGCCTAAAAAATAGTACCCAATAAGCTAAAACTTTTAAAGGCTGTTCTACACTACTGAAGTATACTCCAGAACAATTGAACGCACCCCAGGAGACATCGATTCCATACAGCACTACGTGCTACTCATATAAGTAGGGAATCCTACCTGGAATAAACGGATAGGAACCGAGAATTTAGTGGGAAATCCGAGCAAAATAGTTGTCGGTTGTTTGTGGTAATTCTAATCAAGAATTCTGGGTAATTATATTGGCTTTTATACAAAGGAACGCGCCTATTAATGGACAAAAGGGTGATTCTGGGAAAATCCTAACCCGTTTTGGGTGATTTTGAGTGGGAGAGTTGGGGAAATTGTCGTGTCTATTAGGGTAATTCTGTGAAATGAACGAGGATTTGGGGAAAAACTCAACCAGAAAACTACTCTTATTCAATTGAACACACCCTCCAAACAAACCCCAGTCCTATCATAGGACTGTGAATCACATAGTAACACGTGCTACCATAAAAAACAAAGGTGGAGGCCTATTTTATACAAAATGGACGACGGAAACACGTGTCACCTTAACAACACGCGCTGCCTATGTCCTCTAAACCATGTATTACCATTGGGATATGACGTCACAAGATGGCTGCTGAAGCGGGCTCCCATGACAAACAGGCATGACGTAACTAGGTCAAGTGACATGACATCACTACCGGGATCCATTGCGGGATCCATCCAAAAGGCCCAATACACCCCTCTCCTACTGATGACGTTAATTTAATGAACGATAAACAAGCAAATGACTGGACCCTGACAGTGTTTCGGGACTTTTCTATATTCTTTGGCATGAAAAACCACCAAATCTTACTTAACAATTAAAACATTATATTAGAGGTCATACAAATTCATGAACTTTATATTATCTGACTGGTGGAACTCAAAACGTATTGTTCGAGAACACCAATTTGACTCTTTAGACATATTACGGGAGCGCAGTGGCTTAGTGGTTAGAGCAATGTACTTTAAACAGAAAGGTCGACAATTCGACCCTGACCAGCGGTAACTGCGTTGTGCCCCTGGGCAAGACACTTAAACCTGATTGCCCATGTGGGAAGGGGGACCACGGCAATGCTGTGTACTTAGGCGTATTGCACATAGATGGTGCCTTCAACCAGTGCAAACTCTGCATGTGCAGAGTAAGTAAGTTGGTGAGTTCGATAGTTGCTCGCCATTGCTCGTTCTTTCTCTCCTGGTACTCCAGCTTCCTCCACCCAAGCTGTCCGGAACGATGTCACGCTGGCTGTTGGAAGTATCGTTAAACCCCAATAAATAAAACATAATGAATATTGCTCAACGTATTGTCGTTTGCAAATGAGCCTTCATCTCTGACAATAACATCGACAAATGACTGAAAGGAGAACGAGAGTAGGTGATACACGCCGGTTCAACCATCAACGTACATGTACGTGTACATGTACATGTACACCTCCATAAGATTTAGTGTTAAAATCGTGTACGTGTACACGATTTTAACGTTTTTAGGGTGCTTTAGAATCCACTTTAAGTTCAAATAACACTGAATTGTATCCTAGACTTTTGAAATTTTACATACAGTACATGTACCGTTTGATGTTTGAATCGGCAAATGGATTTCTCCCATAGGATTCAGTGTTAAATTGCGAGCAAAAAAACGTTTTGCCGTTTCTAACATCATCCTCTTGCCGATTCTAACAATCCGCATCCGTACACGATCTAGACTTCGATTACGAGAATCATTCGTGTCTGTGGATGGAAAGGGAAGATATGGTCAACAAGTATTTCGAACTGGCGTTCGAACGCATTCAAATCAATGAAGTGATCACGTTTTGGAAGAGATTACTCTTCTGTAAGGATCAAAGCAAGCCCACAGTTTCGGAAGAACTGAAATTGGCGCGTAAATGTCTGACTTTAAAGGATAAGGGATGCGTCAAGAAATTATTGTTCAATGAAGCATACGTCTAAGTTTTCTCGTTGATATAAAATAAGGAAGAGTAGAAAATAAAATAAATACACACATAAATTTTTTTATCTAATTTTAGAAAGAAAAAAACAAAAATGAGAACCAGAAATAAATTGTATCCGACGTTAGTGGACGACGAGGATGAGAAGCCGATCGACGTTTTGCCGACGGCACCATCGCTAGAAGAAGGAGGAGAGAGGTATCGCATCGATCAAATCAGTAGAATCCAAGAGTATCTAACTCGAGAGAGAGATTCTCGTCGTTCCCTCAAGAAGAAGTATTCGCGTTTCGTGAAATTCGTCAACGCGATCGAGACGACACTCATCACGATTTCCATGGGTTTACACGCGGCCGGCATCAGATTGTTGTTGACCGCGGTCGGCATTCCGATCGTGTTGACCGTAGAAGGAGTGGCTCTCGCCGCCGGATTGTTTAGCATGCTCGGAAACTTTTTGAGTAGGAAATTATATCTGAAGGCAAGGAAACATGACAAGATTCGCGTCTTGGCCGACTCCAAGATCGACACGATATCCGAAATGATCTCTATGGCGTTGAAAGACAGTAGGATATCGGATGGTGAATACTTCGCGATACTGAGCGAGAAAACGAAATATGATGCCATGAAAGAAGCCGTGAGAATCAAGACTCGTCAGATCATCAAGGAAGAGATGAAGGATTCTCCCGTGGAAAAGGGGAGGAAAGAGGCCAGGGAGGAATTCAGTAAGATGATAGAACTCAAGAGCAGCGATTGAAAAAAATATATATATATAATAAGAACAGAATTAATTATTATATTTTTATATATAAAATAAAAAACGAAATTAATTTAAATAACTCTTAAAAATGTATTGCGTAAAGTGTAAGAGAGTTACCGAGACGAGTAATTCTAGAGAAGTGCGAACTAAAAACGACAGACATATGCTTCGCGGAATTTGCGACGTGTGTGGTTCTGTCAAGACTAGATTCGTCAAAAAAAAGAACACGAGCAAAGGTAAAGGCATCGTGAATAAAATGATCAATAATCTACCTTTCGAAATGCATCTGCCCGGTCACAGTTTCACGGGACCCGGAACGAAATTGAACAAGAGACTCAACGCCGATCTGACTCCCAAATCTTGGAGCAAATCTGTGAATAGGGTGGACGTGGCCGCGTATGATCACAATCTGTACTACGTCAGACATCCCGACACCAAGACTCGCAACGATGTCTGCGATAAAAACATGTTGGGGAAATTGAGAGGCATATCGAATCCGACCAGGAGAGAGAAGATGGAACGTTCGCTGGTCGGCAGTCTGATCGGTGTGAAAAGTCGATTTGGATGGGGCGTTAAAAAAAAAAAAGCGCATCTAAAAAGAAGAAGAAACGATTATTGATGAGCGAATTGGCCGAGGAGTTACACAAACCCATAGTGCGTAAATTTCGAAAGAGAAGGATGTTCGTGAAGGGTCTGGATGATATTTGGTCTGCCGACTTGGTCGACATGAGATCGTTTTCGAGGTGGAACGAGGGCGTCAAATATCTCTTGACGGTCGTCGACGTGTTTTCCAAATACGGTTGGATCAGAGCTTTGAAGAATAAATCGGGACCTTGCATCATCGAGGCCCTGAAGAGCGTGTTCGACTCGTCTTCTCGAAAACTGAGTAAATTGTGGGTGGATAAGGGAAAGGAATTTTACAACAAGCACGTTCATCGATTGGTAGACCTCTACTCGATCGAAAACGAAGAGAAAGCCAGCGTGGTGGAACGTTGGAATCGAACGATGAAGGAAAAGATGCACAGATACGCTCTGAACGGTCTGGTCAAAGATTACAACAACACGCGACACAGATTGATCAAGATGACTCCCACGGAAGCTAGCGATCCTCGAAACGAAAAACGGGTCTACGCGAATCTATATCCTGAGAGATCTAAGATCAGGAAGAAGTCTAGAACGCCGAAATTTGCGGTTGGTGATCGAGTGAGAATTTACGCTTATAAGAAGCACTTCGAAAAGGGTTATACTCCTCGATGGACCTCGGAAATCTTCGTGATAAGCAAAATATTTCACACCGATCCGGTGACTTACGAAATCGAAGCTTTGGATGGAGAAGAGATCATCGGAAAGTTTTACGAACAACAATTAAAGAAGACAAAGTTTTGATAAAGAAAACAATTTTTTTTTTATTTACTCTCTTTAACATTTTCTTGTTTACACACATATATATAAGAGAGAAAAAAATAATAAAAAATAATTAAAAACTATTTTTAGATAAAAAAAGCAAGTCAATTAATAAACAAAAAACTAAAAATCCTTTAAAATGACAAATATACTAGATATAGCACAAAGCATAGTGAAAGCTGAAAGTATTCAAGAATATGAGGTTCACGAATACGAACTGGTAACCAGAACAAGTTTGAACAATGCGGGAGAGATAAGAATCAACGTTGAAACTCAAGATCTTTTCGTACATCCTAGCGAAAGTTACATAGTGGTGCAGGGACGTCTCACCAAGGAAGATGGGAGCAACTACGCCGACGACGACACGGTTACTCTAGCCAATAATGGCATCATGCATCTATTCAGTAACATAAAATACATGCTATCCGGACAAGAGATAGAATCTGTGTTTCATCCCGGTCAGGCCACCTCTCTTGACGTATCCTGATGATTTTTCGAAATCTAGAGGACTTAATCAGTTGTGGGTGAAAGACACCGTAGGCCCTGCTAGCGCCTGCGCCGCCTTGATATTCGACTAAAGGAACGTTTTCATTCAGGATACCTTTGAAACACATCTTCGGATTTGTGGACGATTACAACAAGATCATGTACGGATTCAAACACAATCTGACGTTGATTCGAAAAGGAGACGACGACGCAATAGTGAGACTCACTGTGACCAATGCAGGTAAGATAACTCTACACAAGATATCGTGGTTCGTTCCGCACGTGGAGCCTTCGATCGTGGAGAAAGCGCGTCTCTACAAGATAATAGAATCCAAGAGTAAATTACCCGTGGGAATTAGAATGAGACAGTGCAACACGGCTAGCATTCCTCCCTCCATGAATCACTTCGATTGAAGATTGACGGTGAAATCCGCTACCGAGAGACCGCGTTTCATCGTGGCTGCATTTCAGACCGATAGGGATGGGTCTCAGGAAAAGAATGCATCGCTGTTCCATCACTGCCATTTGAGAAACATGCAAGTGTTTCTGAATGCCACGAGATATCCAGCAATCGCTTACAACGCGTCATTCGACAAGAACGATTTCTGCAGACTGTACAGCGACGCTGCTGATTTTAGAAAGAAGTATCATGGTCTAGACGAATTGATGAGCAACCCTAACATATCTCCCGGAGAATACAAGTCGATGTATCCCATGTTTGTATTTGACGTCAGTAAACAGAGTGAACGACTCAAGAGTAGCGTCTCAGACATTCAGATCAAGATGCAATTCGATAGGAACGTTCCGAGAAAAACCGAAGCCTTCGCTCTGGTCCTGTCAGACAGAGAATTACAATTCGAATCGGACGGAAATAAGATGTCGATCATTCGATGAGAGACGAGTGTGTGAAAACTGGAGATTGATATATTAGTGGCATCGTTTATTTGGTATTTTTTCTTTCGCGATTTTGGATGATATTTTTGAGGTTTTTTTTTACTTATTTTTGCATCATTAAAAAAAAAATAACGCAAAAAAATCGTAAAAAAAATAAATTCGTTTTTAATGATATTTTTTTAACAAAAAAAAAGTTTCTTCCAAGAAAAAAATCGTCTTTTTTCAACATTCTAGACGTACAAAATGTTACAATTTGTAAGTAGTCACGTAGAAAACGAAATACACATTCCATTTTCGCGTTTGAAAAAAAAAGATTTTTACGATTACGTTCTGAATTATTTAAAAGATCGCGTGCTATTCCCTCGAGAGAAACAAAAAGGATATTTCGTGATGAAGATATTAAAACTCGAACAGATCTTAGATTGTTCGATCCTGTGTGATCATCTCTCCGTTTCCGTCAGATGTTCCATCCTGTGTTGCAAGCCAAAAAACAAAAAAAAAAGATGTGGAAAAATGGTTAGATAAACAGCGGGATAGACGGTTGGAAATGAAAAGAATGAGACACTTTCCACCATCACCACTACCTTCTGAAGAGAATGGTAATGATGTGAGTGTTACCAAGAGATGCACAACATTCGTTCATAATTATGATTCGGATAAACAAAAATGTTGTTATAAACGTATCATATCACAAAAAAAGAAAAAAAGAATCGACTCTGAAATTTGAGAAAAAAGGAAACGTTATTATAATATATGGTGATAGTGAAGAAGAAGGAAAACAAAAAAAAAATGAGATCTAAAGATAATCTCATTACTTGTTTTTTGTTTTTTTGTTTTTTAATAATCACACATTATTTTTTTTAATTCATTATTTTCCATGCGTTCACTGTTTGTTCAAAGGAACTAGTTCGATCAGTAGACTCACCACGGAAGTGGCAGCTTCGGGATTATTGGTTTTCGTAACGAAATTAATCCTGTCTCTGGCGTTCACTTTGAGAGGCGCGCCGAACGTGCTAACATTCGCGTGTTGATTCTCAGTCTTTTCGACGCTGTATTTCTTATCGCTCTCTACACCATTCACCATGAGATTGACGACCGCTCCGTTATTCAAATCCGAGGAAGCCAGACTCATTCGAAGGATTTCACCTCCCAGCGGCATGGGATATCCCACCTGACCATGTTTCGATCAGCTACCTCCATTTCCGAAAGACCACTCAGCTTTTCCTTCATCTAAGGTGCCAGCCTCTTCAGCCCACACAGTGATCAATTGTCTAGCATATTTGACTTTCTCCACCACCGAAATCAGGGTGCAGGCATCCGTCATGTTCACGGGATCCAGTAGATTCGTGAGCGCGTGTCCACCCATGTCTAGTTTACCTTCCATGATGTCACCCTTTCTTCCTGCTGACTGCGCTGGAATCGAATTCGGGATCGTGACTGAGTCCGAATAAATTCTTACCGTTCATGTCGATACCACCCTCCATGGTTCTGCCAGATTGTTTGTTCAGGTAGAGATCGTCCACTTGCGATTCTAGGTATTCTTGTGATCGTATCACGGCAGAATCTATGTAGCCCTTGTTGACCATGGTTGAGTCCGCATCCGTGTCGTCGACCTTCGGCAGATTCAATATCTTGTTGAATCCCGCATTCAGATCCGATTTCATTTCTCGTCTGTCAGACTTTCTCTGTTC
This sequence comes from Pictodentalium vernedei, assembly GCA_031216915.1. Taxonomy (NCBI): domain Eukaryota; kingdom Metazoa; phylum Mollusca; class Scaphopoda; order Dentaliida; family Dentaliidae; genus Pictodentalium; species Pictodentalium vernedei. Next base: position 59,631,120 of record CM062294.1, on the reverse strand, counting down.
CAGATCTACGTAGTGTTTGGTCGCCACGTCCTTGGGATTCGTGGGAGTGGCCACGTTCGTTATCTTGTTAGAATTGGCATTCAATTCCGAGTGCATCGTTTTCTGAATGTATCTATTTCTCAGGTGTTTGCTGAATCTGGCGTGAGAGTCATCCGCGTATTTCTGGGTCGCAGCATTGGTGGGATCTATGGGATTCACGATGTTCACCAAACGTTTGGATTTCAGATCAAGATCGTCGGTCATTGTTTTATCCATGTAATTATCTAGCAGGATTCGTTCGAAATCGGCGTTCCCCCTGTCGACGTATTTTTTAGTCTGAACATCTGCAAGATCTATCGGCTCGGGAAGATTGTAGAGCTTCTTATCATTCATGTTCAAAGGTTCTTCTCGAGGTTCGTATCTCCGAACGTAACGTTCGTCCTAGTTGGCAACATCGTAACCATCGTCGACTTCGAACGTCTTCCTCTTCTTTCTTAGGTTGACTTTTTCGTCGTCACTTCTACCAAATTTATCGACTGGCATGTTGTTGTGGGATTTTTTGTTTTTAGAAAAATATATTCAAAACGCAGTTTATTAAAAATGAACTATGTTATTTTATTTTTTCGTTTTTATTCGATTAAAATTTTTTTAAAATAATTTTTTATCTTTATATATACTATAAAAAAAAAAAATCTTTCTCTAATGTAAATCATTGAGAATGTCTTGAAATCGATCTCCTTCAGACCATCTCTTGAGAATGTAGAGACACAGGTGACCACAAAACACTTGATCTGGTGATTGCACTTGTTCCGTGTTGTAACGAACCATCGATTTGTTGAAATAGTTCTTTATTTCTTTTGGCGGCGAGATTCCGTAGCTGTCAAAATAATAATTTTTCTTCTTCCCGTTCTTGATCCACGCCACCCAGTGAGTGCCTTCACCCGATGAATCATCTAGATTTAAAATTCCGCATTCCGATTGTCGAGGTCTTCTCTTCGGCAAGGCATCTCTGGAAAACACGCCTAGAAAATCTTTGATTTTCAAATCTTTTGCCGCATTCAACAGATCGATGTTGGATAGGGGTTCATTAGGTAAGACGACACCTTCTACGGATATCTTTATTTTCTTATTCATAAATGCGTATATATTTTTTTTAATTATTTATTTTATTATAATTCACTAAAATGACGTTATTTTTTTTTTCTTTTTAAACTAACATTCTCGATGTCTCTATCGATTTCCATAATCTTGAATCCGTCTACTTCCTCTTGATTTTCTGGACTCTCGATGTCTCTATCGATTTCTATAATTTTGAATCCATCTAATTCCTCTTGATTTTCTGGAAACCTATCATCCACAATCGTATCTGGAATCCAATCATCCACATTCATATCGTCTCAAATTAGATCTAAAGTCCAATGACCAAGTGCCAAAGTGCTTATTTTATCATCTAACACGAATCTCTTATCGTCGTCGGCCGTCAGCGAAATCTTGTTGACTATTTTGGTATACAAGTCGTGATTTTAGCTTCGAATCGATTTCATAATCTTATACACTGGACCACTTCCTAACAGACAATCTTTATACTCTTGGAAAGAGATATTTTTCTTCACCACGCACGCTTTAACTCCTTTGCACTTCTTGATCTCTTCATCATCTTCTAGACGATAAGCATACAGTTTGGGTCTCAAGCCCACAAATTCAACGATCTGTTTACCACTGCTCTCGTCCTTAAATTTGCCCAAAACCTTCTTGTTGTCGTTCGATTGAATGTTGGATGGGTGATCGATGGGATAATTGCTCATGTTGAACCACTCGGCCACATCCTGAGATATATCTCGGTAGATGTCTTTCATCTCTATCTCAGTAAACTAAACTGTCCGTGTCGGTGAACAGTAGTTTGGCTTTATCACCAAATTTTTGTTTGACGTAATCGTAGTGAAACTCGTACATCAATCGCTTGCTGATATCTAAGATGATCGGTCTGAGATAATACGGTTTGTCAAATTTCAGGTGCGTCTTTTGCATGTGAACGGCCACTAGATTTTCGTTGAATATGGTTTGGTGTTTGTAATTAGGTTTTGCCACTAATGTTTTAGCTCTTTTCTCAGACGTGACGAGTCGAACGTCGGTTCTCTTCCTGATGTTTTCCATCGATTTACCGTACACGCAGTTGTTCATGAGTTTGAAGAAATCTTTTTCGAAATCGTTCTCGGCTTGAATTCTGAGATTCGTGTTGAGATCGATGTATTTTTTCATCCAAGGCTCTTCGTCGAATCGAATGATGCGTTGTATGTTGACTAATTTCATCCCGTAATCGACGTACTGTTTCAAATTCTCGCTGTAGACGACGTAGTTACATTTGTTAAATAAATTGGGAATGAGTTTTTCCTCGTCTCCTTCGTTCGGTTCCTTTCGTTCGGGAGCCAGCGGATAATCATCGTTGTGTGGATCGTGTAATTCTTCCGGATAGTTCAAATCGACTTCTAAAATGCAAGGATAGTCTCTCCATTTTTGCATCTCTTCCGGTTCCTTCACCCATTCGAAATTTCCAATCGGTAAAGGATGACTCATAGCCCAACCGTACAGATTATTGGCGTCCCAATACTGTATGTATTTAGTCGACCGTTTCGAATCGAAACCTTCTTTCATGTAGGGATTGTTAGCTTCAGAATGTCTGTGGGAGATCATCGAGACGCCACCTCTCGCAGCCCTTTCGAACATGAGTAACATGTTCACGACGGATAATAATTCCAATTGGACTTCGGCGGTCTTCAACAGAGCGTCCCACACTAGACCGGGTGCGGTGAAATACCAAGCGGGATCCAGATCGTAATTTCGACAACAGACGTCTCGAAAATTTTCGAACACGTCTGCTAAGAGCAGAACGTCAGTCTTCAGATAGAGATCGTGATAATCTCTCATGGTTTTCATATCGAATAATTTCCACACGTTTTTAGCGTGTTCGTAATTCTCGTCGGAAATGTCGGATTCGTATAATTTCGAATAAAAATCTTCTTTCGAAGGTAGTGCGGTGTCTTCGAATCTCTTTAGATCGTTCATATAATCGTAAGGATAGACTCCTTTCCTCAACATGACATCTACTCGTTCTCCGAAATGTTCGCTCATGATTTTAAATTTATCCTTGCTCGTATTATCGACTAATTTTTCCAGAGCGGTCGACATGAATTTAAAACTGTCGATGAAACGTATGGCTCTACGAATGAATTTCGTTTTTTCTTCCAACGTCTCTCTATCGATTACTCTTTTCTCCTCCATGAGCTTCCATTTCGTGAAGGAAATGTATCTTTCTTCGCTGTTTGCGATGCAATTTCATTCTTCATGTGAGGTGCCGAGATTTTTCATGAAGAGATGACTGTCGTAACCCGAGAGATTATGAAACATCACCGGATAGAAAACTGCGTCTCGATATTTTAAATTACACTTGCTGTGAGCCGGACCACGATACAGACCTGTGTAATGATCGTGGTCTCTGACCTTCCTATTTTCCTTCGAATTCTCGTCGAATGATTGTTTGCATATGTGACATTCGGTGGCTCTGTTATTTTCATCCTGCTGCTCTCGTGTGATGATCATTTTTGCCGGAGTTTTGAATTTGTTGTATAACATTTGAAGTTTCCATTCTAACTCTTCCATGAACCTTTGAGCCACGTCTTCGTCTTCATACTGTTTCGAGTAGGTGAAGGGACCCATGTCGTGTTGTGAGTCAAAAGCGCATTTCACGTAAATGCAATAGCCCGAAGGCATGTGTTTTTGATATCTTTCGACGTAACTTTGAAGAGCGTTGGGTTGACAGGAACTCATTTTTGTGGTGAAACATTCGAAATCAGCGTACACGACGAATGGTACTTTTAACCTTCTATTGTGATTTTCAAACTTCACAATGGTGTTAGGTTTTGGCATTTCGACGGCGACACCTTGATTTTCGTTGCAATATTCCTGATGTTTCGCCAACAAGTCTTCACTGGGAAACATGTTCATGCAGTTGCAACATAAACATACCTTATGTTCATGTTTATTATTTTGGTTGGACAGTAATTGGCTAGGATGTTTAACCCAACAATAAAGATGATTGTCACCGTTCGAAATCAATAATAAAATAATCGTCTTTTCTCTTCCGAGATACGAAGTCTGTCTGAGAGGATAGATCGTTCGTTTTTCCTCATCGTATCCCAGGACGTTCACCAGTACGGTGGGATTTTGAACCTCGAAACGTTCGATGTGTTTTAACCGCGTTGGAAAAGTCACTCCGGTCCAATCGAGATTTTTAGAAGTCACCTCGTAAGAAGAAACTCTTTCGTTGTTCATTTTGACAGGGTATAAAGTGGAGGTGACTGCCCATTTAAAACACTGATCATCGTTATTTTTCACGTTGATCACGGCGTGTTTCTTAACCAGGAAATACGGTAATTTCACGTAGGAAGACCCTCTCAACAAATTGTTTTTAGTTATGTGAATTTCGAGTTTGAACATCTCATTGAACGTCTAATTACAACCTTCATGTTGATAATTCGCGAGAGACATCAACATCTTGTCTTTCATCTTTTCGAAAACGTTCGATAAATCTGAACCTCGAAATACGGGTTCGACGTTAGATCTGAAATATGCATTTTTCATGATCACGGACTTCACATCGATTTTATTCATCACGCAATGGAGTATCATCTTAATTTTTAGTCCCACATTCATGTATTTGCAAAACAAATCCAATACTTTTTTCTTCACCCGATCCATGAACAATTTTGGATCAATTTTCTTCAACGAGGGAACCACGGCGAAAGTTTTAAAAATGCCTTTGATCGCACTCTCCCATTCCATAGACTTCGATTGAAATAGTTACGCAGCGAGTCGCACTAGATATTCTTCTCCTTTCCCTTCGTCTATTGCTCGTCGAAGTTCTCTCGATATATCTCGTTTGCCTAGAATCTGATGTGCATCACCCGTTTTCGTTTTAGTTTTTCTTTTCTTTTCTTTTCTTTGGAAACTTGAAGTTCTTTTCGTTTAGTCATCTTCTTATTTTTCTCAATCGAAACGTTTTCGGTTTTTTTCGACGTCGGCATTTCGATTCCTTTTACTATCTTTTTTTTCTTTTTTTGACATTGTTGCTATCGACATTTCGTTTGCCTTTCCATCGTTTCGCAAATGTTTCTGCATGACTTCAATCATTTTTGATTTAGTTCTATGATTTCTGAAATGTGAAATTTTTAATAGTTTACAAATCTCGTTTAACTGAGATACGGTTTTCTCATTTAAATTTTCCAATTTTTTTTTATCTGTTTTTTCATTTTGTAAGAATATATTTTTTTCCGAATTTTGTATTTAAATAATTTGTTTAAAAAGTTTTGTTTTTCATATTAAAGAAAAAAAATAAATATTTTTTTTATGAAATTAATCAATTTTTTATGTTCCTTAATGTCAAAAAATTGAATTAATACGAGAAAAAAAGGATGTTAAAATTTAACTTTTATATATTTAAAGAGAAAAAAAACTTTTTAAACAAATTATTTAAAACACAAAAATTTAAAATATACATTATTTGCAAGAATTCGTAAAACAAAAAAAAAAACAAATAATCGATCATGACGACAACATCCACGATGGAATCTCGACATAAACGTCAACGTTGTTTAATAAATCATTATTCTCCAAAAAACCAAGAAGAAAAAAATCGTAATTTATATTTATGCGTTTCGAAAGAAAACGATACGAATTGCGATAGAAAATCGAATCGTAATACTATTAGTGAACAAAAATTAATCGACAATGTCGTTCGAACTATTAAAAAAGAAGGTTCAAGACAAATAGAACTCTTACGACTTTTACGCGAAGTCTTGCACGAGGTTCAAAACAAATTTCCGCGAAGCAGACGCGTGTTCGTGTCACCCGACTCCTTCTCAATAGATGATGATAACTGCAAGATGCGAAGGCTAATTTTTAAACGTTCAAAGTCTTGCACATTCTAAAAACTCGTGAAAAAATTGAATTAATACGAAAAAAAGGATGTTAAAATTTAACTTTATTTATATATAAAGAGAAACTTTTTTAACAAATTATTATTTAAAATACAAAATTTAAAATATATTATTTGCAAAAATTCATAAAAACCAAATAATCGATCATGACAGCAACACCTAAAAGATGCGAATTGAAATTGAAACGAGTCAAAGCGTGTACGAAATTAGGTTTTAAAATCTATACATTACAACAACACGATCCCATCGAATTGAACGAGGTCGAGATGATGGGCTTAGAGCGCTACTACAACAAATATCAGATGTGTTTGAAATTGGATGAAGCCATGCTCGATTTGTTTTGCGAGTACCAAAGCGATCTGGTGAATAATATCATCATCGCCGAAGACAGAAAATTCGACAAGGACGATTTGTTGTTGTTCTTTAGAAATTACATATATCCAATAATCTCACTCGAACTCATGGACAAATCGGGTGGTGAGAGCACGTTCACTGATGTAAAAAAACTTAAAAAAGTAAAAATAAACATACAAGACATTTTCGTAAGTGAAAAAATGACGCATGTTAACATGCTAATAACGGACTTGGAAATATAAACAATAGAGAGATTGATTTTAGCAAAGAAGAAGGAAAAAAAGTAATGAGATCTAAAGGTGATCTCCTTACTTTTTACAAAAAATTTTTTTCACATTAAAGAAGTTTAAAAAAAACAACTTTTTTTTATATATATAAGGAGCAAAAAAAAAATAAAACTTTTTTTAAACAAATTATTAAAATACAAAATTTAAAATATACATTATTTGCAAGAATTCATAAAAACAAAAAAAACAAATAATCGATCATGAGGACAACAACACCTAAAAGATGCGAATTGAAATTGAAACGAGTCGAAATGTATAAGAAATTCGGTCATAAAATCTATAGATTACAACAACACGATCCCATCGAATTGAACGAGGTCAAGACGAAGGGCTTAGAGCACAAATACGACAAATATCGCATGCCTTTGAAATTGGACGAAGCCGCGCTCGATTTGATTTACGAGTACCAAAACGATCTGCAGAACATCATCATCGCCGAAGATAGAGAATTCAACAAGGACGATTTGTCGTTGCCCTATGGAAATTACATATTTCTAAACATCTCATTCAAACACGTGAAGAAATTGGGTGGTGAGAGCGAGTTGACTGATATAAAAAAACTCAAAAGAGTAAAGATAAACATTCAACACGTTTTCGAAAAAAGAGAACACACGAGTGTCAACATGCTAATAACGCACTTGGAAATATAAACAATAGAGTGATTGATTTTTTAGCGAAGAAGAAGGGAAAAAAAAAAGTAATGAGATCATCTTTAGATCTCATTTTTTTTTGTTTTCCTTCTTCACTATTATCCATATAATATAATAACGTTTCCTTTTTTCTTAAATTTCAGCATCGATTCTTCTTCTTTTATTTTTTTATTTTTTTTTGTGATATGATACGTTTTTATAACAACTCATTTGTTTATCCGAATCATAATTATGAAGGAATGTTGTGCATCTCTTGGTAACACTCACATCATTACCATTCTCTTCAGAAGGTAGTGGTGACGGTGGAAAGCGTCTCATTCTTTTCATTTCCAACCATCTATCCCACACTTTATCTATATCTTTCACCAGTTCTTTCCTTAGATATCCATCATTAGCGTCTAACCATTTTTTTGTTTTTTCGGACTCTGTCTCGCGATATTCGTCATTATCGTCCAATTGTTTCTCCACCTTTTCATCCAGGTGATAAAATTGTTTCTCCACCTTTTTACCCATTTTAAATATATTATTTTATACTTTCTATGATTTATATTTTATATAATCATATAATTTTATATTATAATAACATATTCAAAATCGGTATATTCTTAAACGGCGAATTCTCACCAAGCAACAAACCCTTGCCGAGTCGCTCAATGTTCTGTCCACTCTTCAGATAGAGACCGTTTCCTCTCAGAGAGTTGCCACCTCTAATGGGTTCTAGATACAATCCTTTACCGCTGTCGTCTACGTGGACGCGACACACGGCTGCTCCCTTCTTCAAAAACAGTCCGCTGCCACCCATCAATTTCTGAACTGCCGAACTAGCGAGTCCCGTGAGAGCTCCCACGCCGAGAGTCTTTCCGAGAAAGGGTAGTGCCTTTTTGGCAAAGGGTAATGCTTTTGCGGCGATTCCTGCCAATAGCGGTAGGAAACCACCTTTCATTCTCAAATTGTATCTCAATTGAGCGGGACTCAATCTCACCGTCAACCCTCTTCCATCGCGAATCGCTTTCTCCATCCTTTTGATTTGACTTCTGGTCCAGGCGATCGAATCCTGACCACCTCTCGTCAGATCTTCGTGAGTGAATTTGAATCTCACCGCCTCGCCTCGAGTTGTTAATGCTCTCTTAAGTTTCTTCCTCTGTCCTGCGGATATGTTCACGTTTTTAATCACGTATTCTGTCATAATTCTGTTTTTTTAAAATATATTTACTTCAATTGTTTCTTGTTTAATAATTATATTAAAATAATTTTGTAAAATTAATATTGCGTTTATTTTATTTTTGTTATCTATATATATACACAATATTTTTTTTTTGCTTTTATATTTCTCTTATGTGAAATCGTATCGTCACCCTCTCTCCGCGAAGATCTAACAGTTCACCATTTTGATCCGTCAACGTGGTTTTGAGACTATACAACGTGTCTAAAATCACTGGTAGATAAACTAAATTTCAAGGTCGCTCCACGATCTTATAACCCGGCGACACGTTTGGAAAGAAGGAATAGATCGTCGGTTGAGTGCTACCATTCACATAGCTTCCCGCAATCACGTCCACGTTCACCAAAATGCTATTGACTGCGAGAATGTCGACCGTATTTTCAGATGCCGCGTGGTCTCAATGCATCTTTCGATCGAATCCCAACATCTTGCCTATAGAATCGTCCGTGTTGAAATCCACTCGAAAATTATCTTCCAAATCCAACATCGTCTGTAAGGTGTTAGGATTGGGAGCGAGTCTGATCTTGTTGCTTCCCTTTCCATCCGTCTTCATTCGCATCTGAATGTAATTGTTCAAATCGTCTATGTCATAACTCCCTTTGGGAATTCGAATCTCCAACCAATCCGTTCCGCTGGAATACTTGAACGAGTTATTCTTTTCGGTGACGTTGGGAAAGGAATAATAAGTCTCCAGATTCACCAAAGCCATCTCGTATCTTTTCTCTCTATTCAATTCGATGGAAGGTTCGAATTTCGTAGCGAATCAAGTCGAATCGCCACTCACCACGATATGAATGGATTGTTTTGCAGCCGTATTCTCGGCTATTCGTTCTAACAATTCTCCATGTTCGAACATTATATTTAATTTTATTTTTTTTTATTCAAAACTAATTATTTGAAGATTTATTATTTTCTAAATTTTATTTTCACGCTCTATCTTATTATTATCATCAGAAACATAAAACTTGTCAAATCCGCACCGATATTTTCTGCGATTAAATTCGCTTGTCAAATCGATCACGACGAAATTGTAAAGTCCACCATCCCAAACCCTCTTGCAGAATCTCCTGAATTCCGCCGCTCTCATGTCGTTTGCGACGTGATCGCCGTAGATGTGATTGAGATTCTTGAGATCTTGGCGAAAGAGACATAGAAAATTAGCGTTCTCACTTATCGTCTGTCTGGGCAATCGAAAATAATTCTGCGACAGGTAGAAAAGTCCACGTTGCTGTGTCGACCCCTAACATAATACGATTCGTATCGGTTCTGTCTCTCCAAAAGCAGATCGTCGAAAATCATGAGATTCTTATCTTCCGATCTCAGTTCTCTAGGATCCGGAACATCGCTAGCGTTCTCATAAAATCGACACTCGACGTTCGAAGATGCATTTCTCTTTATCAGCTCCATCGCCGCACTGTCCAAAATGGTCGAAAGTGGAGCTTCACTCTTGTCGAATTCCTCCCTACTGTCAAAGATTCTGACTATGACGTCCTTGGGCAATCTACGATCCATGCACTCTCGAAGCAATCTGTATTCGGGTTGAAACAAGCTCTTGCCGAACACAAACAATCTGTCGTAATCCAACCAGTCGGGTCAGGACAACAGATTCATCAACAGATTGGTCTTTCCACAATTCGATTTTCCCACTATCAAGCCTCTTATGCTTTTGGGAAAGAACTCGTTATTCGACCTCTTGGTCGCGGCGTTGTTCCAAGACATATCTTTAATGTTCATCTTTGTTTTTTGGGGGTTTTTTTTTGTTATTTTAGATTCTTTTCAAACACAATTTTTTTATGTTTTTCAAACTCAGTTTTTAATGTTATTATTTATTTATATCACACCGTCGCGAGTTCTCTTCAATCCCGATCCACTCGTCATTTTGGCTAAATCTTGTATGGGTACCACAGCATCCTTAAAATCTTTCCAACTTTTCGGTGTTCGCTCTAACGCAGCTCGCTTCGCCGGCGGACTGATCAACTTGTCGATCAACGCGTCGGCTGCCCTCTTGCCAGCCACAGAAGCTATCCTACCACTGGCTTCGGAAGCGGCTTTCTTACCAGCATCCAAAGCCGTCTTCTTACTGACCTCAAATGGGGTCGATGCGAGTTTTCTACCCGCATCGCTCGTGAACACTCGCATTATAGAATTGACGATGCCAGAACTGCCTTGAACGTAAGTTCTGACGTATCCCCTGTTCTTTATCACCAACATATTTTATTTTTAATATATATTTTTGGTTTTTTCACTGGTAAATCGTTTTGTTGTTTTAAAATACTTTTATTATTCTAGTGTAAAAATTTACTGTTTTATTTTTGTTTGTTTGTTTGTTTCTCTCTACTTATTATATACACATCAATCCTTCAATTCGTTCATCAGCCTTTTATAGTGTTTTTTATTCAAAACCTTCTGTCTTAACAATTCGTCAGATAAAGTAACTATCTGATTATCTAATCCTGTGTTACCAGCCCGTCTGCTCGCCATCAACAAACTCAATCGCTGAGACAGAGCATCAGAATCGCTCGGAAGAAAAGTGGTTTTCACCCCTTTGCCAGTCACCGATTCGATGAACTTCTTGTTCATATCCCATATGGGTTTCACCACTTTCGTCCACTTGTAACCTCTGTTGGCTTTGGGTCTCGTCTCTCTGGCATCGTTATTTCTCTTCATGGCGTGGGTCTGAACCAGAATGTCGCCGTAATTGTCGAAATCCTGATCCGTGTAATCGCTTGGCTTGTCATAAAGGAGCAATCTGCGCAGTCCATCAGTCAATTCGTATCTGTTCGAACCCACGATCAATTCATCATCGCCAATATCTACTTCTGTGTCTCCTACAAAAATCCTTCCCTCCGAATCCTTATAAAATCCATACAACTGATCTCTCTTACCACCATCATCATCAGACGATGCGACGCTACTAGTGGTGATAGTCGAAGCTGTATCATCAGACTCGCTCTCTGTTTGAATTCCCGTGGGAACGTAATCCGGTGTAGATTGAACGGAATACCGATTTCCAAACCTAAGAGGCAACGAACCCATTCTCAAAGAACTCTCCTTTATGGGTCTCAATTTTTCGACTATCTCCTTCCTGCTTCACTCTTGACCCTCCGTCACAGGTTTAAATATTTTTGTGGCTTCGCGTTTGAGTTCCATCTCACCAAGACGTCTGCTTCTATCAGTTGACTGAATGCCCTTCTTAGCACGCTCAAACTCTTCTAAAATTCGATCTCGGTGTCTAGAATCCATCTGCAAAAACATCTTTCGTTTTTAATTGTTTTATTATTTTCAAAATTAAATGTTTAATTATATTTTTATGTTTTAAGTAATAAAAATCTTTCCGTCTTTAATATAAATAAACTAAAAATATTCACATCTCAACTGACTGTTGATTGAATTGGAGAAGTTTAAAAATACGTTTAAGCAGTACATGACAAACCGGTTTCTGATTTAACGCATTTTAATAGTAGTTTTACGTTTTGTCAAAAGATTTCCATTCACATATCAAAGAACCATTCACCCAGTGTCGAATTAAGAGAGAATCCCTTTGATGACTGTTAAAACATTTCAACAGACAACAGAAAACTAGTTTTCTAATTTTTAACGCTGAGAACTTATTCATTTTCAAATCTCTCTCTGATTGCTATCGTGAATATATTAAAAATTTTACCACTCAAAACCTAATTGAGCGGAAAATGCGTTTACACATTCCGCTAAGTGTTTGACTCTTTTGAACGAACGCTTAAAAGTCAATTTCTCTTCTTTACATCAAGACAAAACACGAATATCTATTACAGATCATATTTTTATCGACTCTTTTGAACAATATCCCTAAACTCAACTTCTCTTCGTCACATCAAGACAAAACACGAATGTCTATAATACAGACCATATTCATAATCGACTCTTTTTGAACCAAATCCTCATTCAGTCATAACGATAACATGTGTTAGTTTTTACTTCAAGAAAACGTGACAGCGGGTTTGCGAATTTCTAACACACCGACAACACTCTTCGTTCAAAACATTTCCATCAAGTGCTCATCGAGATCACCTCGCAATAACGTGCGCCAGTCTCACTTCGAGAAACGCGACAGTGGGTTTGCCGATTCAAACATCACCTCTTTACACGAGTCGATTTCAGACCTAAAATCCGCAGAGTGGATCTCCGTCTACGCCTCCATTGGGTTTCAGTGTTAAAATGGTGTACGGACGCGGATTGTTAGAATCGGCAAGAGGATGATGTTAGAAACGGCAAAACGTTTTTTTTTGCTCGCAATTTAACACTGAATCCTATGGGAGAAATCCATTTGCCGATTCAAACATCAAACGGTACATGTACTGTACGTAAAATTTCAAAAGTCTAGGATACAATTCAGTGTTATTTGAACTTAAAGTGGATTCTAAAGCACCCTAAAAACGTTAAAATCGTGTACACGTACACGATTTTAACACTAAATCCTATGGAGGTGTACATGCACACGTACACGTACATGTACGTTGATGGTTGAACCGGCGTGTATCACCTACTAACGAGCATTCTAACAAAGAAACACACTATCTTCTTCTTTATTCCCCAACTGATTCAAGCCATAAAGGTGAAGAATCATAGCCACAAATGACCCAACATAACATGACGGACGCGACGATTTATTCCCAGTCCCTTATTCGACATTCGTTATCTATTTTATCGGTTGATAACGAATGTCGAACAAGGAACTGGTAATGAGTAACGGTTGTCAGGTCCCCAAACATGACGACGGACGTGACACCCGTTACTTACTCCCAGTTCCTTATTCGACATTCGTTATCAATCGATAAAATCGGCTGATAACGATGTTGAATAAGGAACTGGGAATAAGTAACGGTCGCCAAGTCTCCGGTTACATGTATTGTCAATTTTAGTTCTAATAAAGAAAGATTTGTGAGATCCAAAATGTTAGTAGATTAAACATGTTTTATTTGTCTCAAAAAGGTACAAGACGGACTGGAGAACATGTGCTTACCACTTAGATAACGCTCCTTTTCTTCGATATATTAGTTTACATTTATGTTTAGGGCCGATATTATCTGTAATGGACAAAGAAGCGGGTTGACTACCCTTGAGCTGCACCAGCATGCTTAGTATCATTCAAATCACTGATGGATGTATTTTGGAACGTACAGTACGTGGAGAGTGGATTGTAACTAAATCACTCGCGGAGTGGAGTTATCACCCAAGCTATAACTTTCAAATTTTGTGCATATCGACAAAAAACACAAGCAATGTTTCAGCCAATGACCTCCGGGTTTAACCCGGAGGTCCATTGGCTGAAACTTTGCTGGTGCTGGTTATGCTTTGCAACAAATTTGCAAATATTCCTCGGGTGGAATATCCACACTGCGGGTGATTTAGTGATAATACACTCTCCATGTACTGTACTTGAATATAGGATGTCTACGCTGTTTTACTGAATATCGCGAATTGTCTCATTCGTGGGAACCTGAAAGTTTTATTTTTCACGAGCGCAAGTGCTCCTGAAAAGTAAAGCTTTCAGGTCTACTCGAATGGGATAATTCCCGATATTCAGTAAACCAGCGTAGATGTTCTTTTTATTATATGATACGTGACATTTTACAGCTCAGTATTCAACCCAATTCGACTGCAAACAGTTTCAAGACAATAACAAAAAGCTACTGCTGATCGTTCCTTCAAGACGACGTTCAAGGCTACGCCATGCGCCGAAGAGTTACGTCATTTTGGAAGCTTTTAAAAAAAATTCATCGTATGAACCTGAAAATATTATTTTTCACTCGCGCAAGCGCACGTGAGAAATATAACTTACAGGTCCACACTCTTGAGATAATTCCAGATACTGACTGAAATAGAGTAGATTTTCATATTTATTATATGCTACGAGACATTTTATTGCACAATATTCAACCCAATTCGACCCCAAATGCGGTGTTTCAAAACAGTAACAAAGATCAGCTGATCGTTCCATCAAGGCGGCGTAATGCGGCGTAGCGTGATGTCATTCAGGAAGCCATCCAGTCGACGGATATCGAGAAATATCTTTTACATAATTTACGATAATTCACAGGCTGCCATATAATAAAAGTCCGCTCGCGCTGTTAGTCAATAGAATACCACCAAACAGAAGAATATCGAAGGAATTTATAATGAAATTCGCCAACTGAAAAAATTAGTTGAAGTATAGGAATACAAAACCGTCGACATTTGAAAAAATAGGGTTCAGCGTCTTCAACAGCTTCACCACACTGACAAATTGGTGCATTTACAATATGATTTAGGAATCTATCACTGTTCAGGTCACTTCAGACGCATTTAATTTTGCTATGAATAATATTTAATTTTCTCTTGCCATTACGAAAATATTTTGGTGGTTTAACAATTTCTTTTGATATCATTTTTTTAAATGTCTGATTGACGGTAATTTTCTTATTGCTTCTGGTAACTGATTCCGCGATTCTATACAAGATGTGTAAAAAAAAGGCTTAAATAACTCGATTCGTTTCTTATACTTTACAAGAAGTATAGAAGAATTTCGTAAATTATAATCTGAAATGTTCTCGCACATGGAAGGTTAGTGTGGACGAAAATACGAATTCAAACAACATATCCCTGTAGTTTGGTAAAATGTAAACAGCTATTAGTAGTAAGGGGTGTCTCTATTGTGAACTGATTTAACACTGAAATTCCCATAGACATTTGTTCGCCAGAGAAAATCCAGGGGCTTGTGTATTATGGAGAAGTACTAAAAGCGAACTGATTTTACACTGAAAATTTCCATAGACATTTTTTTCTCCAGAGTGCCATCGGCCGATGGCACTCTGGCGAAAAAAATGTCTATGGGAATACCAGAAGCAGGCATGACAACCGGTACTTAAACCGGTACCACCGGTTCCTTCATGCTCCACTGAAGCTATTGTCCCGCCGGCACCGGGTCAAAATTATTTTAACTCAACGAGGGTAACCAGTCTAATAATCGTCTATGACACACTTGCATGACGGACTTTTAACTTATTTTCGAATTAACATATCAAAATACTCTACAGGTGCATGTTCTGTCTGCACCACGACCACGATAAGGCCTACCATTTTGACTTTTCAAACGTCGCATTAAAGACAATGAAAGCGCCGCCATCGGCTGCTTGAAAGAAATTACTCTGTGGTGACACCAAAGTAATCATAAACAACTATTATCGTGCTTTATGATCACTTTGATGTCGCCGCAGAATAATTGGCACGGTGCCATGTTTGTCTTGCGATCTGCGGATGGAATGGTTTCGCGCGTCGATGGCGCGCAGGGACGTTTTGGAGCAAGCCCCTTTCGACCCTCAGTGACTGTATATGATCAATTTTGTCTCATGTCAAGGCGTGTTGAAGGAGGAAGAGGTTCTGGTACTCGGCAGGTGTCTCCGACTGAGGTGGTACGGGTGTGTGGCTTCGTTCACTGATGTAAGTTGAACCCCCGGGTGAGGACCAGTGTAGGAGGTTGGGTCCTCTCACAAAGGTACTACCTCTCCCCGAGGGTGCAGTAGTCTTACGTTTTCGTGTTTCGGGCAAGTATAGTCTGCCACTTCGGAGTAGATGTCGACTGCGGGCCATCATTGGCAAGTATAGTCTGTCTCAGGCTGTCTAAGTGAGGGAAACAAAACAACAACGACCCCTTTCGGGGACCGCCAGAAAGAAGACCCGAACTTCCCTGGTTCGGGGGCACGTGCGATCTTCGAGACTGGGGCGGTTTAAATGAGAATTTCTCCCATCTGATTGCGATATGTCATCCAATTGTTGATTTGTCCCGATACCGGTACCGGTTTCGGCGGGAAGGCTTTGTCCCGTCCCGGTACCGGTTATGTTGGTACCGGAGATACTTTGAGATGCCTGACCAGAAGCAATGATAGATTTCTGGATTTTCTCTGGCGAACAAATGTCTATGGGAATTTCAGTGTTAAATCAGTTCGTCATAGTGGCATCCATTATTACTGCTATTTTTGCATTCACAAAGCAAAAAATATTCTTTCGAGGGAAGCACAAAAACTTTTAATTTTATAGTGAACTGTCATATTCAACTAAGCAACTTTGGGGCTTCTCACCATCATGGAATCAACAGAAGATAACCAAACACACAATATACATTATAGACAACAGAAAGGACATTGTCCCTATATCCCGATAAATTTTGTCTTTTGATTGGTCAGAAGGCCTTGGACAAATAGCCATGACAAAGGGTGCACCCAACATCCAAGGTATATGAGAGAGTGCAACATCCAGGGTATAAGCGCACGCTTAACATCGGGGGTATATGGTTTAAACGAAAGCTTTCCACGTTTGCTCGCCTCGACATAAAAATCGAACCAAATAACCTGAAAATAGTCACAAATATCATCAGATTTCCGACAATTCAATCATAAAAAAAATAAGAGCAAATAATTCGTCCACCGAGTACCAGTGTGTTCTATGTGCCAGTAGGCACATAGAACACATTGGAACTCAGGGGATGATATGTCAACAAAATACTGTTAACTCGTTTCCTTCACGACCCAAGGGATGTAACTATATCTGTTGTCTTCTGCGATTATAAAAACAAAATAATTATCACGAATTTGGTCCAAGTGATTGTGGCGCTGAGAAATGTGTCCACAAATTTATTTTCACTATGTTTGTATTGTGTTTCAAACGGGATAAAACGTTATCTCCACCAACATGTATGGTATATGGAGATTTAATGCCTGGATGTCTCATTTAGAGCCTGCGGCTCGGTGTTTAAAAACCGACATCCAGGTATTAAATCTCCATATACAATACATGTAGGGGGAGATAACTTATAATGTACATACTGACCCGTGTTCAAGAAATACACTACGCAGCGAACACTTATCTAAGATTTTCTACATTTAATTAATAATTAATACTTCATCTGCCTTTTCCAGCTATTTACAATAAAATACAAAGTTCAGTCATACTTTATAATACAACAGTTGCTAGACGGCGGCATCCATTTAGACGGATAGCAGAAGTTCTTCAAGGGTCGGTGGTGAGCTGGAGGCAAATATCTACCAACAAATCTTTCAATATCATTGTTTGTTGCCAATAATGTTCTGCAAGAGAATGCCTGTTATTGTCAACACAATATCTGGCTTCCACTCGAGTGTGTGAATCATAGTACACTTGGACTCTCATCAACAATTTCCCTAATTTTATATAATTCTCCACTTATTATTATTATTTATTATTTATTTGTGTTTAAGGTCACATACTTATGCACAATGGCTAATCATGACCGTGACAGTTTTACTGGTGGAGGAAGCCGGAGTACCCGGAGAGAACCACCTCGCAACGACGAGCAGCTGCCAGCTCCCTAACATTGTAGCACAGGCAGGGTTAGATTGGTTGATGGCATGCGCACCATCGACGTGCAGTATGCCTTAGTACACGCGTCATCGTGCCCCCATGCGGACAATCGGGGTTAAGTGCCCTTGCTCAAGGACACAACGCGGGTGTCCGAATCGATCGCTCAGATGGCCACCCATCCTAGGACTAACCGGGCTCGACGTTGCTTAACTTCGATGATCTGACGAGAACCGGTTACCGCAACGCCACCGCGCCCCCAATTCTCTACTTAACAGAAAACTGATATTCCTATCCCAAAGAGAATTCGACTGTTTAATATTTCACGGCCATATAATTTGGTGTGGGTAAAATGCTGTTGAGCTACAGCTTTTCTCCCAAGCTTGATTAACCCCTGTGGGCACATTTCGCAACAATCTCTCACCGACAGGTCAGTTGAGACCGCTCATCAGTAGCTCTAGCATCCAGAAACAGGACAGCGTGTTACGCCAAGATTTTCGAACCGACTTTTCACATAGGCTATACACCTCGAAGCGTAAGAATTGTTATGTCATCAAGGTCTGTAGGAACAAAGTAAGCCTAAACAAGATTGCTAGAAGCAACATCCTGATCGCAATGTGTCTGGTATTAAGAAAATGCTATATAATATCTTCTCCCCTTTTCTCATAATGAGGCTATGAAGCTAAATTTACCATTTAAAAAAAGCTTCCATACAGTTATAAATAAGACAAATATTTGTATCCTCCAGCAATGGATTACTACAACATAGATTGGAACTGTGTATTTTGCATTCTAAATCAGATTTATTCGATAGCTTAACCCTTTGAGCGCTGGTGATATCTTCCATGTCAGTCCAATGGCAGCAATTGGAAGAGTCCATATTTATTATTTGGGGTTAGACCAATTAATATTTTCAAGGTGCAGCCTTGGGGCTGCACGTTGAAAATATTGCTTGGTCTACACCACACATTTATCTTATAGTCACCCCACTTAATGACATTATGACGTAGCTTGTGACCTGGCCGGAAAAACGGCCTCTTGGGTGGAAAGGGTTAAGTAACAAGCAGAATACAAATTTTTCACATGATATGACTCTGAAAAGTACACAACACGCACTAATTAATATTTCAAAGCGTTATTAACTTTTAGTTGTATCACTACGTGCTAGGCCTATACACAAATCACAGCAGTTTATATTGAAACTTCACTTCTTTTTGTTGATGTTCGATGTGATAAATACTAACTAAATAGTTGGAAAATTAAATGAAAACCCACATTTATCTACCTACCATGCATGACTAGTATTAGACTGTTGGAACTATTTTGTTGTATGGCGGTTAAACCATTTCAAAGATTAATTAATTGATGAATTTTATAGAAAATTTGCTATTATGTGAGAAAAAAGAATATGACTTGTCCTAAATTTTCCAGTTTGCCTCCTTGGAGCTCATCAATATGGAACATCCCAGACTCGTTTTTTAAATGTTATTTGAGATCAACACTATTTAAATATCCTATATTTATTACCATAAATATAGCCGGTTACCTTTAAATTTTGGCCGGGGCTGTATTTACGGGACCGTAAATTTAGTGTAGGGCATAAGTAGTAGGAGATGTGTAGATCGTGCCCGGTTGGGAAGGGAATGGGGAAGGGGGAAGTGACGCCAAAATCACGTGGCCCAGTTACGTCATGTTTATTGTCATGGTACCCCGCGTGAGCGGCCATCTTGTGACGTCAGCAACATAGTGATACGCGGTCTTAGTGCGCATGTGCCGTACGTGTTGTTAGGGCGGCACATGTTTCCGTCGTCCATTTTGTATACTGGAGGCCGCCATCTTGGCTTCTGTGGTGGCATGTGGTTGCTATGTGACCCAATGGCCTACATCAGGATAGGGGTATGTTCTGATGTATAAAGGTAAATCTAATTACACATGCGCACTAAGACCACGTGTCACTAAGGGATGACGTCACAAGATGGACGCTCACGCAGGCTACCATGACAATAAACATGACGTAACTGGGTCACGCGACTGCGACGTCATTTCCCCTCCCACATTCCGTCCCCAGTCGGGGACGATCTCTACATCTCCAACTACTGGCATAGCTCAAAAATAATATCTACTGCCCTGGCGTTATGCACAGTACAGAATTCAGTGACGACGTCTTTTCATATGACTGGTTTGACATTCGGCATATCTCCCAGAATATTGCGAAGCATCCTTCAAATTTGTTTTTGGCTGCTCTAAAGTTTCCTACCTCGGGTGAATGGTTACTTCATATGTATAGGTTGCAACACTCTTAACCTCATATTGGCGCACTGCGACGGCAGTTGTTCATAAGTACGTTATTGTATCAGACGTTGCTCCTGGCTACTTTGGCCAACGTTTTGACCTCAGCAACCACGATGACGTCAAAATGAAAAGAACACCGCAAATCAATGACGTCCCGTGAAGTAGAGCTTACACATTACAACCGTAAATATTATTTTCGAGCTAAGCCCCACACTACATTTACGGCCCCGTAAACCTAGCCAGTTCGATAAATTTTATAATTTGCCCTAAATTATTTCATGGTCTCTTTGTTTGTCCATTTATGACATTAACTTTAAAAATAATAACCGCCTACTTGTCTACCTACATACCCTAAACATTTGTATATGTGGGGTGAGTACAGTATCCTTCGGGGGAGTACCCCCTGATGGTACCCCGAGAGAGTTACACCCGGAGAGATCCCCTTCCGGTATATTATAACCCTGAAGATTCCCCGCTCCGCGCGATAGTATCAACGCCCCTAACTCCCCGAGAAAGTACCTCCGCGGATATTGAGCCCTGGAGAATCCTCCATCGGACTCTCTCCTCTTCTAACACTGATCCATTAATATTATAAGTTATTGTGATGAATTGATGGTAAATGGTCTGAGGTTTGCGACTCGGAGCTTATGTTCAACCGAGACACGAAGTGTCAATTCATCACAATAACGTATATGTTCCAATAAGACACTCCCCATAGCCCAAAACCTACATCGTGAAACACGAGAGGCTTATTTACTAAACTTGTGATCGTTAAAAGTTGCCTTGTTCAAGGCAACTTTTAACGACCACAGGTTTACTAAATAAGCCTCTCGTGTATCCACGACGGCACTGGATAAATAATCAATAAACCAGATAAACTCATTCCATCTCAGTTCGAATCGAAAATCGGTATGTAATTTAAACAACACTTCATCCGGAACACTGTCTTCTGCACACGTGAAACACCCAGAAAAATGAAGCAGCTTTCTAGTCACTCTGTTGATGAAGCAGTTACGAAACAGACGACGTCATTGCAAATATTTCGCGTTGTGACGTCAGACTGTAAAATTTCCCACTTGAGCCGTAAACATAGAATATACTAAGCGAGCTCTCGTCCAATTAGAGGATGAGGATTTTAGTCTTACTGGAACATATAGGTATATATATATATGACCCGTACCTTGGACGAATAGTTAGATGTTATTTTTTTACAATGATCACAAGCTAATGCCAGATCGACACTATATGTAACTAATTACAGTCTATACCGGGTTCAGGCGGTGACATACACAACCGATAGAGGGAGTCGTCACTCATTGTGTACACCTTATTGGAATGATCAAGTTGCAATTGCGGTAATGTCGTATTCCAAAGTCCAAATGGCTAATTATCCATGTACGTTGTTGGCTTCTTTGCTTGGCACACATCGACTCTGGACTATGACCAGTATGAGTCAGTGCCAAGGAAGGGCGAGTCTCCGCGTAATTCTACCGGGAGGGGAAGGGGTAATTCACCAGGGAAAGGAGTACAGTCTCGAGGGGTAGTATTCCGCGGGTTCTCTCTGTGAAAACTCTCGCTTTGGGTTATCAGTATCTCAGATCATTTGAAGCTTCAATATTTAACATAGGCGAAAATATTAACCCTTTGGTATACTATCTGAGTACACAATCCCTTCTCCATTCGGGAAATGATGGAAAAAAATTCTTCGAGAAACATACAATGTGGAAAACTTTGTACCAACACGTGCCTTTTCTAGCCTTCAATTGGCACAAACTCCAATGTTGCATTTCGAGAACCCATTGTTTGTGTGATATCGTCCCTGAGTCACAGTAGACCTGCTTGTTTTCATTTCTTCCAATGTCGTAAAAAGCGACAAATTATGGACGGAAACTCATGAAAAAGACTTTCGAACACGATTGATATGCAAGTACACGAAAATAATTGAAACCAGTCAATGGCTGTTTCAGTTGTTCTGACATTCGCGTTTTGCAAATGAAAGAGGTTTGCTGTTATACTTATTGTTTCGGACTCCAAAGCAAAGCTTTGGTCCAAACCAGGAGCACTTAATGTAATAACCGAATAACTGTGTACAATATTTCACAGTTTAATCGTATCCTTAAGTCGGGATTTTGTTAAAATATATCACAATTGACCAAAGTCAAGAAATATAAAAAATGGACATTTATCGGAGTGCCCCTTTAACCCTCTGCACACTGATGTCAAAATGTTTAAGTTTTCAGCAGCAAATATTTCCCATAATGCCAATTTGATATTTAACCAAATATACCTTGTTTGACAGAGCTCAGTGAGCTCTGTCAAACAAGATATAATTGGTTAAATCCATAGTAAAACTATAGAAAAACAGAGTGATTGGAGAAAATTCTGTTGCATCACCAGAATGCTAGGGGTTAATGTCCACAATTCGGGTACAAAATAGAACAAACTTGTTTTTAATCTTGATCGACATTATTGTAGCATCCAAAATGTACCTAAAATTGTTTTCAGACAGGTGACAAACGAATCACCAAATAATCACTGGAAGAACAAAATTTGATATCTCTGTAAACAGTTGTTTGCAGTGAAATAAAAAATGTCGAATGGAAAAAGTCCAATTTTATTATTAACAATTAATATGAAATTATACACTGGGGGGGGGGGGGGTTCTAACCTCTGGCCCGAAACTTTGGGGAGCCCGGGGTTGGCCCAGGAGTCAATGATTCTTGGTTCAGGTCTGACCCCCCCCCTCCCCCCCCCCCCCTTTCAGTCTCCCGTTCCAACAGTTAAAGGGGGAGGTGTATCTCGAATGGAGCTCTCCACTAGACTAACGGTTGTAATTTTGGACTGCACGAGTCTTGGAGTGATTTATTTATTTATTTATTTATTTATTTATTTATTTATTTATTTATTTATTTATTTATTTATTTCATTCCCCGGGATTAATGGGTTTTTGGGGTAAGGGCAGGGTATTTCACCTCAGCCGATCATGTTTGTTCCATGGATCATATAGTGTTAGATATTCGGTCGAATTTTAGAATGAAGTCAAACGCGGGGCGAATTCTTATTTACCCAGAGATTATAATTTGCATTCCGATATAGAAATTAAGCTAAACACGTGTTTATAGTCCAAAATGTCAGATATTATCTTCCCATTGGGTCTGTTTCTATGTGATGAGTGATTCGGCAAATCTAGAGCACGTTATTGGACTTATCGAGCATGTCTTTATTCATAACGGGATACAATCCTCAACTGACTGGACAGATAATCGGCAACTGACGATCGGTAGATTTCCCAGCTGACCAGTCGTTGAGAGATCAGATAGTGTCTCCACAAACGGGCGTATTATCTCACTCCGAAAGAGTTAATAAAATTCTTTCATACTAATTATTGTTAGTTAACCCTTTACCCAACGCAGACGATATCAAAACTTATTATTTTAAATATAATTTTTTTTAAATTTTTTCAAAAAATTTCAACAAAACCATATCATGTGACCCCTCACTGGAACGAGCTCAATGAGCTCGTTCCAATGAGGGTCACATGATATGGTTTTGTTGAAATATTTTGAAAAATTCAATTTTTTCAACTGCTCAATTTGCACATTACGCGGGAGGATGCGAGCGATTCGTTAGGTAAAGGGTGAATCGTGTATCTTCAAATACTCATATCGTTTGAAACTAAAAACTGTTCGGAAATGTTCGTAAACGACATCTGAAGCCGAATTTTCTGGGCAAAAAGCGGTTACCAAGGCGGATCGGGACGTCGTTTTATGCATCCGAAACCGAGGGACATAATGCTACATTGCTGGGGCTGGAAATTAAATCTTTGTCATAATTACTTTCGTCCTTTGTACGAAGGTGTTTGTATTTTGTGTTTTTGTAAATGTTTAAAGTAAAAAAAAAAGCTCATACAAATTCAACGTACGATAAAACTGGCGTTTAAAAATAGAAATGAGTAGCTCCGCGCTCCGCCACTTCCGAGAAGGCAATTCGTCCGCTTATTCGCTATTTAAAATTTGAAGTAGAGCGCGCTGTTGTTGAGTCCCGGCATAATTTATGGCGCACTGTTTACAATTGTGTGTAGACATTGCAAGTGTAAGGTCACGCTCCCTCCCCCTTCCCATTAGGGAATTTTCCAGACTAAGTTTTGCTGAAAGTCCAATAATTAGGAAACATTTTAAGACATGTTTGACATCTGGGGTCTTTGTGGCCCAGTAGGTAGACGTGCAGGCTGCAAGCCGAGAGGTCCTCGGTTCGAATCCCACCTGCGGCAACGGCGTTGTGTCCTTGGGCAAGACACTTCATCTCCATTGCCCGTGTGGGGGCACGATGACGCCGTGTACTAAGGCGTACTGCACGTCGATGGTACGCATGTCTTCAACCAATCTAACCCTGCCTGTTCTACAGTGCGGAGTTACGATGTTGGGGGGCTGGCAGCTACTTGTCGTTGCTTGGTGGTTCTCTCCGGGTACTCCGGCTTCCCTCACTAGCCATTCTGCATAAATATGTGACCTTAAACATCAATAAATAAATAAATAAATCTGAAATTTAAACGTTACAGGCATTTGGTGGATCAGCTTATAAAAGCTTGTGTACAAAATTTAGCAAAATCGCATACGAGGTTTCAAAAATAAAATTTAAAAGACGTTACCATACGTAATTGACCAGATTGTCTTGGCTATGAATAAGTATATAGACACGCCAACCTTACAACTCACTCTGCCCAGCCCACATTCCACCCAACCCCACCCGACACTACCTCACCCCACTCCACCACATCAACATTAACAAATTTTAAAAAATTATGCTTTTTTGAAAGTCCAATATTCGAATTTTTTAACTGGGGTTTGAGGGCTAGATAATTTTTTGTGGCCTGAATTTGTTAAGATTATTGGAGAGTTCGAAAAAGCACTAGACAATAAATTGTAATAAAAGAACTTTATATAAACAAAATATATTTGAATTTGACCGAATATGAAATATGATCACGGAGAATAATTCCTCTTGCTGTGATACCCTCATTTTTGAATGCCCTGATAGTGGCTTGCTGAATTCAATCAATTAAAGCATTATTTACCAGCTGGTGACAGCAGCTTTTATAATTTACAAACATTTCGTTGGCCTAATTTTAAAACCTAATGTACATTTTGTTTTTTTTTAAATGTGTACAAGGTTTTATAAGCAAGCTTATGATTTGAATTAGTTAAACTGACCATATCATCAAGGCTGTGGGCCACATATATTGTTAGAGCTCAATTCCCACCTTCTTGAATCTCAATCACTGTAAAGCACCCCGTAAACTCACACTCCCACCCAAACACGACCTACCCCATACCATACAGCATTCCATTTTTTGTTAACCTTTTACCGAAAGTAACGGCCAAAACCGGCCGGCCCGAGCGTTATTCTTCCAGATGTACACTTTCCGGTTGTCCACGTTCCTCTTGTGTACCACCCCAAGACAGCCGGCGAGAGAACACGCTGATCACGATTTTTGAATTTCAATTTTGCATGCGTAGAGTGCTTCTGTTCAACCCTTTACCCAACGTAACGGCCAAAACCGACCAGCGCTATTCTCAAATATCGCGAATTAGTTATCATTATAGTTTCATTGTTTTGTCTCAAAACATAGGTTATGACCCCTCTTTGAAACGAGCTCGTTCCAATGCGGGTCATAACCTATGTTTTTGAGACAAAAAATGAACAAAAATAGTTATTCAAGAATTTTTTTTGCAAGTGTCGTCTGCTCTTCATGTTAGTTAAAGGGTTAAATGAGCTGCATGTGTTGTGCGCACATTGTGCATTAGAACATAAGCACATATTGGCACATACAGCATGTGATGTGTGTACACATTGTGATACATTATGCACTAGAAAACAAGCACATTCAATCAACCACCAGACCCACGTTCCATGGACTCCCTTTCTGGTATCCGACTATACTTCTAGAATCTAATTTTTCCTCATATGTGCCTATACGCGGCATGTTTTATGTGCACACTGTGCATAAGAACACAAGAACAAAAAGGCACATCCATTGTGTGCTAGTGTGCAATATGCCATGCGTACACATTGTGAGACAATGTGTATGGGCAAATAAGCATATCTCGGCATGATCAACATACAGTTTTTTGTGTAAGGTACCCTAGCATGCACGAAGTCTAGACATTGTAGAGACTGATAAGGCCTAGATGAATGGAGCAATCCAGGGACCGATCAGGACTAATTAAAATACGCTCTAGCCTCGGAGCCTATTTTTCCAATTCATGAGCCAGATTTCAATTTACGGAGTCACACTGTTGTTTCTAACACACACAACAAGTTTGTAATAGCTCTCATCATTTTCATTTAGTGCACTATGGCAAACATTAATCTTCACTGTGGTTTCTGATCAAGTCTTGGCTGCCTATTTAGGCAGCCAAGACTTGATCAGAAACCACAGTGAAGATTAATGCTTGGTAATTAAGACTTGAAGTATTAACTTAAGCACTCTACAACAATGATAAATGATAATCATGTATATAATACACGTAAGAGTGTCTCTCTCGATTATCCATCGATAGAATATCAAAATATGATCTGAGAAGTTACGCGCCAACTGAGAAGCCTATTTCTGAGATTTAAGAGCCAGGTCCTGATGTTTCAGAACCAAATACGCACTGGTGCATGCCCAGGTCGGTCCCTGGCAATCTGATTGCGCCTGTTAAAGACCTGACCCAGGGCAGAGTTGAGACAGGGTCGGGCATAGCTAGGACATATGGAGTTGTACTCTACAAGACAATAACAATGGTATAAAGCTGTGAGGGTGGTAGAAGATTATATTATATATTATTTATTTATTTATTTATTTATTTATTTATTTATTTATTTATTTATTTATTGGTATTTAAGGTCACATACTTGTGCACAATAACTAATCGTAACCATGACAGTTTTACTGGTGGAGGACTCCGGAGTACCCGGAGAGAACCACCGAACATCGACGAGCAACTGTCAGCTCCTCAACATTCTAACTCTGTTCAAGCTCCGCTTAAGCAGGGTTACAGCGGTTGAAGACATGTTTACCATCGATGTACATTACGCCTTAGTACACGGCGTCATCGTACCCACAGGTAGGCAGGCGGGATAAAGTGTCTTGCCCAAGGACACAACGCGAGTCGTCCCAGACGGGTATGGAACTCTGGACATCTAGCACAGAAGTCCAATAGTCTGCCACTGAGCTACGGCGCTCCCAGAAGACTATATTAGTTTGTGACTACAACAGAGGCGAATCATAGGATAGATAGTTGAAGACAAGATGAAATTTGATGGTAAGACAACCTGGAGCTGTATAGGAGTTTGGAATCTAACTTACGGAATTCCACTTATGGACTCCCTTTAACCCTTTACCTAACCTGAAAAGCAGACGACACTTGCAAACAAAATTCTTGAACAACTAATTTCTTTCATTTTTTGTCTCAAAAACATAGGTTATGACCCCTCATTGGAACGAGCTCGTTCCAATGAGGGGTCATAACCTATGTTTTTTAGACAAAAAATGAAAAAATAATTAAAATTAATTGGCGATTTTTGAGAATAGCGCTGGCCGGTTTTGGCCGTTACGTTGGGTAAAGGGTTAACCCTTTACCCAACGTAACGGCCAAATCGGCCAGCGATATTCTCAAAAATCGCCAGTTAATTTTCGTTATTTTTTCATTTTTTGTCTCAAACACGTGGGTTATGGCCCCTCTTTGGAACGAGCTTGTTCCAATGAGGGGTCATAACCTATGTTTTTGAGACAAAAAATGCAAAACATTGGTTACTCAAAAATTTTATTTGCAAGTGTCGTCTGCTTTTCATGTTAGGTAAAGGGTTAACAGAATCTCAGTAGAGTCCCTATTTATCGAAATGGGTCGAAGAGCAGTACGAGAAGACACTCGTTCAAGCAACTGCTCGATACCACATTTACTCGATAAGATTTTATGGCAATCCAGGGACCGATCAGGACTATTTAAAATACGCTCTAGCCTCGGAGCCTATTTTTTCAATTCATGCGCCAGATTTCAATTTACGGAGTCACACTGTTGTTTCTAACACACACAACAAGTTTGTAATAGCTCTCATCATTTTCATTTAGTGCACTATAGCAAACATTAATTTTCACTGTGGTTTCTGATCAAGTCTTGGCTGCCTATTTAGGCAGCGAAGACTTGATCAGAAACCACAGTGAAGATTAATGCTTGGTAATTAAGACTTGAAGTATTAACTTCAGCACTCTACAACAATGATAAATGATAATCATATATATAATACATGCAAGAGTGTCTCTCTCGATTATCCATCGAAAGAATATCAAGATATGATCTGAGAAGTTACGCGCCAACTGAGAAGCCTATTTCTGAGATTTAAGAGCCAGGTCCTGATGTTTCAGAACCAAATACGCACTGGCGCATGCCCAGGTCGGTCCCTGCAATCAAGCAAGCGCATTGGAATACAACGTTTATTGACATCTTTCTTTTTCTTCTGGCGACGGCGCCGTTTGCAAAACGTTGTTCGGCTTCTCATTCTCGTCGTCATCTAATGACGGATACAATTTATTTCTGGTTCTCATTTTTTTTTTTTTTTTTTGTGTGTGTGTTTTTTCTTTCTAATTTTTATCTAATATTATTTACGCGTGTATTTATTTTTATTTTCTATTCTCCCTTATTTTTATCAACAAGAAAACTTAGTTGTGTCGTATGCTCCCTTCAGCAATAATTTCAAGACGTATCCCTTGTCTTCTAAAGTCAGACTTCTACGCGCCAATTTCATTTCTTCCGAACCAGTGGGCTTGTCTCGCCAGCTACAGAAGACTAATCTCCTCCAAAACTTGATCACGTCGTCGATTTGAACGCATTCGAACGCCGGTTCGAAATACTTGACGGCCATACATACGTGTACATTTCTTGTACATTTTAACACTGAACCCTATGGGTACATCTACGTGTACGTGTACATGTACGTGTACATGTACGTGTACAAGTGAACAAAAGTGAGTTGGAATCCCCACTTTATACCTACTCACATGAGATCCACCACATGAGATCCATAAAATGGGGTCGAAAAGAAATATTAATAGGGATGCGCCTATTATATGGAAAAATAGTATATCATATACGCAGACCCCCAACCCAACACCACGTTTGATGGATCATATCTGACAGATCTCATGTAATATCATATCACATGCCCAGTGGCACCATGGTGTGTTGTCATGATAAAATCACCCATAATTCATATACAATCCAAGGTCGAATTTAGTACTGTAACAGGTAAAAAATTTATTTACCTGAGGTCGTGGTATGTACATGCACATTACTCAGTAATGCCCCAACCCCTAATGACAAACACTGGGGCAAATTATAGCATTTTGAGTAGGCTTTGAGAAAATTAGAACCTTCAAAATTCCGTAATGGGGGGAATAGGGTTTATGAGCAGCCCACCCACTAAATATTTGGCCTTTTGACCCACGAATACATTTTTACCCAGAAAACACCATGCTATCAAAAAAAATTTATTTAAATTTTTTTTAACCAATTCTTAAAACAATTTCAGTAAAACCATATCATGTGGCACCTCAGTGGAACGAGCTCAACGAGCTTGTTCCAACGAGGAGTCACACGATATGGTTTTGTTGAATTTTTTTAAATTTTTCTACCGCACAATTTGGATATTACGCGACGGATGCATCCGATTCATTAAGAAAGGGTTAATCACTAGCTAGGTGGAATCGAGTCGAGCTGTTGTCTACTCGCAAAAAGTAAACATTGCAGGTGCGATGGCGCGTAAGCGCGACAGCTGGTTTCAAAATCGGAAGAATGGTTCAATATTAGATTGCAGGTGAGTTTTCAAAGTACTATCAACTTTATAGAGATACGCCGGGAATGGATACATGCCAATCAGGCCAGATAAACGTTCTTAAAGCTCAAAGCCCACACCCCGATAACAGCTGACCTCCCAAAATATTCTTTTCCAAGAATGTGGAATTAAATCGAGCAACTGGTTAAAAATTCCACACGATCTGAGTTTAAACTAACTGAAACAGACAAAATTCGTAGCTCATATTTTCTTATTAACCCTTGTAAGTCCTGACTGTAGAAATCACACGGCGACCAGCAGTTGGGTGGTTTGTTGTCTCGTCCAGTGTTAAATTGATTCCAAGATAAGGTAACACGGTGGCAGATTGTGTTTTCTCTGTTGTCTCGTGGTGATTCGATGGCGGACTGTGGGTGTCTTCTTGGGGGATTATTTCTATGAGGACGAACTTTTACCCATCTGTTGGTATTTACTATATGTTAGTTAACCCTTAAGCCCCCATATAGCCCCAAACCGCCACTTTTATATTGCATTGAAGCAGGTGCTCCCTTGTGTAATCTTTTTTATTACTCTTCTGTGTAGACTGAATTTTCTCTGGCAGTGGTTCTACATCACTGCTGGCTGCCTGTATAGGCAGCCAGCAGTGATGTAGAACCACTGCCAAGTCATCAATAACTATGTAAGCAGAAAAAAGGCCATAAATACTTTAAAATTAATCTGAGAACTTAAGGGTTAACATGTTTCAGTATTTTAGTTTGAAAACAGAATTTGCTGTGAAGATTACTTGTAGTCTTAGAATGGGGGTATCAGAAAGACAGTACCTGTGACTTGGGTGTCTCCCCGCAGTATGATACAGTTTATTCTGTCTCAATATTTGTATACTCTTCTACTGTTTTATTTGCTATGATTTCTTTCACAGAACTGCCCCATAAAGCTCGGCTGATATGCATTCAAACGCAGCTGATATGACAACACTGATCTCGGTCGACGACATGATCTAATCAAGAGTTGTTTTCCTTCGTGACATCTTAGGCGCAGCCATTTTGTTCGCCGTTATTTAATTATTTATTAATTTGGGTTTAACGACACTTTAACAGCCAAGGTCATATCGTGTCGGGGACAGTTTTACGGGTGGAGGAAGCCGGAGTACCCGGAGAGATTCACCAAGCAACGACGAGCAGCTGTCAGCTCCCCAACATCCTAACTCCGCACTGCAGCATAGGCAGGGTTAGATTGGTTGAAGACATGCGCACCATCGACGTGCAGTACGCCTTTGTACACGGTGTCATCGTGCCCCCATGTGGACAATCGGGGTGATTCGGACTCCCGCGTTGTGTCCTTGGGCAAGGCACTTCACCCCGATTGTCCACATGGGGCACAATATATAAATCTATATATTTTGCATGAATACACCGCCCCACCACCATTGATACCCCCCTCCCACACCCTTGCGGTACCCAGAAAGGTGTGACCCCCTAACTTTGGAGCTTCCGTCGCCTCTGAGTTGAGACGTTCGGATAGCTGAACAAGGAGAAAAGGAAACTTCGGACAGAATAGTATTAGCAACAATAACACTTTCAAAAAAACTTATCGCAGTACACGATGCCGGGTTGTGTGCATGGGTGGTCAAACGGTTCAAAATCACATTTTTTTCACCCCCCTGAAAATATTTTCGTGGTGCTATTTTATGCCAAACTAAATATTTTAAAATAATTAAGACCAAGATACACACATTATAGCCCTATTAGGGAGCTGTACTGATGGGTATGTTGAGCTATCTGTCCCATCTGGGTCCTGTGCTGGGCCCATGATTTTTTGAACCAGCAGTCGGTTCGGTCTCGATTTCTATAATTGTGTATCCTATTTTAAACAAATTTAAACATTTCTTATAACCACAGATAATCAAAGGTCTTATAGAGTCCTCGTGGTTCTTAAGTTATAAAGACTTTAAGTGTATGTAAATTATTTTTAGCATTCGTCGAGAATCAAGATACAACTAACAGTAGAACAAATGGTTCATATAACAATTGCACTAGGCAGTGTCAAAATAAAAAATAAAATTAACGAAAAATTAAAACAAAGCTTTCATGCCCCATTTGGATAAAATAGTCACAACTTAAAGGGCCAACGCAGGTTCATATGTCAAAAAATGGTTTCTATAAAACCAATCGCGTGACATCCCCTGTGTCAAAATACCTCTGTAAAATCTCGGGGTAACATAAGAAATGCCCAGAAACGCTATAAAATGGTCCTCAATAACACTATAGAAAAGTGCTAAAAATTAATATATGAATCTGAGAGGGGTGGGTGTCCAAAATATGTCGGAAATTCTTTTTTTTTTTTCTTTTTTTTCTTTTTTTTTTTTTTGGCAGGATATGGGGTGGGTGTTCAAAATGACCGGAAAAAATATGCGGAAAATAAGAAACATCTTGCGGTTTATGACTGGGTGGGTGTCCGGGAAGGCAGGGACCGACTTGGGCATGCGCCAGTGCGTATTTGGTTCTGAAACATCAGGACCTGGCTCTTAAATCTTAGAAATAGGCTTCTCAGTTGGCGCGTAACTTCTCAGATCATATTTTGATATTCTTTCGATGGATAATCGAGAGAGACACTCTTGCATGTATTATATATATGATTATCATTTATCATTGTTGTGGAGTGCTTAAGTTAATACTTCAAGTCTTAATTACCAAGCATTAATCTTCACTGTGGTTTCTGATCAAGTCTTGGCTGCCTAAATAGGCAGCCAAGACTTGATCAGAAACCACAGTGAAGATTAATGTTTGCTATAGTGTACTAAATGAAAATGATGAGAGCTATTACAAACTTGCTGTGTGTGTTACAAACAACAGTGTGACTCCGTAAATTGAAATCTGGCGCATGAATTGAAAAAAATAGGCTCCGAGGCTATTTTAAATAGTCCTGGTCGGTTCCTGGGAAGGTCGAACGAAAACACGGCATCGTATAATGCTAATATCTCTCCCCTCACCACCCGATCCCCCCCCCCCCCCCTCCCTTGAACACATCGGAGATATTTTGTAATTATTTCTTTTGGTTCAATAAATGAAGAGGTTACTACTTGGTTAGTTACATATCGACGGAGATATAATCCCTCGATAACTTCGCATCAGCCTTCGATCTTCGGTCTCAGACTGATATGAACTTTTATCTCACCATCGGGGCGTTTTTGCACTGTTACGCAATTAAAGTTTAATGTATCTGGGCCCTTGTTCCGAATCCGTATCAAGGGCCCCTGATACAAGCGCGTGATTCTGCTGTTGCCAAAACAACGGCATTAATATCGTTGTTCGATCGCTTCGCGTGTTTCCCTTCAGAGAAAACAATATTAGGTGAGGCGAAGCCGAACCTAATATTGTTTTCTCTGAGCCGCATATGACAGTTTATTATGCCAGCTAATGAAATTCGCCAATCACAGCCCCCGAATAGTGGGACGGTACTGAGCCGTATTGGGTCACCTGCAACCCGAGGTGACCTAATACGAGTTTCGTATTAGGTCAGTACCGCCATTTTGTTTCGACGCGGAAATTCCTCACCTCGCGGTGCTTTTATATCCATATTGGAGAAATTGCAGTACAGTCAAACGTCCCTCCGTGTCTATATGTCTCATTTTCTCTCGTTTTATAATAAATTTATTGTGAAATTTATTTTCTAAATGAAAATTTAATTATTTGAAGTGAGAAATACTACTGTATTCTATCTACCGATAACGGATAACGGTACGGTGTTCGCCTCGATATTTTAAAAGCTTTAGAAAAAATATATAACCCATAAATGCGTTGTTAGAAAGTTGAAAAATATATATAGTGTGAATAAATAAACTGAGAAAAAAATTGTCTTATCCCGGGAATAGATTAATTTCATTTTTTCTCGTTGAGCTCATTCTGTAGTCTCTGTTGTGGTAAATGGATAACGTCGCTTCGAAAATGGATTTAATTTCATTGAATAATTATAAGATTGCACAATGATGAAATTGTAGGAAAATGAATGAAAGTCAATGGGAAAAGATGCGAGATACATTTATTTTGTTCGAATTCTATAAAATCGGACGTTTCGGACATTTTCTGCACACTCAAGACACAGTGACAGTACGAAGAAAAGCGTCTATCGCTGTTGTCTGTGTTGTCAAGGAAATTATACACAAACAGGGAGACAACTGTGCACGTTTGTTACAGCTTACAACGCGTTTTGCACCAGTTTTGAAAATGTGCCGGCGTTCAAATTTGATTGTTAGTTTGTTTTCGCTGGCATAATAAATACGTTACAGGAAGTTCAGGTGGCGGATACGGTATCATATGAGGCTCGGCAAAAACAATATTGGACTCGGCGTACCGCCTCACCTCGCCTCATATGATACCGTATCCGCCACCTGAACGTCCTGTAACTTATAGTATCTGCCAACTAAACGCCCGGTAATGTATTATGCACGGCATGCTAAAATGTCACTGGGGAAGTTAACTCAACGAAAAGTTGAATTGTGCACACTTTTCGGCATCTTGGGCTGGTTTGTAGCCTATTATTGGGATTTTCCTGAACGCTCGAGTCGAGGCTTCTCTCTTGAAGTTAAAGGATTAGCTTTCGCTATGAAATGTGGAAATCTCCACCACAATAAACGATGAACAGCATATTTTAAAATATGATAAACCTTTACACCAAGAGGGATATTTAATTCACCAGTAATTGTTGCAAAAGTTACAACCAAATTCACGTTGACGAAACACATAGTTGCTCCACTTCGCAAGCAGTATCCAGTAAAGTGAATCCCAGTGACGTAATTTTCTCTAAAGTGTAACGTCATCACTGACCTCAATATGGAGTTCCATGAACGCTATTCTACTTTTCAATTTGCGTCTTTCCGTCGATAAGGCAAATGAAAAAGTTCCTCTTAAAATAGTTTATAACACATTTTGTAGTGAATATTGTGAGATAAATTTATCATCACCACAGTGTGTGTCTCCGGGAATTCAGATCAAGTCTCGTTGTAGGCACAGAATCGCATTTCGACTCGCCCTAACGGGCTCGCCGAAATACTGTTCTCTTCCTACTTGTAACTCGACTTGATCTGAATTCCCAGAGACACACACTGTGGTGATAATCTGTATTTATCTTACAATCAACATGTATTTTGTCTATATTAACTCCGCAACTGAGGTGTATCCGACCCCTTGATACAGATGTTTGTATCAGGGGGTCGGATACAAGCACGTTCCTTTCGCGTGAGTTCCATTTTTTTTTTGTCTTTTTGTTCATCCGTAGGAATAAATAGTTCGCTATATATTCGTCTACATTCCTGACTTATCCTCAATATATTGTAAGATAAAATGAGTAATTATATGAACTTTGGTAAAACCAAGAAGCGCGCGCAACTCACAGTGTTTTTCAAATTATAATGACATAAACTTAACAAAATTTAAAACAGTGTTTAATGGGTCGTCCAACAAAACATTTTGCGTTGTGAACTAATGCATGTACATGCTGTCTTGTAGATTTATTTCCCCCTAAAAACATATCAGACCTACAATATAAAATTGGCCTCGAAACGTATTGTCGAAAATTTATTGTTTTTGTTTCGCTGGGGTGCATACATTGTGGAACGGAACTTCTGTTTTGGAAATGGTAATTCGTGGACGTTTGTCAGACAGTATGTCACTTCGACATCTTAGGTTCGTAATAACTGAATGAAAACGACCTTTGCCACAATCCGACCTGTGCGTACTTTTAAGTTACAACAAATGGATGTGTTGTTGATGCTTTTCATTTGGTAACTTTGTTCCAATAACACACAGTGTTGGTTTGAAGTGAACAGCGTTTTGCACCTGCAAATGCAAAACAGATAAATCACGTGACAGAATACTCCGCAGAATCGAAAAACAGCGGGATTCCAACAGCCAGCCAGCAGACGATGAAATCCAATGTGCATATATGGGAACATTTAGCTTTTCGACAATTTCTGTCATTTAGTCAGCAAAGCAAACGACAGTTGAGTTTGTTTGGAAATACTTTAATTTTGAAAAGCATGTTCAATAAATTATTCACAGTCTGCATGGAATTATCTAAGGAGAAATCTCGCATTACACCGTTCGCTTTTTAGGGGGCGTCATTCGATTTGTTCGCTTCTGAAAACGAGAGCTGGGGTTCCCCATGTTTTTACTTCCGGTTTCCGGTTTAGATTGGATGGCATAGCATTCCTTGGTTTTTCCAATTTCACGTACACGTTGTCTATTAGGCTTGCTTCAAAGCAGCCCTTCGGGCTGCTTTTGCGCGCGCTATTACCATTATGTGGATGTACAAAATATGTATCCGAGTCTCGCTCCGGTTCTAAGGGTAGATCACCACTCGTCTTCGACTCGTGGTGATCTGCCCTTAGAACTCAGAGCTCGACTCGGATACATATTTTGTACATCCACACAATGGTAATAATCTCTATATATCGGTCTGATATCTCAGCCGATATCTCGGCTGATATGAAACTAACCAAGTGATAACCTCTAAATATTATCATGCTACCAAAATAAAGTATTCAGTAAAAGTATCCGTTTCTGACAACGGTTTTGTTACAACAGTTATTTTTGTTTCGATTTATCATTGTACTGTATTCATTACACAAAAGACATGCTTTAGGGTGGTTTAACTCTTCAGCTGTTGACTAATTGTTAACCCCTTGAAACCGATAGACCGTTTTCCTGTCCAGTGACACGATGCATTATATTTTCATTAAGTAGGATGGCTGTTAAGTTAAAGTGTGGGGTTGACCAATCAATATTTTCAACGTGCAGCCCCAAGGCTGCACGTTGAAAATATTAATTGGTCTATCCCCAAATAATAACTATGGACACTTCCAATTGCTTCCATTGAACCGACATGGAAGATACCACCAGTATTCAAAGGGTTAATGGTGTTGATCACATCTCGTCATGACTTGTGCAATACAGCCATCACAAGATTTGATAAAAAATCTTTGAATACATAACTTTAAAGAACCGTTTGGCACATTTCTAATTTAATTTACAGTGAAGCGTTTCGTATTATTTATTTATTTATTTATTTATTTATATATTTATTTATTTATTGGGTTTAACGACACTTTCAATGGCCAGGGTCCTTTCGTGTCGGACAATTTTATAGCCAGGGTCCTTTCGTGTCGGACAATTTTATGGGTTGAGGAAACCGGAGTACCCGGAGAGAACCACCCAGAAACGCCGAGCAACTGTCAAGACTTCCCAACGTACTAACTCCACGCAAGCAGGGTTAGCATTGGTTGAAGACAAGGGCATGATCGACGTGCAGTACGCCTTGGTACACAACGCCACCGTGCCCCCCAACCCCCTCCCTCCCCACCAGGGCAATCTATATGAAGTACCGTGCCTAAGGACAGAACACAGTTACCCCTGGTGGGGATCGAACTGAGAGCCTTTCGGTATGAAGTTCCATGCCGTAACCACTGAGCTATTGTACCCCCGAAGCGTTTCGTAAAATGATACCCAAATTTTCTAATGTAGAGGCAAGAGGTTTGCTTTCCTGGTCATTAACATCCACAAGCAACACATTAATAGTTAATCCTCTACCCATCGTAACGACCAAAACGGGCCAGCGATATTCTCAAAAATCGCCAATTAATTTTCATTATTTTTTTTCATTTTTTGTCTCAAACACATATGTTATGACCCCTCGTTGGAACGAGCTCGTCGAGCACGTTCCAACGAGGGGGTCTTAACCTATGTTTTTGAGACAAAAAATGAAAAAAATAAGTTATCCAAGAATTTCTTTTGCAAGTGTCGTCTGCTTCTCGTGTCAGGTAAAGGTTAATGGATCTTTTGGGTGGGAGGAGTGTTGACAGAGATCAGACATGGAGGGAGCTGAAGAATTGTTTCAGCAGCAGGTGTCGTGTCATCGATCCAGTATTTGTGTAATTATCGGATTCCTTTGAGCGGGTGTTCAGCTCCTTCAACACGATGTGCGTACATTTTTTGCGCGAAGAAAAAATTGGTAGTGGACAAGCAGACGACAAAAGAGCAAAAAATCGGAAGCGAGGCTCGGTAATAATTTAATCCAATAGCTCGACAGAGCTATTGGATTAAATTATTACTGACCGTCCCAACAAACCAGGATGGTTTCGCCCATTTCGCCGTTGACAGTATTGACTGAACTTATACCTTCCAGGACGCCAGTGTTGAAAGGGTTCAGTTTTCTGATCCGATTTTTAGAAATATTGTATACATGCTGTCGTTAACTAGCATCCATATAGAAATTTATACTCCCTGAAGCTGATCCTGAGGTCGAGGAGGCTCACCAACTACACCTGCTTTAAGTTCATGATCAAATCAGCACACTCTGTTGTATTTAACCAGCGGGTCCACCAATTCCAGGGCGGAACCCCTGCTAGTGTGAAGAAATGGTGTGAAGGAATAGTAGCCCACTACATATCAAGAGAGATAATCAAAGCTGGACTTTCTAGCTGGACGGAATGACGAAACGAAATACACACTTCTTGGTCATTTAACAGATAAATCAACATCTGGCCAAAAGTCGAGCTAATGGTTGTTTGCTAACCATTCGCTATCACTTTTAAGTGGCCTGACAACGTTGGTCCCTATATAACTGGATTGCTGTGACTTCAGCAAAAAACATGGCCACGCAGACCCCCCCCCCCCCCCCCTCCTCCTCCTCTCAAAATGGCATCAAGTCAATTAACGGGATAACTCCTCCCAATCCATGACGTCTGATGACGTGAAACCTGTTACGCCACGGCGTAACAGGTTTCACGTCATCAAACGCCATTGCTTTGCCCATAACTAATAACATTGTATCATTTTTTACAATCTCGGCACTTATTTTTGTTTGATAATAACGAAATTAATAACTAAAATATGTTTTTAATATTCAGTTTGAAAAGCCTCGAAAAATGCGCACATCACAAGCTTCCATTTTTCGCAGATAAGAATGCATGTAGTGCCAACCAGACAACCAGTCATCTCAAGTTTGCAAGTCTATATTCGTGACATCACCTGGTCTCTAAATCAACATCTTTTGATGCACTTAAACTAAAGATTTTGACTGGGAAACATCAACTCATCTGAGCTCTTGAACTTGCTAATCCACACATGCTGCTGCAGAGACATTCCGTGTAAGTGACAATCCTTATTTATTTGTAATAAATATTCAACAATGGCGTCGCCGTGTGAACAGGAATCGTGAGCGACTCCATTTTGTATAGCGTTGAAGACACGCATTTTTGTGATATCTCTTCAACCTTTTTTCTCTTCATTATATCAACAGTGAGCGCATCGTGACATATACTTTTATTGCAGAAGTCATCCATTCCATTAATATAAAAGTCTTGGAGGTTAGATTTCCTATTTTTCCCTGGGAAGAATAAAAACTTGCAAATTACTGTAAAAACACATTCGCTAAACAAATAGCCAATGTGCACAGTAACTGAGTTGCTTCTAATTAGCTTGCCATAAAAAGCCAAGTTTCCTTTTGTGACTTTTAATATACGAAAACAACAGTCAGCTCAGAGAATTGTTTCAGCAGCAGGTGTCTTGTCATCGATCCAGTATTTGTGTAATTATCGGATTCCTTTGAGCGGGTGTTCAGCTCCTTCAACACGATGTGCGTACATTTTTTTGCGCGAAGAAAAAATTGGTAGTGGACAAGCAGACGACAAAAGAGCAAAAAATCGGAAGCGAGGCTCGGTAATAATTTAATCCAATAGCTCGACAGAGCTATTGGATTAAATTATTACTGACCGTCCCAACAAACCAGGATGGTTTCGCCCATTTCGCCGTTGACAGTATTGACTGAACTTATACCTTCCAGGACGCCAGTGTTGAAAGGGTTCAGTTTTCTGATCCGATTTTTAGAAATATTGTATACATGCCGTAGTTAACTAGCATCCATATAGAAATTTATACTCCCTGAAGCTGATCCTGAGGTCGAGGAGGCTCACCAACTACACCTGCTTTAAGTTCATGATCAAATCAGCACACTCTGTTGTATTTAACCAGCGGGTCCACCAATTCCAGGGCGGAACCCCTGCTAGTGTGAAGAAATAGTGTGAACGAATAGTAGCCCACTACATATCAAGAGAGATAATCAAAGCTGGACTTTCTAGCTGGACGAATGACGAAACGAAAATACACACTTCTTGGTCATTTAACAGATAAATCAACATCTGGCCAAAAGTCGAGCTAATGGTTGTTTGCTAACCATTCGCTATCACTTTTAAGTGGCCTGACAACGTTGGTCCCTATATAACTGGATTGCTGTGACTTCAGCAAAAAAACATGGCCACGCAGACCCCCCCCCCCCCCCCCCTCCTTCTCTCAAAATGGCATCAAGTCAATTAACGGGATAACTCCTCCCAATCCATGACGTCTGATGACGTGAAACCTGTTACGCCACGGCGTAACAGGTTTCACGTCATCAAACGCCATTGCTTTGCCCATAACTAATAACATTGTATCATATTTTACAATCTCGGCACTTATTTGTGTTCGATAATAACTAAATTAATAACTAAAATATGTTTTTAATATTCAGTTTGAAAAGCCTCGAAAAATGCGCACATCACAAGCTTCCATTTTTCGCAGACAAGAATGCATGTAGACGTAGTGCCAACCAGACAACCAGTCATCTCAAGTTTGCAAGTCTATATTCGTGACATCACCTGGCCTCTAAATCAACATCTTTTGATGCACTTAAACTAAAGACTTTGACTGGGAAACATCAACTCATCTGAGCTCTTGAACTTGCTAATCCACACATGCTGCTGCAGAGACATTCCGTGTAAGTGACAATCCTTATTTATTTGTAATAAATATTCAACAATGGCGTCGCCGTGTGAACAGGAATCGTGAGCGACTCCATTTTGTATAGCGTTGAAGACACGCATTTTTGTGATATCTCTTCAACCTTTTTTCTCTTCATTATATCAACAGTGAGCGCATCGTGACATATACTTTTATTGCAGAAGCCATCCATTCCATTAATATAAAAGTCTTGGAGGTTAGATTTGCTATTTTTCCCTGGGAAGAATAAAAACTTGCAAATTACTGTAAAAACACATTCGCTGAACAAATAGCCAATGTGCACAGTAACTGAGTTGCTTCTAATTAGCTTGCCATGAAAAGCCAAGTTCCCTTTTCGGACTTTTAATATACGAAAACAACAGTCAGCTCAGAGAGATTCTGTTGTTTTCGTTTATTAAAAGTAGCAAAAGGAAACTTTTATTTATTTTCTATCGATGTCATAACTGTTTTCTCAACAATTACATGCATCTTAATTGGACCTGCCTTGCCCGTCCAATAATTTCAGGGCAGATAACTTTATCGAAAGCCGATTTTTATGAGATACGTCAGAGATGAGTCCAGGTATCAACCGTAGTTTTTTTTAGAAATTACATCGTTACTAAGAAGATAGAATTGGTATTTTAGACTATAGTACTGACTAAAACTCCCCAACTGGAAACTTATTGGCGGAGGGGGGGGGGGGGGGGACTGATCCACAACCCACCCTTAACGACACCCCTGGCTATCTATCTGTTGCAAGAAAAACAAACAAACAAACACGAAAATGTCCATGAATTACATCATAAGTCATCTGATAAAATTACCATGTTGCATCCAGCATTGTTCCAAAATATCACCGCATACAAAGGCAAGGGCAGACTGACTAACCAATTTTCAATCGCTGACCGGTTTAAACTCACCCTTGGTTGGGCTCACCATCACACTGAGGCCATTATATCCGATTTTGAATTGCAATAGGCCCGCTTTGAGATGGAATGTGGCCCCATTCCATGGTTCACAGGCCCAATAATGATAAGCGGAGTTCTAGTCAACCTACTGCTCAGATTCCTTCATAAGACCGTTTGGTGGCAAAATGCTCAATCAAGTCATCCCAAACTGATCACATTTACCGATGAAACATTAGTCCATCACCTTACAAAGACATGTCATAATATGTAATGCAACAGGTTGTTTTCGAATGAAAAGTACTCAGAACCCAGTCAGCTTTCGGAAAACTTCAGCGGTTTGGATTTGACTTTCCCTTCCATCAAATGTATTGACCCCCCCCCCCCCCCCCAAACACACACACACACACACTTATCAATGTTATAGCCCCCATATTATATCAAGATCGATATGTTCTTAGTCGATAATTCCACACAATTTATATTTTTTCTGAATATGTTTTTTTTTTAAAAGTAGATTTTGGCTGGTCTGCCTCCTTTGAACTAAGTGACCTTTAAATATCAACATGTTTACATCTAAGCTTACACAGAAACTATTTTTAGATCACTGTATCTATAGCTGTTGATTGTTTAATTGTTTAAGTAGGTCATCCTTGTTTACATCAATTAAGGCAGAATCATCTAGAAGCTTAATGAGGTGATTTTAATTAACCAATCAAAAATTGATAGACAATAGAATGTTGGTGAAAATTTCTTCATTTCATATAGACATTCTATTCATAACAGAGCAGTTGTTTATATTGGCGATTACTATTGCTGCAGGGCAGTGCATTATTTATAGAAGCAGTCCTTCTTTGTGAATTTGGAAAAGGGATTCCAAAAGAGAATTTTGAAGAGAATTTATTCATCTTGTAAAAGAGAATTTATACTTTCTGTGAAACAAAATATATTTTTGTGAAAAGCCAGGATTGTACTGGATTATTTTTTAAATTACCTGTGGCACCAATATTTATTGGATTTTTACCGCATTTGAATTTTGCTGAGCATTTTATTATATTATATTGGAGACTGCTGAAATTTTCTAAGTGATCATTTCATTACATATCTATGGGATACTGTTTCTGAAGACACTTTCTTGGATTTAATACTACCAGCTGGAAAACACTTCACAAGATTCTTCGCCATTGGATTACTGTCCAACTATATTTTGGACTAATTCAATAATTGATAAGTATCACTGTTTTTATTTTCTGTAAACCAATTAGTGTAAAAGATCTTTGTATCATTTTTTTAATATTTTTTTTAATTAAATTTCAGTATAGTTAAATTCCTAGTTATTGTTGCTGATTATCAGATTTCTTTCTGTTACAAATATCCTTATTATTTCCACACAGTAACAATCAACCCACCTCTACCAAGTAAAAACAGAGAGCAAGAAATTAGATGGAAGGCTAAGTTCAATAGTAAAAATAATATGATGTTTCAAAGAAAATATGATATATGTGTGCTTACCCCGTTTTTTATCCTCTTCGTGGTGTGGCAGTCTGGCAGATAATGGTCTGGTTTCACCACTAAGGCATATATTTAGAACAATCAAGATGTGACACATGTTCTTTACATGTATAGGCAATTATCATATATGTTAAAATGTCCGATTAACTACGTGGATAGGCTCCATAAGGTATCACCGAACTAAATAGATAGATAGATAACTTTATTCAGCAGTACACAAAAGCAAACAATACAATGCATATGAATTACTATTCTGGTAAAAAATAAAATGTATACCGCTAGGGGATACCATAGACAGATTGGCTGTCTACTAGGGTCCTGCGAATATTCCAGATTCGATTCGATATCGATACCATACGTATGCTTCGAGATCGATCCCGAATCAGTCTTAGGATTCGATGTTTTCGAATCTCTCGTACTAACTTCAATTTGTTACATTTCCAACAAAATAGGATAAAACTGTCATTAGAAAATTCATTCATGTAGGCTCAATTCCTATTTATTTGAGTAATTCACAATGTTTAATTGTTAGGTAAGGTGTGAATTTGGCCCAGAACATTATCCATAGTTTTGGTTTCTGAAGGCCTAACTTGTTACTATTCACGTTCTTAAGAACGTGAATAGTAACAAGTTAGGCCTTCAAAAACTAAAACTATGGACAATAGGCCTAGCTGTTTCAGCGACGGTGCTACAGAAAATATTTAGTTATTGGTGCTTAAGGTGTTCACTCCGTCGCGTAAGGGTCGTCACAGTGTTCCGTAACTTCCGTTTGATGCAATATGAAATAACTTGTCTTTTAAGATTCGATTCGGGATTCGATTCGACGTCGATATCAGAGACACAATTCGATTCGAGATTCGATTCGACGTCGATATCAGAGACACAATTCGATTCGAGATTCGATTCGAAAAGAAATTTGTGATTCGCAGATCCCTACTGTCTACCTGGTATTCCCTCAAAAACAAAGAGAAACAATATGTGCGACATTAATGCAGAAGCGAATACTTATAAGCGGTCAATTGCAAACGCTGTATGGGCGGTTCCGGAAATATGGGAGCACCATGCAAGGTGAATGCAGGATAAATGCAAGATAGATGCAAGGTAGATGCAAGGTAGATGCAATGTAGATCCCGATGGTAATTGCAAGTGACATCCATGCTTTGACCAACTCACTTAACAAAAAATTAGAGAAAGAAGGTAATACAGACTAGGAATAACTTTAAGAATACCTATACAAAACCGTACCGTACATTACAATACAGTACAGCACATCACCGTACCATAAAGCACCGCACGGTACAGCAACGTACCGTACCGTACAGTACCGTACCGTACCGTACCGCACCATACCGTACCATACCGCACCGCATCGTACCACGCCATACAATGCA
Organism: Pictodentalium vernedei; assembly: GCA_031216915.1. Lineage (NCBI taxonomy): Eukaryota > Metazoa > Mollusca > Scaphopoda > Dentaliida > Dentaliidae > Pictodentalium > Pictodentalium vernedei. The sequence continues at coordinate 59,586,548 of CM062294.1, read as the reverse complement.
ATACCGTACCATACCATACAGAACAGCAGCACACCACCCACACGACACTATACAATATTATAATATGCTATACCAAACTAAATTATATCCCACTATACCATACGATACTAGGTCATTACTACCGCACCGTACCGTTCCGTACCATACCATACCATACATACCATACCATACCATATTATATTGGGAATAAATTACTAAAGCGGTGAAGCTGCGAGCTGCCGTTTTTCACAGCATAGTGTTGGGATCTGCGAATCACAAATTTCTTTTCGAATCGAATCTCGAATCGAATCGTGTCTCTGATATCGTCTATTTTATTGGCCCAAATACGATTTTATTGGCCCAAGTGATGCAGTTATATGTGTAGTTATAAAAATAGGTGGGTGCCACCCTGGCACCGGTGGGCAACTTTTTGCAGCAGCTTAAATTGGGGTGGTGTCTGATAAGAACTGAAACACGCTAAGTACTAAAAAACGTACAATGGAAATTGATTTCTTCCTTTTTTCAGTTAAGTTTTAATGCATAAATGAAAATTAATCTTCTGACAAACCGTCATATGGATTTACAAAGTTGCGACAGATCCAGTGCATGTACAATCGGGGGAGGGGGGGGGGTGGAGAGGGCGGATGAGGTATGCCAATATACTGTGATTATGCACGACCGTCACAATCTATACTGTGCCGACCGTTTAACTTGCTCAATGTTCAAATTTTAGCAAACTGTGTCAAATATTTGTTATGCAATATCTAACATAGTCTTGTTCAAAAATGTTATATTGTTTTAGTTTACTAGAGAATGCCTTGAGGCCTTGGCCAGTAAACTAAAACAATATAACATTTAAGAACAAGAAAATTAAAAAAGAGCATTTAGAGCAATTATTTTTTGTTCAATATACAAATTCAATAACATTCTGAATTAACGGTAATTTCTTGTATGCTCACATAATTTACAATTTTTATTTATCTACCGGAGTTTAACGACACTTTCGACAGTCGGGTTCACCTCGTGTCTGACATAATTTACAAGGATCTGTGAACAAGATCTATGAAATATTTTAAATCTTCGTCTTGATCAACTGGTGCGGAAAATTTGGGGATCAATCGCTGCTACCCAACGTTTTGTAGGATGAGAGAATTGTGTCATTTGCTCATATATGTACCATCACTTCACACCCAACAAACCCCAGCACATACCACGACACAACTACCTTATCGACACGTACAGTTAAAACTGTCCTGTCATGAAATGCCCACAAATAGTATGTCGATCTGCACGTTAATCTACGCGTTATGACCATAGTAAGGCTATCAAATTCTACACATATGACCTGTGCACAAGCAATGTTTCAGCCAATGGACCTCCGGGTAACCCGGAGGTCCATTGGCAGAAACATTGCTTCTGTTTGCTGTGAGTAAATAGCAGAAACTGCAGTGTTTTGGATGCCATTCGATATGGCAATTGCGCGCAATTCCTACGCGCTATTCCTGTGCGCAATTAAGCCTAGATAAGCGCACAGTTCGTGACAGGACTTCTAGTTTTAACTATATTCTATCTATATTATCACCGTCTTCCTCATTCGAATCATTGCCGCTCGGACTGTCTTCCATTTCAGTTTTACTGAATTCGTCACCGCATGATTCGCTGGCACCACGCAAGCAGTAGGTAGTAGAGAGAAGGCTGGACATTTTACAGCAGAAGGTAATAATTGCCGATTCACGACCACATGTACAAGATTTCGTACATGTACACGTACATCGATGTACACCTCCTTAGAATTTAGTGTTAAAATCGTGTACAGGTACACGATTTGTCGTTTTTTATGGTGGTACAGAATCGGCTTGCCGATTCTACACCACTGGATTCTATATACACATCGCTCAAGAGTGAAAAAATGTATGAAATTTTAAGGAAAAAGAGGTGCATCGTCTGGTACAGAATCGGCAAATGGGTTTCCCCCATAGGATTCAGTGTTTAAAATCGCGAACCGTTTCTGGACCAGCGTCGAAAAGTGGTTTGCCGATTCTGGACCATCCCGTGTCTGTACACGATTTTAACACCGAATCCCTATGGAGGCGTACACGGAAATCCATTTGTGGATTGTACATCAGAAATCGACTTATGTACGGTACATGGAAAAGAGGTGGTAATGAACCGGCAAACCACTTTTTGATGCCCAAAAGCTTGAAGAGCTTGAAATAAGTAATCAGTCAATCATTTCACGTTCCTAACGCTAATTAACCAATCAGATTGCTTGATTCTCATAAACTTAATCATACAAAGTTATCTCCCCTCGTCGTGAGGGTGGGGGTCTCGCCCGTCATAAAAAGGTGAATCGCGTTTAATAACGTGGATATAATGGCTAGAGCAATGTATACCAAAAACCAAAAGCTCGAAGAGCTTGAAATAAGTAATCACCCAATCACTTCACGTTCCTAACGCTAATTAACCAATCAGATTGCTTGATTCTCATAAACTTAATCATACAAAGTTATCTCCCCTCGTCGTGGGGGTGGGGGTCACGCCCATCATAAAAATCGAAAGTTTCGAGAAGGTGGTCACGTGACCTATCAAATTGAAGGTCTCGACGAGTGGATTAAGAAGATCGTAATTTTAACCCTCGCCGTGGGGTGGGGTCACGACCAGAGCCGAAAAACGACTTCCTCTTTACATATCCAGGCATGTGAGGTATTAATATGAAGGGCTCGATGAATACATTACAAAAATGACGTTTTTCATTTTATGTGGGGGTGGGGGTCACGCCCATCATAAAAATCGAAGTTTCGAGAAGGTGGTCACGTGACCTATCAAATTGAAGGTCTCGACGAGTGGATTAAGAAGATCGTAATTTTAACCCTCGTCGTGGGGTGGGGGTCACGACCAGAGCCGAAAAACGACTTCCTTTTTACATATCCAGGCATGTGAGGTATTAATATGAAGGGCTCGATGAATACATTACAAAAATGACGTTTTTCATTTTATGTGGGGGTGGGGGTCACGCCCATCATAAAAATCGAAGTTTCGATAAGGTGGTCACGTGACCTATCAAATTGAAGGTCTCGACGAGTGGATTAAGAAGATCGTAATTTTAACCCTCGTCGTGGGGTGGGGTCACGACCAGAGCCGAAAAACGACTTCCTTTTTACATATCCAGGCATGTGAGGTATTAATATGAAGGGCTCGATGAATACATTACAAAAATGACGTTTTTCATTTTATATGGGGGTGGGGGTCACGCCCATCAGAAAAACCGAAGTTTCGATAAGGTGGTCACGTGACCTATCAAATTGAAGGTCTCGACGAGTGGATTAAGAAGATCGTAATTTTAACCCTCGTCGTGGGGTGGGGTCACGACCAGAGCCGAAAAACGTCTTCCTTTTTACAAATCAAGGCACGTGAGGTATTAATATGAAGGGCTCGATGAATACATTACAAAAATGACGTTTTTCATTTTATGTGGGGGTGGGGGTCACGCCCATCATAAAAATCGAAGTTTCGAGAAGGTGGTCACGTGACCTATCAAATTGAAGGTCTCGACGAGTGGAGTAAGAAGATCGTAATTTTAACCCTCGTCGTGGGGTGGGGTCACGACCAGAGCCGAAAAAAACGTTCTTTATACAAAGCCAGGCATGTGAGGTACTGATATGAAGGCTCGATGAATACATTACAAAAATGACGTTTTTCATTTTATGTGGGGGTGGGGTCACGACCAGAGACGAAAAACGTCTTCCTTTTTTACAAATCCAAGCATGTGAGGTACTGATATGAAGGGCTTGATGAATACATTACAAAAATGACATTTTCCACCATCGCCGTGGGGATGGGGTTAACACCGATCAGAAAAATCAAAAGTTTCGAGAAGATAGTCGTGTGACCTATCAAATTAAAGCTATCGACAAGGATATTATGAAAATCATAGTTTTTCCCTTCTTATAACGGTGGAGTTGGGACCATCTTGAAATCGAAAGTATTAAGAAAAGGTAGTTATGGAACATATTAAATTGAAAACACAACAAGTTGAATCTGATGCATCATTCATTTTCGATATCTGTGTTAAAAAACTTGAAGAATGTTTTCAAAAAAATATATATGATTGTTATGCAAATTAGAGATGCACTCGCTTATTAACAAGTCACGCCTTAAGATGTTTCCTTCAATAATAACTCTGTTTACTGAACCATAGATTTGTCAATAAAAAAAATTATAAGTTGATCTTCTAACGTTTCTACATATTGAGGATAGCCTATTTCACCATTTCCGAAAAAAGTGTCAATCCAAACTATTTTTTTTAGGAAACAATGCCCACGTCGAGAAGACATTACAAACTAAACTAGTATTAATCTTGACTAAATTTTTTTGATGAAATTAATCATTTTTTTATGGTCCTTAACGTGCAATTTTTTATGTTCCTTATGTTTTAATTCTTTTAAAAAAATATTTTTTTTTGATAGAGTTACTTCACTTAAACTTCACCTGTATCATGACACCTGGTGACCTAATAATAACATAGGTGTTACAGTGTTACTTCCCTTGAACCTATGAATGATAGAGTTACTTCTCTCGAACCTACGGATGAGTTGTTACAGAATTACTTCCCTTGTACCTAATCATTTGACGGGTGAGTTGAGAGTTACTTCCCCGAATCTACGGATGGTAGCGTTACTTCCCTTAAACCCCACCTGTATCATGACTCCTGATGACCTAATAATAAACCTTGGTGTTATAGTGTTACTTCCTTGAACCTATGGATGACAGAGTTACCTCCCTTGAACCTAACCCGTATCATGACCCCTGATGACCTCATAATAAACCTCGGATGAGTTGTTATACAGAGTTACTTCTCTCGAACCTAACCATTTGAACGTATGAGTTGTTACAGAGTTACTTCCTTGAACATAACCTAAAACCTGGAGGTTTTTTCAAGCACTTCTTAATATGGTAAATCGAATTTTAATTTTTTTGTTTGAACGGATGAGTTGTTAGAGTTACTTCCCTCGAACCTAACCTAAAAATGTTTTTTTTTCAAGCACTTCTTAGTATGGTGCATCGAATTTTAATTTTGTTTGGATGAATGAGTTGTTACATAGTTACTTCCCTTGAACCTAATCATTTGATGAACCTAACCTGCATCATGACTCCTGAGGACCTCATAATAAACCTCTACTAATGGACGAGGTGTTACAGAGTTACTTCCCTCGAACATAACCGTTTGACGGATGAGTTGTTACAAAGTTACTTCCCTTGAACCCAACCTCTATCATCACCTCTGATATACACATAATAAACCTCTACTTTGGAATGAGTTGTTACCGAGTTACTTCCCTTGAACCTAACCTGTATCACGACCCTTGATGATCTCATAATAAACCTCTACCTACAGATGAATGGAGTTACTTCCTTGAACCTAACCTGCATTATGACCTCTGATGACCTCATAATAAACCTCTACCTACGGATGACAGAGTCACTTCCTTTGAACCTAACAATTTGGTGGATGAGTTGTTGCAGAGTTACTTCCCTTGAACCTAACCATTTGACAAGGTTTTTCTTTTTACTGAACCCTGAACGCAATCTGTAAAAAATCAGAAATACTGCACAAGCGAATGCAATTTTCAGACAACAGTTCACACGATTTTCTATACTAATTTCTATTATCGACCATTGTTACGGAATGTTAGGGAAAATTTATCGATCAGAGATTGTAAGATCGAACTATAAACGTTGTGATAACTGGCAGTTCTGTGAGGTCTCACCAGCTCTGGAATTTTGTGTTTCCTTACCAAACGATATCAGGCTCATTGAATAAACATGAGTCCACTAAATCCTCAAAATAAAACCTCAAGAGCTCGAGCTCTTATCGAGCTTGCGAGCTTAATTAACCCCTATAGGCTCATTTCGCAACACCATTCGGATGACGAGTTCAAGTTTATCTAGCAAGGGGATGATGACGATGTCAAATTCGATACGGTATAGTATAAGTATTGTGATGCGGGAAGGAATTTACGATTTGTGTTGAAGACAATACAAATCATAAATCTGTAATATTCAAGAGGTAGTGCAGTTCCAATATCGTATTGTATGATTAGTGTGGTGACGTTGGAATACGGCGACAATCGTAGTCAGAAAATGAGTTGTTTTCGTTCGATATATTTGATCAATTGTTTTGATCGACCCTCCAGTCAACTTTCCACCAACAACTGTGTCTCATCAAGAAAAGAGGGAGTCGGTACCGAGATGTATTTCACCCGTTTAGGGTTAAAAGAGAATTGTTTTGGACAAGTGGTATGTCGACGTAAAAAGCTTAATGTCTTGGCTGCTGTTGGATGACATCAAATATCGCGACAACTGATGTAATCCTTCGCTATCAAGTGGTTAGAAAAAGAGCTTTTTCTCATTTTCATTCAGTCATACGCTGACACACTGTAAACACTGCTTTTTGTTGTTGCTGTATTTATATAACGCCACCTATCTTAAAATATTTTAACTCCTGTTGTAAAAAACAAAACAAAACAACTTTTCCACACGTGCGTTTAGACTGTTTACAAATCTTTTCTAACACGTGACAAATGGTTTTTTATTTGAATTTAGTCAAGATTAATACTAGTTTAGTTTGTAATGTCTTCTCGACGTGGGCATTGTTTCCTAAAAAAATAGTTTGGATTGACACTTTTTTCGGAAATGGTGAAATAGGCTGTCCTCAATATGTAGAAACGTTAGAAGATCAACTTATAATTTTTTTTATTGACAAATCTATGGTTCAGTAAACAGAGTTATTATTGAAGGAAACATCTTAAGGCGTGACTTGTTAATAAGCGAGTGCATCTCTAATTTGCATAACAATCATATATATTTTTTTGAAAACATTCTTCACGTTTTTTAACACAGATATCAAAAATGAATGATGCATCAGATTCAACTTGTTGTGTTTTCGATTTAATATGTTCCATAACTACCTTTTCTTAATACTTTCGATTTTAAGATGGTCCCAACTCCACCGTTATAAGAAGGGAAATATCATGATTTTCATAATATCCTTGTCGATAGCTTTAATTTAATGGGTCACATGACTATCTTCTCGAAACTTTTGATTTTTCTGATCGGTGTTAACCCCATCCCCACGGCGATGGTGGAAAATGTAATTTTTGTAATGTATTGATCAAGCCCTTCATATCAGTACCTCACATGCTTGGATTTGTAAAAAAGGAAGACGTTTTTCGTCTCTGGTCGTGACCCCACCCCCACATAAAATGAAAAATGTCATTTTCGTAATGTATTCATCGAGCCTTCATATCAGTACCTCACATGCCTGGCTTTGTATAAAGAACGTTTTTTTCGGCTCTGGTCGTGACCCCACCCCACGACGAGGGTTAAAATTACGATCTTCTTACTCCACTCGTCGAGACCTTCAATTTGATAGGTCACGTGACCACCTTATCGAAACTTCGGTTTTTCTGATGGGCGTGACCCCCACCCCCATATAAAATGAAAAACGTCATTTTTGTAATGTATTCATCGAGCCCTTCATATTAATACCTCACATGCCTGGATATGTAAAAAGGAAGTCGTTTTTCGGCTCTGGTCGTGACCCCACCCCACGACGAGGGTTAAAATTACGATTTTCTTAATCCACTCGCCGAGACCTTCAATTTGATAGGTCACGTGACCACATTCTCGAAACTTCGATTTTTATGATGAGCGTGACCCCCACCCCCACATAAAATGAAAAACGTCATTTTTGTAATGTATTCATCGAGCCCTTCATATTAATACCTCATATGACTGGATATGTAAGAAGGAAGTCGTTTTTCGGCTCTGGTCGTGCCCCCACCCCACGACGAGGGTAAAAATTACGATCTTCTTAATCCACTCGTCGAGACCTTCAATTTGATAGGTCACGTGACCACCTTCTCGAAACTTTCGATTTTTATGATGGGCGTGACCCCCACCCCCACGATGAGGGGAGATAACTTTGTATGATTAAGTTTATGAGAATCAAGCAATCTGATTGGTTAATTAGCGTTAGGAATGTGAAGTGATTGGGTGATTACTTATTTCAAGCTCTTCGAGCTTTTGGTTTTTGGTATACATTGCTCTAGCCATTATATTCACGTTATTAAACGCGATTCACCTTTTTATGACGGGCGTGACCCCCACCCTCACGACGAGGGGAGATAACTTTGTATGATTAAGTTTATCAGAATCAAGCAATCTGATTGGTTAATTAGCGTTAGGAACGTGAAATGATTGAATGATTACTTATTTCAAGCTCTTCAAGCTTTTGGGCATCAAAAAGTGGTTTGCCGGTTCAGTACCACCTCTTTTCCATGTACCGTACATAAGTCGATTTCTGATGTACAATCCACAAATGGATTTCCGTGTACGCCTCCATAGGGATTCGGTGTTAAAATCGTGTACAGACACGGGATGGTCCAGAATCGGCAAACCACTTTTCGACGCTGGTCCAGAAAAGGCAACACGTTTTTGCTCGCGATTTTTAACACTGAATCCTATGGGGGAAACCCATTTGCCGATTCTGTACCAGACGATACACCTCTTTTTCCTTAAAATTTCATACATTTTTTCACTCTTGAGCGATGTGCATATAGAATCCAGTGGTGTAGAATCGGCAAGCCGGTTCTGTACCACCATAAATGAAAGTGTCAATGACACTGTAGCTCAACTTGTCAAGACAAAGACGTGTACATGTATAGTATGTGACACAGCAATGACAAACATCTAGGTAATGACCTGATAACAAAGGTACATATAAAGTATTGTAACGGTCTGTACATAAATACTGACCGTTGCCTGTAACAAATGTATAGGTAAAGTATTGTAAAGGTGGGTGACAGTCAGATGCTGAACTAGAAAAAATCTTTGAGTCCCAGAGTGGGTCTGACTGAACCCCAAAATATTTGTTCTCATAGCACAGTGATAACAAAGGCACCCCAAAACACACTCGTTCCTGTCCCAAGGTGAAAACAAAAGTACTCAAGAAGTTTTGTGAAGATCAGTTCATAAATACGAGCTGTATAGAACTTGTGACAAAAAACTGATTGGACCTAATTTCGGTACAAAATGGCCACTGGCAGCCATCTTGAATTTTGGACCATACCCAGAAACACTCATTCTCATCCCAAGGAGATAACAAAGGTACCCAAGAAGTTTTGTGAAGATCGGTTCATAAATACAGCCTCTACCCTGAGCCGTATTGACATGTGTGCTTACATTGTGTAAGTAGCACTGAATAAATCAAAGTTCATCTAATTTGCATAATTTCTGCACGAAAAAAAAACCCTTACAATATGTGATGTATTCCATGTTACTAAACATTCATACAAAAATTTATGAAAATCAGAACTTTCATACAGAAGTTCTATACAAAAGACTGATTGCACTAATTTTGGTACAAAATGGCTGCTGGTGGCCATCTTGAATTTCGGACCACACCCAAAAACACTCGCTCTCATCCCACGGTGATAACAAAGGTACCCAAGAAGTTTCGTAAAGATTGGTTCATAAATATGGCCTCTAGTCTGAGCAGTATAGAAGTTGTGTACAAAAAACTTATTAGACCTAATTTCGGTACAAAATGGCCATTGCCAGCCATCTTGAATTTTAGACCGCACCCAGAAACACTCGTTCTCGTCCCAAGGTGATAACAAAGGTACCCAAGACATTTCGTGAAGATCATTTCATAAATACAGACTCTAGTCTGAGCCGTATTGACATGTGTACTTACTGTGTGTAAGTCGCACTGAAAAAATCAAAGTTCATCTAATTTGCATAATTTCTGCACGAGAAAAAAACCCGTATTATATGTGATGCATCTCATGGTACTAAACATTCACACAAAAAAAATTATTCAAATCAGGGCTTTCATATGGAAGTTCTGTGCAAAAATCTGATTGCACCTAATTTTGTACAAAATGGCTGCCATCGGCCATCTTGAATTTCGGACCGGACCCAAAAACACTCGTTCTCGTCCCACGGTGATACCAAAGGTACCCAAGAAGTTTCGTAAAGATCGGTTCATAAATACGGCCTCTAGCCCGAGCCGTATTGGCATTTGCACTTACAGTGCTGAAAGTAACCCCCAAAAACATCAAAATTAGTCTAATTTGCACAATTTACGTACGAGAAAAAAACCCGTATTATATGTGATGTATCCCATGGTACTAAACATTCATACAAAAAATTATTCAAATCAGAGCTTTCATATGGAAGTTCTGTACAAAAAACAGATTTCTGCATCGTCGGTACAAAATGGCAGCTGGCAGCCATCTTGAATTTCGGACCGCACCCAAAAACACTCGTTCTCGTCCCACGGTCATAGCAAAGGTACCCAAGAAGTTTCGTAAAGATCGGTTCATAAATACGGCCTCTAGCCCGAGCCATAGCAGCTTGGCACTTACAGCTCTGAAAGTAACACTAAATAAATCAAAGTCAGTCTAATTTGCATAATTTACGCACGAGAAAAAAAACCCGTATTATATGTCATGTATCCCATGGTACTAAACATTTATACAAAACTTTATTCAAATCAGAACTTTCATACAGAAGTTCTGTACAAAAAACTGATTTTTGCATCATCGGTACAAAATGGCCACTGGCAGCCATCTTGAATTTCGGACCACACCTAAAAACACTCGTTCCCGTCCCAGGGTCATAACAAAGGTACACAAGAAGTTTCGTAAAGATCGGTTCATAAATACGACCTCTAGCCCGAGCCATAGCCAATTGTTGACGTACGGACAGACGGACGGACAGACGGACTTCGTCAAAGTTGAGCTAAAAACGACAAATCGCGTACCTGTACACGATTTTAACACTAAATCCTATGGAGGTGTACATCGATGTACGTGTACATGTACGAAATCTTGTACATGTGGTCGTGAATCAGCAACTATTACCTACTTACAGAACATTTATTGATGAGCTGTTTGCGGACCTAGAAGCTGGCCCATTTGTCGAACATGACCAGTGCGTGAGCTGTACCACAAGTACGGATGTACCTAGCTCCGCTAACTTCAGCCTTGACAACAGACAAACATTTCCAATTTGGTCATATCAGTCTGTCCTTGCACATTACCTACCCAGGAGCATGACAGCCTACACGATTTCATAGAAGTAATTAGAAAATCCGATTGAATCGTCAGAAATGGTTGCAACACCGGAGAGAACAACAAAACATTATGTGGACAATGATAGAAGGGCGAAGATGGAAGCTGGAAGTGGAAGGTGGGCCGAAGAACAAAGGCTTGCGGTTGTCCCATTGGGTCATATGCAAACAAGTTGTACGTGTGAATGAACACTGTGGGCGTCGCATTACTCAGAAGGGCTACTTCGTATCCGACCCAGGTTAGTGAGTGAGCTGTGCCTCTGTGTGGAATGTAGGGGCAAAAACTCGTTGATACAGAAAAGCAAGCAGAAGAAACTTTGCCATATGTTGGTTGTGGAACTCGACCCAGCTACTTACTGTGCAAGTTGTGTGCAGTTACCTTCAAACCTCTTGTTGAGGGGCTGCTGTTTGTCAAAAATCCGACCTCTTGCATTCCGGAGGGCAGGCTTTACTGCATTCGGAACACGCCCGATCTGTGCCGCAGGCAAAGCCTATGGTATTTCATTGGCCGCTTCCTCTTGTAGTTCGAACGCCGCCTCAGATACATGCGCTTTGTTTGATGGGCGGGAAACCACACTTTTTAGGATGCTGGTGCATTCGGGCCTGGCTGAGCATCCGGGGGGTTATTCAGGAAATCCTGTGCAATCTTCCCGAGCATTTGCAGTGCACTAACGGCTTAATTTTTTCCTGTGAGCGAAATCTTGGCATCGAACCTTGGACTGGCTGCTCCAACAATGTCACTGGGTGAAGCTTTCAGTTTGTAAGGCTTCGTCAGAATTCCCGGCAGGTATCGAGGCCCTGGGAGCCGGTCTTTTCGGCCTCGGGAACATTCGGCCTCAGGAACATTCGGCCCCGGGAACATCCGGCCTGGGAACATTCGGCCTCCGTTTTAAACGAGGGAGACTAAGAGAGACACGGGTTAAGATGAGTTTAAACACCTTTATTACAACTAATAACTAAGATATATTGACAAATACAATTACACTTTAAATATATACTGGAACAGAACCTCATTAATCTAGATGTAGTTATATCATTCTCTTTATATTTCTCCCGTGCTTCCTCTAACTTCTTGGATATCTTTGTTGTTACAATTTCCAAATCGCCGTCAACCACATTCACCCTCGCAATCTTGCCCTCGCCTAATAAGGTAGGTATCAGCAAGTAAGTAAGCGAGCCAGATTGATGTTGGACGAATGAAATGAAAAGTTTCTGCGCGCCGAAGGCGCACAGCGACGATGTGGGATTGAAATCCCCTAAGACCTCGAAATGGAAGATGGCTAGGAATTCTGCATAACTACAAGAGTTCTGTTCTGTGATGTTGGACTCTTTTCGTGATACCCTTATATATGTGAGGATTTGTTTTTACGGTAGAAGTGTTCAAATAAATGTTCAAAGAAACCGTGAAAAACAGTATAAGATAATCTCATCAATGACAATTACAGTCCACATAAAAGGTTTAAGGGGCCGTAGAAACTGTAAAAACAGTATATGATCTCCTAATCAAGTGCTATTAAATCAATCAAGATTCAGTCGTCCTGTAAAAACTCTGTATCAGTATCTCATCAAAGGCCAGACCTTTAATCACAACTTCATGCAGAAGAACTTATGAAAACAAAATTTCTAAGATGAGTTGTGCCAAACAACATCCAAGAAGAAACATATCATTTCGTTTACATTGGCATGGCGGGGGTTCGAACCCACGCCGAGAGAGTTTCCTTCGGCACCAACCGCCTAGCGAAACTATACTGAACCACGCACACCACTCGGCCACCGACAGACCCCAAGTTGTACGTGTGATTGTTTTTGGGGTCTGTCGGTGGCCGAGTGGTGTGCGTGGTTCAGTATAGTTTCGCTAAGTGGTTGGTGCCGAAGGAAACTCTCTCGGCGTGGGTTCGAACCCCCGCCATGCCAATGTAAACAAAACCAGCGTCCTTTCTTAATTCTATGGCATCCGAGAAATTTGAAAAAGAAAAGTACTGTCGCTGATTTCTTCTGAGGTGCAGTTCGTAGAATTAAGTGCTTAGATGCAACTATCTGATGACATATCATTTCGGGTTTGCATGTCGGCATTGGAACACATATATTGTCATTCTGTTATTCAGTTCAGGGATTTTATACAATGGATTTTATATTTCATTATTCATTATGGATTGGTCTTGTGCTTAATATATTTCTACTTTAGGAATAAAGGTAGGTACGCCGTATATATTATTCTTTAAAACAATATTCTAGAAGACCTCCTAATATAAAAAAAAAAAAAAATGAATTAAAAAATTATTTTTTAAAGTTATTTTTCAACTCCCAAACTCCGAAAATTTTTACCAAAAGTGGGAACATTCGGCCTCAAAAGTAGGAACATTCGGCCTCGACTGAGGCCGAATGTTCCCAGAAAAATACCTGGGGCCGAATGTTCCCGAGGCCGAAAAGACCCGGACCCGAGGCCCCCGCCCACGTCAGGGTCTCAACCACGACACACTTATTGCAAGGCGGGAGCTTGAATGTTTGCTGTCCTTTGACTTCTTTTTACAGCGAGTCAGACAATTTTTAATCTTGGGGAGGGAGATTTGCTTGTGCGGTTCCCGCAAATGTTTTCAGGCACTGCTAATAAGACGTTGGATCAGTTGAACATTCGTAAGGGTGAGAATGGTAAGAAATGTCAGCTTATCGGAGTGAGTTGTGGAGGAACACTCTTGAATGAAAGTTGAAGAAGGATCTCCTCGATTGCTTATGAGCTGATCCCTTCAGCCTTATGACGGGCGCATCCCTATTTTCCGAAAGCCCAATACTCCGAGGGGCCGATATTCAGATGGACTAATAGTACGAAGATCCAATATGCCAAAGACCAAAGAGTCCGAAAGCCAATACCCTGATATTCCGAAGGCTCAATACACCAAACCCTGGAGTACTATGATACCCCGATTTACCGATACCCCGTAGGACTGCTACTCCGAAGGCCCAATACTACGAAGGCTCAGTAGTCCAAACGCTCAGAAGTCCAAGGCCTGATGCTTCGAAGGCCCAATACTCCCATGGTTTTACAATGTAAGACTTGTTTTCCCCGTGTAGGCCTACTGTTTGATGGGTATGAATTGATGACTTTGGACCTAAAAAATACAATTTATATTTGATGTGTTTTTGTAGGGAATTCCCTGAAAAAATATGTGCACGTGACCGGTACTTCCCTTGCTGTCAATTTTTCTCTCTCTTATTTGTTGCATGATCCCCTGCATGACCCCCTGTTTTGGGGTCAGAAAAAGTTGTCTGAAGGGCTATACTTGACAAAGATATTTGAATGCCAAAATTAATGTGATGTGATCATATTTTTTTTTTTTTTTTTGCCTGAACGTTATATTGGTCGTCTTTGGGAAAATATTTAGTTCCGTGATACCATTTAATGGTCGTGTCAGTGGTGGGGGCCCTATTGTAATAGCCCTATTTGTGTGTTCGTGTGCCCGTGGTGCGGCTTGTACGTCCGTCTGATCTGGTTTCCGGACTCTTAATTTAACAACGATTTGGCTTGGGGGATCATAAAACTCCACAGGTACTCTCCCAAAAGGATTGTCATCGACACTAAATGAGTCTATGTATGTGTTTGTGTGGATATGTGGACGTGGGTGTTTTATATGTGTGTATGTTAGGTTTGTGCGATAAATGTGATGCACGCAGAAGATATCACAACGTAACAGACTCAAGTGTCTCAGTCACTGTAGTCTTGTCAAATGAGACTAAAATTAATACGTTTAACCCTTTACCTAACAGAGTATTTTTAAAAACTAAATTAAATTTCACATTTTTCGAAAACAAATTTCACAATTTTTTAATAAAATCACACAAATATGGATATCTTTAGAACCAGCTCGACAAGCTGGTTCTAATGATATGTGTATTTCTGTGGTTTTAATGAGACACTTCCGAGATATTTTAGACCGTTGTAGGAATACTGGGGTTAATTTTCTGACAGTTTTTTCGCCCTATGTTAGGTAAAGGGTAAAAACTGCATTGCAGTGTGGCGCAAATAGATTCATGAAGATTGCTACCAAAATTGGGCACCGGAATTTCCCAAAATTTGGCACCTCAAAGGAGCCGAGTTGCTCAAAATCGCATTTATCAACCGATTGTTACTTAATAAACTGGAATGTGGGGTGCCACAAATAGATTCACGAAGTTTGCCACCGAAATTGGGCACCAGACCATCCCACAATTCGACACCTGAGTGCGTGGCGAAATAGTGTTATGCTCTTCAAGCCCCCAAATACGCGCCATTATTGTGTCACAACGTTCCAAAAAAAATCTGTTTACGCATTCCTACTGTATGGGTGATTAATAGTTCCTCAGACTGCTTGTTAAAGAATGAGGCAATTCACAACAGTTGGTTCGGAATACCCAAAATTATAGAGGGTTCCTTGCTGAACAGGAGTTTCGTTAACAAATCTTTGCCGCTAAGGAAAGAAATGTTGAAGGAGAATGGGTCGAGCTTAGTGGTACCATTTTGGAAGTTTAAAACTGACAAAGAAATACAGTAAAGCTATGTCTACTCTCCCCTCCCCTCTCTCCCCCTCCCCCCCCCCCCCCCTCTCTCTCTCTCTCTCTCTATCTCTCTGTATTCGTCTGAACTTCGATATGGCCCTGATACGAAGATATTGGATGTTTTAAAGCAACACTACTATCATCTGCCCTAACACGCCCTCTCAAACACTCAATAGGGAAGAGCCCCCTTCCCATCGATACTAAGTTACGTTCCCCTGCCCTTATGTATGTTGATTATATTATTTGAAAAGAAGAGAAACTGTGAAAAAGGGCAGTGCTAACTACCAAAACACATTTTATGTTTTAATCCTTCAGAGTATTGGAAATAACCAACAGATTGGAACAAGAGTCTAAATAAAATATTACTGCTCTCCGAAATAAGTTTGCATTAACCCTTTACCCAACGTAACTGCAAAAACCGGCCAGCGCTATTCTAAAAAAATCGACACTTAATTTTCATTATTTTTTCATTTTTTGCCTCAAAATTACAGGTTATGACCCCTCGTTGGAACGAGCTCGTCGAGCTCGTTCCAATGAGGGGTCATAACCTATGTTTTTGAGACAAAAAATTAAAAAAATAGTTATTCAAGAATTTTGTTTGCAAGTGTCGTCTGCTTTTCATGTTAGGTAAAGGGTTAACAGAATCTCCGTAGAATCCAACTCAGTTGATTTGGGTTGAAATTTTTGCAAGAAGAAATATTATCAAGGATTGTTATTCATTTCAAATGTCAAGAGTTTTTAACTTCCATCAGCTGCAAAACTATCTTTGTATTCATTAATGGAAAGTCTAATGTGTCCTTCCAAATTATCTCCAGCTTCCTGTCTTGCTCTTTGGCACGCTTGCGCAGTAGCTCCAGGTCTCCAATATCCTCGATGAATATCAAAACACATTTTCCATTTGCTGACAGGTATTTTCTTGACTCGGATATAAACTGTACCAAGGATTTATATCCAGGGTCTACGTATGCTTTCTCAAAAGTCGTCAATTCTTTGCCTTCGGCTACCCACCTGCATGGAAAGAACGAAAATATGAGGTCAAACGTTTCACCTTCAGGAACAGCTTCAAAGAGATCTCCAAGAAAAACTGTACCCGGTATATTATGTTTTTCGAAGTTCAGCTTTGTGTTTTGCACGGCCTGGGGATTGATGTCTGTGGCGATGATCTTCTTTATGTTTGGCTTCTGTTTCCGGAACAATTCACAACTGAGAACTCCAGTGCCTGAGCCGATCTCAAGTACTGACGCTTCGTTATTTGGTAAAGGCAAGTGATCAGTCACACGTACATGGTTATAATATCGGCCACCTGATATAAAAACGTCCTTTAACACAATATATTCTTGGTCTCCAACACAGAACGTTGACGAGAACGGCCTGCTCTCGTTAACTTTGTTGTTGAAAGACAGAAAGTCTTCCAGTGGGTCGTCCAAAGATTCGGGTATAGTATCTGGATTGGTAGCCATGTCAAATACACTGAAATAAAAGATCAATGACATACTTGAAACTGCTACTGAAATTTACATGTACATACTTTTAAAAGAAACAAATAACGAGGCTAGTGCTCATATAACACATATAATCAACTTGTTATTTTTAACCCTTTACCCAAAGCAGACGATTTCAAAATTTATTATTTTAAATATCCTTTTTTAATTTTTTTCAAAATATTTCAACAAAATCATATCATGTGACCCCTCTTTGGAACGAGCTCGTTCCAAAGAGGGGTCACATGGTATGGTTTTGTTGACATTTTTCGAAAAATAATATTTTTTCAGCTGCTGAATTTGCATATTACGCGGTCGGATGCGGGCGGTTCGTTGGGTAAAGGGTTAACTGGGTAGTTTCACAAAAAAAGAGTATTGTTAAGGTGATCTGTATTTTCAAAACTAGATACCCCGACTTAGCATTTTACCAGCTTTTCTCAGAGTTTTTGGAAAAAATGCATTTTAGATCTTAAAATTGTTAAATGAGCACAACATAATCGATCAGTATCTATTGGTATGTAGAAAACCCCACTCCATGGAGAAAAAGATACTTCATTTTTTATGACAGCAGTAGAGGGGGGTGGGGGTAGGTCGGCCTTTTTGGATGGACCCCACTATTAACCCCCGGAGTGACACATGCCACGTGACCTAGTTACGTCATGTTTGCTCGCCAAGGTAGCCCGCGTGAGCAGCCATCATTTTACGCCCCAATAGTTATACGTGGTCTTAATGCGCATGCGTAGCGCGTGTTAAGGTGAAACGTGAATCCGTCATCGATTTTGTGTGAAGGAGTCTATATTTGTGTCTATATAAGCACGTGGTTCCTATGTGCCTAAAGGCCTACAATAGGAGGGAGAGTTTCCGTGGGTGCGTTCTACTGAATAGGAGTAGTGTGCTGTTGAAATGTTTCCCCAATTCCCGTTTATGTCGCAGAAATACCCAAACAGACCAGAATGTCTAATCAGATTGCTTCTTTTCCCTACCCGTACAGAGTTATCTCTCTTGTGTTTACGAAGACCTCTGTGAAGACAATCGAGCAGGAACAGGCACTGCTCGAACGACTTTAATTTCATCGAGCAAATACGTTATCGACTAATTACTCAATGGTTTATTTTCTCAACTAGATTCGAGTCATTCGAGCAATACCTGTTCAAGGAATTACTTTATAGCTTATTTGCTCAATACGATTCGAGTCATTAGGGCAAGCAGATTGTATTAGACTGCTAGCAGTAGTTGAGGCCCAGTATAGTAGTGACATGAACCCCGCATGGGTTGTGGTTTAGTGATATAGGTGATGACAGCCATGGTAGTCAGTAGTAAGTGTGGAATTTAGCACTGGACAGATAGTGGCAGCTAATATTAGTAGTGGTGCAGGCCAATAGTAGATCGGTCGAACGCACACCAGGTAACCTCACGGCCATATAACGATACGTGCTACTCTTATACGTAGGATTCCGGAGAAATCCTACTTGGAATAAAAAGGTATCAACCGATTGACGTTACAAGATGGCCACTCAAGTGGGCTACCATGACAACCAAGCATAACGTAAATAGGTCACGTGAAATGACGTCACTTCCGGGGACAATTGCGCGGTCCATCCGAAAAGGCCTAATCCACCCCTCCCCTCTCCTACTGCTGAAGACGTCGAATTAGGGAACAATAAACAAGCAAATATTTTCTATATCCTTTGGCATGAAAAACCACCAAATCGTACTTAACAAGTAGAACATTATGATATTAGAGGTCGTACAAATTCAAGGACTTCATGTTATCTGACTGGTGGAACTCAATATGTATTGCTCGAGAATACCAATTTGGCTCTTTAGACAAAACAATGGGCGTACCACAAAGATCAATGATCACATTCTTTTTGCATTACAAAGTATTTATAAATGTCATCAAGGAAGCGGAGCGGCTCGATGGTTATAGCAAAGGACTTTTAACCGAAAGGTCGACAATTCGATCTTGACCGGCGGTAATTGCGTTGCGCTCATGTATAAGACACTTAATCCCGATTGCGCACGTGAGGGGGGGGGGGGCACGGTAGCCCTGTGTAGTAAGGCGTACTGCACGTGGGTGGTGCCTTCAACAACTGCAAACTTTACATGTGTAGAGTAAGTAAGTTGGTAAGTTCGATAGTTGCTCGCCATTGCTCGTTCTTTCTCTCCTGGTACTTCAGCTTCCTCCACCCAAGCTGTCCGGAACGATGTGACACTGGCTGTTGGAAGTATCGTTGAACCCCAATAAATAAAACATAATGAATATCGCCCAACGTATTGTCGTTTGCAAATGAACCTTCATCTCTGAAAATAATATCGACAAATGACTGAAAGGTGGACGATTCAAGCCATATATGTGAAGAATCATAGCCAGAAACGACGCAACGGTTACATGGCGGACGTGACTTATTCCCAGCCCCATATTCGACATTCGTTATCAGCCGATTTTATCAGTTGATAATGAATGCCGAATAAGGAACTGGCAATGCGTAACGCTTGTTACGTACCCAAGTATGACAACGGACGTGATAACTGTTACTTACTTCCAGTTCCTTATTCGACATTCGTTATCTATCCAAAAAAAAAGGCTGATAACGATGCCGAATAAGGAACTGGGATTACTACAGTTAAAACTAGAAGTCCTGTCACGGACTGTGCGCTTATCTCGTCTTAATTGCGCGTAGGAATAGCGCGCAATTGCCATATCGAGTGGCACCCAAAGTATGGCAGGTTCTCCTTGTTACCCATAGCAAACACAAGCAATGTTCCTGCCAATGGACCTCCGGGTTACCCGGAGGTCCATTGGCTGAAACTTTGCTTGTGCACAGGTCGTATGTGCAGAACTTGATAGCCTTACCATCGTCATAACGCGTAGATTAACGCGCAAATCGACGTGCTATTTGTGCGCATTTCAGGACATGACTTCTAGTTTTAACTGTACTTAGATATTTATTTATTCATTTATTGGTGTTTAAGTCACTTATTTCTGCATAATGGCTAATCATGACCACGACAGTTTCACGGGTGGAGGGAGCCGGAGTACCCGGAGAGAAACGGCGAGCAACTGTCAGCTCCCCAACATACTAACTCTACGCAAGCAGGGTTAGTTTTTGGCTAAAGACAGGTGCACCATCGACGTGCAGTACGCCTTAGTACGCAGCACCACCTTTGCTTGGTGATTCTCTCTGGGTACTCCTCCGTCCAAACTGTCCGGAATAATGTGACACTGGCTGTTGGAAGTATCGTTAAACCCCAATAAATAAAACATAATGGATATCGCTCAACGTATTGTCGTTTGCAAATGAACCTTCATCTCTGACAATAATATCGACAAATGACTGAAAGACGAACGAGCATTCTAACATAAAAACAAAATTTCTTCTTTATTCCCCAACTGATTAACCAGTCATAGCCACGAACGACACAACGATTACGTGGCGGACGTGTCAACCATTACTTAGAAACTGAGAATTAGCAACGATTGTCACGTCCCCAAACATGTCAACGGATTTGACAACTGTGACTTATTCTCAGTTGATTATTCGACATACGTTATCAATCCAAAAAAATCGGTTGATAATAATGTCGAATAAGGAACTGGGAATAAGTAGCGGTTGTCATATCCCCGGCTTCGTGTATTGTCAACTTTAGTTGTACAATAGAATCCTCTTAATTGAATATCCATTTTGCCAGTGAAAATTATTCAATTAACAAGAGTATACAATTAACAGGATTTGGTCAGTTTCCTGTGTTCTGGGGGTAAACTGAGCATTTATTCTATTATATCTTGTTTGACAGAGCTCATAGAGCTCTGTCAAACAAGATAAAATAGAATTAATGCCTGTATTGGATGTAGTGAGGCCAAAAAGGTTGAAAAATAAGGGGAATTTGGTGCGTTTCACAGTACTTTTTTCGACATATTACAAAAATTTATATACAATTAACGGGAATTTACTCTTCAACCCATATGCAATTAACAGGTCAAATTTGTACTGAGGATATGGTAAATGGTTTTGTGTTTGAAAATTATATTCAATTAACAGGAATATACAATTAAGAGATATCAAATTAAGTGGGCGTCACTGTAATAAGGAAACATTGGTGAGATTCTAAAGGTTAGATTAAACATATTTTATTTGTCTCAAAAAGGCATAAAAAGGATCGGAGAACACGTGTTTACCACTTAGATAACTCTCCTTTCCTGTAATATAATAGTTAACAAATATTTATACCATGGTTACCTATTCCACTATGTATGAAAAACCTATATGACATAAATTTCAGGTTTACACACCAACCGTGGTGAACACGTCAGCAATGGGATTTCAGTAGTTAAAATTTATACCTACAGTGGAACTACATCCAGGTTGACCTTTGGTGACGTCGGCCTGAATGCGAACTTGTCTGAATTTATAACACGTCGCCTCGCGAAGAGTGAAATGAAAGTGGCAATTATTTTTTACGTTTTTAAATGAGTTTACCCCATAAAACACCAAAAATTAAAAAACATGCATTGTCTCATGTTAATAAAGCATCCATAACTCGAAATAGTATGTTATGTTGTTAAAATGAAAAAGGCCCTGTTTCTTTTTCAATTTCGTTTCGGTGATAAAACTGACAGCGGAAGTACCACCCACCGATCCTCATGTAAACAAAAACAAATTCGCACGTATTTGCGGCTGCTGCGCAGTAAAATCGAGAAAAAATAATAGCGACTCTTAATAATCTGACGATCATAACATAAATAAAATATACCCAAAGTAGCTTTGTGTACCAAATGTTCACCACTTGTGGTGAACATTTGGAACACCAAGCTACTATGGGTATATTCTATATATATATGTCAAATGACAGCAATCCTGTAATTTCAAGATAAATAACACAAAAATCCTGGGAATGAGTAGTTGTTTACAGAAAGAAGAAAAGAGGGGGGGGGGGGGGCTGTCGTCTGTCATGTTCACTCGATATGATTTTGTTATATTGTTTGGCCTGATTTGAACGTCACATATAGGCACACACAATTCAAAATTCCGAACTCGACACCTCGAACCGTTCTGCAGGAGTAGCGATAACAAGAATTAACGATGAAGAGCGTCGTCAGATTTTCGACCTTACGGATCCTCCGAACATGAAGTCGTACCCCTACCATTATTGGACTGAATATACTAGATATCAAGCCGCATGTGAAGAGTGTTATATGCTAAAGTCAAATTTTTCAACCCATAGTATCTCCCGAACCGGAAGTCTGGCCCTCACCATGTTTGGACAGCTTCCCCCCTACGTATAGGCGAACATGGTGTAAAAGGTCAGAACCCGATACCTCAAACCGCTCTAGAGCATTAATGATAACAAGAATGTTCCATAAAGGGCGTTCTCAAATTTTCGACCCATCGTGATCTCCCGAACCGGAAGTCGGACCCCTGCAACTTTTTGGACTGAATATACTAGACATGCAGACGCACGTAACGGAAAATCTCCGAACTCGATAGGTCAAGCCATTCCGGAGGAGTAGTAATAACAAGCATTTCATTCAAAGAGCCTTCAAATCTATGGTCAAAATATTCAACCCACAGTATCCCCCGAACCGAAAGTATGAGCCTCCCTCACCATTTTTGCACACTATCTACCCCACGTATAGATGTACATAATGTAAGAAGTCCGAACTCGATACCTCAAGCAGTCCCGGAGGAGTAGCGTTAACAACAATTGTCGATAAAGAGTGTTGCCAAATATTCGACCCTCAACGATCTCAGGAACCGGAAGTCGGACCCCTTCCATTTTTGCATAGAATATACTAGACACAGAGGCGCACATAATGAAAAAATATCGAATTCGATATGACAAGCCGTTCCGAACAACTAGCGATAACAAGAATTTCAGATAAAGAGCATTTGTTGCTAAGGCCAAGGGCGAGCGAAATTCACAATAGTTCAATCGCTACTCGTGATACTACCCCTAAAAATTTCATGGCTCTAGACCTTGCCGTTCTCGAGATTAAGAAGGTGTTAAATAATAATAATAATAATAATAATAAAAGGGAAAAATAAGAATTACAATATTATAAATTATTGTGATGAATTGGCGGAAAAATTGTCTGAGGTTTGCGGCTTTGTGCTTATGTTCAACCGATAAACTGGGAAGGAATAGTTCAAGCCTGAAACAACTTGAACATGTCAACTACAACAGTCTGTTTCAGGTGAAAAATGATTTGGAAAAGCAGTCGAAAAATTGTTATTTCATTTGGAGTTATTTCCCTTTGATTGAACTCAAACATTTGGAAGTCTTCTATTCAAGGACAATGGGAATGACGCGTCGTTATTATTGTGGGGCACAAGTTGATTATTAGTGTTTTATTAGGCTTTTCCCTCTGAAATGACTGTTGTTTTTCTACGGATTACTATTATTTTTATTAATATTTTTTTTTTGGGGGGGGGGGGGGAGGGGGGGGCACACTGATTAGATTAGATTAGATTAGATTTATTGCAAAATACACCCATAACGGGCAGAATGCACAATAATACACGATCAGGTAGATTCATAACACTAATTTACAATGTACAACAATAAGTAATTAATAATATACACTACACAACAATGACCAATCGCCTATTTTTCAATCCCTCTCGCGCGCAGTGAAGAATTTGCGCACAGCACCACAGATTTCATTGCAAACGGCAGGATTTTTATTCTGCATAATATAAAGAAATTTGCAAGTACATGTTTCGTCCACGTCACCAAATAAACGATTAGTACTTACAATAACTTCCCAAAGTTCTTCACGCAATAGCTTATATTTCGAACACTCTATTATGAAGTGAAATTCATCTTCCACCAACCCAGTATCACAATGTACATAAGTACGGTTTTGGACTGGGGTTGGCGGCTGACTATGCCGGCCTTTCTCTATAGCTAGTGCGTGGTTACTGACACGCAGACGGGTGAAAGATGTTCGATTGCGCACCGACTTACATCCCGTCAAATATGGCTCGAGGCTAAAATCGTCCTTAAATAGGCGATATGTTCGTAATTTATTGGAGCCATTCCTACGATTGTCATTGTGAATGGCTCCATAAAATACAGAAATGTGACCTTCTTGAAGCTTGGATTCATTTTCAGTTATTGCAGTTGTGGTCAGGGACTCTGTATTTATTTGAAACCGCTCACCGAATTCTTTAAGCTTTCCCTGTATTGCATCTGATGGCGTATTCGAAAACGACTCCATAAACGCGCTATTTAGAAGTTCATTTACCGAACCGGACTGCAGTTTCCCAACATTTCTCAGCATCTTTACATATGAGGAAATGTATAAGGGAAACTGGCCAAGTTCGGCTCGCACCGCATGGTTCGATGCCTTTTGATTGACTCCTAAAACTGTTTTGCAAAACTGTAAGTGTACATTTTCACATGGTGCGGTATCCGCGTTATTGAGTTCAGGAGACAATAATTCGCACCCATACAACAAGATGGGCCTAATTAACACACTGAATAAATTTATTTATCTGATAACCATAGAGTATAACAACCGTTGTATATACTTGAAGTATATACAATGGGTGTTGTATATAATTATAATTTATGCGAACGACCTCTGACCTCTTTCAATTCCATTTTCATTGATTCATTCATGCTTCAAAACATTGTAGAAATTACTTGAATGTTAATAGTAATTAGTATGCGGCGACTGCGAACTATTTATAGTCACGGCCTCGATCAAAAGTACTCGCGGAACTGCGCTAATTAAAAGTTCGTCTGCTCTACCTGAAAAAAAAACACTTCGTAAAAATTGTAAACAAACGCAAAATTATTTGTTATATTGGGACTACAGCATAAAACACGGAAGAAAACTGGAACTATGTCAAAAAAAGAATAACTCTACTGAAACACCGTTTTGTTACTGTTAATAAAATAGTTGAAATTTATTTTGTTCCAGCGCAGTTACATGATGCAAGAAGTGCAATCGCACTTTACAATCGCCGTCATCGATTTTGTAATGTAAGGGACACAACTCTATGCGTCTTGTCCTATTTCTTTTGTCTCGTAGACTGGTTTTCTTTGGAGGCCCGTGGGAAGCATATATAAGTCGTTTAGACGCACGAGACGGGTGTCTGTTTGTTATCAGATAAAAACAATAAACATATAGTGTGTTTTTATATCTGTGTTATACAACGAGTTGAAATATGGTTTATTTTTTCGAGGCTTCGCCTCGAAAAAATAAACCATATTTCAACTCGTTGTATAACACAGATATAAAAACACACTATATGTTTATTGTCTATATATACATCTACGGGCGGAATAAAGGTTTTTGAAAAATCACGTTTCAATTTATGCAGCACCTTCAGAGCCTTAGATTTTCGATTTTGCTGTGCATCTCTAAATTTTCCGTTTCTATGGAACAGTAAACCCAAATAGCAATAGCTGTCACATATTTCTAGAATTTCATCTCTAAATTTGAAAATTTCTGTTACTTTTGATTTTCTCTTTTCAAATTTTACCACTTTAGTTTTTGATGTATTAATTGTTAGATTATTTCTGAGCGAAAATACACTGAGTTTGTTTAAGCATATTTGTAAACCGGAAGCACTCTGTGAAAATAAAACTAAATCGTCTGCGAAAAGAAGATGATTTACTTTGATGTCGTGGACAGTTATTGGATGACAAGTCATCAAAGTACCCAGCTATATCATCGATAAACATTCTGTCCGTACGATTCAGAAGCCATTTTCGAACCGATTTTCACACAATTTAGCATACGCATAGAGAGGCACAAAGTCTAAAAATATACCGAAGCTATATTTTCGATTTAACCCTTAATTCGCCAGAATTGGCAAAAAAGTGTCAAAATTAAGATTTATAGGCTCTTTCTCGAACCGCGTCTTGTAGATGTTTTTTAAACATTCATCACTGTTAGACATATCTGTGACACGACCATTCATATACAAGAGATTAGGCGATGCATATGTTAACTCTCCACTGCCAAACATCGAAATCTTGATGAAATGGGCTGTTTTCGGGCCCCTAAAACATCCAAACGATATACGAGAGATAAACATAACCTCATTTATTGGAAGTGGGATTCACCGTGGATCATTTTTGTAATACACGTGTTAAAAAAACCAAGCGTCAACCCGTTTTTGGTTTTATAAACTGCATACCCCTCAAAAGCTAAAAAAAAAATCATGTTTTCTGTGTATTTCTCAAAACAAGTCTTGGAGATTTTCAAGAAAAATTGGCTACGCGTAGGTCTTGGTGTGATAATAGAAGTTACATGAACAAAATACTCCATTGAGCATTTGTTAACCCTCAACAGACTGCTAAAAGTCAAATTTGGGATAAAATGGGCTGTTTTTGGACAACAACAGCACCCAATCGGTACGCCACAAAAAAAGGGCTTTCTTTTGTCGAGCGCACAATTTAAACGGAAGCATTTTTGTAAGTAGTAAGGGTATTGAAAAGTCGAAGTCTTAACCCAATTTTGGGAGGTTAAAGAGAGATACCCTTTAAAAGCTTAAAATTCCCATTTTCTGTGGATTTCTCTAAAAACATATTGTAGGTTTTTAAGAAAAATTGTCTATTCGCAGGTCTTTGTGTGACATTACAAGTTGCATGAACAAAATATTCCGGTGAGCGTTTATTAACCCTCTACAGGCTGCCAAGCATCGTAATTTTGTTGAAATCGGCTGTTTTTGGACACACACAGCACCTAATGTGTAACCGAGAGATAAACATAATCCCCTTTGTAGGAAGTGGAATTCACCGATAACCATTTTTGTAAGTAATAAGGGTATTCAAAAAACCAAGCGTTAACCCCTTTTGTGGTGGTTAATAACGATACCCATCAAAGGCTTAAAAACTTCATGTTTTCCCTGGATTTCTTTACAAACATTTTGTAGGGTTTTCAAGAGAAAATGGCCATTGATAGGTCATTGATAGGTCTTAGAGTCACATTACCAGTTGCATGGATAAATTATTCCGGTAAGCATTTGTTAACCATCAATGGGCTGCTAAATGTCTGTTTTTTCGACACCAACAACATCAAATGGGAATGCCACAGAGAAATGTAACTTCTTTTACCGGACGCAAAACTGATAGCGAAACATTTTTGTAAGTGGTAAGGGTATTCAAAAATCGAGGTCTTAACCCATTTTTGACTGGTTAAGGAGATATACCCCTTAAAAGCTTAAAATTCCCGCTTTCTGTGGATTTCTCCAAAAAATCTAGTACGTTTTCAAGAAAAAATGACCATTCGCAGGTCTTGGAGTGGCATTACAATTTGCATGGACAAACTATTCCGGTAAGCATTTGTTAACCCCCCAGAAGCTGCCAAGTACAGGCATTTTGAGAAAATGGGCTGTTCTTGGGCACCCATAACACCCAATGTGTACCTGCGAGATAAACATAATCTCCTCCATTGGAAGTGGAATTCACCGAGGATCATTTTTGTAAGTAATGAAGGTATTCACAAAACAAAGCATTAATCCGTTTAGGGCTGGTTACAGAGCAATACCCCTCAAAAGGTTAAAAATTCATGTTATCCGAGGATTTCTCTAAAAACATAACGTAGATTTTCCAGAAAAATTGGCCATTCTCTGATCTTAGTGTGACATTACAAGTTGTAAGTACACAATATTCCAGTAAGCATTTGTTAACCCTATGCAGGTTCTCAAACATCAAAATTTTGATAAAATGGGCTGTTTGCGTTACCCACATCACCCAAAGTTAAGAGGAGAGATCAACATAAAAGGAAGTAGAATTTAATGAGAATTATTTTTGGAAGTAATAAGAGTATTCAAAAAACAACACTTAACCCATTTTGGGCTGGATATATAATGATACCCATGAAAAGCTTAAAATTCATGTTCTCCCTGGACTTCTCTGAAAACATCTTGTAGATTTTAAAGAAAAATTAGCCATTCGCAGTTTTTGGTGTGACATTACAAGTTGCATGGACAAAAATTGCTGTTAGCACTTGTGAACCCTCTACAAGCTGCCAGACATCAATATTTTGGATGCATTTGAGATAAAATGGACCATTTTCAAATAGCCACAGCACTTAGTGGGCAGGTGTCAAACACATATAACTCACTTTGTCGGTCACTAACTCGTCGGACGACGATATTGATATTAACCCTCTCCACCATTAATGGTGGTTTTTCCCATTTCACATCACTATCATACACTTGTCTTCCTCTACTACCGGCGGTAGAATACAGTCTGCTTGCTCTTGCAACTTTTTCGTGCCTATTTCAAGTTTCCCTAACGAGCCATCGAACAGTGACTGGAACAGGCATCGCTTGGACGACTCGAATCCCATGGAGCAAGTTATCGAGCATTTGCTCAACCGAGTGACTCCACACACGACTCTACGACTCATTTCGGAAAAAAGGCGCTGACGACAACTCAGGTATGTGATGGGGTGCCAAACGTGGGGTGCCGAGAAGCGTGGATCATGATTTCAACAAATGATACATCGAGCAGTAACTGGAAAACGCATCAGTCGAACGACTCGAATCTTATCGAACAAATGGGCTATAAAGCAATTGCTCGAACAAGTGACTCCACGTACGACTCTTTGGTTCATCTGGTAACAATGGGGTGCCGAAAGTGGGGTGCTACAAGTGGATGCTACAAGTGGGGCACCTGGTACACAAAAACACTCTCTGTCTCTTGGGAGTGTGAAAAGGGATTGCCTGTTTGCAATAGTTTGCGTAGTTCGATTTTTGAATTAATCTAATGTTCATTGGGCGTTATCAATCCCTTTTCACATCAGTATCGCTCCGAGAGCTATCGGTTGTTTTCGTTTGTTAAAAGTAACAAAAAAACCTTCGCTTTATCTTATACTGATGTTATAGGTGTGTTCTCAACAATTACGTGCTTCCTAATTGAAACTTCCTCGCCATAATAATTTGAGGAGAGATAACTTTTTCTTGACGAAATAAGTCAGGGATGACGGGTCTATTTCGTCATCCGAACGCCACCAATTACTGATTCTGATTTCATGATCAACACAATGATTAACCTGTTTCACTCAAAAAAAATCAAAAACAATTAAAACTAGATTTTTCGATTTCAAGAAATCGAGAGATTCATCTATTCCGCTTGTTTTTTTAGGCAGCGGCGAAATAAGATTGCATATAGAGCTGGTAGGTTGTTAGGCTATATTAAGTGCATAGCCGATAGAAAACTCCCTACAGTGTCTAACAATTCTTTTCGGCAATACTATTTCACATGGGCGTGAATGTAACCCCCTCCCTCTAGATTTTTCGATTTCAATAAATCGAGAGATTCACCTATTCCGCTTGTTTTTTTAGGCAGCGGCGAAATAAGATTGCATATAGAGCTGGTAGGTTGTTAGGCTATATTAAGTGCATAGCCGATAGAAAACTCCCTACAGTGTCTAACAATTCTTTCGGCAATACTCTTTCACATTGGCGTGAATGCTGTATAGTTAATGTCCAAGTTAGGGCTAAATAGCAAACCTGTTGAACAGATCGTGTATACTTAATAATAACAACATGTGCGTATGTGGCATCATAGATTGTGGCGAATGTTTTCGTAGCAGCGATTCCAAACTTTCAGCGCTTGTTGTTTGTTTCTGAAGTCCGCGCAAACTCTGTCATGTTATTAGAAAGTCCCGAAACCAAGCATGGGCCCGTCGTGGGACTCCCCCCCCCCCCCCCCCCCCCCACACACACACACACACACTGCACATACGCTTTCCTGACATTCAAAAATGCAAAACTGATGTCGCTTTCCATGTGAAACAATGCCGAAACTATTTGTGAAAAATGATTGAAAATTTCATGGAAATCGGCGTAGAATTGGCTGAGATATAGCGTTATGATGAGCGGCGGTGATAGTTTTAATTTGGTGCTGTTCTAACCGGTGCAACCTGACGCTGGGTGTATGTCAGAGGTTGTGGGACTTTTTTATTTGTCCACCTTTGAAAGGATTAATAAGTTTATTTGTAATTTGGTGCCGGAATGTGTGAGAATCTCTAAAAAAACAAGAGGCCCCACGGGGCCTGAAGCGCTCATCTTGAACAGTACACAATTTAAACAGTGTCCAAGAATGAGTCTACATTAAGCAAGCCATCTCCATAGGCTACACTGTCAATCCTTGAGTCCCTCAGGAGTGACAAAAAAAATCTGGGCATCATGCCTTTTCTTCAGTTGATCATAAAGAAAAATGTAGAGCTCCCCTATGAAGCCCCTTGATACAACCTATGTGGATTAATCTTAGTACCTCTAGAGGGTACTGAATACAAAATTTTTAATTCGTCAGCAAAATGGCCAATTCCGGCTCCCATAGAGAGCCCAAATATTAACCCAGACTCTTGATTTGAACGCAGTTAAATCTGCCTTCCCTAGAGATGTTGTGTACGGAATATGAAAGCATTCTGACTGTTGGATCTGAAGAAGAGAAATTGTAAAGAAATTTCTTCAAATTGCACTAAGTTCAATTTGGGCTACCATAGCAAGCCCAAATATTAACCTATGGATCCGATTTGAACAAACTTGAATCTGACTCCCCCTAGAGATGTTGTATACCAAATGTGAAAGCATTCTGACAAGTGAATCTGAAGAAGAAGATTTTTGAAGAAATTCCCTCATATTGTACTAAGTTAAATCTCATGTTCCCATATGGAGCCCAAATATTAACCTAGGCACTCGAATTGAACAACCTGGAATCTGACCCCCCCCCCCCCCCCCCCTCCTAGAGATGTTGTATACCAAATATAAAAGCATTCCGGCTGGCGGATCTGAAGAAGAAGATTTTTAAAGAAATTTCCTCATATTGCACTCAGTAAAATTTGGGCTACCACAGTGAGCCCAAATATACACCCAGGGATCTGATTTGAACAAACTTGAATCTGACCCCCATAGAGATGTTGCATACCAAATATCAAAGCATTCTGACGGGTGGATCTGAAGAAGAAGATTTTTTAAATTACCCTCCATATTGAAGAAAGATAAAATTTGGGCTTCCGTAGGAAGCCCAAATATTAATCTAGGGACTTGGTTTGAACAATTTGGAATCTGACCCTCATAACAATGATGTATTACCAAACATTAAAAGGTGGTTCTGAAGAAGATTTTTAAAGAATATTCCCCATATTACCCAATGTTAAAACTTTGGGCTCCTGTAGAGAGCCCAAATATGAACCAATGAGCTCTATTTCAACAAACTTTTATCTGCCCCACCCCCTCCCCCCCCCCCCCCCCCCCCCCTATGAATGCTGTATACCAAATATCAAAAGATTCTGATGATTGGTTCTGGAGAAAAGATTTTTTAACATTTTTTGCAAATATGCTGACTCAGCATTTTTTCGATGCCCATTACAGAACACCATAACATAA
Source organism: Pictodentalium vernedei (assembly GCA_031216915.1). Classification (NCBI taxonomy): domain Eukaryota; kingdom Metazoa; phylum Mollusca; class Scaphopoda; order Dentaliida; family Dentaliidae; genus Pictodentalium; species Pictodentalium vernedei. Next base: position 59,555,061 of record CM062294.1, on the reverse strand, counting down.
CCGATGGCAATTTTTTTTTACCATTCAATTCTACTGGTCCTAAGGATACTTCATACCAAATAACAGCTCTCTGTTCCGTGGGGTTTGGGAAATATGGGCGCATCAAAATATTTCTATTCTTTAGCTCCCAGGGTTCCCACGGGGATGCGGGAATATTTTTTTTGCATGAGTCAAGTACTTATACTACCACAAACTAAATTTGGTTCATACCGGACCATCGGTTCAGAAAATAGAAATTTTGGGCGGGGGTCAAAAATCTTACCCCTCCTATTACAAAGCCAAATATTACTTCACAAACTTCGTTTGAACAAACTTGATTCTACACCTCATATGGAAGCTCCATAGCAAATATCAAGTCATTGTACACACTGGTTCTTGAGAAGAAGATTTTTAAAATACTTTGGAGCATTTTCCCCCACTCCCTCCCTATGGGGCTGGGCATGTTGAGTTGAACAAAAATTAAATGCCCTTTGGGACCATCACTCACACAAACTTTCACTTGAATTGGCCCAGTGGCTTTGGAAGAGAAGACCAAAACATGGTGTTGACGGACGACGGAGCGATGAGATTAGCTCAGCTTGACTTTGTCAAGATGAGCTAACAACAAGCATGGAAAAAAACCCTGAAGGTCATTCAGTGCATGACCATACAGTAGTTGTGAAAATTCGAAAATTTAAACTGAAATTTCTTGTGGCAACATATATTTTTTTTCCAGTTTAGTTTTTTTAAGAGATTATGTACTTTGTGGATGTATAGGTATTTTTATTTTCAAAACAACTTGATGTGTTGAACAGGGAGTGAAAGGTTAACACTATGGTCAATAATAGGTCCTGGAAATGAGACGGGTGCGAGTGCAACTGCTCCCGTCCGCACCAATGAGTTCTACAGTACGTGGAGAGTGTATTATCACTGAATCACTCACGGAGTGGAGATTCCACTCATGCAATAATTGCAAATTTGTTGCAAAGCACAAGCAAAGTTCCAGCCAGTGGACCTCGGGGTTAAACCCGGAGATCCATTGGCTGAAACATTGCTTGTGCTTTTAGTCGATACATGTATATACATGTACAAGATTTGAAAGTTATAGTTTGGATGATAACTCCACTGACACTCCGCAGGTGATTTAGTTACAATCCACTCTCCGTGTACTGTATTTGTACAGGTGCTAAAGAATGTACTTGTCGAAAAATATTGTGGAGCACTAATATACATGTACATGTACTGTGAGGACATAAATGTGTGTTGTCTTGAGAAAGCACCACACTGTAGCCAGTAGGAAGTTGCATAATTCAACTACTCCTTACACATTTTAACCCTTTGAACACCTGTGGTATCTGCCATGTCAGTTCAATGGCAGCAATTAGTCCATATTCATTATTTTGGGGTAGACCAATCAATATTTTCAACGTGCAGTCTCTGGGCTGCAAGTTGAAAATACAGATTGGCCTACACCACACATTTTACTTAAGAGCCATCACATTTAATGACGTTATGATGTGTCATGTTCCTGGTTGGAAAACGGACCGCTTGGGTTCAAAGGGTTAAGGTTTCTGGGGTTTTGGTGACAGTATTCCCTCGAAAATTCATATACTAACATTTTACGGGTGCAATTTACTCTATGATTTTTGCAGGAGCTTAAAACTGCACCTGTCAATTTTGTTCATTTCCAGCACTGGTCAATGGGATTTATTCAGTGGTTCATAACCAGTCTGAAGTTACTGAACGTACAGTACGTGGAGAGTGTATTATCATTAAATCACCCACAGAGTGGAGTGGAGATTCCACCCAAGCAATAATTGCAAATTTGTTGCAAAGCATAACAAGCACAAGCAAAGTTTCAGACAATGGACTGAAACATTGCTTGTGTTTTTAGAAGATATGTACAAAATTTGAAACTTATAGTTTGGGTGATAACTCCACTCCGCAGGTGATTTAGTTACAATCCACTCCCCACGTACTGTAGATGGGTGAAAGTTCTTGCCCAAGGCGCATGTGTTGCAATAAGCCAGTTTTTACACCTTCGACTGTGCAAATCCGGAAATAAAAGCAACATGCGTAACGTGTTTGAGTGACATTGATCGTTCCTGTAGATAATTAAAATATATAGCAGTTTTGTAGAAATATATCCCCAGTTGGCATCCCGTTGCATTCCGATTATATATCTTTTCCCATTCCCAATTTATTTATTCAGTCTTTGTTTCTATAGCTATATAGTAATTATTTCGGTACATTGCACACCACAAACGAAAACCACACTTTTTTCTTTGTGCATTCCAAAACTGTTCAAATGGATTAATGAAACATATCAGTTGAACATTTTGGAATACAAGTTATGTGACATTCACAACACCAAGCATAAGGACTGCTATTTGTCCTACCCCATCCCAAAGCATAGAAGTGATCCCCGAATTTACTACACCAATCTGATTTTGTAAATATATAGCTACATGGTACAGTACTGGAATTAGCAGAAGTAATTTCAAGTAAAAAACAAATGGGTTTTCATCGTTAATTGATCCAACAAAGCCCTGATACCATTCTTTTTGACAAGCCTGTTGTGACAGCTTTCCAGAAAATGGTATCATTTGCATGGTTCAATGATGATTGGTCAGATTACATCATTCAGCTTGGGTAGAAGAAAATGGTTTTGTTGTTACCATTCAACTAATTTAACAATGTCCTCCTACTGTAGTTATCATACAGCTTATTTTCTGTCTGTACTGTACTAACTATTACATTCACTATGGAGTGCCAGATGAAATACGTTGCAGGAAAACCACAAGAAAACATTCTGAATTTGAAGTAAAATTACACCCTTACTTCCCATGTAGAGTTAAAACTAGAAGTCCTGTCACGAATAGTGCGCTTATCAAGGCTTAATTGCGCGTTGGAATTGCGCGCAATTGCCATATCGAATGGCATCCAATGCACGGCAGGTTCTCTTGGTTACTCATAGCAAACACTTGCAATGTTTCTGCCAATGGACCTCCGGGTTACCCGGAGGTCCATTGGCTGAAACATTGCTTGTGCACAGGCAATATGTACAGAATTTGATAGCTTTACTTGGGCCTTAACGTGTACGTTAACGCGCATATCAACGTGCTATTTGTGCGCATTTCATGACAGGACTTCTAGTTTTAACTGTACTTGCTATATAAATAAGATAATTTTGCCTCTAAATAGTAGAATTATATGTTTAGTTCAATAATGCTCATTTGAATCAGAATATTAATCTGAACAAAATAATTGTACATGTAACACAGATGTTTGTAAAATAACCGTTTGAATGTCACTTGGATAATGGCAACAATGACTGACTTATGTGACATGGAGAGGGGAGGTGTGCTGGGTATAATTTACTACACAGATTGTAACTTAAAAATCCTATGTTCAGTACAGTTAAAACTAGAAGTCCTGTCACGAATAGTGCGCTTATCAAGGCTTAATTGCGCGTTGGAATTACGCGCAATTGCCATATCGAATGGCATCCAGTGCACGGCAGGTTCTCTTGGTTACTCATAGCAAACACTTGCAATGTTTCTGCCAATGGACCTCCGGGTTACCCGGAGGTCCATTGGATGAAACACTGCTTGTGCACAGGCAATATGTACAGAATTTGATAGCTTTACTTGGGCCTTAACTCGTACATTAACGCGCATATCAACGTGCTATTTGTGCGCATTTCATGACAGGACTTCTAGTTTTAACTTTACGTGAGAGGGGATTGTGACTAAATCACCCAAAGTATCACTTTCAAATTCTGTACATATGGACAAAAAACAGAAGCAATGTTCAGGCCTTAAAATTTGTCTTCATTCACAAGAATCAGTTTCGATTCTCGCGAGGGCCTGATGCGAGAATCAGTTTTCAGTTCTTAAATATTTTGAATCTGAGAATAGTTATTCCTCTGTGAGTGCAACATGTACATATGCCATAATAAAAGGCAAACATTAGTTTTTTTTAACCCTTTACGCAACGCAGACGATATCAAAATTTATTTTAAATTTTTCAAACATTTTCAACAAAACCATATCATGTGACCCCTCATTGGAACGGGCTCGATTCAAGGAAGGGTCACATGATATGGTTTTGTTAAAAAAATTTGAAAAATAATATTTTTACAACTGCTGAATTTGCATATTATGCGGGCGGATGCGGCCGTTTTGTTGGGTAAAGGGTTGAGAGAGTTTACCCTTTAAGGACCCAGTTTTCAGTTTTGTCGAGTTTCTCACACATGTTCCAACATACAGGCTTTTCATGGTCTGGCTGATGGAAATTACAGTATCTTGGCTGTGGTGTCTAGTTAAGTCTTGGCACTATGTAGGCCGCCAAGCTTTAATTATTTATTTTATTTATTGGTGTTTAAGGTCACATACTTATGCACAATGGCTAATCGTGACCGTGACAGTTTTACGGGTGGAGGAAGCCCGAGTACCCGGAGAGAACCACCGAGCAACGACGAGCAGCTGTCAGCTCTCCAACATCGTAACTCTGAACTCTGCTCCGCAGCACAGGCAGGGTTAGATTGGTTGAAGACATGCGCACCATCGACGTGCAGTACGCCTCAGTACACAGCGTCATCGTGCCCCCATGTAGGCAATCGGGGTGATGTGTCTTGCCCAAGGACACAACGCGGTTGCCGCAGGTGGGATTCGAACCGAGGACCTCTCGGCTTGCAGCCTGCACCTCTACCAACTGAGCCACCGCGCCCCCAAGCTTTCATTAAACACGACCACTAAGTGAAGTTTTTATTACCTTATTATGACTTTATGAGGGTGCAGAGATAGAGCATTCTCTTGGCTTTTTTAACCCTTAAGTCCTCAGATTAATTTTAAAGTATTTATGGCCTTTTTCTGCTTACATAGTTATTGATGACTTGGCAGTGGTTCTACATCACTGCTGGCTGCCTATGCAGGCAGCCAGCAGTGATGTAGAACCACTGCCAGGGAAAATTCAGTCTACACACAAGAGTAATAAAAAAGATTGCACAAGGGAGAACCTGCTTCAATGCAATATAAAAGTGGCGGTTTGGGGCTACATGTATATGGGGGCTTAAGGCTTAAAGCCACTTTTAGAATCTACGACAAGAATCAAATGAACATTTTGAGCGAATCAAAGTTGATTCTCATTGTTTCCCTTGCGAAAATCATTTCTGATTCGCGTAGGAATTCTAAGCTCTGAACGTTTCAGTCAATGGACCTCTGGGTTGAACCCAGAGGTCCTTGGCTGGAACTTTGCTTGAGCTTGTTATGCTTTTGCAACAGATTTTGCAATTATTGCTTGGTTGGAATCTCCACTCTACATTTGGTTTATTGATAATACACTCTCCGGGTACTGTGAAAGCACGATATTTCATTTAATGGGGCTAGTGATGCCTGAGTCATCAGTTGAAGTCTTGCTTTCACTCATTATGCCTTTGCACATGTACAATTAAAACTGGAAGTCCTGTCATCAATTGCGCGCAAACACCTCGCCATTTAGCGCGTTTATCGGCGCGTTAGGTCATATGGAAAGGCTATCATATTCTCTAAGCAGCCTATGCACAAGCAATGGTTCAGCCAATGGACCTCCGGGTTTAACCCGGAGGTCCATTGGCTGAAACATTGCTTGTGTTTGCTGTGAGTAATGGCAAGACTCTGGTAATTTGAATATTTTCATTAGGAAAATTGCGCGCAATTCCTGTGCGAAATTGTGTCAAGATAAGCGCGCAGTTCATGACAGGACTTCTAGTTTTAACTGTATGTTGGTTAATATTCACTGTTTGGGTAGAATGGATGCTTCAGAAGCGGATCTCTCTCCCAGCACAGTATTTGCTGCAGGGTTGTTGATTTTTTTTGTTATTTTAAATCAGATTTTTTTATTTAAATCGATTTATTTGACTTTTATTTCCATACTGTAAATTACTCACCAGAGGCTACTTTTTTTCTCACATGATTCCTTTAGATAAAAGAAGCTGAGTGTATTGGGAACCAAGGCTCGCCTTGAGTAAAATGGTCGGGGCCTAAAAAAAAGTGCTCCACATATTGAGGTCGGGGCCTTTTCGGGGCTGATTTTCCATTTTGTCCATTCTGGTTAGTGCTTTTTTGTGGAAAATGTCGGGGCTTGAAAAAAAGCCCGCAGCAAGTGCTCCTCGGGGCTGATCTCGGGGCCTGGGCTGATCAGCCCCGACTCAAGGCAAGCCCTGGGGAACAGTTTGTATCAATGGCTGCCCAAAGAATGGACACAACTGATTTTAAAACATTTACCTATGTTAACCATTTCAGTCTTTTAGGTGGTATGAGGGGAAGAATTCTAGAATATATTTTGGCACAAAATAGACATTTGGCATAGATGGAAAAAGAGAGGAATCATTGATTATTCTATATATGGTTTAAAATCTATGTTCACTTAAATATAGTTTTATTCATGTTAGCTGAACATTATATAAACTTGTAAAAGATTTGGGAACATTTTACTTCCCTGCAGCATGTTCCAGCAGTCAAGACACCATGGGATGTACATGTATATTCCCACTGCACAGATAGTTCTGTCATAAACAAGGTCTATTAACTGTATTTGAACAGTTAATATGCACTCTATCTTGTTTCAGCTCATTTCCAAGTTGTTTTGAAAATATTTCTGAATATTTGTAAATTTGTAAATTTCTTTGATTTAAATCAGTGAATTTTTTTTAAAAAGCATTTACTTAAATCATGATTTAAATCAGTTGACTTAAATCAGACAACCCTGATTTACTGAAACCTTAAAAAATATCAGATGTCTTTGAAATGAATTACACCCAAACCGGCCTCCACAATTTTTATCCAAACTGGCCTCCATGCATTTTACCCAACACCGGCCTCCGCACATTTTTAACCGCACTTTTCATGACATTGCAGAAAAATTTTAATAATAAAATTGTGAGAGCAAAATGTTGGCCTGCCTCCTTTTCTGAAAATTTATCCTCATACCAGTACAGAAATCCAATAATTATCCATTTGAAAATACCCATAAATAAAAAAACACACAATGTCTTCAATGCGACCAATGTTCATGCTGGCAACACAGGATATGCAACACTGACATAACGCAAGCATTTTACAGGCGTATAAATAATGGTTTGGAAGAATTGCCAAACTGGCTTTGCTACAGATGTAAACCTACAAATTCTGCAACCACACTTTTTGCCGAAGAAGTATCAATATCTCGCAGATAGAAACTATAACTGAGCATGCAGTGGATTCAGCCGAGAAAGTTGTCGCTGAAGAGTTATCTAATCTGGAGAAGTGGGACCATCTGCGACTGAAGAACACGACCACCAATTTTAAATGAGAGTGTTGTTGAGCAAATTGTTCATGCGACGGGTGACAGCAGCAACGAATTGACAACATATAAGATACTAGAATTTCGGCACTGAGAGATACATATAAGTATGAATTACAACCAGATAACTTGCCAACATAAGTTTATGATGTTCCTGTAATGTTGCGGCCATGTTTTTAGAACATAAGAACGGTATATACAACAATATTATGTGTTTTAAATGATGTTTGTGTTTGTGGAGCTTTTTGTTAGTATAGTCATTTGATTTGATTATGTGCCACAGATCATGTCTGTGTTTGAATAGCCTTTTGGAGTTCTGTTTATAAATGTCAAAAATTCTGTTTTTTCATCTTAAATCCCACGTTATCCCTTTCAGTCTCCCTGGTCGTAAAATTCTTGGAGGCCGATTTGGGTAAAACTGTGGCGGACATTCTTCAGGGTTCTTACAGTCACGGACCAAAAATATTCAAGGACTTTTCAAGGACATATCAGCATTTTCAAAGGATGTTTTTTTAAAATGTACATTTGGAATATAACCATTTTAGAAGCCTTACCTTACATGTACATGAAAAGCAGACAACACTTGCAAAAACATTCTTGAATAACTATTTTCTTTACCTCAAAAACATGGGTTACAACCCCTTATTGGAACGAGCTCGATGAGCTCGTTACAAAGAGGGGCCATAACCTATGTTTATGAGACAAAAATGAAAAAATAATTGAAATTAATTGGCCATTTTTGAGAATACCGCGACTGGTTTTGATCGTTACACTGGGTAAAGGGTTAAAAATACCTTCTACCTCATCCTTCTAAAATTCCATGAAAACAATGCTTCTAAAATGCTCTGAAACAAAATTATGGTACTTACAGAATGAAACCCAGTTAAATAATGCCTGGACTTAAATTCCTCATTTATCAATTATCCATTATTTATGTTCGTTTTTCAACTGAAACAAGTGCAGAAGAGATGTTTCAATTGTCCACTCTTACACAGGTGAAAATAATATAGGACAATATTCAAGGACTTTCAAATAAACTTTTGGAGGCCGGTTTGGCCAAAAATGTTGGAGGCCAGTTTGGGGTGTATCCATTTGAAGACCAATATTTTCAGATGCTTTTTTGGCATTTATCTGATTTTACAATTTACATGTATACTACCAATGTGATAAAAGATTCTTGGTTCTTTTTTAAAGTGAATTATTATCACTAGTTTCACTAGCTGAATTTTGATGACATCTTGAGAATGGAAATGCTTTACAATTTTCAAATCCATTAACAGAAAAAATAGTGCAGAACTAAGTAGTAGAGGACACTTGCCCAAACAACTCTTGCAATTGCACAACTAAAAATTTTCATTCAATCATTGTTTGCTTCCAAAAGATAGGTTATGACACTTAACTGGAACAAGCCTGTTCCAGTGAGGGGGTCCTGACCTATATCTTTGATTTTGAATACAAATAAATAAATAACAAAACCTTGGGCAGATTTGCGAATCATTCTCATATGCTCACCAGGTCTAGACTGAATTCTCAAAATTTTACAGAAAACAAAACGGTACTACCGGGTTAGTCTTTGTACAGTTAAAACTAGAAGTCCTGTCATGAATTGCGCGCTTATCTTGACGCAATTTCGCACAGGACTTGCGCGCAATTTTCCTATTGAAAATACCCAAATTACCACAGAGTCTTGCCATTACTTACAGCAAACACAAGCAATGTTTCAACCAATGGACCTCCGGGTTAAACCCGGAGGTCCATTGGCTGAACCATTGCTTGTGCATAGGCTGCGTAGAGAATGTGATAGCCTTTCCATATGACCTAACGCAACCTAACGCGCCGATAAACGCGCGCTAAATGACGAGGTGTTTGCGCGCAATTGATGACAGGACTTCTAGTTTTAACTGTAAGACTGTGACCCAGGGCAGGGCAATGAGGGCCCTGGGTCACCGTCTTACAAAGACTACTACCGGGTATGCTCCGTGATGAACTTTATTCAGAATTTTGTACGAGCGAATATAAATGGGAACGGGTCCTCGGGTCATGTCGCCCCGGGTGAACTTGCTCCGGGTCAAGTCGCCCCCAGTTAAAAAAATGTAACTCTAGTTATATCAGAATTTTTTTTTTTATTTTAATACTATAATCCATTATTTACAACAATATTACAGTTAAAACTAAAAGTCCTGCCATCAATTGCGCGCAAACACCTCGTCATTTAGCGCGTTTATCGGCGCGTTAGGTCATATGGAAAGGCTATCACATTCTCTACGCAGCCTATGCACAAGCAATGGTTCAGCCAATGGACCTCCGGGTTTAACCCGGAGGTCCATTGGTTGAAACATTGCTTGTGTTTGCTGTAAGTAATGGCAAGACTCTGTGGTAATTTGGGTATTTTCAATAGGAAAATTGCGCGCAAGTCCTGTGCGAAATTGTGTCAAGATAAGCGCGCAATTCATGACAGGACTTCTAGTTTTAACTGTATGAAGTCCAGCCAGACCAGCATTTTCTATTTCAATAATATATATTTTATTATTTTACAATATAAATTACGATACAAAGTTGATTACAGCACTCGTACAAAATACGTAAAGACACATTTATACTAATTAAAATTGAAAATGTATTGAAATCGCCGAGAAATATACATGTATGACGAAGAATGGGGAAGTAAAACCTATTTCCTTTTCGCAGAGGAATCGGGAAACGTTTGTTTTTTCCGAAGTCTGAGAAAATGTATTGAAATCACAACTGATTTTCGCCGAGGAATATCATGTGGAATGGGGAAATGTAGGTTCCGATTTTAATACATTTTTTGGAACTCACGAAAAGACAAATGAAAGGCAAGATACATTTCGTTTGTTTTTTCCGAAGTTCAAGAAAATGTATTGTAATCGCAAATGTTTTTCGGCGAAGGATATTTGATGAGGAATGGGGAAACGTAGGTTCAGATTTTAATACATTTTATGTTGATCAAGTTCTGAATAATGAAAATACACACGAGTTCAGGGAAATGCATCACAATTAATAACATATGTACATACATATTTACGCTTGTGAATAGAACAGGCAATCAGCCACACAATCAATATCAAATAAACACTATATGGTATGTGATTACTGTAAAAACAAACATCTTGACTGTTAACAAAAAAATAATTCACCAAAGATGTTTTTGATGAACCGCTATTCAGTTTGAATAATTCGTGTCAACTGGGTCCCTGTAGATTTGTTTTTTATTCAATCATTGTATCGTCTGCCTTCAAGATGTTAGCATGTTGTGTTTATGTGCTCCCTGTTATTCCATGGGTTTTCTATGAAAGGCTTTACGTTTTTGATTTTTGGATTTTCTAAAAGGATGATTAAAAATTTTGAAGGTAAGTACTTCAGTTATTATTTTTCAGTTTTCAGTTTTTCTCGGCAATTTAACACCCAAAAATTACCCTCCTCCAATTTTGTAAAAAAAATTACCCACCTCCCAAAAAAATGTTCCCGGGTCAACTCGCCCCTCAAATGCGGGTGAACCGTTGACCCGGGAAAACTGGCGGGGGCGAGTTGACCTGGAACCATGTAAATGACTTTGAATGGAAAAGCGAAATGCACAGTGGAAATAAAAGGAAGTGGGTTATTTTTGCGATTTATTTGAAATAGATGACTACATTAAACTTCGAGTTGAAAAGATCGAAGGATAATCTGTCAAAAGGACATAACTTAGGAAGATTGAAGAAAATGAATAGATTAGAATTAGAAAACATACACTGTTTTTGTCCCCCCAAAAATGCAAATTATTTTTAATTTCAAAGGAAAGAAAAATGCATTGAGACAATGAAGACCGTTGGAGTAGTTCTGCGAATTATTTTAATTAGTACCTCCAAAAGTGTACTTATATCGTCATTGTTTTTATTTCTGTTAATGTTCCACGTTACCACGTGTATTGGGACACACTAAAAAGTGTAGTCCGTGTCCGTGTCGGAGAAAAAGAGTAGTCGGGAATTAAATTATCATTTTCTCATTTATTTGTTGGTTGTTTTCTGTGAAATTTGGAAAGTATACTCAGGGGACAATACAAAATATATATGCCAAAAGAGAAGTTTGTACGATGTTAGAAGACAGTTTCTCTTTCAAACACACTAAAAAGTGTAGCCGACTCGGAGCCGTGGTATTAGGACAACTCGTTCCCACGGCAACTCGTACCAGTCAAGTCGTACCCAAAATTGGGCGACTCGTACCCATTTTCGGCTGGAGAACTCGTACCCATAGATGGACAACTCGTAACCAAGGTTGGACAACTCGTACCCACAGTTGATCAACATGTACCTGGTCTTTAATTATATGGGCGAAGGCGAATATTGGCTGAAGGACTTGAAAAGATGAGTGTCTGCTTTCAATGGGTGTGCATAAAAGCAAAAACTTTCCATTTTTAGCATTTATCTCAGCAGAACAGTCTGAACAGACTTCGCCGAAAGTCAATCTCGCCGGTATGAACATTTCATCAAGAGAGCAATTCGAAGGAAACAGGAAATATTTAAATTATATATTAGTACAGTGGTGTAGATACGGAAGACGCCCCCCCCCCCCCACCATCACGCCCCCCACCCCCCCCCCCCCAAAAAAAATCGGGTAATCTTTGGCTCTTCGTTAAACTTCTGAGGGCTTGTCTACGTAATATTTTGTTGTACTGGTAGCCATACACAGCATTCCACGTGTTGAGGGGTTAACGCAAAATCAGATGCGATCGGGGCTCATTCCCCCCACCCTACCCCACCCTTCATTGGTTCAAGCATTAACGCAATGTCGGACGCGATCGGGGCCCATCAGAAGTCCCTTTCCTGGTCAAATTACATCAAGATAGACCTGTGCCAATTTTTGTTTCGATCGGTCGAGGCACGAGAGTCAGGTGCCTGTAAACAGAGAGAGAGAGAGAGAGAGAGAGAGAGAGAGAGAGAGAGAGAGAGAGAGAGAGAGAGAGAGAGAGAGAAAAATTCACTTTTATTCACATTTATAGTCTAATTGCAAACCTTACAAAAATGCTAAATATCATTTAATTTTCGTGATTGTCATGGAAGATAATTGTTAGAAAAACACACCTCCCAACTGGATCGACTATAAGGTAATAGATGATAGAAAATAATTCTGCATGATCTCACACCTGTCACTGCCGGGTAAGTCTAAATTAAATGACTGTCGAGTTTTTCAGGTGTGTCGGTGTTCACCATTAAATTTCCGACAGAAATCAGTTGATGCGAGCTGGTGGACTCATAGAGAGAGATGTATATAGTGATTGAAGTGTGCGTGTGTCCGTCCGTGTGTGTGTGTGTGTGTCCGAGCCAATAACTCGAAAACTGTTAGGGCCACAGTCATCAAACTTCACACAATTATAAAGGACAATGAGAGGATGTGTCACACACCATAGCCGGGTTCGTACCTTCAAGGTCAAGATCACATTTCAAGGGCACACTGAAAATCATCAATATTCGTGTCTCAGCCATAACTCAGAAACGAACCAAAGTACCAATATTAAACTTTTTACAATTTTTTTTGTTTGGAGGTCAAGGTCACAGATCAAGGTCATTGCCACGTAGGGGGCATAATCACCTCCGAGTGAATCTCTTGTTTTTAAATGAACATCATTTGTGATCTTCTTGATTCAGTCTATCAATGGTCATTGTTTGCCGTTTTTCTTCCGAGCGGGTAAATGTGCTACGCTTCAAGTACAAAATCCGGCTTGACTCTCAATTTACAATGAAATCCTTTCTCGCCTGATCAGAGTGGCGCCTCACCAGTGATGTAACTTTGCCACACGAAAAATAATAATGCCACTCCCCACCTTTAGATTATTTTTCGTGTGGCAAAGTTACATCACTGGTGAGGCGCCACTCCGGCCAGGAAAGGCAAGAGTTAATGCGACGGAGGCTATGGTTTTCACCCTGATAATTTGCAGAGCCTAGGCCTAGATGCAAGGCCTTTTAGTTTTTTCCAGTACTCTATTTCCCAATATTGAAGCGCAGAAACCGGGTGTCGGGGTTGGTGGGGTGGGGGGTCATTCACCCCAGTTCTCGTACGAATACGATTGCAGACTTCCAGGAACCACTGGTGCCTGCTATCAACAAAGTACGGTCAATGAATATATGTTTCCTGTTCTGTGTATCACAGCCGTCATTTAGACGTAAAATTTGTGTATATTTCATTCATATTCATGGAATATCTGACGAAGGAATTTCGAAGTAAACTGATTTCCATTACTATTATAGCACCTTAAACGGATCAATACAATTAAACACCAAGTACAAGTTGACCAGCCATAGGTACGAGTTGTCCAACCTTGGGTACGAGTTGTCCAATTGTGGGTACGAGTTGTCCAGCCGAAAATGGGTACGAGTCGTCCAATTTTGGGAACGACTTGACTGGTACGAGTTGCCTAGAAAACGGCGCCGTGTGAGCTAATTAATTAGCTTACTCTGTGTTGACACAGCGAGGCGGGCTGATTATCCTGGTTCTTTTTATGTTTATGAGGAGATTAGTGGGGAGTGGATGAAAGAAACGACGATTAATTTAATTTTCAGTAATTTATTGCATAAATACAGGACATAATAGTCTAGATATAGCATAGCACAAAGATATAGAGATACAGTACAAACATCTATATAAAAAGCAAATGTAAATTTACTTGGTATGTCGTTCCGAGTGTTTTGTGGTTAGATTCGCCTGCGACAGTAGAGAAAAGGTGTCGATCACAAGATTTTTTTTTCACCTGCTTATTTATAATTCCAACATTTGACATCAAATAATGTCAAGTGTCGCGATTATCAACAAATTTCGGGAAAGTGTAGGAGAAGCACATGGTCAACTAGCAAAGTTTCAGCTCATGGACCATCAGGAGTGAACCGATGGTCCATGAGCTGAAACTTTCCCAAGTGCTAAAAACTTTTTTTTAAAAACACTTATTACATTGTGTACAGTTTAACATGTGAATAATGTTACAGTAACATCCGACTGTGGTGGGTGGATTACAACTAAATGTGTGTGTGTGTGTGGTGGGGGGGGGGGGGGGGCGAATTTGTACAATTCTCTACAAAGAAAGCACGTGAAGTGAAATTTCAGCTCAAGGACCACTGGATACAACATAAACTAATAGCAGCATAAAAATAATGTCATAGCATGGTGGTGGTGGTGGGGGGGGGGGGGGTATTTGAAATCCCAGAAGGCTAACCAGATACCCCATATATCACACGCGGCATCCTATCTCCCTGAAGGCTTGACGGATGACTCCCGGTTATTCAAAACTATACTGGCGGAGCTTTCTTCTCCCTTTTTTGTAACCGCTATACCGTATTCAATATACCGGGACCACTACCAAAACGGCGTTGATGTCTGTTTTTCTTTTCTTCTCTTCCCTTCCCTTCAATTTGTCATTTCACAACAGTTGGCTCGCCCTAGTGTGGCGGGATTTAAACTTCTACCGTCGACAAGCCCAAACGAACGGGAGCCCTATCTGTCTGCCTGTCTCTCTCTCTTGGAGTCTCCATGGCGTTGAGGTATTGATTATTGACAATCTATCAGTCCCAATTTATACTACAGGAAACAGTAACCGCGCTCTTATCCCTTCATTCCTCACGTGAGACAATAGGAAAGCTAGGTCTATGTGATGCAAGTAAAATAAAATTAAGTTAACCGGGTCGCAAGGGATTTTGAAATCCCACATCGTCCCTGCGCCCCTTCGGTGTTCTAAAACCTTTCATTCATTCATTCTTTCATTCATCGCAACCAATTTGTGAAACAGAGTGAGATTGGGAGAGCGCAATGGGGAGGGGGGGGGGGGCGAGAACGTGTAACTATCCACCACGGACATTTAACATAATCTTGTGGGAAATAATCTTATTATTCTCTTACTCTTGTACTTTACTCCATGCAAATGGAAAAAAAAGCAATGAAAGAAAATCTATCAATCAAATCTACACCCCATTCATCGCCTTACAATCATAAAAAGAACCAGGATAATCAGCCCGCATCGCTGTGTCAACACAGCGAAAGCCAATTAATAAGCTAACACGGCACCGAGTCAGCTACACTTTTTAGTGTGTTTAAAAGAGAAAATGTCTTCTAACATCGTAAAATAACATCATACAAACTTCTTTTTTGGCATATACATTTTGTATCGTCCCCTGAGTATACTTTCCAAATTTCATAGAAAAATACCAACAAATAAGTGAGAAAATGATAATTTAATTCCCGACCTCACTTTTTCTCCGACACGGGCACGGACTACACTTTTTAGTGTGTCCCCGTGTATTTGTTTATCCCAAAGCTTCCCACAATTCCACACGCGTGATCGAAAGTGTAAATTGGCTTATTCAATATTCTTTCTCACGGTTAAACAAGTTGCTATATTTTTTATGGATGCACTGCCAAAAAGCATAATTATTCAAACACACCTACCTGTGTTATAGTTCTATAGAGAAATACACTGAATGTCCTCAGTTCTAAAGGTTGTTTCTCTTTCACTTCAGAGGAGCCTCCGCTCAGTTTCACAAACTTTACTGATGGCGCAAATGATTGTGAAAGCACAGGTGCATCGAATAATTGGATATGGGGGCGGGGTTATCGCTCGCTTGCTCGGCACGCTGATTGGATCATAATACCACACTTCATTGTCCCAAATCAAGCTCTCAGGTTACGGGATCAGGTGAAATGGGCCTCGGTAACTTCGGACCAGAGTGACTTCGGCCCATTTTGGTAACTTCGGACCAAAAATCGACTGGTGACTTCGGACTCCCAAAGTTATTTCGGACCAAATGCTTCCTTTTGGTAAAGCTCATTATTTTGTTATGTTTGTTCTAATTTCTGTGTCTCGTTTTTTCATAATAATGGGCATTTTACAAGAAAGGGACTTCACCACACCCAAAATTACATATCTTGCACTCCTTTTCACTGTTTTTCCCAATTTTTCCCATCAGCTCAGCTTGAACAACAGTGACCCCCAAAGGTGCCATCAAGGTAGGCCCCCTATCTTCAAAACCAGGCTTCTCTTTACCACGCAGGCCACCCAAAGATCTCTTTGATTTGCCGCCCTCTCGCCAATTACGGTTACAATCCTCCATGACCCATTCTCTGACGATCTTTTTACCTTGGTTTGCCCCAACGTCTAGGTCCGAGATCTCCAATGAGTAGTTCTCTACTAGCTCCCTCGCTTGGACCATCCAACCCGTCTTGATATTTGAGTTGAAAGTTCTCAGGAACATTACTTTGCACCATTGGCTATCAGGGAGATTTATCAAATAATTAAGATAACCGAGTTTCAATAGGTCTATCCTGTCCTTGATCCTCATCAACCCAAGCTCACCCCTGATTGCTTTTAGCGCTGTAGCATTACTCGACCCTGTTATCCATTGGTCTGCATCGTTCTGCAGGATTTCCAAGCTCTTAACAGCCGTCTGGTTTAGGGGTACAACTTCCGTACCGTATGTTATACTTGGTGGACCCACCATTTCCCAAATGGTTTTTCTCACGAAAACCTTATTGAAACTGTTTCTCCCTCTAAGTTTCATTTGGTTAAGGATTCGCTTTCCTTTCAGAATCAATTTAGTTGCATGCCATGCATAATAAATACGTTACGTGGCGTTTAGTTGGCAGGTAGCCTACAGTGTCATATACGACGAAGAGGAAACAATATTCGCCTTACCTAATATTGTTTTCTCTTCGCCGTATATGACACTGTATCTGCCAACTAAACGCCCTGTAACTTATAATATTACGACATAAGGTACAGCCACTTACAAAAATATCACCCCTCCCCCAATCGCGGACCTTTTGATGAAAAAGATGGGCAGTTTCTTCCAAAGGGTCCGAAGTCACTTCCGACAGGCCCAAAGTCACTTCCGATGGGTCCGAAGTCACTTGGTCCGAAGTCACCAAAATGGGCCGAAGTCACCAAAATGGGCCGAAGTCACTCTGGTCCGAAGCTGCAGAGGTTGGAAGTCACCATAATTCCAGGTTACCAGCCTAATTCATAGACGAACCAGAACTTTCGCAGATCTCAGTGAAACAACAAGTGTTTGACATGATTGTGCCCAAGATCATGAAGAAATGGTGCATTCGAAGTATTTTTTTTTTTTTTTTGTTTTTTTTTTTGACAAGTTGTGTATTTTCCATTGATTAAGTAAGTAATAATAATATGACAATAACTTTAGTTTGGAGAGCGTTACGGTTTATTAACGGCCCGAGAGGAAAGAATAACAACCCGAAGGTTTATTACCGACACGAGACGAAGTCGGGAGCCGTTTATAAGCCAGGGGGCTTTTTATTCATTCCTCGATGGCTGTTAATAAACCGGACCGCTCAACAAAATCATGTTATTACTATTATTACCATGACCGGAAGCGGGCGGCGGGCTGTTTGTTTCCATTAGCCCTTTACCCAACGCAGACGATATCAAAATTAAATATCATTTTTTTTTCAAGCTCGAGCTCCTTCCAACGAGGGGTAACTTGATATGATTTTTGTTGAAATATTTTGAAAAATATTGTTTTTTTTCAACTGCTGAATTTGCATATTACGCGGGCGGATGCGGCCGATTCGTTGGATAAAGGGTTAACGCCCGCGACTCGCTTCCGGTTGCATGGCGTCACGAATACTGAATCTTACCGCCCGCTAAACTCCGTTAATATACTAGAGAACGCCCGCTAAATAATAATAATAATAATAATAATAATAATAATAATAATAATAATAATAATTATTATTATTATTATTATTATTATTATTATTATACATGGGAAAAAACAATCAATTTTAATTGGTCAAAAAACAAAAAACCCTTTAAAAAAACCCTGTCATTTTTTTCATGATCTTTGTTTGGCACAAGTCGACACATGCGAGTAAAACGGGGAAAATCCGATATCTTTGTCTCGAACAAAATACAAACGGGTATCCAGGATATCAAAGTTAAGGGGCAAGAATAATATCTATGAGCGGTGCGTACGATACATTATGCCCAGCATTAGAACAGCCGCTCAGCACAGAGATGAGGGCGAGCACGAGAGTGGATGCCGCCCCCCCCCCCCCCCCCCCAGTCTCGTTGTAAAAAAAAACCCGAAATGTTCTCAACTCTTGAGTCCATTTGTGTTCATAATTTATATGTTGTGACTTGGACTGCTTATATAAATTTGATATTACGCACTCACCACCCCCTACATCTGGAAAGTATGTAAATAGATATCTAGATATTAAAATGCCCTGCCCTATGTTCGCTATATGGGTTTAACAGAGGTTGCTGGATTTTTTTTTTTTTTTTGAGAGAGAGAGGGGGGGGGGTAGCTACTCTACTGACAGAATCATACTGATATACGCCTAAATATTTAATAATCACGCGTCGCATGAGTACACCAAATTGCTCATGCTGGGACCATGACGGTGCGAATTGCACATTATAGCCTTCATAATGCATGGCGACCGAACGAACAACCAAAACAGCCACAAGTGTCTCATCCGGCTTTCAAGAAAGTTCATAACAACCTGGAAGAGAGAATTGTCATACAACACAAGGATCATGGGAACGGAGATGGAGAAAAGCGAGACCAACCTACCACGGTGTTTTTTTTTTTTGTTGTTTTTTTTTTCAGGCCTACATGAAGTATCTCGTGGAGCAGGGTCCCGCGCCTGTAAATCAAGGGCCCGTTGCTAAAACGCATGCAAAATCGGAATGAAAACAGTCTGTCGATTTGTCATTACCCAATGGAGGATTTCGCGGTGACAAATCGAGGGGAGCTCGTCACTTGGCACTTCAAGTAAGAAAAATGTTTCCCGAAGGAGATCCCCGAACTCTCGCCCACGAGGGGGGATAACATCTTCCCGTGCTTAACTTCATTTTCTTGGATCCACGGTCCGGATTAGGCTACAGCCCATAGTTTATGAGCCCCTCAGCTCAAACTATCTCAGGAACCGACATTTACCCAAGGCGCACCTGTTCCAGACTCTAAATCTGATGAGGGGTATCCGGAACAAGAAACTATTTAGGAGGGAGGGCGTGGCGGTACTCACTCGCACCCCAGCCTGAACGTCAGCTTTTTATATAAAGAATTTGAGGGTACTCCAGTTCAAGGCCCGAAAACTGGGTGAAGCGTAAAACTTTGAATAAAACATATAATAGCAAAATTGTTCTAGGATGTACGCCCTACAGTTAAAACTAGAAGTCCTGTCATGAATTGCGCGCTTATCTTGACACAATTTCGCACAGGACTTGCGCGCAATTTTCCTATTGAAAATACCCAAATTACCACAGAGTCTTGCCATTACTTACAGCAAACACAAGCAATGTTTCAACCAATGGACCTCCGGGTTAAACCCGGAGGTCCATTGGCTGAACCATTGCTTGTGCATAGGCTGCGTAGAGAATGTGATAGCCTTTCCATATGACCTAACGCGCCGATAAACGCGCTAAATGACGAGGTGTTTGCGCGCAATTGATGGCAGGACTTTTAGTTTTAACTGTATCTTCTATTGGAAAATGCTTTTGAGAAAATATGACACTAGTGATGAGAAATCGCACGTGAAAGTTGACGAGAACAATTATTATTCCGACACTGCCCCCTATGGGAACTCCCAAATCTACCAAGGGTTAAACTTTTTAATAATAACATATAAAACAAAAGTTGTCATACTTTGTCTCCTGCATGCAGCCATAGAAAACATACAGACCGTTTTAAGTGCATAGCCGATAGAAAACTCTTTGCAGTGTCTAACAATTCTTTCGGCAATACTCTTTCATATTGGCGTGAATGCTGTATGGTTAATGTCCAAGTTAGGTGTAAATAGCAAACCTGTTGAACAGATCGCGTATACTTAATAATAACACGTGCGTATGTGGCAACATAGATTGTGGCTAATGTTTTTAGTAGCAGCGATTCCAAACTTCCAGCGTTTGTTTTTGAAGCTCACCCGAACTCTATCATATTATTAGAAAGTCCCGAAACCAAGCATGGGCCTCGAGGCAGCCACCCTCTCCCTCAACCCACCCTGAGCATGCACATACGCTCTCAACATGACAGAATGGGAAATTCGTGGCGCTCTCTGTGTTAAAAGATGCGATACTACTTGTGAAGAATCAGTGAACAATTTATGGAAATCGGCCAAGAATTGTCTGAGATACAGCGTTTTTGATGAGTAGAGATAATTGTTTTGAATTTGTTCCTTTTCTAGCCGGTGCGTCCTGGCGCTGGGTGTATGTGTGGGTTTGTGGCAGTGCTCCCCCTCCCCCACCCACCCCCTGAAGTAGTTCCGTTTGAAACCTTTTGATTCTCAGTTACTGGTGGAGAGATGCTGGCGACTGAAAGAAATGGGCCACGACAAGCTGGTAACAGTTAGATAATTGCCAAAAATGAAAAGGGGACAGAAATCGTGCATCGGTAAATGACGAAAAAGCGCTAATTTGGCTAATGTGCCATAAAAAAACAGACATCGATGTCGCTCATAGGCCCACTGTGTCCAGATCACCGAAGTCAGCGACACGAAAAGGCACAGCCAGGCAGGAACACGAAAGCGGACGCAGGCAGGTTCAGGCACAGGCAGGCGCGCAGGCAGGTTCAGGCAGGCGCAGGCATTTTTAGGCAGCGGCGAAATAAGATTCCAAAAAGAGCTGGTAGGTTTTTAGGCTATATTAAGTGCACAGCCGATAGAAAACTCCCTAGAGTGTCTAACAATTCTTTCGGCAATACTCTTTCACATTGGCGTGAATGCTGTATGATTAATGTTCAAGTTAGGGGTAAATAGCAAACCTGTTGAGCAGATTGTACCCGTCCAACCCCCTCCCTCTAGATTTTTCGATTTCAAGAAATCGAGAGATTCACCTATTCCGCTTGTTTTTTTTAGGCAGCGGCGAAATAAGATTGCATATAGAGCTGGTAGGTTGTTAGGCTATATTAAGAGCATAGCCGATAGAAAACTCCCTACAGTGTCTAACAATTCTTTCGGCAATACTCTTTCACATTGGCGTGAATGCTGTATGGTTAATGTCCAAGTTAGGGCTAAATAGCAAACCTGTTGAACAGATCGTGTATACTTAATAATAACAACATGTGCGTATGTGGCATCATAGATTGTGGCGAATGTTTTCGTAGCAGCGATTCCAAAGTTCGCCCAAAGTCGGTCATATTATCAGAAAGTCCCGGAACCAAGCATGGGCCCGTCGTGGGACCCCCCCCCCCCCCCCCCTGGACTGCGCATACGCTCTCACGGCGTTCAAAAATGCGAAATTGGTGTCGCTCTCTATATGAAACCATGCAATAGCTATTTGTGAAGAATGAGTGAAAATTTAATGGAAATCGGCCTAGAATTGGCTGAGATATAGCGTTTTGATGAGGAGAGGTAATTGTTTGAATTTGGTCGGGTTCTAACCGGTTCAACCTGACGTCAGGTGTATGTCTGGGGTTGTGACACTGTTCCCTCTCTGAGGTAGTTCCACTTGAATCGTTTTGATTCACAGTCACTGGTGGAGAGATGCTGGTGACAGAAATATGTTTTGTGTACACTGGCGCCAAATGACCCGCGCTAAGCTGCATGTTAACAGTTATAAAATTGCCAAAAAATGAAAAGTGGACAGAAATCGCGAATGGGTTAATGGCGAAAATGCGGTAATTTGGCTAATTTGACATTAAATTTGAACAGACAGCAGTGTCGCCCCTACGTCCACAGTGTGCAGGGCACCGAAGGCAGCCACACGAAATTTTCAGAAGTTGTCTTACTTTCCCTGCTCGACAGGTTTGTATCTTTATTGAGTGGCATGACTGCGTGAAAACAACGTGAATCGCGTGGAAACCGAAAGGACAATTCGCCCCGACTCTATTCCCAATGCAATGACGTTTCCATTCAATATTTTCCGGTCACCCGTCGAGGATGGCATTATTTCTGTCTATTTGATGAACTATTCAGCTTTAAATATTCACACATTTATATGAGACAGTAAGTTTTGAGTTAAACTGCTTATTTTAGACCGTCCTGTCTGAAACTGACAACTCGACCGGTGGCGAAAAAGTCGTCATCTGGATAATTTGACATTGAAATTGGACAGATACAATGTCTGATATACGCCAATTATGTCCCGCCCATGCAAGGCAGCAACTTGAATTCTCAGAATGTGGTCTACAGTCCCTGGCCGGCAGGTTAGTATCTCTGTCGAGTGCCGAGACCGCGTGGAAACACCGTGGATCAGGCGGAAACCGAGGGCACGATTCGTCTCTACTTTATTCTCAATTCAACGACTCTTCCATTCATTATTGACCTGTCACCGGCAGAGTTTGGCATTATATCTGTCTATCTGATGAACTTTTCAACCTTAACTATTTGCGGCTTTCTCTTCCACCACCGAACGGCCACTGTGGGGTTACCAATATATTCAGGGACTGGTTTTACGAAAATAACAATTATTCCGACTGTACCCACATGGGAACTCCTAAATCTGCCAAAGGTTAAACTTTCAATATTTACGTATAAAACAGAAGTTGTCATGCGATAAGGGCAGTCTCGAATCTATAAGGGTTAAATTTTTAATAATGACATATAAAACAAAAGTTGTCATACTGTGGCTGCTGCATACAGCCACAGAAAACATTCAGCGCTTAATCAATTAGGAATGGAGTAAATCGTAACTTAAACTTTGAGTGCTGCAAGCAGCCATTAAAAAATATCAGCAGTCAATCGATTAGAAATGGACTAAATTGACACTTAAAATTACCAAATTCTAAAAAATGGGAGTTTTCTTGGACGGTACCTACTTTTAGGTAACCAGAATGGGCATAGGGTTAAACATTACAAACAGACCTACAACAGCAAAATTGGGTGAAGGTTGGAACTTTGAATAAAACATATGCCAGCAAAATTGATTTTGAATGAACGCCCTATCTTCTCATGCATGGGAAATGCTTTGAGAAAATATGTTTGCAGTGTTGAGAAATCGCCGGTGAAAATTGGCGAAAACAAGAATTATTCCGACAGTACCCTTATGGGAACTCTCAACTCTACAAGGGTTAAACTCAGGGTTAAATTCTGTTACAATAAAAATCAGTAAAAGAGGGTTAACCGACTGCGCTCTTTCACACTGGCATGAATGTGGTGTGGTTAACGTCGAAGTCATGGCAGGCAGACAGGCAGGCTGGTGGGTATAAAATCTTTTTTTTTTCGGGAAGGCAGGCAGATATTTTTATCAACTCTTCCAAATGTACTCTCACACAGGCATGACAAGCGAATGGTTAAACTCGAAGTCAGGGCCTGCTTGTTGTCAGGCAGGTAGGTAGGCAGACATACAGACTGATAAACTGCATTTCATATTATTCAAGCCATAATTGCTGAACAGCAATATTGCCTAGGAAATAGTGCGAGCACACATTTATCAATTCTGTTGCAATAAAAATCAGTAAAAGAGGGTTAACCTAATGTTCTCTTTCACACTGGCATGAATGTTGTGTGGTTAATGTCGAAGCCAGGGCAGGCAGGTAGGCTGGCGAGCGGGCGGTTTAGCGGGCTTTTTCGGGCAGGCAGGCAGGCAGACAGGCAGGCATTTCTAACAACTCTTCCGACTGTACTCTTTCAGACAGGCATGACAGGGGAATGGTTAAAATCGAAGTCAGGGCGGGTTTGTTGTCAAGCAGGTAAGTAGGCAGACAGACTGACAGACTGCATTTTTATAATATTCGAGCCATAATTGCTGAAAATCCATATCTACTTCTCTGAAACCACGTGCACAGGGTTAAGTTAGAAATCAACAGCATAGCAATACTGCTTAGGAAATAGTGTCACTACACATCTATCAATCCTGTTGCAATAAAAAATCAGCAAAAGAGGGTTAACGGGCTGTTCTCTTTCACACTGGCATGACTGATTTATGGTTAATGTTGAAGTCAGGGCAGGCGGGCATTTCTGACTACTCTTCCGACTCTACCCTTTCACACAGAAATGACTGGTGAATGGTTAAAATCGAATTTAGGGCGTGCTTGCTGTCAGGCAGATGGGTAGGCATACACACTGACAGACCGTATTTCATATTATTCCAGTCATATTTGCTGGAAATCCATGTCTACAAGCATGCAGGGTTAAGTTAGAAATCAACAGCATAAAAGCAATATTGCTTTCTTGCAATAAAAATCAGAAAAAGAGGGTTAATGAATATTTTGAAAAGTGCGATTTTTCAGGCAGTACTCTCTATCAAAGAGGAAAAAACAGCACCTGGAGAATGCTGGCCAGTTAAAATCATATTACACAAATAAAACGAAACATCTGTTGTGAATTACAGCTTGACACTTAATGATCGGAGGCGTGAGGAATTTTATAATGTATAACAGCCAAGTGAAACACTTTTAAAAAGAATTTGAGGGTACTCCAATTCAAGGCACGAAAACTGGGTGAAGAGTAAAACTTTGAATAAAACATATCACAGCAAAATTGTTCTAGGATGTACGCCCCACCTTCTCATGGAAAAACTTTGAGAATATGTCTCCAGTGTTGAGAAATCGCATGTGAAAGTTGGCGAAAACAGCAATTATTCCGACAGTACCCTCATGGGAGCTCCCAAATCTGCCAAGGGTTAAACTTTTTTTATAATAACATATAGAACAAAAGTTGTCATACATTCACAGCTGCATGCAGCCATAGAAAACATTCAGCGCTCAATCAATAAGATATGGAGTAAATTGACACTTAAACTTACCAAATTCTAAAAAAAATTGGAGTTTTCTTGGACAGTACCTACTTTTAGGCAATCAGAATGGCCATGGAGTTAAACTTTACAACCAAACTTACAACAGCAAATATGCTCGGTAATCAATTGTGAATGCGGACATGCAAATCATCTTTCAATATTCCATTCCAAAGTGGAAGAAAAGTGAACTCGAACTGAGCGAATTTTAGTTACACTTTTAGGGTACTTGATTTTAAGCATAGAAAACTGGGTGAAGATTAAAACTTTGAATAAGAGATATAACAGCAAAATTGTACCTGGATGAATGCCCAACCTTCTCATGTGACATGTTTTGAGAAAAGGTTGTTGCAGTGCTGAGAAATCGTATGTGAATGTTGGCAATTTTCGCCAAAAATGCATTTTCGGGTGACGTTTGTGGCAAAACAGGGTCACCGTGGGTAATACTGCCTATGCAGGCAGATACAGGCGCACATGCTTCAAACACTAGGAACGTTTTAGCCCAAACGCCCAGAGCATTTTTGAGAATTGGGGCAAAACGTGACATTTTGGCTACATTTTGTACGATTTTGGCAGAAAACGAAAAACTTCAGAAATGCCATGACCCAGGTGAGAAACTACGCATGGTGCTCTACAAATGTGCTGAATTTCAGCAAAATCGTAGACCGTTTTCGCGTAATCCGTCAGAAAAGAATCGGTGAAATAAAAAAAAAAGAAAGAAAAATAGCAATAACAATAGATCAACCTATTAGAAATAGGTGAATCTAAAAAATTTAGTTCATTTTTTAGACTATGATGGAATTCTTTCCAATACATAGAGATTGTTACCATTACAGTACGTGGAGAGCGTATTATCACTAAATCACTCGCAGGGTGGAGATTCCACCCAAGCAATAATTGCAAATTGGTTGCAAAGCATAATAAGCACAAGCAAAGTTCCAGCCAATGCACCTCCGGGTTAAACCCGGAGGTCCATTGGCTGAAACATTGCTTGTATTTTTTGTCCATATGTAGAGAATTTGAAAATGATACTTTGGGTGATAACCCCACTCCGCGGGTGATTTAGTTACAATCCACTCTCCACGTACTGTATGTGGATGTACAAAATATGTATCCGAGGCGAGCTCCGGGTTCCACATAATGGTAATAATCATTTTATCTTACAATATATTGGGGATAAGTCAAGAATGTAGACGAATATATAACGAACTATTTATTCGTACAAATGAACAAAAAGAAAAAAAATGGAACTCACGCAAAAGGAACGTGCTTGTATCCGACCCCCTGATATCAACATCTGTATCAGGGGGTCGGATACACGACAGTTGCGGAGCAGACAAAATACATGTTGATTGTAAGATGAGTTAACGAGCTCACTGAGCGTGGCTCCAGTGTTACCCATACTGGTATTGTTTTATTGAAAAAAGATTTTCCATTTTATAAGCAGTTTATAAGCAGTTCTGGCCATTTTGTTAGACAAAGTATTAATGTAATCGGACAATATGCTATGTACTACATACATTCACATTCTAATAGGGCCCTGCGAATCACATATTTTCGATTCGAATCGAGTCTATTATTTGAAATTGAATCGAACCTCAAATCTAAAATTCTGACGTCTGGAAGTTCCGTCTGATAAAATATTCAAACTACATCGCCACGCATGCATGCCTTCGTCAAAATTTAGTTGAAATATTATCCAGTAAGGATTTTTGTTCAAAAACTGAAGAAGGGCTAGCCGCTAGCAACCGCGATCTTTTCGTCGATATTGCTTGGGAACTTTAAATTTGCTTTCAGCAGTGGTAGTGTCCAGTGAAACTGGACTTAGCGTGGATGGTGGCATGAGTACAGATGTTTTTGGGCAGTTTGGGAGTATTGTCAGGTATCGGCGTACGGCATCACATTTTGTCTCGTTTTCCATTGTTACGTCATATAATATTGTGGAAAGTTAGTATCGATAAATAAGATGATTTATTGAACAAAACTGTATCATTGCTCTGGAACAAAATCGATTCGAGTCTCTTATTCGAAATCGGATGGAACCTCAAATCGCATACAGGCTTTTTGAAGACACGACTGATAGAAGATTCCAACCACATCATCAAGGCATGCCTTCTTCGAAGGCATGCCTTGACGATGTTGTTGGAATAATACCCAGTAAGGATTTCTGTTCAAAAACAGAAACGGGTGCAAGAATTCTGTACTGGGCATTGCACGAGGCTAGCAGTTAGCAATCGTGAGCTCATCGTCGATATTGCTTGGGAACTTAAAATTTGCTTTCAGCAGTGGTAGTGACTAATGAAGCTGGAATTAGTGTGGATGGTGGCATGGGCACAGATACGTTTTAGAGCTGTAAGTTAACCGAAACCGAACAGAGGTTTTTAGTTTTTTAAACAAGAGGCCCCACGTGGCCTTAATCGCTCACCTGACAAAGTGACTCTAAGAAGTATTTTAGGTCACCTTCACCATGTCATGCCTCATCAACATTAACTGGTTGAGTGATAGATTTTGTTTGAAGTTCAACATTTGTTACCTAAAATTAGTTTTATTTAAAATCATTGGTGTGTGGCCAATCTCCAATGATTTTTAATAAAGCAAATTTATCTCTGCAGACAAACTGGTTTAGCATGAAGCACAAACAAGGAACGCGAAGAGATAGCCTTGGACATCTCTCCCCAACTGTGGATATCTTCCATGTGCTACATGTATATATTTGCATGCAAGAAAACAAAAATTTTCACAAATTTTCCAAAATATTAGTTTTTTTTTTATCATCATTGGAACAAGCTCAAACAGCTTATTCCAATAGGGGTATGGGAAGATCAGGTATATTTTTGAGACAGAAATGTGAATATATAAATAATGGTGTTTTTTTGTGAATGATGCTGGAGAATTTTGCGTAAAGATATGGTAAATGGTTTGTTCTAGATACAGAATGATGCAAAAGTATTTAAATTTGATTAGGCAAGTTGTTCCTATAATGCATTTAAAAATTGAAGTAACTGTTTTTTTGCTGACGAACTTTTAGATGTGTGTGTCTGTGTTTGTGTGTGTGTGTGGGGGTGGGGGTGGGGTGGGGGGGGGGTAAGAGTGTTCTTGCAAACAAAATTCCTGAATAAATGGAAAATTTTATTTTTTGTGTGAAAGACATAGTGCGTGAATGTTGATTGGAACAAGCTTAGAGAGCTCATTTTAATGTGAAGTCATAAAGCTGTGTTTTACGTACGAAATTCTGGAATAACTAAAAAATTGCTTTTTTGACTCAAAAAGCATGGTGTGTGACCTCTCATTGGAATGAGCTCAAAAAGCTCATTCCAATGAGGTATTTACAAGCGATAAGTACATGTATGTTTAAGAGACAAAAATTAAAATTTGAATAGCGATTTTTGCGAAGAATGCTGACAAGTTTTGGCAGTTATGCTGGTAAAA
Organism: Pictodentalium vernedei; assembly: GCA_031216915.1. Taxonomy (NCBI): domain Eukaryota; kingdom Metazoa; phylum Mollusca; class Scaphopoda; order Dentaliida; family Dentaliidae; genus Pictodentalium; species Pictodentalium vernedei. The sequence continues at coordinate 59,526,656 of CM062294.1, read as the reverse complement.
AGGTAAGATATGCAAAGTGGTTGTTTTTTAGAGGCGACATTTAATTAAGGGGAATTAACCCTTGAGTACTGAGGTAACTTCTAAAAGTACTGAAATTTCATGAAGCAATGTGAATAACAGACAACAGTTGCCTAAAAATTTCATGAATAACTAAAATTTTTATTCTTTTGTCTCGAAAACATGGCATATGACCTTTGTTGGAATGAGCTGAATGCGTGTGTTCCAATGAGGGGTCAAACAATTTGAACGGAGATTTGTGTGAATAATGCATTAGTACTGCTAGATTTGGGTAAACGGTTCACCCTGGATACCACCTCTTCTATAGTAGATCTTTTCTGCAAATTTTGTCTAAGATTCTATCAACTTTACAAATAAATACGTTCATGAATCACAATCAGATCCACCCCATAATGTTGCATACCAAATATCAAAAGATTCTGCCTGCTGGATCTGGAGAAGAAGATTTTTTAAGAAATATGCCTGAAATGCACTAAGTTAAAATTTGGGCTCCTATACGGAGCCCAAATATAAACCCAGGGGGCCGATTTGAACAAACTTGAATCAGATCCACCCCACAATGTTGCTTACCAAATATGAAAAGATTCTGAAGCTGGATCTGGAGAAGAAGATTTTTTAAGAAATTTGCCTGAAATGCACTAAGTTCGAATTCGAGCTTCTATAGTGAGCCCAAATATGAAACTAGGAAGCCGATTTGAACCAGATCCACCCCACAATGTTGCATACCAAATATCAAAAGATTCTGCCTGCTGGATCTGGAGAAGAAGATTTTTTGATAAATTTGCCCGAAATGCACTAAGTGCGAATTCAGGCTTCTATATTAAGCCCAAATATGAATCCAGGGGGCCGATTTGAACAAACTTGAATCAGATCCACCCCGCAATGTTGCATACCAAATATCAAAAGATTCTGCCTGCTGGATCTGGAGAAGAAGATTTTTGAAGAAATTTGCCCGAAATGCACTAAGTTTGAATTCGAGCTTCTATAGTGAGCCCAAATATGAATCCAGGGGGCCGATTTTAACAAACTTGAATCAGATCCACCCCGCAATGTTGCATACCAAATATCAAAAGATTCTGCAGGCTGGATCTGGAAAGATGATTTTTTAAGAAATTTGCCTGAAATGCACTAAGTTCGAATTCGAGATTCTATAGTAAGCCCAAATATGAATCTAGGGAGCCGATTTGAACAAATTTGCATCAGATCCATCCCACAATGTTGCATACCAAATATCAAAAGATTCTGCCTGCTGGATCTGGAGAAGAAAATTTAAGAAATTTGCCTGAAATGCACTAAGTTCGAATTCGAGCTTCTATAGTGAGCCCAAATATGAATCTAGGAAGCCGATTTGAACAAACTTGAATCAGATCCACCCCGCAATGTTGCATACCAAATATAAAAAGATTCTGCCTGCTGGATCTGGAGAAGAAGATTTTTGAAGAAATTTGCCCGAAATGCACTAAGTTTGAATTCGAGCTTCTATAGTGAGCCCAAATATGAATCCAGGGGGCCGATTTGAACAAACTTGAATCAGATCCACCCCGCAATGTTGCATACCAAATATCAAAAGATTCTGCAGGCTGGATCTGGAAAGATGATTTTTTAAGAAATTTGCCTGAAATGCACTAAGTTCGAATTCGAGATTCTATAGTAAGCCCAAATATGAATCTAGGGAGCCGATTTGAACAAATTTGCATCAGATCCATCCCACAATGTTGCATACCAAATATCAAAAGATTCTGCCTGCTGGATCTGGAGAAGAAAATTTTTTAAGAAATTTGCCTGAAATGCACTAAGTTCGAATTCGAGCTTCTATAGTGAGCCCAAATATGAATCTAGGAAGCCGATTTGAACAAACTTGAATCAGATCCATCCCACAATGTTGCATACCAAATATCAAAAGATTCTGCCTGCTGGATCTGGAGAAGAAGATTTTTTAATAAATTTGCCTGAAATGCACTAAGTTCGAATTTGAGCTTCTATAGTGAGCCCAAATATAAACCCAGGGGGCCGATTTGAACAAACTTGAATCAGATCCACTCCACAATGTTGCTTACCAAATATGAAAAGATTCTGCCTGCTGGATCTGGAGAAGAAGATTTTTTAAGAAATTTGCATGAAATGCACTAAGTTCAAATTCGAGCTTCTACAGTGAGCCCAAATATGAATCTAGGAAGCCGATTTGAACAAACTTGAATCAGATCCACCCCACAATGTTGCATACCAAATATCAAAAGATTCTGCCTGCTGGATCTGGAGAAGAAGATTTTTTAAGAAATTTGCCTAAATGCACTAAGTTCGAAATCGGGCTCCTATACTGAGCCCAAATATGAACCCAGGGGGCCGATTTGAACAAACTTGAATCAGATCCACCCTACAATGTTGCATACCAAATATCAAAAGATTCTGCCTGCTGGATCTGGAGAAGAAGATTTTTTAAGAAATTTGCCTGAAATGCACTAAGTTCGAAATCGGGCTCCTATACTGAGCCCAAATATTAACCCAGGGGTCCGATTTGAACAAACTTGAATCAGATCCACCCCACAATGTTGCATACCAAATATCAAAAGATTCTGCCTGCTGGATCTGGAGAAGAAGATTTTTTAAGAAATTTGCCTGAAATGCACTAAGTTCGAATTCGGGCTTCTATAGTAAGCCCAAATATGAATCCAGGGGGCCGATTTGAACAAACTTGAATCAGATCTACCCCGCAACGTTGCATACCAAATATCAAAAGATTCTGCCTGCTGGATCTGGAGAAGAAGATTTTTGAAGAAATTTGCCTGAAATGCACTAAGTTCGAATTCGAGCTCCTATAGTGAGCCCAAATATGAATCTAGGGAGCCGATTTGAACAAACTTGAATCAGATCCACCCTACAATGTTGCATGCCAAATATCAAAAGATTCTGCCTGCTGGATCTGGAGAAGAAGATTTTCAAAGAAATTTGCCTGAAATGCAGTAAGTTCAAATTTGGGCTCCTATACTGAGCCCAAATATAAACCCAGGGGGCCGATTTGAACAAACTTGAATCAGATCCACCCCACAATGTTGTATACCAAATATCAAAAGATTCTGCAGGCTGGATCTGGAGAAGAAGATTTTTGAAGAAATTTGCCTGAAATGCACTAAGTTCGAAATCGGGCTCCTATACTGAGCCCAAATATGAACCCAGGGGGCCGATTTGAACAAACTTGAATTAGATCCACCCAACAATGTGCATACCAAATATCAAAAGATTCTGCCTGCTGGATCTGGAGAAGAAGATATTTGAAGAAATTTGCCTGAAATGCACTAAGTTCGAATTCGGGCTTCTATAGTAAGCCCAAATATGAATCCAGGGGGCCGATTTGAACAAACTTGAATCATATCTACCCCGCAACGTTGCATACCAAATATCAAAAGATTCTGCCTGCTGGATCTGGAGAAGAAGATTTTTGATGAAATTTGTCTGAAATGCACTAAGTTCGAATTCGAGCTCCTATAGTGAGCCCAAATATGAATCTTGGGAGCCGATTTGAACAAACTTGAATCAAATTCACCCTACAATGTTTCATGCCAAATATCAAAAGATTCTGCCTGCTGGATCTGGAGAAGAAGATTTTCAAAGAAATTTACCTGAAATGCAGTAAGTTCAAATTTGGGCTCCTATACTGAGCCCAAATATAAACCCAGGGGGCCGATTTGAACAAACTTGAATCAGATCCACCCCACAATGTTGCATACCAAATATCAAAAGATTCTGCCTGCTGGATCTGGAGAAGAAGATTTTTTAAGAAATTTGTCAGAAATGCACTAAGTTCGAAATCGGGCTCCTATACTGAGCCCAAATATGAACCCAGGGGGCCGATTTGAACAAACTTGAATCAGATCCACCCTACAATGTTGCATACCAAATATCAAAAGATTCTGCCTGCTGGATCTGGAGAAGAAGATTTTTTAATGTTTTTCCCATTGCCTACAGTGTTAAAAAGTGCTGACTCAGCACTTTTTCAAAGTCCCGAAACTGTACCCTATGATAAAACCGATGGCAATTTTTTTTTACCAATCCTTTCTGTTGGTCCTAAGGAAGCTGCACACCAAATAAAAATTCTCAATGCCGTGCAGTTTTGGAGATATGAGCGTTTTAAATTTTTTCTATTTTTAGTTCCTGCGGTTCCCACGGGGCTGCGGGAAATTTTTTTTTGCATAAATCAAGTACTCATGACCCAATAAGCCCTCACATAAAATTTGGTTCAAATCAGCCTCTCGGTTTGGAAAATAGAAATTTTGGGCGGGGCAAAAAATTTTGCCCCTCCCATAACGACGCCAAGTATAGCCTCACAAACTTCTCTTGAACAAATCTGAGTCTACACCTCAAAAGGAAGCTGCACACCATATATCAAGTCTCTGCTACTGCTGGTTCATGAGAAGAAGATTTACAAAGATTTTGGTGCCCCTTGGGGGTGTGGGACCACCCAGGAGGAGGGGCAACTTCATTTGAACAAATCTGAATTGGCATTAGGTAATAAACATTTAGCCAACATTTGAATAAAATTGGGCTAGTGGTTTAGGAGGAGAAGTCGATAATGTAAAGTTAACGCCGGACGGACGACGACGGACAGAAAGTGATTAGTAAAGCTCCCCTTGAGCTTCGCTCAGGTGAGCTAAAAACCGAAACCGAAACCGTCGACATCCCGTAATCTAAGGTTTTTCGTTTTTTATTAAATACTCTCTTGCCAGCTCTTGCTGCAGAAATTCACAGAATGTAGCCATCCCAGAGTAGCGAGAGTACCCAGACACTGCCAATGGCAGTGTCTGGGTACTCTCACTACTCTGGGAAGGCTACATTCTGTGAATTTCCGACATTTCAGTTTAGTTGTGTTTGCAGCTTTCCTCAAATTGCGTGTAGGTGTCAGACCTCGAAAAATGGCCAAGCACAATAAAAGTTCTGTATATTTAGGTAATTATTATATTGGCCTTCCTGATTCTTCATGTATTGTGAACATGGGCACATCGGGGATAAGGAGGAGGGCATACAGGGAGGTGATAGGAAAATTAACACGAATGGGAGGAAGATGTTGGACCTATCAAAAGAGCTTGGTTTAAAGATCCTGAACAGGGATGCGAAATGTAAGGGTAAATGGACCTGGGAGAGGAACGATAAGAAAACAATAATTGATTATATACTCACTGACATTAGCGTATGGAGGGAGGTTATAGATGTAGAAATAGATGACGAGGGAAAAAATGACTTGGGTAGTGATCACAACCTGATAACAGTTAAGATTATGGGCAAAAAGACAAATAGAGACAGAAATACCTTCAAGGAAGTTTGGGGACTAAAACAAGGAGCCGACTGGAAGCAGTTTCGGGAAAAACTAAAACCAAATGTTGAATGTATACCTAGGGATGCAAATGTCCAGAGTATTTCAGATGGCATAGTAAATAGCCTAACAGAGGCAGGGAAGGAGTGTATAGGAAGGGTGAGGGTCCCAACGAGAGAGCTTGGATACAGGGTTAACGAGGGACTGAAAAAGGCTATAAAAGAAAGGAAGGTAAAATGCGCTGCTTACAGAAGAAGTAGGAAGCTTAAAGGGGTGGATAACAATGACACGAGACTAATGAAAGGAGAATATGAACTGGCACGGAAAAAGGTGAATGAGATAACGAATAATAATAGGAAGGAGCGCAATTGCAGTCTTGCCAGAACAATAAAGAAAACGGGGGGTTCGAGCTCAAACGTATTTTGGAACTGGGTAAATAAACGGGGGAAAAGTAGTGTGCAGAGTATCAAAGTGAATGGGGAAAGTACAGAAGATAAAGGCCGTATCGCTTCAGAGTTAGTCAAGCACTGGGAAAAGATAAACGATAGGCGATGGGGCAGTGGGTCCCCACCAAAAAGAAATACACTGGTGGAGGAGAACCTATCCAATCGTGTATGTAGCGAAATAACGGCAGAAGAAGTGCGGAACGTGGTCTCGAAATTAAAAAATGGTAAAGCGGGAGGGACTGATGAAATTCCGAACGAATTCCTCAAAAATGGAGGGGAGGCACTTATTGAAGTCCGGACAAACCTTTTCAACCTGGCTCTGCGAAAGCAAGAGGTCCCCAGAGAGTGGAGGGAAAGTAAGGTGTCGTTCATACACAAAAAGGGGGATAAGGAAGTTCTAGATAACTATAGGGGGATATCAGTTAGTAGTGACATCGGAAAAGTATTCTGTAAGGTCATATACGGTAGACTAGAGGAAGTTATTGAAGAGAAAGTTTTTTTAGGAGAAATTCAAAATGGTTTCAGGAAAGGACGAAGAGTCATTGATCACCTATTTACACTCACCCAACTGATAGAATCAACAAAGGCTGAAAAGAAAAAGATGTTTCTGGCATTTCTAGATGTGAAAAAAGCGTACGACCGAGTGTGGAGGGAAGGTATGTGGCGAAAGCTCGAGGGCATCGGACTGGGGGGTGACTTTGTGGGAATCATGAAAGCACTGTATACAGATGTGCAAAGCCAACTCAGTCTAGGGAGTATCACTACAAAACGAGTCCCTATGGATATAGGCCTCAAGCAGGGGTGTATCTTTTCACCGATTTTGTTTGCATTGTATGTTAAAGATTTAGGGGACGAACTAATTCAGAGTGCGGAGGGGGTAATTGTTGGAGACATAAAAATACCAGGCTTATTCTTTGCGGACGACATGGTGTTAATGTCTAGAACTGAACAGGGGCTAGAGAAACTGCTGGAAATTGTTGGTAGATATGGGAACACTTGGCGGCTCGAACTAAATGAAAATAAAAGCAAGGTAATACCCGTTGGACGCAAGGTAGATATAACGAAGAGATGGAGAGTGGGGGAGTTCTCAATCCCCGAAGGGGAAAGCAAACAAATCACTGTAGGAGAAACGGGAGAGTATGAGTATCTATGGGGTAAGCATAAATATAACGGGAAGAGGGGTGTACAGAAATTACTCAGCCAAACTGATTCTGAAGGGGAAAAGAATTCTGAACCAACTAAAACTTTTAGGGAAAAATAGTTTCAACAAGGTCTTTGTGGGGAAAACACTGTGGGAGAGGGTGGGTTTACCAAGTATAACGTATGGCACGGACGTGATTCCATTAAACCAAACCGTTATTAAGAAGTTGGAAAATACTCAAAATGATGCCGGCAGATGGATAACAGGGTCGAGTAATGCTGCAGCTTTGGAAGCAGTAAGGGGGGAGCTTGGGTGGATGAAAATCAAGGACAGGGTAGATTTGGGAAAACTGTGTTACTTTAACTACTTGAGAAACCTGCCTGACAACCGGTGGTGCAAATTGATGCTCGATACCATTTGGAATTCTAATATAGAAACGGGGTGGTCAAAACATGTGAGGGAACTAATGGACAATTACTCTATAGAGGTCACAAACATAGAAGTAGGAATGAAAGAAGGCAAAAGGTTTGTCAAAGAGAGAGTCATGGAAGATTGCAATCGAAACTGGCGAGCAGGGGTTAGCGTGAAAAGATCACTGCAGGGGTTACAATATAAAGAAAAGCCAGCTTTTGAGAAGTACCTAGATGGCACCTTTGGAGGGTCACTGCTGTTCAAACTGAGATCAAGATAACTGGAGCTTCGGGGAAAAATTGGGAGAGATGGGGAAAAGGGATGCCAAATGTGCCACTCTGGAGTAGTGGAGACCCTGGAACATTTTCTCTTGGAATGCCCACAGTATATACCTCATAGAATAAAATTTACTGGAAGAATAATGCAGAAGTGGGGTGAAGAAACAAAGGAGAGATTGCTGAAGGGGGACACGAGGGAGAGGGTAGGAATGCTTATTGAAGAAATTGAAAAAGAGGAAGTGAGGGACACTATTAAGCAGTTTATATCTGAATGCTGGGAGGAGAGGAGGGGAAGAGGGGGTGGGGTGCAGGGGGAATGATGGCCTTCTCTTATGAGGACCGCGACAAATCAGCGGCTGGCCAAAGAGTTATCATTATTATGTAGCTTATTTCGGGCATTCATTGAGTTTCACTCAATTTCACTACCATTCAGTTAGGACTCTGCAGGGCTTGATTTAATCTGAAAATTTTGAATAGCAATTTACTATTCACCCTGGAAAATTGATTAGCAGTTGATCCAAAAGCACTTGAAACTAATAAATCTTGAATAGCAAAATTCAGAAATTGGAGAGCAAAGTGCTATGCTAATCCAGTTAAATCGAGCCCTGCTCTGGACATAAGAATGAGTTTTACTGAATTTTACTTGGCCTCATGAACAAACCGAAAACCGAACCGAACCGAGGTTTTTCTCTACCTGAAAAACCAAAACCGAAACCGAACAAGAAATTTAAAAACCTACAGCTCTAATACTTTTCTATGTTAATATATCGAAAATTACACTCAATCTTTATTTTCCACATTATTTATGTACAATTTCTATCTCAGCGATACGTTTTGTGAGATGACTGAGATGACTGAGACCAAGCGAAATTCCAGTGAAAAGATTTGAAGGAAAACGAATCCGGCAGCCGATTTCGAATCGAACTGAATGTCAAATTAAGATTCGAAATTGTGTTGAATTTCGAAGTTTCGCGGGGCCCTTACATTCTCAAACTCAATTCCGCAATCTGTGATGCAGCTACAGTACAGTACGTGGAGAGTGTATTATCACTAAATCATTCGCAGAGTGGAGATTCCACCCGAGGAATAATTGCAAATTTGTTGCAAAGCATAACCAGCACCAGCAAAGTTTCAGCCAATTTTCCTCCGAGTTAAACCCGGAGGTCCATTGGCTGAAACATTGTGTTGTTTGTCGATATGTACAAAATTTGCAGGTTATAGCCTGTGTGATAACTCCACTCCACGGGTGATTTAGTTACAATCCACTTTCCACGTACAGTACATAGGTTGAGCGATTATCACAATCTCACTTCCAGATTGGAAACTCCAATGAGACAAAATCGACAAAAGTTTGCCAATAGACCTCTGGATTCCACAAGGAGTCCAATCACTTAAACTTTGTTCATCACTCTTGTATCGTCACAGGAATCGGCAGTTATTGTCTGGGTGGAAACTCCAGTCCATTGGCTCTTTAGTGAGAATCGATTAACCATGTACACGTGGTGGTCGTCGTTTTAACACTATCTAATATGGGTAAGATGAAACATTCGTCCATCTACTTCACAGCATTTCTCGACGCTTAACAGACGATAGAATATGCATATTAACCCCTTAAACCCTAATGGTATCTTCCAAGTCAGTTCAATAACAGCAACTATTTATTTATTTATTTATTTATTTATTGGTGTTTAAGGTCACATACTTCTGCACAATGGCTGATCATAACCATGGCAGTTTTACGGGTGGTGGAAGCCGGAGTACCCGGAGAGAACCACCGAGCAACGGCGAGCAACTGTCAGCTCCCCAACATTCTAACTCCACACAAGCAGGGTTAGCATTGGTTGAAGACAAGTGCACCATCGACGTGCAGTACGCCTTAGTACACAGCGTCACCGTGCCCAAGGACACAACGCGGTTGCCGCAGGTGGGATTCGAACCGAGGACCTCTCGGCTTGCAGCCTGCACCTCTACCTACTGAGCCACAATAACAGCAACTGGAACAGTTCATATTCATTATCGGGTTGGCTGTGGTCGATACGTAAAATATTAACCCTTTATCCAACGTAACAGCCAAAACCGTCCAGTGTGATTCTCAAAAATCGCCAATTAATTTTCATTATTTTTTAAATTTTTTTCTCTAAAACATAGGTTATGACTCCTCATTGGAACGAGATCGTCGAGCTCGTTCCAATGGGGTGTCATAACCTATGTTTTTTAGACAACAAATGAAAACTAGAGGCTCCACAGAGCCTTAATCGCTCACTTGGAAATACATATAAAAATGTTATTTCCTATAGGCTTTCCAAGGTAACTATGAGCTGCAATTGTGGCCATGTTTGAAAGATTACATCAATTTTACATGAGGATCATTGGTAGAAGGTGTCCCAGTCTTCAATCACGTGAAGTTCCAAAACATTTGAATCCATCAAACAGAATCATAGAATGTCTCTGGTGGCCATATTTTCCAGCCAATGGGAACAAAAAGAGGATCGTTTGTAGAGGGCCTCCAATAGACCATTCTTGCCAAGTTTTGGTTCATGTCAGCTCAATAGTTCCAGAGAGAAGCTGAAAATGTGATTTCCTATAGGTTTTTCTATAGTAAATATAAACCGCAATTGTGGCCATGTTTGCAAAACGATCAACATTAAAATAAGGAAGGTTGGTGGAGGGTGTCTCAGTTATCAACCATGCAAAGTTTCAAAACATTTGGCCCTGTGGTTTCAGAGGAGAAGAGTTTTCAAAATTGACCAATCAGAATCAAAGAATGCTTCTGGTGGCCACGATTTTTCACCCAACAGGAATAAAATGAGTAACAGTTGTAGAGAACCTCTCATAGACAATGCCTGCCAAGTCTGGTTCACATTGGCTCAGTACTTTCAGTGAAGATGATGAAAATGTGATTTCCTATAGGGTTTCTATAGTAACTATAAGCAGCCATAATTGCAACCCGATGAAGATTAAAATAAGGATCATTGGTAGAGGGGGTTACAGTCATCAGTCACATTAATTTTTTTTCAAACCATTTGGTCTTGTAGTTTCAAAGAAGATTTTCTTGAAAATGCACGCATTTATGAATTCTGTTTCAACAAAAAAAAAATCAGTAAAAAAGGGTTAAAATATTTTGAAAATTACAATTTTTTCAGACAGTATTCTCTTTCAAAATAGCTTTTGGATAGGAAATGGGTTACAGAAATCTTAAATGATATACAATAATTACTGTCATTTGAGCTGACATGATTGCAAGATAATAGACAAACTTCCCCAGATTTTCTAAATCTGTCAACATTTATCAAACATAATTAGATTACAGCTGAAGATATCAACCTACAGTTGCACTTGTTTTACAGTACAAGTCAAAATAAGTTGTGTAGGATAATCCTATAAACCATGAATCTGTTCTCTTCCTACACTGATAAGACCAGAAGCGGACATCATTTTCTGGAAAGCTCTCACTGATAGCTTTTCCAGAAAATGTCAGATTCTGATCTTGTCAGAGCAGAAGCTGCGGTCTTCTTAGTTTATTGCAGTTATGCTACAGCTTATTTTGACCTGTACTGTATACACAATATTTTGGTTTTTTCCCCCAGTTCTCAGTAGAAAAAAAACTGGAACCAACCCTTACCAGATTCTCAAAAAACAAGTATTTTGCTGGCAGTACTGATCTTCGTGCAGACAGGAGAGTCATTGGGTTAAACATTAGAATATAGCCTCTGGTGGCCACATATTTTCATCCTCTCATAAACCATTCCTACAAAATTTGGTTCACGTCGGCTCAGTAGTTCCAGAAAAGAAGATGAAAATGTGATTTCCCATAGGGTTTCTATAGTAACTATAAGTCGCAATTGTGGCCATGTTTACAACCCGATCAACATTAAATGAGGGTCGTTGGTAGAAAGGGTCCCAGTCATCACTTATGTGAAGTATCAAAACATTTGGCCTGGCAGTTTCAGAGGAGAATATTTGTGAAAATCCACCTATCAGAATCAAAGAATGCCTCTGGCGGCCATGTTGATCAACCCACGGGAACAAAATGAGGATTGTTTGTGGAGGACCTCCCAAAGACCATCCCTGGCCCTGCCAGGTTTGGTTCATGTCTGCTCAGTAGTTCAGGAGAAGAAGATGAAAATGTGATTTCCCATAGGGTTTCTATAGTAACTATAAGCCGCAATTGTGGCCATATTTGCAACCCGATCAACATTAAATGAGGATCGTTGGTAGAGGGGGTCCCAGTCATCATTTATGTGAAGTATTAAAGCATTTGGCCTGGCAGTTTCAGAGACGATTTTTGAAAATCCACCAATCAGAATCAAAGAATGCCTCTGGCGGCCATGTTTTTCAACCCACAGGAACAACATGAGCATCATTTGTAGAGGACCTCCCATAGACTATCTCTGTCAGGTTTGTTTTCACATCGCCTCGGTTTTTCCAGAGAAGAAGAGGAAAATGTGATTTCCCATAGGGTTTCTATAGTAATTATAAGCTGCAATTGTGGCCATGTTTACAACCCGATGAACATTAAATGAGGATCGTTGGTGGAGGGGGTCCTAGTCACCATTTATATGAAGTGTCAAAACATTTGACCTGGCAGTTTCAGAGAAGAAGATTTTTGAAAATCCACCAACCAGAATCAAAGAATGCCTCTGAAAGCCGTGTTTTTTATCCGACGGGAACAAAATGAGAAGCGTTTGTAGAGGACCTCCCATAGACCATTCCTGCCAGGTTTGGTTCACACCGGTTCAGCGGTTACAGAGAAGAAGATGAAAATGTGAAAAGTTTACGGACGCCAGACGACGGACGACGACGGACACCAAGTGATGAGAAAAGCTCACATGACCTTTTAGGCCAGGTGAGCTAAAAATTAGTTATTCAAGAATTTTTTTTGCAAGTGTCGTCTGCTTTTCATTTTAGGTAAAGGGTTAAACTGGATAAATAGGTTTCAAAACAAAAATATATCTACACAAACATTAACCCTTTACCCAACGTAACGGCCAAAACCGGCCAGCGCTATTCACAAAAATCGCCAATTAATTTTCATTATTTTTTCATTTTTTGTCTCAAAAACATAGGTTATGACCCCTCATTGGAACGAGCTCGTCGAGCTCGTTCCAATGAGGGGTCATAACCTACGTTTTTGAGACAAAAAATGAAAAAAATTTGTCACATAGTTATGACGTCACGCCTTTGTTAAAAGTGTGTGATATATTTCGAAGAGTTGGTTTGAGCATGTGTGATATTCAACATATATCGTCACACTTTTACCAATCAAGGAACAATAGACAGTGATTGTGTAACCTGTCAGTTCTAATACAAACACAGCCGAGCGGAAAGATTAAGGGCACCTGTGCTAAAATGTTTTGAACAGAGAAACGAGAATTTACCTGACTTTTGATTTTATTGAAAGAGTTAAAGAAAGAAATCCACACCCGGGTGTAAATGATAAATGGAACGTTTAATTTCTCGCTCAACCTTTTGAGCGCAATGACGAAACGGAAAAAATGAAGTAATATCACTTGCTTTCCATCAATCTTCATGTGTCTTGCAAGTTTGGCTTAAGAAATAAACTAATTAAACGGGAATGGACACGTGTCAGACAAGCGTTCAGTGGAGTGTTTGATTGTTCGTGTTTTGATTGTTTGTGCAAACATCAATGTGACAAGTCGGTTACAGCACAAAAACTCGTGATATTGAACATACAATCGCTCGAGCTAGTTACTCGGACAAGTCCTCGTTAACTAACTCTCGCGATTGTATATTCAATATCACTCGTTTTCTATGCTGTAACCTATACTAGTTATTCAAGAATTTTTTTTAAAGTGTTGTCTGCCTTTTTCAGGTTTGGTAAAGGGTTAATGGTAATCGTCACACTGTACGATAATATCATTTGACTGAGGTTCCGCTCCACAGTACTCCAGGTGTGTCCAAAAATGACATGCGATACACTCTCTTCAAATGCGAACATTCTTTAACTTAGTTATCAAACCCACAACATTTATTACTACATTTCCCATATCCACTAAAATCATATAACACTATCAGAGTTCAGGCATGTCAACCGGTAGCGGGACAAAATTATTTTATGCGAAAATTCCAAACTGAACGAGGGTGAACAGACTGATAATCGTGTATGGCACACTTGCACGACAAACTTTCAACTTATTTGTGAATAAACATATCCAAACACTCTAAAGGTGCATGTTCTGTCTGCACGGCGACCTCGATAAGGTCGACCATTTTGACTTTTCAAACATGGCACTGAAGACAATTTCAAAGAAATTATTCTGTGGTGACATTAAAATAATCATAAAGCATGATTTTCGCGCTTTATGATTACTTTGATGTCGCCGCAGAATAATTGTAAGATGCCATGTTTGTCTGCGATCTTGGGGATTGGGTCGGTTTAAATGCGAATTTCTCCCATCTAATTGTAAGAAGCCATGTTTGTCTGCGATCTTGGGGATTGGGTCGGTTTAAATTCGAATTTCTCCCATCTGATTGTGATATGTCACCCAATTGTTGATTTGTCCCGGTACCGGTTTCGGTGGAACAGGCTGGCTCTGTCCCGTCCCGATTATGTTGGTGCCGGCGGTACTTTAACTTGCCTGTATCTGACTGGGGAGAAATAAATCATCTGAATGTGGGTGAAATAATTTATTGCCAAATGCAATACTTCAACGTGCAAAATTGCATGAAAAATGCCGATACCCGTTATTATCAGCCACCCAACAGCTTCAAAAGCAGAATCATCCCACTACCCTTACATACCTAACCCTGGGGCATATAATCCCGTTTCTAAAATGTGAAAAAAATTGTACGTTTCCATTTCGTTTTTTAGTTACATCTCTGGTAACAACTCCTTGTAAAAATGACATTTAAAAACAGTCAATTTTTCGAAGCCACTGTTTCCCATAACTTCTCTGGTAATTTACCCCAATGCATCAGACTCCAACTCTATAACCAAAACTTCAAATTATTTTGTTCGGTAAACAGCCTAGTGTAATCATATATCTGCTACACGAAATGTATCTCCAATTTAAATGGCATTACGTTCAACATACGCCCTATGTTTAGAATTTCATCCCCTGTGCAAGAGTGCGAAACTAAAGACCGGAACCTGAAGGCCGAATTATATTTGTCACAACTTCCTGTTTCCATTTCCATGCTTGTCTGTTACCCAAATGACTTCACAATAAGACAGCAACAACCCTTTTAGCTGACCATCTTCAGTGAAATGTAGGAACTTCGTAACCTCACCCTTATTTGCCATGCAATTATACTGAGTGTAAGATCGGTCTTCGCCGATCTTATTCCTCAAGCCTTGTCATATGAAATCGGCGCCACCGAAATCGCAGATCAACATTGAATCCACAAACAAAAACATTCCCCTCGTGGTTACAACCGTTAGATTACCGAAATGAGGCAGGAACACTTATGGAATTTCAGATAAATGAAATCATTAACCCTTTAACCAACGTAACGGTCAAAACTGACCAGCGCTATTCACAAAAATCGCCAATTAATTTTCATTATTTTTTTCATTTTTTGTCTCAAAGACATAGGTTATGACCCCTCTTTGGAACGAGCTCGTCGAGCTCGTTCCAAAGTTGGGTCATACCTATTTTTTGAGACAAACTGACATAAAATTAAAAATAATAGTTATTCAAGAATTTTGTTTGCAAGTGTCGTCTGCTTTTCATGTTAGGTAAAACTGAAGGTTAACCGAAATAATCGTGGTTTTGCTTACGCCTGCAATTGGATTTAGCCAACAAATAAACTATTATTGTTGTAAAATCAGCCGGTTCTAATAACACTCCACCTTTCCAGAAATACACTACAGAAGGGCGATAGTTTCAAAACAAATTATGTCAAGTAAGCATCGAATGAACAATCACACACTCTAAACCAAATCAGCTGACGATACAATTTATTTTTTTTTCAGTCTGGGACTGTTAATATTGATGGTTGTTCCAATCTTTGTTGCCGTAGTTCACTTTTTATTTGTGCATTTAAATGGCAGTTATCATAACTAAACATCAAAACATTAGAGATGACGCACACGATACCAAATAAACAAACTAGGGTAGGTTTTTCCCTAGTTTATCAATGAAATAATTTCTGTGAATTTTCCAAGAATATAAAACAATCTGCAACAGAATAAGAGGTGTTAATTGCTGCAAAATGTTCACATTTCGCAGTTTTCATTCATGAATCTCTTGTGCCTCCATTGCTCTGAACTGTATGGAGTTGACCCCTGCTGAACTTTCTTCATGAAAACACCAAGAAAACAAAATGGCAGCATTTGGGAGTTGTGGATACCATGGATTGGATTTAGTGTTACTGCTCATTCTTCTCATGAATGACAAACAGATTTCTGCGAGTCTGTACTAGGAATACAAAATACAAACATTCAATTATTTTAGGGTTGTTTGTCAAAATTTTGGTCGCTTACTTATGCCATAGCAGACTTTCAGGCAGTGCTCTCAGCCACATAACAACAGTTCCATAGCAAATTTCAGTTTCCACATGTTCTATGTTTCTTTCCATGCATTTTTGTATATAATTTACAGGGGCTATTTCTTTCTAGCAATTTTTGGACTTTGCAAAACATTTCCTGAAATTTGACCAAAGTTAGGTGGGACGTCCCCTTGAAAAAAGACACTTGCAAATCACGATTTTTCGTTTGCATCGAATCTCGAAGCGAATCAGGCAAAAGGTTCGAAAACCGAATCGAATCTGATATCTAGTCCAGTTCCCATTTGTTACGATAGAACGGAGGTTCGTATTCACTCAACCCATTTGATTTGGGTTGATTTTTAACCCAACTGATTTTAGAGTGTAGTGTTGCCATGTAACCCCAACATCAACATACGTACTACAATATTCCGTGCCAACAAACCGCGGGCATAAGACGTACCTGGCTCGAGTTTCTGGAAGATTTAGCAGTTTATTCAAATGACAACCAATAGTATTCCGTGTAGAAATTCCAGCGTGGCCCAGTGCCTGGACCCATTTCCGATGAATTATCAGAAGCTAGTAGGACAGGATTCTACTACATTAGAACTCAAACTACTCGAAGCGTCGCCTACCATCATAGCATGCTATCACTTTCTACGGATCACTACCACAATAAAATCTGACGTTTTTAGACCTAAATCTTCTAGTGGTGGCAATCCATCCTGTAGTTGTCTAAGCAACGAGACTATATTTAAACGACGGTTGGTTGGTGGTGGTTAACGTCACATATTTATGCACCATGGCTAATCGTGACACAACATGGAGATGAAGTCAAGTTTAGTCAATCGTTGATCTACATGTTGCCCATTTTAGAGGACTTTCACCCCAAGCATTGGTGACTGGGTCCTATTTTACTAGTAAAGCAGAACTGGTTTACCACAGTAAACAAGTGCTGCTTACTTCCCGGGGTTCCCACGGGGAATTTAAACGACAATTGATCCATTATCACTAAGATGGTCGCAGAAGAAGCCATATACACATGTCTTGCTCAAACTGGACGTAACGAAACCTCCACAATCGCTTCAAAAATAATTTTTAGGAATTTTCCGACTAAAGTTGTATTATCTAGTTTGACTGGATAGCCTACGATCATTCTCGTTTTACAGAAGATGTCGGGGTAGGGTCCTGCAAATATTCGAGATTTGCTTCGATATCGATACCATACGTCTGCTTCGAGATCAATCCCGAATCAGTCTCAAGATTCGATTTTTTCGAATCTCTCGTAAGATCTTCAATTTCTTGCATTTCCAACACAAATTGGATAAAATTGTCATTAGACAATTCATTCATGTAGGCTCAATTCACATTTAATTGAGTAATTGAAAATGGTTAATTGTTAGGAAAGTAGTGAATTTTGCCCAGAACATTATCCATAGTTTTAGTGTTTGAAGGCTTAACTTGTTACTATTCACGTTTTTAAGAACGTGAATATTAACAACTTAAGCCTTCAAACACTAAAACTATGGATAATAAGCCTAGCTGTTTCAGCAACGGTGCTACAGAGAATATTTATTTATTGGTGTCAGTCAGTCTTGTAAGGGTTATCACAGTGTACCGTAACTTCCGTTTGGTTGGTGCAATATGAAATAACTTGTCTGTTAAGATTCGATTCGAGATTCGATTCGATATCGATATCAGAGACACGATTCGATTCGAAAAAAAGTGTGATTCGGAGATCCCTATGTCGGGATGAATTATCAACTTCAGGATATCGACAGTAAAGGAATGTAGAAAATCCAAAACTCTCTAGAATTCGATTTTTTTAAATGATGGTGGTTTCGAATCGAATCGGTAAAAAGATTTATTTGTATTTAAGGTCAGTCAATCGTTTATACCACGCATTACCTATTTTAGAGGATTCGCACCCCAAGCATTAGTGACTGGGTCCTATTTTACCAACGAAACAGAGCTTGTTTACCACAGTAAACAAGCACTGCTTCACTTTCCGGGGTTCCCGCGGGGGGGGGGGGGTGAAAAGATTTGATACCAGGCCTGTTTAAGAGTACTGAATAGTACAGTCGACACATTGTATATTAATCAGTCATCCAACTTGCTATACTCTCCGAGAGGATAGTACTTATGACCCAGTGGCACACGATACAAAATTTGGTTCAAATCAGACCAGTAGTTTTGAAAATAGAAATTTGGGGCTCACCAAAAAGTCTTGCCCCTACAGAACTTTAAATATCGTCCCTCAAACTATTCTTTAGCAAAATGTAGCGTACATCCCAAAAGGTTGTCGAAGAGCAAATATCAACTTATTCTATCCATCGGATCACAAGATTTTTTTTTTAAATTTAGGCAATTTTTCCCCAGACTCACCCACCTCCCTATGGGGCAGGGTGACTCGATTTGAATAAAATCAAATTACAACCCCATCACAAACACTTCCCAAAAATGTCTCTTAATTTGGTTCAATGGTTTTTAAATAAAGGGCACAAACACCACCTCCCCGTGGGATGACAGAAAACGGATGACAGACAGGGAGCAATCACCATAGCACATCCTGACTGAAAGGCAGGCGAGATGAAAAAAATAAATTGTTAGAGTTTAACTCTTAACCCTTGGAGCCCGGCGGGCCCTTTTTCCGGCCGGAAACATGATACGAAATAACGTCATTAAACGGGATGGCTGTTCAGTAAATGTGTGGGGTAGACCAATCAATATTTTCAACGTGCAGCCCTGAGGCTGCACGTTGAAAAATTTGATTGGACTACCCAAAATAATGAATATGGACTCTTCCAATTGCTGCCATTGAACTGGCATAGAAGATACCACCAGAGTTCAAAGGTTTAAGGGTCTAGTTCCAATTTTTGTGAGTCTCTTACATGTACGCGTAGAACACATGTTCCGACATACAGGCTTTTTATTTAATACAAGCCTATTCTCTGGAATCCACATCTACAGGAACACCAAACCACGCAGAAAATGAAAATCCGTTCCGCACACATGTGTCGAACAGACATCATTGTCGGACTATATTTAAATAGAAGCGAAATTTCACTGGAATTTTCTACGATTAAAATCGTGCACCGCAATTACAGTTTAAATAGCTAGCGATAGCTAACAAGAGCACCGCTGGGCATTGCATCATACGCCCGTGAACTGTTCAAATTGTACCATTTTAACACATTTGCAATTTTTTTTAGAGTGCGAGAAATTTATACTGGCATATATATATATGTTACGGTCAGACTTTGAAATCAGTGATTTTGTGAAATGACTAAATTTTTCAGTCATTTGAGAAAAAGACTAACAAGTTTGAAGCCAATCGAAAAACAAATACTAAAGTTATCATCCGGAAACCAAATATTTGACGAATTCTAAGTCCAACGGGGGCCATAATTCAGGCAAAAATTGTTCAGACCGACCCCATATTCGAACTTCACCTGTATTTTGTTGTGATTAAACCACATACCAAGTTTGGAGCCGATCGGAAAACAAATACTAAAGTTATCATCCGGAAACCAAATATTTGACGAATTCTAACTCCAACAGGGGCCATAATTCAGGCAAAAATTGTTCAGACCGACCCCATATTTGAACTTGACCTGTATTTTGTTGTGATTAAACCACATACCAAATTTGGAGCCGATCGAAAAACAAATACTAAAGTTATCATCCGGAAACCAAATATTTGACGAATTCTAAGTCCAACAGGGGCCATAATTCAGGCGAAAAATGTTCGGACCGACCCCATATTCGAACTTGATCTGTATTTTGTTGTGATTAAACCACATACCAAATTTGGAGCCGATCGAAAAACAAATACTAAAGTTATCATCCGGAAACCAAATATTTGACGAATTCTAAGTCCAACTGGGGCCATAATTCAGGCGAAAAATGTTCGGACCGACCCCATATTCGAACTTGACCTGTATTTTGTTGTGATTAAACCACATACCACATTTGGAGCCGATCGGAAAACAAATGCTAAAGTTATCATCCGGAAACCAAATATTTGACAAATTCTAAGTCCAACTGGGGCCATAATTCAGGCGAAAAATGTTCGGACCGACCCCATATTCGAACTTGACCTGTATTTTGTTGTGATTAAACCACATATCACATTTGGAGCCGATCAGAAAACAAATACTAAAGTTATTGTTCGGAAACCAAACGGACGGACGGACGGACGGACGGACGGACAGACGGACGGACAACGCCATACTATAATACGTCCCGTTTTTCAAACGGGCGTATAAAAATAGTAACACGGGATCTCCTCGCACATTGGTTGGTGATAAAATGTGTTGTTTTTGTTGATAGTTCATCCCCTGGCACATAGAACACATTGGAGCTCAGATGACGAGTTGTCAAATGAATTGCTGAGTGTCCTTTAGGGACCTGCGAATTGCCAATTTTAATCGAATCGAATTGGAGAAAACGAATGGAATTTCGAATCGATTTTCGAATCCAACTTCGAATCGAATCATATTTAAAGCAGGCCTGATATTTTCAGGAGAGCGATTTATTCGCTCGCCTACTGCTCGCCTTAAAAAAACTGAGGGCGAAAAATAGCCATACTAGCCTTAGAAAATAATGATTACCACAACAGCCTATTCCTAAAACCCACAGATTTTCAGATCTCTGCTATGTTAGTTGTCTCTGCAATGTGGCACACTGCACCTCCCACACCTCCGGGCCTTACAAGGCCCGGAGGTGTGGGAGGGGCAGTGTAGCCGTCTCACAGAGACTACCTGGTTAGCAGCACCAAATAAAATGTACAAAGCCAACTAGGCAGAATTCATTAATAGTACAACTTCATTTTGCCACTTTTTAGTTTTTGTAAGCTCGAGGAGAGCTAATCGCTTCCCTAGGTCAAGTGAGGAGAGCGATTTTTAGCCCTCCTGCATTTTTAAGAATGCCAGGCCTGTTAAAGAATATATCGTCAAAGAAGTTTTTTTCTAAGATAATACTGCCGATTATTAAAAGACACACAGTCACGTAGTGTGCATTTTTTGTCTCACCACTTCCCACGCTAAAAACTGAGATATAAATCAATATACTAGCTAATGATTGGAACTATTTGAATTGTTGACTTTGTAGCTTTGAAACTGCAGCAATAAACATTTTTAAACGAATAGACATCACTTTTATCACGTTTTCTTGGAAAAAACTTCGTTTCAAATCGGATGGACTCCATTCGGTCATGAGGGAATTTGTTTTAAATAAAAATGCGAAATGATTAAAACGAAACGAAACGATAATTCAATGCCGAATGGAGTCGATCCGCTTGTAAATTAAAGCCTGCTTTACTTCTGTTTATATAATAATAAGAGGTATTCTTATACAAAACCATTGCTTTTTACAATGTATCCAGTAACTGTGATCAAACAGAACAATACTCAATATAAAATAATGTGATCATGTTGTGGAACCAATTATTTATTGAAGTTGAACAACTGAATAACTCAAGTTTGAAACTTGAAATTTTTATAAATGGTCACTGGGCACAATCACAAGTTGAAATGAACAGTTTTAGCGGTAGCAGTGTTTGTGGAGATGTAGCTATAACAGTTGTACAGTTGTAGCTTCTTCGCTACAAACATTGTTACCGCTACAAGTCAGTTACACTTCTACTCAGAACAATACTCAATATGAAAATGTGATCAATTACAATCTGTAAACATTCAGTTATGGCCGAAGTATATTCGAAAGTATTCAAATTACCGATTTCGAATCGAATCGAATATTGACTTTCGAATCGAATTTTCGCAGGAGCCTAGTGTGCTTCTAGTATTTGTTTTTATAGACGTGAAGGCGTGTTATAAAAGCAGAACGACACACGCGTGTGAATGGGTTAATCGATATGGCACTGGTGCCATCGCGGAAGGATTAGGATATGGCCTCTCGTTTTTATCTTTCCACGCAGGCACTCGTGCTATATCGATTAACCCATTCCCACGTGTGTGTCGTTCTGTGTACGTTATTGCTGATGGAATTTATAGTCAATGTTCTCGCTGGCCTGAAATTATTTGGTGCCAAGTAGAATTTGTTTGATGCCAAATGATTTTTTTTTGGTGCCAAATGAAACATTTTAGTGGCAAATGGAATCTGATTGTAAATGAAAACAAATTAACTGTGTATCGCCGATAAAGCATTACGGATAGCGGGTTGTTACAGCGAAAGTATGATATTTTAATTTGGTTCTATCTGTCTCTTTTGAGTATTATAGTTGCCAAAAATCCCACAAATGATAAAAAAATTATAACAAGAGATTGTCACTCGGAAATGACTATACCGCCGACGTGGCAATGACCTTGATCTGTGACCTTGACCTCCATCGATCAAAAAAGAAATTTATGAGCGACACATCGTCTCCCCTTTAGCAACTTTGTACGCCAAGTTTCCACAAAATCCAACAAAACATTTCAGAGTTTTGGTGCAGACACGAAAATCTTACTGATGGACAGTTGGTCTTGATCTGTGACCTTGACCTCCATCGAACAAAAAAAAGGTTGTGCGCGACACATCGTCTCCCCAAAAGCAACAGGCATGCCAAGTTTCAACAAAATCCACCAAAAAATTTCAGTGTTATGGGCCGAACACGAAAATCTTCCTGTCGGACGGACAGATCGGCAGACGGACGGATGGATGGAAATGACAAACTCTACATGCCCCCAAAAAATTTTCGTCAGCATAAAACCAAAACTATTTCGCGATTATTAGTTAATCACTGTTTATTCATTCCAAATTAATCTCGTTCAGGAGATTACATCGCCGGATCAAACTCGCTGCCTGCAGCAGCTCGTTTGATCCGGTGATCTGACCTCCTCAACTCGACGTAATACTGCAACCCAAATCACTTCACTGTCCCGATAACATGTATGTACCAGTCATGACCCGTGTGACCTCGTGGCATGGCAGGAATACAACACACTAAGCTATGATTGGAACTCGCGAATCTCTACATCGGAAAAAAACCCTCACATTCTGTTGCTCCATATTTTACAAATTTCCAATCGGACTGAAACAATGTTTTACCCAGTCGGGAAATTTGTTCAATGGGAATTTTTCTCTATTTCAAATACAGTGGAGCCCACTTAATTCGGTATCTCTCAACAGAATAACCCTGTTAATTGAATATAATTTCCCAACACAAAACCATTTACCATACAGTCAGAACAAATTCTGCGTGTACATTGAATATGGTAGTAGTTAGGGGAGGCATTATAGCCCCAAGCATTTTTAACACTGAGTTTCCCATAGGGTCCATTGCCTTAGTGTTAAATTGTGTAACTTATAGCCCCAAGAACTTATAGACCCAAGAACTTATAGCCCCAAGGACTTATAGACCCAACATGTATGCACTGGTGGCACAGTGCATACATGTTGGGTCTATAAGTTCTTGGGGCTATAAGTTCTTGGGTCTATAAGTTCTTGGGGCTATAAGTTACACAATTTAACACTAAGGCAATGGACCCTATGGGAAACTCAGTGTTAAAAATGCTTGGGGCTATAATGCCTCCGCATCATGCTTTATGACCAGATCCTATAGTACATTTCTGGCTTATAAGTTTCCACTGTACATTAATTTATTTTTTGTGGTTTGCAATATAATTTTTGTTTAGCTTAAATATTTTTTGTTTTTTGTGTTTCGCAAAATAGAAAAATAATTTGCAAACACAAAAAATATTTTCTAAGAAAATATTTTTTGTTTTTGCAAATTATTTTTACAAAAAGCTTTTTCATAATTTTATGAAAAAGTTTTTTGTGAAAATAAATTTGCAAACACAAAATATATTTTCTAAGAAAATATTTTTTGTGTTTGCAAATTATTTTTCTATTTTGCAAGTTTTTATTTTTTTCTCTGGCAAACCAATGTCTCTGGGAGTTTTCACTGTTAAATCTGTGTTTGTCACCACTGTTTTTCCCCATAGACAATCCTGGAGGGGTAATTGCAACATTTTTTTATTCCAAACTTGTTTTAGGATATCTCTCATTGATACAACTCTCATTATCAACAGTCACTCACAGAATGGGTAATGGAACTGTGTCTCTCTTTCTGAGACTTTTATTTGTTTAGAAAGAAAAATCTCTTTCCAATATTTTGTAGCCTTGAAAAAGGCTGTTCAATTCTGTATCAGATAAGATGTAGAAATTGTCATTTCTCCCTTCCTTCCCGTCTTGTTAAATATCCACTCAAGTTACATTTGTTTGTCCCATGGGTATCTCTCCGATTTTAAAAAATGACACAATAGCGCCGGTACTTTGAGTTTTTCTGAATGGTTATCAACTTACAATATCAAGTCGATAGTCCCTAGTTGTAATGTAAATTCATATTCACACAAATCATATTTCATATATTTGTACGAATACGAATTTGCAAATACAAGAACACTATCTGTTATTTGAGTTGTAAAAAATTTACTGTCAATCCTATTACAAATGTAGTGAAGAAAATACACCAATACCTTCAAAATGATTCAAGTAAAATATCCAATATAAGCGATGAATTAATTGTAATCTAAAAGTTATCCGAACAATTATACTCCTATGATAAAACAAAATGCGTATTGAATTGTAATGTTAGGTATTCGAGTCGATTTTTCCTGGAAAATAAACATCACGAAACACAACGTCATTTTCTGGGAAGTGGTTTAAATATAGCGCGGCTTCACTGAAAATAACCACTGCTTTGCAAATCAAAAAATCAATACTGACTTAACATTGCGTGTTATATCGACACCAGAATAACTCCCGAAATATTACTTTCCATCAATGAAATGTGATCGACCAACTTAATGTTTTAAATGAATGAGTTTCCCCACGACTTATACCATGCATTTAACAAGCAGAACAATTTATTATTTTTGTAGAACAACGGGTCAAGCACTCCCAACATATCCGTACTTTTACATATTTATTCGAATATCTTCGCTCATAATTATTCTATCTGGACATATTATATACCATCGTAAAGCTTGTCAACTGCAGTTTAAGATGGTATCTTAAGCGATACAATCGGTTCGGAACTTAAAATGTTATCGACTGTTATCTGCCAAAAGAAACACAAAACCATATTCAACACAGGCATCCCATAAAATGCACTGACACACTATTTAAATGTACATCCATTTGGTTACAAACAGTCTTGCTATCTATTGCACTCAATAACCTCTGGATACTATACACCAGTTGTTAAATGTGTTCAGTGTTAGAGTCGATTTTTCCTGGAAAATAAACATCACGAAACACAACGTCATTTTCTGGGAAGTGGTTTAAATATAGCGCGGCTTCACTGAAAATAACCACTGCTTTGCAAATCAAAAAATCAATACTGACTTAACATTGCGTGTTATATCGACACCAGAATAACTCCCGAAATATTACTTTCCATCAATGAAATGTGATCGACCAACTTAATGTTTTAAATAAATGAGTTTCCCCATGACTTATACCATGCATTTAACAAGCAAAACAATTTATTATTTTTGTAGAACAACGGGTCAAGCACTCCCAACATATCCGTACTTTTACATATTTATTCGAATATCTTCGCTCATAATTATTCTATCTGGACATATTATATACCATCGTAAAGCTTGTCAACTGCAGTTTAAGATGGTATCTTAAGCGATACAATCGGTTCGGAACATAAAATGTTATCGACTGTTATCTGCCAAAAGAAACACAAAACCATAAAATGCACTGACACACTATTTAAATGTACTGGTTACAAACAGTTATGCTATCTCTTACACTCAATAATCTCTGGATACTATATTGCTGTTGTTAAATATTGACTGAAAGATACACTAACAAATAAAATATTTACCATAGGAATTGTCCCATAGAGTGAATGGATTACATTTTATGACTTTTCAAAAGTGTATAAGAAACATTTATTAACAGTATAATTCATTGGGTATTAAATGTACATTTAAATGCACATTTAAATGTACATTCAAAAAGTATAAAAGGAGGAAGAATCTTAGGTTGATTCACACTTGGGTTTTTGACTTCAAGAAGACAAGACATATTTTCAAAAGCTAGAAGACGATAGAAGAAAAAGATGAAGAGAGCCATTGAAGAATATAGTGAGACAGAGAGTGAAGTAGATAACAAGAAGCAGAGAGTAGAATCAGCAAGGGACATATACACCATTCACCCACTTCTACAAAGAACATCAAGAAAATTCCGTTCCAAATCCCATGTATGCAGAATAACATTCAAACAATTCAATCAAAAGAATCCATTTGACACCCTTGGAAAAGTATTTGACAGTTTGGTAGACGATATTAAAGAAGAATGTGGAGTAGAAGACAATGATCCGATGAGAATATCAGTTAACCACCCAGGATTAGAAATAGGTATATTTATTCCATTTACTAAGGCTTCGGCTATCACTGGTAACACCATATTAGATGAAATAGAAAAAGTTGTACAATCAAATGATAACTTTACTATCCATGATGGGCAATTATCTTTGGAAATAACACACACTTCTCTACCACAAGGGTCTGGGCGACACGCACCAATTTCATTTTCATCTGTTGATAAAATGGTGGGAAACAAGAAAAGTATTATTGAAATTAAAAATGTTAATGATTCAATGTGTCTCGCACGGGCCATTGTAGTGGGAAAGTGTCATGTTGATAGAGATAATTCTGATCTTTGGCAAAAGAAATGGAAAAATATTAGAAATTCTGATAGACCGACACAAGAGTTGGAAGCTAAGGCATTGATGGACAAAGCAGGTCTTGATTATAATATTCCTTGTGGATATGAAGAATATTATAAAATACAAGACCTGCTTTACCCAGAGTATGTCATCAAAACTCATCCACAGTATGCAAAAAGTGAATTTTTATTCAAACCTCCAGTTACCACCACTGATAGTAAAGTTATTCATATTTACCACCATGACCAGCATTTTGATACTATCACAACAATTAAAGGGTTTTTAGGATGCTCCTACTATTGTGAACTTTGCAGTAAAGGGGTCCAACAGAGAGAACGTCACATGTGCCCTTTTGGTTGTATTTGCTATGCTCCAACAAAATGTATTCCTGAACATCCCACTACCTGTTACAGTTGCAATAGACAATTTAGAAGTTTATCATGCTATAATAACCATATCACTAGAAAGGGAAAAGAAGAAAAAACAATTTGTCAATTAGTTCAAAAATGTAAAACATGCAATTCACTAATATATCCAACAAAAGGAAAGCATATCTGTGAAGGATTCAAAAAATGCAAATATTGTCAACAAGTAGTTAATTCTGATCACCAATGTTTTATTCCAAAATACACTTCACCCGAGGATGAAAAAATACCAAACATTCCATTTGTATTTTTTGATTTTGAAACCACACAAGACTCAGGAGTTCATATCCCAAATTTCTGCGTTGCTCATCGTGCATGTGGGGAATGTATTTGCAAATCTATAGATCAAGAATGTATTTCCTGTGACAAATTTGGATATAGGCAATCAATATTTAAAGGGGAATCTACTTTATCAGATTTTTGTGATTGGCTTTTCAGTAAGGAACATAAAGGGACAACAGCTATTGCTCACAATTTAAGAGGTTTTGATGGACAATTTATTTTAAGACACCTCATTGAAACTGGTACAACAACTCCTGATGTAATTATGAATGGGAACAAAATTCTTTCACTTAAAGCTTGTGGTATTAGACTTATAGATTCTTTAAATTTTCTTTCAATGAGATTGGCACAATTTCCCAAAACATTTGGCTTGACAGAATTAGCAAAAGGTTATTTCCCCCATTTGGCAAACACACAAGCTTATCAAAATTATATTGGCCCTTATTTAGATTCAACATTGTATATGCCAGATTCAATGTCTCCATCAGATAGGGAAGATTTTATCAAGTGGTACAACCAAAAATTTACTAGTAATGCCAGATTTGATTTTCAAAAAGAAATGGAATTATACTGTAAATCAGATGTAGATATCTTGCGTAGGGGGTGTGGGGAATTCAGACAAAAATTTATAGATAGTGATGGCATAGACCCCTTGAGAGAAGCATTTACCTTAGCCGATGCATGTACAAAAGCTTGGAGAAAAAATTCACTTCCAGAAAACAAAATGGCAATCATTTCAGACATAGGTTACCCTGCTAAAGTCAAATACTCCATTAAAGCCATTAGATTTTTACAGACACTTGCACAGGAAGAAAACATACATATTCAACATGCACTTAATGGTGGGGAGGTTAAAATAGGGGGATATTATGTTGATGGGTTTCACAAAGACACAAATACAATCTTTGAATTTTATGGATGTATGTGGCATGGGTGCATGACATGTTATAAAGACAACAGACATGAGAAAAATCCAGTCAATTTGTTAAATTACCAAACTCTATACAACAAAACACAGAAACGCATACACCATTTAGAATCATTAGGGTATAACATGAGAATAACATGGGAACATGAACTTGATGATTTTTGCAAACTAAATCCTGAAGTAAAATCAACATTAAATTCATTTTTTCCAAACATGGATCCTATTAAACCACGTGAAGCATTATTTGGGGGGAGAACAAATGCCATTAAATTACATCATAAAATAGACCAAAACACAGACAATGAAATAAAATACATAGATATCTGTTCACTCTATCCTTATGTCAATAAACACAGAGAATATCCAGTAGGTCATCCAAATATACTCACAAAAGAAAACATAGACATGAATAATATAAGACAGTACAGGGGACTTATCAAATGTAAAGTTTTACCACCACAATCTCTACACATGCCAGTATTACCAATTCATTGCAACAAGAAAATGGTTTTTACACTTTGCAATACATGTGCAGAACAAGAATTAGACAAATGTGAACACACACCAGATCAACGCAGTATTACAGGTACATGGACATCTATTGAACTTTTTAAAGCATTGGGAATGGGATACACATTACTTGACACTTATCAGATTTGGCATTGGGAAGAATGGTCTTCAGAAATTTACAAACATTATGTGAACAAATATTTAAAAATGAAACAAGAAGCCAGTGGATATCCAGATTGGGTGAAAACAGAAACAGACAAAGATACATTTAAGAAAGACTATGCACAAATTGAAAACATACATTTGGAAAATATTGAAAAAAATCCAGGACAAAGATCATTTGCTAAAACCATGTTAAACTGTTTATGGGGGAAAAGTGCACAAAACAATTTAAAAACAAAAACAGAATACATACAAGACCCATCCAAATATTTTGACCTGATACAAGATAAAGACATCATTATTAAAAATGTTGAATTGTTTGATCATGATAAATGTATTTTAGTCAATTACACAAAATCTACAGATGTTTATGAACCTCACAAATCAGCTAATGTTGCAGTTGCATCTTTTGTCACAGCTTATGCACGAATGGAATTATATAAAGAAATAGGACGCTTGGGTAGACGAGTATTATACTTTGACACAGACAGTTGTATTTACATCCATAACCCCTCACTTTGGAATCCACAAATTATAAACAGTAGGTTAGGTCAATGGACAGATGAACATCCAGATGCAAAAATTATTGAATATGTAGGTTTAGGTCCAAAAAATTATGGTTACAAATACATTAAAGATGGTCAAATACACACTTCATGTAAAGTTAAAGGAATCACATTAGACTACAATACATCACAGAAAGTCAATTTTGAATCCATGGTGGAATGTGTACAAGACAGACACAATTATAAAATGAACATTGAATACACACATAGAATTAAACGCAACAAGAACAGACAAGTCACAAGTGAAAGACAAACCAAAACATTCAGATCTGTGTACACAAAACGTTTTGTAGTGGATAAATATGATACAAGACCTTATGGGTTTAAGGTATAAAAATTACTCTTTAGAATTCTCATTTCAAGTTTGAACAAGACCAGACATGTCACAATTGAATTACAAACCAAAACATTTAGATCTGTGTACACAAACCATTTTGTAGTGGATAAATATGACACAAAACCTTATGGGCCTAAGGTATAAAAGAACCCTTCAGATTTCTCATTTCAACTTTGAACACTGAGCAGGCAAGATGTCTCTACCACTCAATCCTACTTATCCCATATACTTGTCAGAGTTAAGAAGACTTTCAAGTTTTAGTATGACTACAAACCCTATTTTAAAATCCAAGAAAGAAGACTTAGCTAAAGCTGGATTTTTCTATGTGGGAGATGGTAAAGTAAAATGTTTTGTATGTGGACAAGGTTTAATGAATTGGGAAGAAAAAGATATTCCTTTGCAAGAACATGTTAAGTGGTCACCAAATTGTTCTTATATTCAACTGATAAGAAATTGTCAATTATACAATCCACCAACAAGTATGCAAACACCCCCAGATAAAATATTATCAGTGATGGATTATGGATTCACTTTAAATCAAATATTTTCAACAATGAAAAAATATGACAAGTGTTTAGATGATTTTCCAGATTCTAAGTCTTTATTTGCACTCATGGTGCTAAATGATCAAAGTACATCATTTAGTACCATAATTGCAAGACAAGCTGCAGGACAATTCAAAACTAAGTTTGATAAAATGTTTTCAGATAATGCAGGAAATGATTTTCCTGACCGTCCTGATGTATTTTGTGCATCAGGTAATATAGTACCTGATGGACAAAATACATCAGAAGAGACAAAAGAAACATCACTTTGATTTCAACCATGGAACCAGTAAGACGTATCTTAGACAACAAGATTACATGTAAGGCATTATTATATGCATTTCAATTGATCACTCCTGGTTATCTAACAATAACAAAAGAGTTTATTCATAATCAATTGGGAAAAGATGAAATGTATGGGGAATTTTGTAATGCATTACAAATCATGAATGCTTTTTACAAAGATAATATAGAAAATATTTGGACAAGAGTTGTGTGGGGTAATATAATTTATGATAAAGAAATCATTAATTACTTGTATAGACAATGTGTACCACAAATAGATAGAAGAATAGATTCTTCAGAAACTGTATTTGAGTTAAAAGCACCCTTAAAACGAATACCTACTAAAAGACATGAACAAGGTATGGAATCAGAAAGTATATAAGTGAATGATTTGACAACTCTTATTCGCACAAATACAATTATGGCATCGAGTGAATGTTTATTGTTTCAACACCCTTGTAATATCTTTATTTCGGGACCTAGTGGTTCAGGAAAAACAGAATTTGTCAAAAAGCTTATTGATATGAAACATGACTTATTTCAAATTCCCCCACAAAAAATCATTTGGTGTTATAAAGAATGGCAAAATACATATACTTTACTTAAAGAAAGTGAAGATATTAAATTCATAGAAGGTATCCCTGATGATGAATATGAAATTGTCAGTGATGTCACTATTCCCCATCTTGTAGTTTTTGATGATATGTTAGGAGATAAAGATGAAGAAAAAATTAAATTATGGTTCACACGAAAAGGACATCATAGAAATGCAAGTGTCATTTACATAACACAAAATATGTTTCAACAATCTAAATCTAGTCGTACCATAAGTTTAAATGCACATTATATGATTTTATTTCAAAATACCAGAGATAAAGGGCAAATTAAAGTATTGGCAAATCAAGTTCAATTACCACATTTAAATGCATGTTATCAAGATGCAACAAGTATTGATCATGGTTATTTATTAATTGATTTTCATCCTAGAACTCCTGAGTCTTTGAGATTAAGAACTGATATTTTTCATCCTTGGGTAACACAAAATGAACGTGGTCCCATCATTTATACAAAACTATAAATTCCCCATGTTCTAATGAGTTGATGTTAGTTAGTCAAAGTTTGTCAACGACTACACATCATCATGGTATCATTCATACAATCTTTGGAACAACTTGGTCAAGAAACAAGTCCATTTGCAAGACAAAAATTACTTAAGAAAGGTTTTAAGAAAATTTTAAAATGGTTTACATTAGCAAGTAGAATCATACTGAATAAGAAAATTAAATTGCCAAAACAAACTTTAACCTATATGGATAAACATAAACAAGATCTTGAACAACTTGCAAATCCCAGAGTTGATCTTGCAACAAAACGAAACATTATTTTAAAACCAGGAGGTGGTGGATTTTTTGGTGGTGTTATCATTCGTAATTTAATTCGATGGGATGGTCATAATACAAGTAGATCATTCTATTCACCATTCAAAAAACAAAGAGTAAGAAACAAAAGTCACCTAAAAGGAAACGAAAATCCCCTAAGAAAAGATCAAATAATTCATCAAGCTCTAGAGAGATAAAAAATCAACGAAAGGTAGGACCTAAATATATGTACACAAATTTTGAAATTGCCCCTCATAGATCTCCATCTACAAAAACAAAAGCATTACTTGTGAAAAATCTTCAAAGACAAAGAAAAGTATCACCACTTAAGTTAACACGTGTAGTGTCAATAACAAAAGATGGTGTTAAAAAAAATCATGAACCAATGTATTCTGTAATAAAACCAAGTCAAAATGTACTGCATGACCCAATGGGTTCTAGACAAAATACAGACCATGTACCATTAAAAGAAAAGATTCCCACAATGGCACGTTTTACAGCTTTAAATACACCTAAACCTGTTAAAGGGATAAGGTCTTACTTTAAATAATATAAAGTTTTTTTGCACATGTATAAATAGCATTACATTTTTATATTTGTTTCATTTAATCATTAGATTCTATAAGAGCAAGATGGTGAGACAAAATAAGAAACAAAAAATTCCTTTAGTTAAAAAATATGGTGGTATGTTAAAAGGTTTAAGTCAAACTCCTCCAGCATTTCAAAAACAAATTATGAAAAATGCACCTAAAGAATTAATTAATTGTGTGTCAGAATGCTGTCATAATCTTTTAAAAGGCAACATACATCTAACAAAAAGTCAGAAACAAAAATTACATCCAAAGCGTCAACAACTACGAGCACTCGCTAGTAAATCAATAACTCTTAAAAAGAAAAAACAAATTTTAAATCAAAAAGGTGTTTTTTTACCATTACTTGGTTTACTTGGACCTGCTATAGGAGTTGCAACAAATCTTGCAAATAAATTAGTCGATAAAATATGAAAAAGATGGCTATTGTACCTTATCAAATGTTAGAAGATATGCAACGTTTTAGAAATGAAAAAGCTCAAAGACCAAGATTACCCCCTAACCCACAAGTTACAAATACTGCACAACTTCAAAATGATTTATCATCTGTGTTAGGAAATTCAGAGTTGTCCGAAAGTGAGAAAGAACAAAAGTATGGGGAAACTTTACAAAAATTTCAAATGTCACATAAGAAAGCATTACAACCAACATTGGTTCCATTGCCTGAGTCAGGAGAAAAATCATTATTTTTACGAGATCGTATTATAGAAAGTGTCCCTGTTACAATGAGACGTAAAGCAACTTCATTATTATCTGCTTTATCATCTCATCCACACATGAGTTGGGATGATCAGGGTGTATTAAGTTACGATGGAGAAGTCATAAAAGGTTCAAATATCATAGATTTAGTCAATGATGTTCTTAGACACCGAAAAGGTTTTAAACCGAGTGGATGGGAAATGTTTAGTCGTGGATTAAAAGATATAAATATCCCTCAAGATTTTGTTGGTAATCGTGAACGTTGGTTATGGATGAATAGACAACCTATACCCAAACCCAGTAAATATCAAAGTTCTCCAGAAGATAGTTGGTCTGAAACTCCTCAATCCTCCCCTCCAAAACGTAAAGTTCGTCGAGGGCATAGAGTGCAGTGGAGTGAAGACACACCAAAGTCAGTACTAAAGCGTAAATTGACAAAACGTAGATTATCTGAAAAATGGGAAGCTTATTGAATGATTTATTAACTGAAATATATTACAATACAAAACATCCTGCTGGTTATGGTGGTATACAAAAATTGTACAAAGCAGCTCATAGTAAAGATAATTCCATCACAATTGATCAAGTGAAAAAATGGTTGAAAGGAGAAAGAACTTATACTTTACATAAACCCATCCGTAAAAAATTTTCAAGACGTAAGACTATAGTGGGTGGTATTGATCATCAATGGCAGATTGATTTAGCAGACTTACAAAGTTTACAATCTTACAATGATCAATTTCGTTATTTAGTTTGTGTTATTGATGTATTTTCCAAATATGCATGGGTAATACCCATTCACAATAAATCAGGAGAGACATTAACAAAATCTTTTCAGAGTATTTTAAAAACTTCTGGACGTAAACCATTATCATTACAATCTGATAAAGGTTCTGAATTTAAAAATAAAGACGTGCAAAAATTTTTAAAGAAACAAAACATTCATTTCTTCACAACAGAAAATCCTGAAACCAAAGCTAGTATTGTTGAACGTTTTCAACGTACATTGAAAACACGAATGTGGAAATATTTTACACACAAACGTACATTAAGGTACATTGATGTGTTGGAAAATTTAGTTGATGGATATAATCATAGTTTTCATCGAAGTATTCAGAGAACTCCTGCTTCAGTATCATTAGAAAATGAAGTAGAAGTATCTCAACATTTGTATGGTAAAAAAAAGTCTAAAAAGAAAAAAATACAATTTAAAGTTGGTGATATAGTACGTATTAATAAAACCAAACGTACATTTGAAAAAGGGTATTTACCAAATTGGACAAAAGAGTTATTTAAAATTACTCATGTAAAACATACAATACCACCCACTTATAAACTTGAAGATATGGGTGGTGAAAATATACAAGGGACATTTTATCCACAAGAAATTCAAAGTATAAAAGATGATAAAAAATATATAATTGAATCAATTCTTAATAGACGGTCAAGACGTGTGGGAAAGAAAATTATCAAAGAACTTAAAGTACATTGGGAAGGTTATCCAAAGAAATTTGATAGTTGGATAGCAGAATCAGATTTGATATAAAAAGAATATGTCATTAAATGAAACTTCATTACCTAATGAAACCACAAGTGTTGATGTACAAAGTCAACAAAGTCAACAATTTAAAATTTGTGGAAATCGTGTTGCAAAAAATCAAGTCACTTATTTCACACAGATTATTATCATTTATGGTATTATAATTACTGCCATTGCACATTTGAGTTTACAAAGCCCTGATAAAGAATTGTGGTTAGTGTTATTAAGTAGTTCATTAGGATATATTCTTCCAAGTCCAGGTTTAAAATATTTGAAACAACCACAAGATAAGAAAAATGAATTCATTTTACGTAACACTTCTCAGTGATAGTTCTATGGATATGTTTCCAAATAATAACCAATGTTGTTTTCAAACACAATTATCTAAACCCATTCATGTTGATAAAGAACATTGGGAAGTGGGATTAGTTGAAGTAATTTTACCTTCGGAAGCAAAAAATATTACAGATGAAGAATCTGTTTTTAAAATCTTTGTGACAGATAGCAACATATCAAATCGTATTAATAAAACGAAATTGAAACATACATTTCACAAAGGTGTTGGTGCTGTTGAATTAAATATTTTATCAGGTGCATATTTAAATGGCGCTCATGTCATAGATGCAATGCAAACAGAAATTCAAGAAAAACTTGGAGACATATTTAAATCATTTGATGTATTATTTCATGTTGGATTTTCAACTCTCCAAGGGCGTGTAAAAATAGTAGGAAATAGTATTGGGAAAGTGGGTATTAAAATGTCAGAAAGTTTATTACAAAAATTGGGATGTAAAGATAGTTATTCTGTCATTTTTCCTAACACATCAAAAGATGCATTTAAATATAATGTGGACTTAAATGTGGATTTCAATCAAATCTTTATTTATGCTGACATAGCAGATTATACATTTTTAGGTGATATTGAAGCACCTATTTTACGTGTGATTCCATTTGAATCACATAAAGAGTCTCTACATACTCATATAGAATTTGATAATGTACATTATGTACCAGTATCAAAATCTTATTTTGATCAGATTAGTATAAATATAAATGGGAACACTGGTAAACCCATTCAGTTTGCAAGTGGCAAGACAGTTGTCAAGTTGCATTTTAGACAGAGACATAAATTAAATTTGTAAAAAATGATGCCGGTGTATCAAGGTGTACCACGGCAATATGGATATGGATTAGGGTCTATTTTTCGAAAAACAATAAGAACAGCTGCACCATTTATAAAACCAATTGCAAAAAATGCATTTCAAACCTTAAAGAGAGATGGATTAAGACATGGTTTAGAAATAGCAAATGAATTGATAAAAAAACGTAAAGTATCTAAAGACATTTTATTAACTCATGGAAAAGATCTTTTGAAATCAGTTGGTGAATCTGCTTTAGGTATAAAAAGACAAAAACAAGAACGAAAACGTCAGTCTGTGGTTCGTTCTCGTAGAGGTAAGACACGTCAAAGACAAGCTTATTCAAAACGAAAATCAAGACCACTTGATATATTTGATTGAAAAAAATCATGATGTTACATGGATCTTGCGAACATTTTGGTAGTAGTTTTGATCCAGATAATGTATCACCAACATCAAGTGGTATAGAAAATATTGGTGAAATTGAACAATTTCCTATTGCATCTTTAAATAATTCTTCACCAATAGAATTTTTAATTCCAAGACAAACAACCAAGTGGTTAGATCTTGCAGCATCTACACTTGAAGTTCAATTTAAAATTACAAAACAAGATAGGAGTGTTTTGGCTGGAGATACACAAATTGCTCCTATCAATAATTTTTTTCATAGCATGTTCAGTAAAATTGATGTTACACTGAATGGCAATCTTATCACCACCAATACAGATCTTTATCCTTATAGAGCATATTTTGAGAATTTTCTTAGTTATTCAAGAGATGTGAAAAAAACACATCTAGCTGCTAGTGAGATGTGGTATACAGATACTCCTGGACACCACGCAGAAACAAGTAAAGCTTCGTCGAACAAAGGTTTGACTGAGCGAGCTAAAATAATTGGTGGTAGCAAAAATGTACAACTAAGAGGAAAACTGCATTTAGATCTGTTTGTGCAAGATAAGTATTTACCAAATGGAGTTGAGATGAGAATTAAATTGCATCGTGCTCCAACTAAATTTTGTTTGATTGGTAGTGAACATGGAAAAATAGAAATTCAAAAAGCCATATTCAGAATACCGGCATTGGATTTATTTCCAAAATTTGCGAATGATCTTAATGCACAAATAGATCGAACAAATTATAAAATGCCCATAAGACGTAGTGAAATTAAAACTTTTACTATTGGAAGTGGTCTTCGTTCAAAAATAGAAGACTATCTGTTTCATAAACAGATGCCAAAACGAATTATTCTTGGTTTAGTTAGTAATAGAGATATAAATGGAGATATTGGCAGTAATCCATTTAATTTTCAACATTTCGATTTGAATAAGTTGGAAATCACAATAGATGGACATTCCATTAAAGCACGTCCCTTTGAACCGAATTTTGAAGGTGGACTTTATCTAAATTCATATTTATCATTGTTTGAAGCTATGGGCTATTTTGGACAAAATCAATCATTTAATTTATCTTTGCAGGATTATGCAAAAGGGTATACCCTTTGGGGTATTGATTTGACACCTGATCAGAGTAGTAGTGGGCCCTTGGCTCACCCAATAAAGTCTGGCAATCTTAGGTTTGAACTTCAGTTTGCTCAAGCTCTTCCAGTGGTGATCAACGTTGTTGTCTATGCAGAATTGGATAGTGAGATAGAAATCAACAAATTCAGAGAAGTGATATTTGACTATTAAACAAGATGAGTCAGTGTGAACATTGCAAGATGTGTAAAGAGAAAATACAAACATTATTTCAAGAATGTGTAGTGATAGAACTGACAAAATCCATTCAACAGAAAATGAAAAATATCTGTGAAGAAGAAAATCGAACCAACACAACAACATTAATAGATATGAACATTGCAGAGTGTTTACAGAAAGTGTGTCCAGTGACTATACTATATAATCTACACAAGAGAGCAAGAAAAATAAACTTATTAGAATATTGTGCTCATATAGACTTTGAAATAGACTGCCAAAAAGACATTCAAAAGTGGGCAGATTTAGTGAAAAGAGACTGGTCATATTATACAGGATATCTTGATTAATGGCTCCGTGCCAGCCTTTTTCAAGGCTAAGAAGATGGAAACCATACAATTACAAACTATACTTGACAGTTCTCAAAGGTTATCATCCTTAAAAGGAAAAGTGTGTTCAAAAGACTTGTTACCAAAACGAAAACCTAAACACAGACAAGCATATATTGTGAACACAGATTCATCAAAAGAACCAGGAGAACATTGGATAGCAATATATTTTAAAGACAATCATTCTGCTATCTACTTTGATTCATATGGTTTACCACCATTAGATAGAGACATATACAATTTCATAGTGAAAAATACAGATTCCTGGACAATAAATACAATGAGACTACAAAGTGAATTTACTGTTGTGTGTGGAATGTACTGTATATTTGCTTTAGATCATCTTGCAAGAGGATATGATTTAGAGACAGTTCTTACTATCAAATTTGATCCAAGAAATTTTCAAGAGAATGATAGAGATGTTCGACGATGGTTTGAGCAAACTTATAGACATTATTTGAAATAACTGTAATAAATATCAGGTGTCAAAACAATCCCACAGAGGTAATTTTTTACATCTTTTAGTTTTTAAGTTTTTTATTAAAAGTCAATCATCTATTATATAATTTTCGCCAGACATTTGTGTAACAGAGAGATAGGGTTTTTAGTTATTTTTTATATTTGTTTCAAGATCAGATCACTTGAGTGATATCAGTTTTTTATTTGATACCCAAGATTGTTTTCAAAAACAATCTTGGGTATCAAATAAAAAAGCTAGCATAAAAAAAGAATCTTGATGTAAATAGGTTTTCTCATGGATAGGCAAACTCAGATCTCGGTGTATATATGTTCAGAGTTCATTTCAATATAATGATTCAACTTTAAATACAGTTTTGTCTTTTGTTAAAACCTCTGTGATAGTTTTGTCGAATTTGTTAGGTTAGTCCTATAATCCCTTTTTTATCACCGTGTCCCTATTATTTCCCACCAGTAAAAAAGAGTTAAGAGTCACTTCTCTTTTTCACTGTGAGTATTAGGTTTTAATATTGTATGCATACTTATCGAAAACTTTTATAGTGTAACCTGATATACAGTTTATACTGTAGAGATAATTTTGATTGCTAAACATACAATGAATACTATTCTTACTATAGAAAAAACAACTATCACAGAGAGTTCGACCACAACGCGAATCACTAAGTTTTTTTATTTTGTGCATGTGTTCTTGTGTTTTATTGTAAGCATAATTTCCTTATACTTACAACAAAACAGAAGAAGACACACAAAATTTCCCCATTTATAGAAGTTGTATACACAGGGTGGAGAGATGACAAAACCCAAAACCATATGGATAACCCCTAATATAAAATGATTTTAAATTAATATAGACATTGGGTCACACTCTAGGGAGGGAACTGTTTTTTGTCTTTTCATAACAAAGACTTGATTGTGTACATGAGAAGATCTCTTTCTAATAGTGTGGTTGGCCCTTAGAAGGGCCGTTTTTAAAACATCTTCAGTTCCGTAGAGAGCTGTTTGGTAAAGCCCTCTCTGCTTCGGTGAAGAATTCACCTTCCCACACGCCTATGGTTGTTGCTAGCATCTCTTCATCTGTAAAGCAATCTTGTTCCCATGCATAGCTTCGTCCTACAAGAGCTTCCTCCTGCAAATGTACGGGGAGATCAAACCAGTGTTTAGGTCGATTCTTGTACTGGATCTCCCCGAACGGACGTGTGGCGGGTTTGACGAAAGGGTGGTCTTCAATCTTCTTAAGTTGTTCTTCCATCGAAAGTGTTGCCGACCACCACTTTCTCAAAGCCAAGGCGAATTCTTCATCGGCTCTCTGTTTCTTGGTTCTCTCATAACTCTCTACGGAAGTGTAATTGAGCTTCGTTGGCTCCATGTCTTTTTCCTCTCTGTCAAAAGATGATTTTCTTTAGTCAGACGATGAAATGTATCCAAACCCTCAACTCACCTTCTTTCTATACACAATCTGAGGATCGAAAATGCACTGAAGAACTCTCATGCGACAATTCGATCGAGTGTGGGAAAAATCCAGGTCTGGGGTACATAAAATATTTCCTTATAAAATAAAAACTTGCAAAATAGAAAAATAATTTGCAAACACAAAAAATATTTTCTCAGAAAATATATTTTGTGTTTGCAAATTTATTTTCACAAAAAACTTTTTCATAAAATTATGAAAAAGCTTTTTGTAAAAATAATTTGCAAACACAAAAAATATTTTCTTAGAAAATATTTTTTGTGTTTGCAAATTATTTTTCTATTTTGCGAAACACAAAAAACAAAAAATATTTAAGCTAAACAAAAATTATATTGCAAACCACAAAAAATAAATTAATGTACAGTGGAAACTTATAAGCCAGAAATGTACTATAGGATCTGGTCATAAAGCATGATGCGGAGGCATTATAGCCCCAAGCATTTTTAACACTGAGTTTCCCATAGGGTCCATTGCCTTAGTGTTAAATTGTGTAACTTATAGCCCCAAGAACTTATAGACCCAAGAACTTATAGCCCCAAGAACTTATAGACCCAACATGTATGCACTGTGCCACCAGTGCATACATGTTGGGTCTATAAGTTCTTGGGGCTATAAGTTCTTGGGTCTATAAGTTCTTGGGGCTATAAGTTACACAATTTAACACTAAGGCAATGGACCCTATGGGAAACTCAGTGTTAAAAATGCTTGGGGCTATAATGCCTCCCCTAACTACTTATGGTTTATAGAGTAAACTCCTGTTAACTGAATAAAAAATCTTGTAACCTGTCGAGAAATTACTCTGACTCTCCCCAGTTTTCTTTTGTTTATAGACCTATTTGGCCTCAGTACATCAAATACATGCATTTACTCTGTTATATCTATGTATTATTTATTTATTGGTGTTTAAGGTCACATATTTATGCACAATGGCTAACCATGACCACGG
This sequence comes from Pictodentalium vernedei, assembly GCA_031216915.1. NCBI lineage: Eukaryota > Metazoa > Mollusca > Scaphopoda > Dentaliida > Dentaliidae > Pictodentalium > Pictodentalium vernedei. The sequence goes on along the minus strand of CM062294.1, from coordinate 59,485,561 downwards.
CAGTTTTACGGGTGGAGGAAGCCGAGGTACCCGGAGAGAACCACCGAGCAACGACGAGCAGCTGCCAGCTCCCCAAAATCGTAACTCCGCACTGCAGCACAGGCAGGGTTAGATGGGTTGAAGACATGCGCACCATCGACGTGCAGTACGCCTTAGTACACGGCGTCATCGTGCCCCCTCGCGAGCAATGGCGATGAAGTGTCTTGCCCAAGGACACAACGCGGTTGCCGCAGGTGGGATTCGAACCGAGGACCTCTCGGCTTGCAGCCTGCACCTCTACCAACTAAGCCACCGCGCTCCCCTCTGTTATATCTTGTTTGACAGAGCTCGTTATATCTTGTTTGACAGAGCTCGTGCTCTGTCAAACAAGATATAACAGAATAAATGTTACGTTTATCTCTAGAATACAAGTAAAAAAACGCATATAATTTAATATCTTCCAAAAGGATTATAAAAAAAACAACTTAAACAAGATAAAAAAGATGAAGTGACAAAGACATATTTTGTTAACCCTTTACCCAACGTAACAGCCAAAACCGGCCAGCGCTATTCTCAAAAATCGCCAATTAATTTTCAAAATATTTTCATTTTTTGTCTCAAAAACATAGGTTATGACCCCTCGTTGGAACGAGCTCGTCGAGCTCGTTCCAACGAGGGGTCATAACCTATGTTTTTGAGACAAAAAATGAAAAAAATTAGTTATTCAAGAATTAAGTGTCGTCTGCTTTTCATGTTAGGTAAAGGGTTAAGAATGAGACTTAATGGATAAACCCGGAGTGATATGGCTTGTGGCTACAGCATTGGTGTTCAAAACCTAAAGGTCTACGGTTCGATACCCACCAGGGGTAACTGCATTGTGTCCTCAGGAAAGGCACTTTATCCCGATTGCCCATGTGGGGCCACGGTGGCGCCGTGTACTAATGCTTACTCAAGTTACTGCCCGTTGATGGTGCACTTGTTTTTAACCAATACTAACCCTGCTTATACGCAGTTAGTACGTCAGTGGTTCTCTCTGAGCACTCTGGCTTCCGTAAAACTGCCCGACACGAGGAGACCCTGGCTGTCAAAAGTTAAGCCCCAGTAAATAAGGCAATAAATAAATAAACTGCTAATTCAGTGCACCCATAACAGAGAGCCTTGATTATACCTGTTGCCAAATTATTACCTGATCGTGTGAGTTCCGTGTCGGTCGTGTTGTCAGACAGCAATTTTATGGAAGTGTGTCAAGTTTAGTCAATCTCTGTTCCCCATTTTCGAGGACTTCCACCCCAAGCACTGGCGACTGGGTCCAATTTTACCAGTAAAACAGTGCTTGTTCACCACCGAACAAACACTGCTTCAGCTTTCACTTCCAGGCGTTTTCGCAGGGGTACCTTGGCAGTAGCTTCTAGTGCAATTTTGACTGTCTGTATGGACAGACAAGATATTAGATGTCACTTCATTATGGAGGCGCAAAATATGAGTAGACTCCCTCGTGGGAACCTTGGGAAGTGAAGCAGAGCTTGTTTGCTGTGGAAAACAACCTCTGTTTTGCTTTTGCCAGTAAAATAGGACACTGTCACCAGTGCTTGTGGCGGAAGTCCTCTAAAATGGGCAATATGGGTATAAACGATTGAATAACTTGGACTTTATCTCCATGTTGTGGTCACGATTAGCCGTTGTGCAGAAATATGTTACCTTAAACACCAATACACAAATCAGTAAATTCATCTGGCCATTAAGGACTCGTGAAGAATCTACACATATGAAACAAATCAAAACAAAACATTTTGTGAAAAATTTTCTTGTATCATTTGAAAGGGCTGTTTTGATTTTTGTATGAATTCTGAGCCGTGCTAGTGATGTCTGATTTATCATTCAAGGAAATATGATTTTCGAATATGCCATACAGTTAAAACTAGAAGTCCTGTCACGAATAGTGCGCTTATCTAGGCTTAATTGCGCGTTGGAATTGCGCGCAATTGGCATATCGAATGGCATCCAATGCACGGCAGGTTCTCTTGGTTACTCATAGCAAACACATGCAATGTTTCTGCCAATGGACCTCCGGGTTACCCGGAGGTCCATTGGCTGAAACATTGCTTGTGCACAGGCAATATGTACAGAATTTGATAGCTTTACTTGGGCCTTAACGCGTACATTAACGCGCATATCAACATGCTATTTGTGCGCATTTCATGACAGGACTTCTAGTTTTAACTGTAATCACATTTGAGTATTTATTTTTCAGAGTTGTACAAATACTAGAATTTTGTATATTCACACTTATGTTTTGAGCAAAATGGACTAGTCCGGGATTTTGAAGGGGGTGCAAATGATCCGTGAAGACAAAAACTCCCGAGTAAAATGTAGGAAACCATCATAATCCCCCCCCCCCACCCCCCCACCCCCCCACCCCCCGCACCCAACCACTCTAAGTTCAGCAAAAAAGGCATAAATGGTGCAATTGTGCAAGCAAATTAAGCCAATATCAACATTATTTACTCACCCTATTCACAAATTTTGCAATTCAAGTTTTATCATTCTTTTCCAATTCTTCCCTCAAAATCAAAGCTTATATCCAAAAACGCACCTTATGACCATTTGTTTGAATGAGCTCATTGAACTTTCTCCAATTTATTTATTTATTGGTGTTTAAGTTCAAGGTCACTTTCGGTATCTTTGGCTACATGTATACCATGACCGCGACATGGGGACTAAGTCAAGCTTAAAACTATGCTGCCCACTTTAGAGGACTTTCACCCAAGGCATTGGTTCCGGAGCTTATTTCACAAGTAATGCAGAACTTGTTTACCACAGTAAACAACCAATGTTCTCTTCTTGGGGTTTGCATGGGGGTGCTCATTCCAATAAAATGTCCAAAGTTACATGCAGTTATCCATGATTTTGGGGGGCATTTGTCATCTCCATGTTGTATTAGACAAAGGGTTATTTGGTTTTAGTGAGCAACATGTTTAGCCAATCATTTATACCTTTGTTGCCCACTTTAACCCTTTACTCAACGAATCGTCCACATCCGCCCAAGTAATATGCAAATTCAGCAGCTGAAAAAATATTTTTCGAAATATTTCAACAAAACCATATCATGTGACCCCCTCTTTGGAACGAGCTCGTCGAGCTCGTTCCAAAGAAGGGTCACATGATATGGTTTTGTTGAAATTTTTTTTAAAAATTTTAAAAATGATATTTAAAATAGTAAATTTTGAAATCGTCTGCGTTGGGTAAAGGGTTAAAGGAATTCTAACCTAGTTGTTGGTTACACACAAGCACTGATCCAAGAGTGGTCAATTCAATTAGTTTCTCCAGAGAAGTTCATTGTCCTGAATGTAAAATGTATCCTTCAAAGGCTTAATCACCAGTATGAGTTAAAAATATACTAACTCATGGATGTAATTCATTTATGTATTGGTGTTTAAGGTCACATACTTCTGCACAATGGCTAATCATGACTGAAGCATAAAAGTCGAAGTTTGCTCAATCGTTTTTCCCATGTTGCTCATTTTAGAGGATTTCCATCCACTGCATTGGTGATTGGGTCCTATTTTATCAGTAAAGCAGTGTGTTTACCATAGTAAACAAGCACTGCTTCACTTCCCACGGTTGAACGGTTCCCGCCGGGGTACTCATGGGTGTACATGTAGGAAGCATTTTGAACTGGGGGGGGGGGGGGGGGGGGAGGGTGGGTGGAGGGGTGCTCATCCATACAAGGACCCTGCAGTCCGATGTTTATTATACTACTGTTTGACAATCTTTTCCTGGTTCCCAGAAAATTCATAGTGTGGAATCCGATTCTGTATCACCATAGTATGACGGACTATTTACCGGTGCGTTCGAATTCGCATAATTAGCTTTTGCTGTCATATAGAGTACTTTACTCCGAGCTGGAATGGGTGTGCTCGAACGGCGGTCCGAGTTATTTTTATCGTATTCATATTTTTTATCGTATTCGTGCGCATCGAGGGATTGGCGGGAAGTGTGCACCTGTTAAAAAAATAAGTATAAGTTCTTTGTTATTTCAATCCAGTTTACCAAAAAAAGATTGGAGGAATTGTTAATGCCAGCTTTGGCATGCGATGTTGAACTATAAGTCATATAGTAAACCTTTTATCGCTACAGTGAAGTGACCTGGGTCGTCGCATCACATCTCGTTCAGATTACATCGCCGGATCAAACTCGCTGCCTGCAGCAGCTCGTTCGATCTGGTGATCTGACCTCCTCAACTCGACGTAATACTGCAACCCAAATCACTTCACTGTAACGATAACATGTATGTACCAGTCATGGCCCATGTGACCTCGTGGCATGGTAGGAATACAACACACTAAGCTATGATTGGAACTCGCGAATCTCTACATTGGAAAAAAAAAACCTTCACATTCTGTTGCTCCATATTTTACAAATTTCCAATCGGACTGAAACAATGCTTTACCCAGTCGGGAAATTTGTTCAATGGGAATTTTTCTCTATTTCAAATACAGTGGACCCCACTTAATTCGGTATCTCTCAACAGAATAACCCTGTTAGTTGAATATAATTTTCCAACACAAAACCATTTACCATACAGTTGAAACTAGAAGACCTGTCACGAATAGTGCGCTTATCTAGGCTGAATTGCGCGTTGGAATTGCGCACAATTGCCATATCGAATAGCATCCAAAGCACGGCAAGTTCTCTTGGTTACTCATAGCAAACACATGCAATGTTTCTGCCAATGGACCTCCGGGTACCCGGAGGTCCATTGACTGAAACGTTGCCTGTGCACAGGCCATATGAACAAAATTTGATAGCTTTACTTGGGTCATAACGCGTACATTAACGCGCATATCAACGTGCTAGTTGTGCGCATTTCGTAACAGGACTTCTAGTTTTAACTGTAACACCAGAACAAATTTGACTTGTACATTGAATATCGGTTATAGAGTAAACTCCTGTTAACTGAATAAAAAATCTTGTAACCTGTCGAGAAATTACTCTGACTCTCCCCAGTTTTCTTTTCTTTATAGACCTATTTGGCCTCAGTACATCAAATACATGCATTTACTCTGTTATATCTTGTTTGACAGAGCTTGTGGAGCTCTGTCAAACAAGATATAATAAAATAAATGCTAAGTTTATCTCTAGAATACAAGAAAGTGACACAATCCCTGTTAACTGAATAATTTTCATTGGCAAAGTGGCAAATTCAATTAAACAAGACTCCACAGTACTGTAGTAGAGACGAATCAAAGGAGAGAATATTCGTTCACGGAGATGGCTGGGTGATTTTTCTGTTTTCCTGTCGGTTCGGGTTTTTGCGGCAAACCAGAAAACCATATCGGTCAAACGGTTTTGCTGTCTTTGTGCGCAAACAAAGATGTGTATCACATGTCAGATGTGGCATTCCGTGTTTAGGTAGACCCATATAGATAATGCTGATGTAAGCTCTTTCAACTAGTTCTGGAACAGGAGGTCCTAAGCAGCCTTAATCGCTAACCCAATAAAATTGTTTTAAGAATGATTTATGGTCACATTCAGCATCTACATGTTAATATAGTTAATCATTTAGCTAGCAGAGTGAGGGTGGCAGAAGGGAGAAGGTCTGTCTTTCTTTTTTTTAATAAAATCACTCAAACCCCTTCAAAACACCTTATGAAGCAAAAAGAAAAAAATCACCCAGTTGACATTGTGGAACTGAAGAAGGTGATTTTTAAAGGAATTTCCCCCATATTGCACTAAGTTAAAATTTAGGTTGCCACAAGAAGCCCAAAAACTGAACACTGAGATGTGATTGGAACAGGCTGGAATCGGACACCACTAAGGACACTGAAAACCAAATATCAAGAGATTCTGACTTGAATATCTGAAAAAGGTTTTTAAAGAATATTCATCATACTGCACTAAGTTATAATTTGGGCGCCAAAGAGCTCAAATATGCCCCCAATCTGAATCTCCTAAGGATTCTGCACACCAAAACTTTCTTACTGATAGGTCTGAAGAAGATAGTTAAAGAATATTCCTCATATTGCACCAAGTTATAATTTGGGCTCCAACATGGAGCTCAAATATGACACCAATCTGAACCTCCTACGGATACTGCACATCAAAGCATTCTTACGTGATGATCTGAAGACGATTGTTAAAGAATATTTTTATATTCCACTAAGTTAAAGTTCTGAGTTCCCATGGGGAGTTCAAATATACCCCAGAGACTTGATTTGAACAAACTTGAATCAGGATGCTCCATATCAATCATCAAAAGATTCTGAATGGCAGATCTGAAGAAGAGTTTAAAAACATGTTTTTTCAAATTACACAAAGTTAACATTTAGCACCCCCCCCCCCCCCACAGGGAACCCAAATGTCACGCCAGGAACTTAATTTGAACAAACTTCAACCTGCCCCCCCCCCCCCCTCCCCACCCCCCTTCAAAAAAGAAAAATGCAGTATACCAAATATCTCGAGATTTGGACTGGTAGATGAGAAGAAAAATATTTTTAAATAAATTACCTCATATTGCACCACATTAAAATTTGAGTTCCCATAGGGAACCCAAATACGAAGCCAGGAACTAGATTTGAACAAACTTAAATCTGAACCTCCTAATGATGCTGCGTATCAAATATCACAAGATTCTGACTAGAAGATCTGAAGAAGATTTTTAAATAATTTTATTTCTCATATTTAGAGTTCCCATAAGGAGCACAAATATGACCCCAAAGACTTGATTTGAACAAACTTGAATCTGCCCCCCCCCCCCCCCCCACCCACCCCCATCCTCCCCAAAGATGCTCTATACCAAATATGAACATCGTTAAAATGCTGCGTTAACAAATATCGAAAAGATTCAGAATCGGGGATCTCAAGAAGAAGAATTTAAAAACATATTTTTAATATTACGCACTAAAAACTAAAGTGTTAAAACTGACACTTTCAAGGTGTTAAACCCATTTAACTCTTAGGGTTTGATTTTAACACTCAAAGTGCAATGCTTTAAGCACTTAGACATTACAATCGCCAGACATCTGAAACTTGAATGGATGGCACTTCCCATGTGTCTAGCATTGGTGGTTCTTCCAGAATCGTCCATAATTTGATTTGCGCTCGGTGGGTGCATAATTAAAAGGACACAACACAGATGATGCGGATCAGACTCGAGAGTTTGAGCCTGATCCGCGACATCTGCGTTATTTCCTTTCAAGTGTCACGACATTACACTTGTCAAGTGGTATTATTGTAACACTGGTCAAGTTCTGGGATATCTACACTTGAACAAAGTGCTAGTTCAGCACTTAGTAAGTGTTAAATACAACACTTCAAGTGTAATTTTTAACACTTTAGTTTTTAGCGTGTCCAGTTAAAATACAGGATTCCACAAGGAACTCAAATATCACTCCAGGGACTTGATTTGAACAAACGTCAAGCTGACAAGCACCCCAAACCCCACCCCCACTAAGGATGCTGTATACCAAATAACAAGAGATTTTTGCTGGTAGATCGGAAGAAAAAGATTTTAAATAAATTTCCTCACAATGCACCAAGTTAAAACCCAGGTTCCAACAGGGAGCCCAAATATGAAACCAGTGACTTGATTTGAATAAACTTGAATCGGAACCTCCTAAGCATGTTGCATATCAAATATCAAAAGATTCTGACTGGTAAACCCGAAGAAGATTTTTAAATAATATTCTTCATACTACACTACGTTGAAGTTAAGAGTTTCCAAATGGAGCCCAAATATGATGCCAAGGACTTGATTTGAACAAACTTGAATCTGACCCACCTTTCTTTCTCTATATCAATCATCAAAAGATTCTGAGAGATGAATCTGAATATATTTTTTTAAAAACTGTCATATTGGACTGAATAAAAATTAGGGAGCCCAAATACGAACCCATGAACTCAGTTTGAACATACTTGAATCTCACCCCACTTAGGATGCTACATATCCACTGCCAAAAGAATCTGCCTGGTTTTTTGAAAACATAGCCCACATATGACTCCAGGGACTTGATTTAAACAACCTTTAAGCTACCACCCCCCAACCCACCCCCGCCCCAAAGTTGCAGAATACCAAATATCAAGAAATTTTGATTGCCAGATCTGAAGATGATTTTTAAAAACATTTCCTCATGTTGAACCAATATTAAAATTATTGGAGTTCCCATTGGGAGCCCGAATATGAACCCAGGTACTTGTAAGGAACAACGCAGAATCTGACCCTCTAAGGATGTTGTATATTAAGCATCAAAAGATTCTGATTGGTTGTTCTGGAGAAGAAGATATTTTGTTGTGTGGGCGTGGCAACTTTATTTGAACAAACTTGAATTAAAATATGGTAAGGAACATGCATATCGAATGTAGTTCAATTCATCCCAGTGGTTTATGATAAGGCGATAATGTTTATGCCGGGTGGATAGATGACAGACAGGAAAAATGTTGTGGCGCACGAACACAAATATATCCTTTTGGTGCCCTTGAGGGAGAGGAGACTTTATTTGAACAAACTTGAATTGGCATATGATAAAGAACATGCCTACTGAATTTGGTTCAATTTGGCCCAGTGGTTTGTGATAAGTCGAAAATGTTCATGCTGAATGGATGGATGACAGGCAGGAAATTATCACTTCAGCTCTCCCTAATTTTCAGTCAGCTTCCAGTCAGGTGAATTAGAACATTGAGGGAGCATACCCCCACCCCACCCACAATCACTCCCAAACTCCCCTGCATAGGCTGCGTTCGCAGGTAGGAATTCTAAGATCATGGACTGAGCTTCAGAATTAATTTATTGAAAGTTTTCTCACATTCTTAACATTCTTAGTGTTTCTCACAGTATGTGCTCTGATATGTTGAGTTAGATTCGATTTTTGACTGTAAGATTTGGCACATATATTACATTCAAATGGCTTCTCTCCAGTATGAGTTCTAAGGTGATTAATTAGATTTATGTTTGAAGTGAAAGATTTTTTACAAACATGACATTCAAATGGTTTATCACCTGTATGTGACCAAGAATGTAATTTGAGATTGCATTTGATGGAAAAAGTTTTTTCACATATATTACACATGAATGGTTTCTCTCCTGTATGAGTCCTTAGATGCACAGTTAGATGTGATTTTTTTATAAAACATTTGTTACATATATGACAGGTAAATGGTTTCTCTCCAAGATGAATTTTCAAGTGCTCAAAGAGAGCTGGCTTATTACAGAAGGATTTGTTGCATATTTTGCAAGCAAATGGTCTCTCATCAGAATGAGTACTCAGATGTGCAGTCAGACTCGACATGTATTTGAAAGCTTTAGTACAAACACCACATTCAAATGGTTTCTCTCCAGTATGAGTTTTGAGATGCTGACTGAGCTGTGATGACTGACAGAAAGATTTTCCACATGGTTTACACACAAACGGTTTCTCACCAGTATGAATGTTGAGATGTGTGGTTAGACTTGACTTTGCACTGAAAGATTTATGACATATATTACATTCAAACGGTTTCTCCCCTGTGTGGGTTCTAAGATGTAGCTTGATCTGTGATTTCTGGGAGAATCCTTTGCCACATACACTGCATGCAAATGGCTTATCACCACTATGTGTCCGAAGATGTTGACGGAGTACTGAATTAAATGGAAAACATTTCTGACATATGTCACATTCAAATGCATTTTTTCCTGCATGCAATCTAGTTTGTTCCACAAGATTTGAAGTCATGTTGTAGGGTATTTAATATATACCACAGTTTTCTATTCAGTATTTTAACTCACAAAAATGCATAAGATATAATATCAAGATTCAAGTCTTGCATGTCATCTTTCTAACTCCAATAGCTAATAGAATGATAAATCTCATCTTAAAAATACATTCTGCATAAGTCCCCTATCCAACTGTCTGCTCTGATAAACTAGTGTGTGAAATGGAAATGGTTTCAAGTCAACTTTAAAATGTCAAGTTATTTCCAATTCATGGCCAACATACCTTTCTTTCTTCTTCAAACTCTCAAATGATGTTTAACCAGTATGTATTGTCCGAGGTTAAGAGCTGTGTCAAACAATGGTTTAAACTGGTTTGATGATGAAGCACACTCCTGCATCAGCGTTTGTTTTTTTTAAACTCTTGCTGCCAAGCTATTCATCTTCTTTAAGTTAAGCCTGAAAAAGGTATATTCTGTTTAAAACGAAACATGTTTGAAAATGTATGCTATGATGGTCATCCAATTAAACTTTTCAAATAGTCATTGGAAATGCTCATTCTTGCCAACTCCAAATCTTACCAAGACAATTCTGGCAGAGTTTGAAGTTAATGCAAGAATCACAATCGGTTCTCGCAAATAACGAAAAATAATAAGGATCAACTTTGATTCTCACAATATATTCATTTGATTCTTGTACAGTAGGGGCCCAATTAATTGGATATCTCTTAACTGAATAACCTTGTTAATCAAATATAATTTCCCAACACAAAGGCATTTACCATACCTCCAGTACAAATTTGACTGGACTTGTTAATTCAATATAGGTTATAGGGTAAACTCCTATTAATTGAATAAAAAATTTTGTAACCTGTCGAGAAATCATAATGACTCTCCCCAGTTTTACTTTCTTTATAGACCTATTTCGCCTCAGTACAGTAGAACCTGTGTTGAAAGACCACCATTTGGGCCACACAAAAGCGGTCTCTCAAGACAGGTGGTCTCTCATAACAGGTTTCAGGTTTTCTCGGTTCCTTCTCATTTGGTCAAATCTGATTTGGTCAAATCCCAGTAGGTCAAATCTCAATTGGTCAAATCCCAGTTGGTCAACAACTTTTTAAAAATTTTATAAGTATTTGCAATGTATTTATGTGATGGATTTTTAAACTTTTTTTTTACTTTATTTCACTTTTGCTTGTGATATTTCCAGCTTGTATTGAAGCTTAGTTGTCAAGTCTGCCTTAACTATCAGAGTGGGTAGAATAGAAAGTTTTTTAGTTATTTTTTAAAGAATCTTTGAAATTCTTTGATGACATACTTCAAAAGAAATCTAAATCTATATATTTCGTCAGTTTCTCTTCAAATATCAGTCTTAGGTACATCATGGAGAACGAGGTTAACTATATCCTAACGTCTAGAGGTAAACAAGCTCTTGTTGTTGACCATTTTAAATATTTGCAAATTCGTCAAGTTAACGATAAAATATACTGGAGATGTGAAAAAAGTAGAGGCCTGAAATGTCTTGCAAAAGCTACAAGAAGTGATGGTAACCTTACATCAATGACAGGTTATCACAATCAGAGTCCAGATGTTGGAAAGATTTTAATAGACTCTGCAGTGAGTGAGATGCGAAAAAGAGTTTTAACTGAGACACAACCTATTTTATTGAAGGACAACAATTTCCACTAGTTTATTGTTTGCAGAACAAAAAATCAAAAGAAACTTACAACCAGACATTTTTACTTTTAATTAGCACATCAGACAGGAAAGGAGTTTAATCCTAGGGAAATAATGTCCGAATCAGGTCTTATTGCATAAGTGAAGATACGTTTTCCATCAGCAAAACATAAGGGGTGCTATTACCATTTTTTGCAGAGTATATGGAGGAAAATACAAGGTGTTGGTCTTTCTAGTCCATACAGAGATGATTCTGATTTGAGAGATTCAATCAGAAAAGTGATTGTGTTAGCTTTTGTTCCAATTTTATGTGTCAGAACCTCGTGGGAGGAATTAAAAGAGGAAATTAAACATCATTCTTATTCTGGCATCAATGAATTCCTTGACAATATGGAGAATACATGGATTCTTCAGACAGTCACCTTTCCTGTGCAATTGTGGAACCATAATAAGACCGAATCCTGTAGAACAAATAATCACGTAGTGGGGTGGCACAATAAACTGAATAAAGTTGTAGGAAAGGTTCATTCAAACATATACGAACTGTTAGAAATTTTTAAAAGTGAGAGCAGAATGAATAATCTTAAAATTACACAATTACACTGTGGTCAACCACCACAAAAAAGGAAACAGAAATATGTGGCTGTTGATGAAAAACTGAACAAGCTCAAAACTAAACTTTCAGAAGGTCAGATTTCTGTAAAAGAGTTCTTGGATAGAGCCAAATATTTATGTTCACTTTGAGTAGAAAAAAGATATGTTTTGTGTATTCATTTTTGATCATTATTTTCACAAAAACCTAAAACGGTAAATTGTCCCTATTATTCTATATTTACCCCCTTTAGGATCATTAAATATGTTTTGAAAGACAAAACATGCAAAATATAAATGAAATTTGTCGCCGATTACTCATTATTTAAATTTTAATATTTCTCCAGTTTTATTCATTTTTTTTCTTCCAAACTGCATCTTATTATCCTCTTATAGGGTCATAAAATAAATTTTGGAAGACAAATGAAAGTGTCAATGACACTGTAGCTCAACTTGACAAACTCGAACTTGGTAAGTTATAAATGAAATGGCAAAATTGAAGATCATTGGTACCAATGTCCTTTTTTTGCCAGTGGCAACATTTTTTGACAGAAACCGAAGAAAATCAATAGCTCCCATCTAGAGGCCTCCCCAAACAAGCATACCAGGTTTCAAAGACCTGTAGGGTGAGCCAAAGGGAAATATTGAGTCTTCTGACTAAACTAAGTTCTAAGAACATTGGCCGTGGCAACATTTTTTGCCGGAAATTGAAGAAAATTGATAGCTCCCATCTAGAGGTCTCCCCAAACAAGCACACCAGGTTTCAAAGCAATCTGATCATAAATGGGCCCTGTAGGGTGTGCCAAAGGGAAATATTGAGGTCTGACTAAGCTAAATTCTACGAACGTTGGCCGTGGCAACATTTTTTGCCAGAAATTGAAGAAAATCGATAGCTCCCATCTACAGGTCACCCTAAATAAGCATACCAGGTTTCAAAGCAATCAAATCATAAATGTGCCCTGTAGGGTGGTGTGCCAAAGGGAAATATTGTGGTTTGACTAAACTATGTTCTAAGAATGTTGGCCGCGGCAACATTTTTTGACGGAAATTGAAGAATATCGATAGCTCCCATCTAGAGGTCACCCCAAACAAGCATGCCAGGTTTCAAAGCAATCCGATCATAAATGTACCCTGTAGGGTGTGCCAAAGGGAAATATTGAGTCTTCTGACTAAACTAAGTTCTAAGAATGTTGGCCGCGGCAACATTTTATGACAGAAATTGAAGAAAATCGATAGCTCCCATCTAGAGGTCTCCCCAAACAAACATACCAGGTTTCAAAGCAATCTGATCATAAATTTGCCCTGTAGGGTGTGCCAAAGGGAAATATTGAGGTCTGACTAAACTAAGTTCTACGAACGTTGGCCGTGGCAACATTTTTTGCCGGAAATTGAAGAAAATCGATAGCTCGCATCTAGAGGTCACCCTAAATAAGCATACCACGTTTCAAAGCAATCAAATCAAAAATGTGCCCTGTAGGGTGTGCCAAAGGGAAATATTGTGGTTTGACTAAACTAAGTTCTAAGAACGTTGGCCGCAGCAACATTTTTTGACGGAAATTGAAGAAAATCGATAGCTCCCATCTAGAGGTCACCGCAAACAAGCAAGTAATCTGATCGTATATGCGACCTGTGAGGTGTGCCAAAGGAAATTGTGGACGTACGTACTAACGTACGTACGTACGCCAACGGACGAGAAGTGATGGGAATAGCTCAGCTTGACTTCATCAAGTTGAGCTAAAAATGAATAAAACCTGAGAAATATTAATTAGTGACCATTTGTCTCCGATTATTCATTAATTAATATTTCTCCAATTTTTTTTTAAATTTTTTTCTTCTGAACTGCTTCAACAGTTCTCAAGTTTGCTTCATTTTTATCTATATCTCTCATGTTCTGAAATTTCTAATAAAAATGTTGAATATAGTTACCCCATAAAGAAAAAGGGTTAATAAATATGAAAAGTTAGTAAGATTTGTTTTCTATTCTATTTATTTCACATCTCCACCTCCCCATAAATCTCAGAAAATTTTCAAAATGTTATTGACCAACTGGGATTTGACCAATTGAGATTTGACCAACTGGGTTTTGACCAAATGAGATGTGACCAAATGAGAAGACACCGTTTTCTCAAGTCAGTGAATAACCAACCACAAACTCAGAAATGGTGAAGAATGGATTTTTGTAATTACTTTGTAGTTGTTCTTCTTTATGAAGTTTTTGTAGCAAATTGAAATGGACTGTTATAAAAATTATAAAAATAAATTAGTGTTGAAAATCTTCATTGAAGATTTTCAACACTAATTTATTTTTATAATTTTTATAACAGTCCATTTCAATTTGTTACAAAAAGATTTTCAACACAAATTTATTGTATGTATGAAATTGTTTATTCAGCAATAATCCTAATCTTTTCGCAGGGGTCTTATAAATACATCTCAATCTGTAATGAGTTAGCAATTGAAACCCAATTAAGAGCTTTTAATACTTTCAATTATGTTAGTACAACCACAATGGATTTTCCAATTCTAGAACAGGTAAAACGTTTTTGTCATGGTTTCAGTCTTCAAAGGGGCAGTCTCTCAAGACAGGTCCATTATGGCATAAAAATACAAGTTGGTACCAGGTCACAGTGGTCTCTCAAGACAGGTGGTCTCCCATAGCATGTCCATTATAGAGTAAAACCAATCGGTGCCTGGTAGATGTTGTCTCTCAAGATAGTGGTCTCTCAAGACAGGTTTTACTTTACATCCAATACAGGCATTTATTCTATTATATCTTGTTAGACTGAGCTCATAGAGCTCGAACAAGATATAGAATAAATGCTACGTTTCTCTAAAGGAAAGTGACACAATCCCTGTTAATTGAATACCCCTGTTAATTGAATAACTTCCATTGCCAAAGTGGCTATTCAGTTAACAGGGTTCCACTGTACTGGATTCAGAAAATGTTCTTAAAGGCCTGAAGATTTATCATTATTTTTGCTCCCTCATAATAAGGTAACATTTTCACTTGGCAAGGGTGGTGCCTAGTGAAGTTTTGGCTGCCTATCAGTGGCATAGATAGCTTTACACTGGCGGAGGGGCAAGCCCAAAATTTTCTGACAGACCGAAAATTTTCCGACAGTGTAACAACAACAAAAATCCAAACAAACAGAAAGAATCTGTTGTTTACTGCAAATGTACTGAAAATTGGTCTTTTTTACCGAAAATTTACCCAGAATGGCATGTTTTTATCCCTAAAGCCAGCATTTTAATGTTATCAGGCATAAATTCGCCTAAAAATGGTCCCAAAAAATTTCCGACAAAACTTCTGGTGGGGGGGGCCTCCCCCCACCCCTTTATCTACGCCACTGCTGCCTATTCAAGCAGCCAAGACTTCACTAGAAACATGTACCAGTGTACTGTAACTTCCATCAAAAAGACCACCATGACCACGGACACCCAAAAGTTATGGAGCCCAACACCTGTTTGTGCCTGAAATTTTGTGAAAACGCCCAACAGACGAAATGAATCTGTTTGCATAGAATGTCGGTATACTGAAAAGTTCTCTATGAAGATTGGCGGTCCATAGAGAACGTTGCGATATACCAGCAGTCTAATCTGTCACTGATAGCTCAGATGCAAGGAAACAGCGTTGTTTTAATTTGGAAAATCAAAATGTTCTTCCATTGGGCTGATCTGTGGTCGGCCCGCTGGGTCCGCACACCCCCCAACCCCCTGTTGCCATTCCTGTCGAATGAGTTATGAAGATGATACAAAAACGCCATCAAAATCAGGCTTGGCAATTTCAGGAGAGCGATTTTTTAGCTCTCCTTACTGCCCTCCTGAAAGAATTAAGGAGAGCGAAAAATTGCCCTCCTAAATATTTTGGTCTGGGATGATTGAGATTACATGTATTATGCTCACATTAAATTTTTATTGTAAAGCAAAAATGTAATTTAACTTTGAAGTCACATAACATCACGTAATTTCATTTTAAAAGTGGTTTAGTAGTAAAAGGTAATGGCTGCAACCATACCCAAACACAGTTGCAATCATTTGAAGCAAAATGGGTCACAGTAATATTTTTTTTCTGTCAGTTTCAAGTTCAACAACTGACATCACAGTTTGAGGGGTAATTATTCAAGGAATATTGACACTATAATATACTACCATTACTACTATCCTGTCACTTGAAGCACTTGCACCAGGATGTGACTGTAGATTCAAGCAGACCTGTTGTCCAAGAAAGTCATACGCCTACCACTACCACAAGGGGGGTTGAAGGTGGTAGTGGTAGGCGTATGACTTTCTTGGACAACAGGTCTGGGTAGTGGTAGGCGTATGACTTTCTTGGACAACAGGTCTGGGTACACACACAGGTCTTGTCAAGTGTGTGTTCGGTTGTTGAGTGAGACATCTAGATGTCTAAGAGATATCGCTTTACCTTAGTAAAGTTAATAAAATCACTGATGTAATAGTCTGTTGGTTTCAGTTTCAATGAGTTCGTTCAACTGGATACTTAAAATGCTGTGTAAAGCTAATTGCTCTCCTAAGCTGATTGAGGAGAGCGATTTTTTGCCCTCCTGCATTTTTCAGAATGCCAGGCCTGCAAAATGTCCTTTGTGTGAACAGCTATTGACCGCGTAGATACAAAGAAGCATCGATCGTTCAGTTCGAAAAACCACAATTTTCTTGTCTGGATCCGAGGTCCGCCTTGGTTCATTTCCAAGTAGTGTTCAACCGATGATCGGAACCGGCCACCACAATCGGCCGATTATGGGCAATCGGATGACAACGGCAACGGCTCCTGGAACATCGGTTCAACCGATTGTTGCCAAGTAATTTGTGATTTTTCTGAATCGCATTTTATTATCTTCTGCAATTGTTCAATTGTTAATGTAAAATGATGTCGACGATACCATTCAATAAAGTTGAGAAACAACCACAATGTGTATTCCTAATCTCTCGAGAAGCCCCTTTACGGGATACACGTGTTAAACGAATGTAAAGCTTACAACTGAGCACACTTGCAGCAATCGCCAATTCATACCAGGAGAAGTGAAGGATGCGATGCACTCCATTGACTCAGGTCGCAGTAAAATTACCAGTCGCGCGAGAGCCACGTTTACCGCCCAAGTGTGCGTGACTGGTAATTTTACTGGGACCCCAGTCAACGAAGTTTAACACTTTGAAAAATGTTCAGTTTAATGTAGGTCTTTCGAAACTCGACTTGTCTTGTAGTGCACGGTATTACAATCGGAATCGGCATCAGAATCGGCCGATTGTGGGCTCAAATAACCGGTAATCGGTCAGCGACCATTTTTGGTAATCGGTTGGACACTATTTCCAAGTAACTTTTCTTGGCCCAGTCCGCCCCTGTGTAGAATTAAATGTAGAGCTAGGAAGTTTTGATTTTTCAGATTCGGCTTGGTTCGGAAAAAAACCTCGGTTTCAGTTTGATTTTTCTATGCGTTACGAACAGACAGTAAATAACACCTCAGGCTCGAAGTGTTTGTACAACACCACAAAAGTCGTGTCTCTAAGTATCTCCATTGGGTTCAATCTAACTTACATTTGATCATTCTTAGAAGTTCTGGGGGATCAGTTGCAAAACCTATTCCATCAGTAACTAGTACTGAAATGGTTAACCGGAAAATCGGTTTGAAACCAGTTAGCTACCAAACCGATTAGAAAAACCGTCAACCGGTTATCCGAAATATCGATAATAATCGTGATTCCACGTTTAAAACGTAATAAATCTGCCGTTCTCCTTTGTGATAGATTACACATTGAAGCCGCGTTGTATATATTGAGAAATAATCGACTTGGGCGTTCAAGACTTCGTCAATGATCGGCAGTTTCCGCGAGTAATAAGTAATCGCAGAAACTATTCCGTTGGGTGAATACAAACGAACGTTGTCGAGTACTCGACAACGTTCGCTTGTATACACACAACGGAATAGTTTGAGAATACTGCTTTCCAATTCCTATAGTTTTGATCCCATATTCGGTGGAATAATGGCCACGGATAACCGGATATTATCCGGTTATAGCTCTCGGTTAGTCGGTTACGAAAATGCGCCAACCGTTTCAGCTCTATCAGTAATTAATAAATAAAGTTTATCTAATCTATGTTGTTTTCTCAGTGTCACATTTACTCCCTTATTGACACTTTCGGTGGAGAAACACAACCTATTCGACCCTTTACCGGATAAACTAAGTGACGAGAGTCCATAGTGGTCGGTAGTACAGCTCCCTCCCAGTACGATAGTTTGATCATTTTATGCACAAAATAACACCGTTCGGGCAGTTTTTATTGGGTCTTGTAGTTCGTTTTTCCGGTTTGCCACAAACCGCAAAACTGCCCAGCTCTAATTAAATGTCAGGTTTTACGGAAAATAGCGCACTGCAATGCCTTCACAATAAAAACTTAAAGTATAATGTTCACAACAACAAACTGTTACAAGTAATAGT
The DNA here is from genome assembly GCA_031216915.1 of Pictodentalium vernedei. NCBI lineage: Eukaryota > Metazoa > Mollusca > Scaphopoda > Dentaliida > Dentaliidae > Pictodentalium > Pictodentalium vernedei. Next base: position 59,467,177 of record CM062294.1, on the reverse strand, counting down.
ACATGTACTATGGCCTTGTGAGGCTTCCTAGTTTCGATTCGATTTCGAATGTTAAGTTGATATTCGATTCGATTCAAAATCAGCTGCCCGATTCGTTTCTTTTCGAATCTTTACCCGGGAATATAGCTTGGTATTAGTCATTGTAGTTGTCTCACAAAACCTATAGTTCAGATGGAATTTGTACGTAAATAATGCGAAAATAAAGACAGAGTTGAATTTCATCTATTTTAACATAAACTGCATCAGATCCATGCCACCTCCCATGCTAATTCCAGACTCGCTAGTATTAATTTATTTATTAGGGTTTAATGACACTTGAACAGTCAAGGTCATATCATGTTGCTGACAGTTTTACGGGTGGAGGAAGCCGGGGTACCCGGAGAGAACCACCGAGCCACGACGGACAGCTACCAGCTCCCCAACATCATAACTCCACACTGCAGCACAGGCGGGGTTAAATTGGTTGCAGAATCGATCACTCAGATGGTCACCCACACAAGGACGAACCGGGCTCGATGTTGCTTAAATTCGGTGATCCTACGAGAACCGGTTACCGCAACAACACGCGCCCCCGTCTCACTAGTCTTCACCACTCTTGAAAACGAAGTTAATGGTTCCGAACAATTTTGACGATGAGCTGTTGCTAGCGGCTAGTCCTGTGTAATGCTTATTGCTGGTATGTCTCGCATCCGTTCATGGCTAATATTCCAACTACATGATCAAGACATACCTTCTAAGAAGGCATGCCTTGATGCTGTAGCTGGAATATTTTGTCAGTCGGAATTTGAGCCGTTACTGTCGGATGAATCGGGTATACAGAGCCTCCACCCACTTATCGATCATTCTAAAGACGCCCAAATTCGAGATTCGATTCGATTTCGAATAACAGATCCGATTAGATTCGAATCGAATCGAAAATGTGTGATTCGCAGGGCCCTAGTACAACGAAAATAAATAAACAAGCTGAAAATAAAGATTTGAGTGGCATCTATGTTCACATACATAGCATTTGACCCATACAACCTCCCATGCTAATTCCAATCTCACTGGTCTCTACCAAACAAAGTAAAAGTTTCCAAGCAATGTTGATGATGAGCTGTTACTGGCGGCTAGTCCTGTGCAGTGCTTAAAGCTGGTATGTCTCGCAACCATTCCTGGGTAATATCCCAACTACATCATCAAGGCGTTCATTCCAAGAAGGCATGCCTTGAAGTTGCAGCTACAATATTATTTTATCAGTCGGGACATGAGCGATCGTAGTCGGTACGATCAGGTTCACAGCCCCCTCTACCCCCCCCCCCCCCCCCTTTATCGGTCATCCTCAAGACACCAGAAATTCGATGAGAGATTCGATTTGCTTCGAATAATAGACCCGATTTGATTCGATTTTAATCGAAAATGGGTGATTCGCAGGGCCTAACATGTACAGTACAGAACATGGAGAGTGTATTATCACTAAATCACCCACAGAGTAGAGATTTCACCCGAGCAATAATTGCAAATTGGTCGCAAAGCATAATAAGCACAAGCAAAATTCCAGCCAATGGACCTCCAGGTTAAACCCGGAGGTCCATTGGCTGAAACATTGCTTGTGTTTTTTTGTCCATATGTAGAGAATTTGAAAATGATACTTTGGGTGTTAACTCCACTTCGCTGGTGATTCAGTTACAATCCACTCTCCATGTACAGTATGTATAAGCTGTATGGCCCATCTGATTGCAAGTTATGTTATATGCTTTTATTGTGAGATGATAACAAGATCATTCATTTTCCTTGCTATGTTAGTAAGTCCTCCTCTACAATATGCCGGAAAGATATAATGCAAACAACAAATACTGGTTTGACTTATCAAAACAACGGACAGCTGGTCTGTAAGCATATCAACTATATCAGCAGCAACATCACTACAAGACAGCCGACTGAGATAGAGAGGGGAGGGGGTGTAATGGTGGTTGTGTTCAAATCTGTTTCAGAAAAATTAAAAAACAAATGAAACGAGTTGAGTGGACATACTTTCAGAACATTTAAACTTCATATCCATACATGTACACTGCACGCTACACTAACTTTAGACAAAATCCAACAGAAAGTATTGGGGGGGGGGAGGGCGGTTAAGCGGACAAACGTCACATTGTGTGCAAAACAGAAATCTTGCCATAAAAGAGACATAATCCATGAAATTAAAACTCCCTTGCGCATTCGTATTGGTGCTTCAAACTTACAAATTACAACACGTTCTGCAAAACTGGTTTAAAATACCACCTACAACCCCCCCCCCCCCCACCCCAAAAAAAAAGAGGACCCAAGGGACCTTAATCGCTCACCTGACAAAGTGGTTCGAAGAAGTATTTGGGGGTCACATTCAGTTAGACCTGGTGCATCAACACTACAAGGAAATGAAGTTATGAAAGGCAAATTTTATGGAAAAACACTAAGGAATGGATTTGACCAACGTGAACCTAACCTGCTCCCCTCCCCCTGCCCCCCCCCCCCCCAAGAGATCCCAAATATTAAGCCGGGGACTCAAATTGAACAAACGTGAATCTGATTCCCCTTGAGATGTTATATACCAAATATGAAAGAAGTCTGACTGGTGGATGTGAAGAAGAAGGTTTTTTAAAAAGAAATGTCCTCACATTGCTCCAAGTTAAAATTTGGGCTCCAATGGAAACCTAAATGAAAGTGTCAGTGACACTGTAGCTTAACTTGACTGTGTGTTGTGTTTGATGAAGAGGACAATGTTCAATGTTTATGAAAGGATTATGAAATAAGACAAGAATTGTGATAATTGAGAATAAGTTAATTTCTGTTCCATGACAAATTCCACACACATATATGGGACTTGATAATTATCTATAATTAGCTAATCTAACACATGGTTCCTTTACGGTGGGAAGAAATAACCTGTCATCTTACACTTGGCCACTTGATGCAGACCAGATGAAGGGACGTGGCAACAGGGGGAGATCACCCCCCCCCCCCCCCCTCCCCCAATCCTAGCCTAAATTTCCTATAATTGGAAATTCGGAGGGAAAGTCATGAGTACTTTGAAATTCCATCTATCTGGATTTTAGAGCTTCTTTGGCGATGCTGATGTCTCCTTTACTTCCCAAAATCCAACTCGGTTTCAAATCGGCAAACATTCTCCAACTGTTACTATTTACAACAAGGGCAACGCCCCCGGTCCCCCGACCAAGATGGCAAATTCAAGGGAGCTGTTAGGATGCAATTTGTTCACAGAGCATGGCCATTTTTTAACTTGACCTGTATTTCAAACCAATTAAACCACATACTTAGTTTCGTTTCAATCAAATGATCCAAAGTAAAGTTATCATCCGGACAACACAAAAACCGTATTTTCTAAGTCGAAAAAGGGGAATAAATCCAGTAAAAATCAGTGGAGCGTGCCCATTTTCGAACTTGACCTGCATTTCCACCCAAATAAGCGGCATACTAAATTTCGTTTCAATCAAATGATCCTAACTAAAGTTAACATCCAGACAACACAAAAACTGTATTTTTTAAGTCGAAAAAGGGGAATAAATCCAGTAGAAATCAGTGGAGCGTGCCCATTTTCGAACTTGACCTGCATTTCCACCCAAGTAAGACACATACCAAATTTAGTTTCAGTAAAATCATCCAAACTAAAGTTATCATCCGGACAAGGGTGTGACGGACGGACGGACGCACGCACGCATGGACAGACGGACGGACGGACGGACGGACGGACACTGCTGATTACAATAGTCCCCCGAAGGGTCGGGGGACAACTACAGTGTACGCAAATCGGGCTTCATAAGTATGTATGATGTCAATCGGTAAAAGATTTCTATAGCACGTTTACTTATCTTAATAAAAAAAATCCTCGAAATGCACTTCAAGAAAATCACAATATGTAAAATCATTATCCTGAGTTAATTCCATCATTCACAGTTACAAAATGATGAAACATCAAAAACTGATCATTCCTGCATAAGATCTGATTTAATGTTAGGACAGTGCGAATTGCTCAAAGTTCTCAGCTTGAGCATTTGATAAGCACACATTCAATTCCCAGAATAATACCAAATAATAATAACCTGATAATTCTGTCATAAATGTGTTGGCATTTTAGTTACTAGAATCAATTTTATGCCCCCTGCCATGGCTTCATTTTCAAAATCTTTCTCGGTGGTAAATTTCCAACTATGGGGAGGGACTGGGAGGGGTTTCCCCCTCCCAGACCCTACCCCTTGTTGGAAATTCACTACTCTACAACCCAACCCACCCCCACCCCCAACCGGAAACCTCTAGCCACGTCCCTGGACAAAGCTCAGTGATATAGTTGATTAAATTCACTCTTAAACAAGAGAAAAGCACAGAGTGATTTGAGAAACTTCTGTGGCACAACCAGAGTATAAGGAGTTAACTGTCCAAGTCTGAGCTGGAAAACACTCTCAGGGAACCACGAAAAATGCTAAAAGCCGACTTTACATGTCATCATCACACCTGTTCATCACTTATTTTCATGGTAACAAAGGAATCAAAAAGCAGTGAAGGAGTTGATTTGCTCCACTGGATAAAATAATGACAGGCACACACATGATGTTGAAACAACTAGAATATACAGTTCTGTTCAAACAAAAAATAGTTTAACCCAAGATGCACTGAAGTAGTTTCCATGCCACTGGTTGGAAGTGTCCATATTCATTATTTAGGTGTACACCAATTAAGGATGCATGTGGAAAAATGAATTTGTTTTTAGCATTGTTCAAATAGGCCCCACAAAGTAGATTTTTGGGGTAAAATTGAATATGGGTGGGCGTTTTTTTAATTTTATTTGTTATTTTTATAATTTGAGTGCTTTGCAAAGCCTTGTTGCACGCTGGGGCCAAATTTATCTATCAATTTTATTAACTTGGCTAAAATATCAGACATAAACCATTTAATTTTTATTTTTTTAAGTTTGCATTGGTTATAAAAAAAATAGCATGCGGCAGCCAAAATGACCATGCCGTAGGGCCTGAGAAACAAATTTTTTACTTTTTTTTAGGCCTTATGGCAATAATTGCACCCCAAGATGGCGACAGACGGGACACTTCTCTGTTTGTGACCTGGATCATTAAGAGGAATATCGGGCCCCATGACAGTTTGAATTAAAGGGCCCACATGATGTGTTCTGCATTATCATCACTGCTGGAAACATTACAGGGAAAATATTCATTCTTGAAGAGTCAAATCATGAGGTTTCCATGATTTTCTGTCATGAATTACTCGACTGGATAATAACAAATGTGTGGTTTTCATATGTAGACTAGATGTATACTACACAAGCATGAAAGCAAGCTGTTTTAGTAACAGACCATTGCCTAACCCTTTATCCAACGAATCGGCCGCATCCGCCCGCATAATATGCAAATTCAGTAGTAGAAAAAATATTATTTTTCAAAAAATTTCAACAAAACCATATCATGTGCCCCCTTGTTGGAACGAGCTCATCGAGCTCGTTCCAACGAGGGGTCGCATGATATGGTTTTGTTGAAAATTTTTGAAAAATTTGAAAAAGTGATATTTTAAATAATAAATTTGGATATCGTCTGCGGTGGTATAAAGGGTTAAGGGACACAGGGCCTGCCCACTGGGGGCCCATGAGTACCCCGCAACAATGCTGCCCCGGGGGCCTCTTGACATCCATATTTGACCAATAAGCATTCCAACCATCCAGTTGTATAGAGATTTGTGGGTAAGACAAATACTGTCACACTTGACACTTACTGAACATGAAATTTCCATTCTTATTCCGTATTTCTCCATGACCTTCCAAATTTTAAAAACGTTCAAAAACATAAGTCTAAAGAGGGCTACATTAATAACTGTGTTTCTCACCCTAATGACATATATGTTGGGGCGGCGGTGGAGCCGGAGGGGGAGCACAGGAGGCACATGCCACCCTCCCCACTTTTTACACCAATTATATGTGCCATAATGACATTTTCCGACATACACATATCTTTCTCATCAATTCTCATTCGATTCAAATGTATCGTATTTCTTTTCTCATTCACTTTTACTCTGTGGTTTTATAACATATAAATTTGTATTCAAAGACAAAGAACTAGCTCAATTCAATTCATTCCAAACTATACGAATTGGGTGGACACCATATTGTTTGTTGTGTGTACCAAAAGGTGAGATATATAAAGACGAAAGCTACTCTTAAGGGCCTATATAAGTAATGAAATTTTGTTTATTTTGAAAATTCTTACCTCTGATATTCCTTCAATTCAAATTAAATATACACAAATTGTACATCAAAATGAAGGTAGGGACGTATAGAACACGAAACACATGTGTAATCAACTCATAGAGTCGACTGTAGGCACTACTGCCAGTACTGGTTCCTGGAAGTCTGCTGCCGTATTCGCACCAGAACGGATAATTTAATAATATTTCACGAAAACAACTTGTGGCCAAATGTGCTTTACATATCCAAGTACAAAGCTAGGGGATAAAAATTCTTCAAAACACGGCGACAGAGCTGCATTGGGGAAAATTCCAAAGCCTTTGCTTTTGTTTACGTATGAGTATACTTTCGATTTCTGGTCGACGTCATCGGACAGAAAAAGCATGTAAAAACAACGCCGTCTAAAATCAAATAATGAAAAAGATCGCCTTCATACAGTATACTGTTATTAGATAGAGATTGCACAGTTGTCATATTCAATGCAAGGTATCATGATACTTGTTGAAATTTCTTAGAATTTTTGTTTTTAGATGGAAATTCGATTTTGTTTTTCGATGGAAATTCGTGGTAACGAGTGATTTGCGCATGTCTGTCGAGCATGGAAACCATCTTCAATGAAAAATGCAGACAGTGTTGTCCTTTTCCAAAATGCAGTCCTATCGCTGTATTCGAAAGTGTTTTGAATGCCTAGCTTTGTTCTTGGATATATGAAGCACATTTGGCCACAAGTTGTTCTGATGAAATATTATTTTATTATCAGTTCTGGTGGGAATACGGTAGCAGACTTCCAAGAACCAGTGGTGCCTACAGTCGACTCTATGAGTCGATTACATATGTGTTTCGTGTTCTATACCTCCCAACCTTCATTTTGATGTATACTTTGTGTATATTTAATCTGAATTTAAGGAATATGAGAGGTGAGAATTTCAAAATAAACAAAATTCCATTACTTATATAGGCCCTTAATCAAAAACGAAAAAAAATAAATCCACCACCAATACCCTAATTTGTGGTAACACCAGAAGACAGCCAATGCCACATGAAGAGAGCTGATGCCACACGATTCAATATTGACTGGTCAATATCCAATGTCGCAAAAATAATGACAATAAGGTTGACGCGGGTGTCTTCAATAGGGTGGGAACAAGGGTGAGGGGTAGTGTATTAGTTCAGCGATCCGAACGTAGTGGCTACCCCTCTACGTTCAGATTCTTCCCATTCAATCCTATAGAAAAAGATTCCATCAAGTTTTTATGGGAACTCAAAATTAGGAATATATATCAAGCTTTCGCCCATATTACAGGCTGCAATCGATAGCACACGTATTTCCTTACATTTGGGCAGAGTTTATTGATCCAAACTATGTTTTATTCTTTAATTGTCGTCATTTGAGTACTCGTGAGGCGTCAACGGAGATTTCGAAATCGGCCATGTTTTTGTATAAATATAAAACAGTAAAAACAATAACCCGGTAATGGCGCCGAAACGAATATACCATTTTATCGATGCGGAATCGGAAATTCGATCGCAATTGCGCAGAAGAGGGTTGCACAGAGCAGATTATCACCCCCCCCCTCCCCTCCCCTTCTGCGCAATTGCGATCGAATTTCTACGAAACACTTTCGTAAGTACGAAAACACGTTCGTAAGTACGAAAACTTTTTCGTAACTACGAAAACTGTTTCGTAACTGCAATCTCCCATCTCCAAATGGAAAAGTTCTTTTCCAAAGATAAGTATGAAAACCCAAACACACTTCAATCTCATCTATTTTCAGAATAACTCGCATTATCACCTCTACCTTCTCCATCATCAACACCCTCTTCAATGCCGTCACCAATCTCCTCTGCTTTAAGCAGGGGAGACTGGTGACGGCAGGGAAGAGAGTGTTGCTGTTGAAGGAGGTAGTGAACAGTGATACTAGTAATCCGGAAAATGAAGACGAGTTTGAACTTTGAAGCGGGTGAATAAGATTTTGCTGTTGAAAGCGGGGGTCCTACTATTTAACGAACACAAACGAACATAAACGAACAGAAGAGAAAATAATAGGAAATACAAGTTAAAAATGATTGAGGGTGCATATGCAGGTATATGCGGGTATATATTATTCGTTTGTAAAATTTTATTCACTTCTAATGAGTATTTTGATGATTAATAAGGTTTATAAAATGTACGACGGCACGAAATTCTAGTGTTCGTTAAGTAGTAGCCTGCTTGAAGCTGTCGACAAGATGCGACAAAGGTGTGAAACCAATTAGCTGTCTATCTGAGGAAGAATGTCGCTGAGGAAAACAGCGAAATTTAGGTTTAAGAGGAAGGCAAACGCCTATTTTAATCGTGTGTAAAATTGTATCCATGTCTGATGAGTATTTTAGTGATAAATAAAGATTATAGCCATTATTTGGATTGACAAACATGCATCAAACTCTCGCTTTGGATTCCGAGGACGCATCACGGCGAGTCGGGGACAAACCATGATCTACCCTTAGAAAGCGGAGCAAGACTCGGATACATGTAGAATATTGTACATCCACATAATGATAATAATCTAAAGATCTTACAATATCTTGGGGATAAGTCATTAAAGCCCAGTTTAAGCTTTCCTGAACACTTTCCCCGAACAAGCTCACCCTCCACCAACGCGGGCTCCCACTAACGAGAGAGGACAGCTTGTTCGGGGAAAGTTTTCAGGAAAGCCTAAACTGGGCTTTAATGACTTATCCCCAAGATATTGTAAGATCTTTAGATTATTATCATTATGTGGGTGTACAATATGCTACATGTATCCGAGTCTTGCTCCGCTTTCTAAGGGTGGATCATGGTTTGTCCCCGACTCGCCGTGATGCGTCCTCGGAATCCAAAGCGAGAGTTTGATGCATGTTTGTCAATCCATTAAAATAGGCGCTTGCCATCCTCTTAAACCTAAATTTCGCTGTTTTCCTCAGCGACATTCTTCCTCAGATAGACAGCTAATTGATTTCACACCTTTGTCGCATCTTGTCGACAGCTTCAAGCAGGCTACTACTTAACGAACACAAGAATTTCGTGCCGTCGTACATTTTATAAACCTTATTAATCATCAAAATACTCATCAGAAGTGAATAAAATTTTACAAACGAATAATATATACCCACATATACCTGCATATGCACCCTCAACCATTTTTAACTTGTATTTCCTATTATTTTCTCTTCTGTTCGTTTATGTTCGTTTGTGTTCGTTAAATAGTAGGACCGGAAAGCGGTTCTCCTAAATACCAGAACCCACCAGAACCGCGCAGAACCCCCCAGAACCGCACATAACCCCCCTCTAAATTACATTTGCGCAGTGTTTTAAGATGAAATATGTTTATTTTATGTAATAATCGTTACAGGAAAGAAGAATAGAAGTAAATTCATTCTTATAGTTGCCTTTGTCTAGGTGGCTCTGGGGGTTCTGGTATTTAGTATTTTTCTCCGAAATACTAGAATCCCCAGAACCTCTCTGATTTTCCCCTAGAACCGCCTCTAAGTTACATTTACACATTGTTTTTGAAGAAAAGATTCCATTTCCAGACTGTTTTAGCGTTCTGTGGAAACTAAAACGTGATTTATTATCAAATTCGCCCTCATTTCAGCTGAACAACGAAATTTAAAATGTAGTCAAGGGAGTTAACTCGAAATTTTAGCCTTCATCATTACCCGATCTTAACTCGCGGAAAGATGTCATAAAATAAAAGCACTGAGGTCCGGATGACATGGCTTATCTGAATGAATGAAAAGTTTCAGCACGCCAAGGGCGCACAGGGACAATGTGGGATTGAAATCCTTTGCGACCCCCAAAAAGCTTATCTGTTCAGAATTTACATCGCATTGGAATGAACAATAATTTAAATATTCCAAAATGGTTGATTTGTTGGTATCAGGACAACTCGTACCCACGGCAACTCGTACCAGTCAAGTCGTTCCCAAAATTGGACGACACGTACCCATTTTCGTCTGGACAACTCGTACCCACAGTTGGACAACTCGTACCCAAGGTTGGACAACCCGTACCCACAGTTGGTCAACATGTACCTGGTCTTTAATTGTATGGGCGAAGGCGAATATTGGCTGAAGGACTTGAGAAGAGGAGTGTCTGCTTTCAATGGGTGTGCATAAAGGCAAAAACTTTCTATTTTTAGCATTTATCTCAGTAGAACAGTCTGAACAGACTTCGGCGAAAGTCAATTTCGTCAGTATGAACATTTCATCAAGAGAGCAATTCAAAGGAAACAGGAAATATTTAAATTATATATTAATACAGTGGTGTAGATACGGGAGACGACCCACCCCCCCCCCCCCCCCCCCCCCCAAAAAAAAAAAAAAAAAAAAATCGGGTAATCTTTGGCTCTTCGTTAAACGTCTGAGGGCTTTTCTACGTCATATTTTGTTGTATTGGTAGCCATACCCAGCATTTCACGTGTTGAGGGGTTAACGCAGAATCAGATGCGATCGGCGCTCATTCCCTCACATACCCCACCCCCTTCGTTGGTTGAAGGATTAACGCGATGTCGGACGCGATCGGGGCCCATCAGAAGTCCCTTTCCTGGTCAAATTACATCTATATAGACCTGTGCCAATTATTTTTGTTTCGATCTGTCGAGGCACGAGAGTCAGGTGCCTATAAAGAGAGAGAGAGAGAGAGAGAGAGAGAGAGAGATTCACTTTTATTCACTTTTATAGTCCAGTTGCAAACCTTACAAAAATGCTAATTATCATTCAATTTTCATGATTGTCATGGAAGATAATTGTTAGAAAAACACACCTCCCAACTGGAAGATTAACTTAATTGGCGATAATAATATGCACAGATAATTGGAAGAAAATTAAACACCAATAGACTATAAGGGGTTTATTCCCGTTTCGCCGATGAGGTTAAATAAACAAACCAAAGCTAATCGCCGGTGGAGGTGTGAACAAGTTGTTAATCCCACTGATTGATATTAACTCTTCTTCACCGGCTGAGTTCATGGTCCCAAAGTGATTAACAATCAGTTAACTTTGATCAACTGTAAACAACTAAACAACTTCAAACATCTCAATAGTATATAATATGACCCTTCATGCTGTACATCAACAACATTTCCTTCAATTCATCATGGCAAGTGAACAAGTAAATGTTTCTTTCATCACTAATAAGAGAGGTGGTAGACACTTAGTTTATGGTGGTTATAAATTTCGTGTGAAGTCTCAGAATCAACCAAATATACATTGGAACTGCGTTAAAAAAGATTCTTTAGGATGTCGGTCAACTATCAACACGAAAAACGATTTTATCAGTTCGCCGATGGGGCAGCATAATCATCCACCAGATATGGAGCAGATTGTAGCCGATGCTTTCCTAGCAGATTTAAAGAAAACCGTTCGACACGACAGCAAATCAGTGAGCGCACTTTACCAAGAGGAGCTTGGAAACAACTGCAGGAGATCAGTTTTTACTGTCAGATCCAAGCGACGTCAACTGCCTCATTTTCAGCACAGCGTCAAACTTACACCTCCTCGACGAAGCGACTTCGTTTTTCTGTGATGGGACATTTGAGAAATCACCGAAACTCTTTTATCAGCTGTATACCATCCATGCTTTCGTCGACAATAAGATGTTGCCATTAGTCTATGGCTTGCTGCCTAATAAAACCAAGTCAACTTATATAAAATTCTTCAGCACCATACGCCAGAAGGCTTCATCTTTAGACATTCACCTACAACCAGCAACAATCTTTACTGATTTCGAAACTGCTGCACAAAATGCTTTACGACAAGTTTTCTCTTCTGCGACCATCAAAGGCTGTCACTTCCACTACGCCCAAGCAGTGTACAAGTATGCAACAGAAAAGTTCAGCCTCAGAGACGATTACAAGCAAGATGACAACATTCATGCGGTCGTTCGACGTGCTATCGGCCTTCCATTTGTACCACCACATATGGTCAGCGACGTATGGCTTCTTGTATTAGAGGCATGGGAAGAAGCGTTGGAGGAGAGAGACGTCGACCCAAGAGTTACCAAGTTCACAGACTACGTCACGACGAACTGGGTTGAGAGTAGCAACCTCAATGTGTGGAACCATCACGAGACTGTCGGCCCTCGCACCACAAATCATGTAGAAGGATGGCACAGCAAGTTGAAGAAGGCAATTGCCGGAACCCATCCTAACTTGTTCTTCTTAGTTGATTTCATTAAGAAAGAACAAGCATTCACAGAATCAACAATTCTGCAGTTGAGACATGGTGGGAAGGTGGCCCCACGAAGAAAAAAGTATCGTGCCATCGACAATGCTTTATCATATTATTATATTATACTTGCTCGTTTATTGTTATTTTTAGACAGAGTCAGTCGAAATTCGGGTTTTTAAAAAATATGCTTTATGCCTTTAAATGTTCATATTATTATATTATACTTGCTCGTTTATTGCGTTGATAAATCAATAAAAAAATTACATTACATTCAGTCGAAATTCGGGTTTTTAAAAAATGTGCTTTATGTCTTTAAATGTTCATATTATTATATTATACTTGCTCGTTTATTGCGTTGATAAATCAATAAAAAAATTACATTACATTCAGTCGAAATTCGGGTTTTTAAAAAATGTGCTTTATGTCTTTAAATGTTCATATTATTATATTATACTTGCTCGTTTATTGCGTTGATAAATCAATAAAAAAATTACATTACATTCAATCAATTCGTCGTTACTTGTGAGTTTCCCTGTGGTACATGGGTTAAATTGATAAAAATTATCTCCCAACATCCAAATTAACAAATTATCGCGGCACTTCTTTGATCTGCGGATTACTGACACCTACCCCATTAGAATCACGTCGGCGAAACGGGAAGACCCCCCAGGAACCACTGGTGCCCGCTTTCAACAATGTACGGTCAATGAATATATGTTTCCCGTTCTGTGTATCACAGCCGTCATTTAGACGTAAACTTTGTGTATATTTCATTCATATTCGTGGAATATCTGACGAAGGAATTTCAAAGTAAACTGATTTCCATTACTATTATAGCACCTTAAACGGATCAAACAAAAGCAAAAAAACCGCTTCTATAGTTCTTAGGCCATTAACTGCCTTCGCCCATACAATTAAACACCAAGTACAAGTTGACCAGCCACAGGTACGAGTTGTCCAACCTTGGGTACGAGTTGTCCAATTGTGGGTACGAGTTGTCCAGCTGAAAATGGGTACGAGTCGTCCAATTTTGGGTACGACTTGACTGGTACGAGTTACCGTGGGTACGAAGTGTCTAGAAACCGATTTGTTTTACAGACAATTTAAATAGTATATATGTTGCAATCAATATTTGAAGACCACAACCCTGTCTGACTTCGTATTATCTATTTTCCTTTCAAGTAAATGTTCTCGACCAATTTGTTAACTCTGTGTTTTTTAACAATAGCAGGAAAGCTGTGGGGAGGGGGGTGGGGTGTAGGGTGCATCAAAAGTTATGACCAAACTTTTTTACCGATATAGGTCTTCAAAGGGGTCTACTAGGGGTAATTTTTACCAGGAATCTAATGGTGAGGTTTAAAAAAGTGCCGGTGAGGGGTGGGGGTGGGGGTGGGGTGTAGAGGGGCACCAACAATTATACTCTCCTCAGCCCAAGCAACGCCGAGTAACGCCGGTGCTACTAAAAAAATTTTGCAGGCAATGGTTCCACCCACAATGTGAAAGTATGAAAGTTAGAGAGTTTGACTTTTTCATAAAGTCAGATTTGGAATTTGTATGCAGTTGTTGCCTGGAGATTCATGAAGGTGCTTTCAACTGGTACTTGGCTCACAGTAGATTGATGGTGGCTTTAGATGATGGCAAGTTGGAAGAGGCAGTAAAACAATGTCTACTTCAGGGGGAAATAACAAATTTCGGGGGAAATTACCAATTGGGGGGGGGGGGGGGGGGGGGCAAGTGTCTGACATTCAGACCATGTATGAATTTGGATGCTAAAAAGAAACTGAAAATGGAATATTTTCCCCGGTAGCGGCATGCAAATGTCATTTAGAGGGTGGGTTTAGCGAATTGTGTGCGGTTCTGTGGGGTTCTGGTATTTAGGAGAAAAATACTAAATACGATAACTCCCCTGAACCGCCTAGACAAAGGCAACTATAAGAATGAATTTACTTCTATTCTTCTTTCCTGTAATGATTATTGCATAAAATAAACATATTTCATCGTAAAACATTGGGCAAATGTAATTTAGAGGGGGGTTCTGTGTGGTTCTGTGCGGTTCCGGTGGGTTCTGGTATTTAGGAGGACCCGTTGAAAGGGAGGAGGGTGTCCTCCAGAACTGGTTGAGAGCTACATGTTTAAGTCCTATGGGACAATCAGAGGAAAGGTGATGAATTAGTAGTCAGTGTGTAGGCTGATGTTAGGAAAATAATTGTTTTGCATATTTTTTCTACTTCCCAATAATTATCCACCCCTAGAGATTCTTTACAGTGTCTACCAGCTCCGATATGGGACTCCTTTCCAATGGCTTTTGGGCACATTTTTTCCCAATTCTAGATTTCAAATCTCAGTCCCCGGTCAAAACCAAAATTTAATTCACAATTGGTGTCCTGAACTGGATTGTCATAAGGCCTCTTGACCCTTTAAACCTGAGAGGCCACTTTTCCGGCCCAGGAACATGATAAATCAATATTTCATGTAGTATAGAACGGCTGCTTAGTGAATGTGTGGGGTAGACCAATCAACATTTTCAACGTGCAGCCTTGGTACCAAGGCTGCACGTTAATAATATTAATTGGCCTCCCCAAATAATGAATATGGACTCTTCCAATTGCTGCCATTCAAATGACAAGGAAAATACCATCAGGGTTCAAAGGGTTAAAAACAATTACTACCAACCTACTGAAGCTGAGTGAAGCATAGAAAGCATCTGAATTCAAAGGCAAACAAAGGGTTTTTATTTAACCCTTGGGGTCTAATTCAGACTTTGATAATTTCTTATTGCAACAAAACAGTTGCAGGGGTGACTTCAGGGAGTGTCAGTCAGTGCAACATCCCCCACCTCTCAGGTGGAGGTCAGGCCCTTATCAGAAAGCCGTCTCCTTTACGTGGACTTGTCGGTGTATACCCTAGCCCCCTTGTCGGGGAACAGAATCCCCTTGTCAGGGAACAGAATCCCCTTGTCAGGGGAAATTTTGGTGCTACCACTTACTCTGACAGGCAGTCTTTAGATACTTTTGCTTTGCAAGTTTCAACCTAATAATCTTGTTACATGTTTCTTAGTAAACCTGTACAGACAGCCAACACTTGCCTAAAAACAGGGGCATCATAAGCACTTCAGAGCTGGGGGGGGGGGGGGTCAGACCCCGGGAAAAAGGGCATTTACTTGTACTAGCGGCCCCGCCATGACATGCTGAAGCATGCATGTCTCGAAGGCTAAAGACCAGAGATGAGGAAGTTTGAGCGGAGGTGCCCCTCTCATTGGGGGACCTCCTCCCAAACACCCCTCACCCATTGAATTTTGAAAGCTAAGAGAACAGATTTGGGGTGTATTTTAACTTTTTTACTTTGAGAATAAATCATTGAAAAAAATTGAGTGACGAACATGGGAAGGGCATTGTCTGCTCCCTCTTGTCTGCAAGGTCCAACTGTAGGGAGGGCAACTGTCCCCTGTGCTTCTGGCGTCCCTGCCTAAAAACATTTAAAACAACTGCAAATTTTAGAATGTAAACTATCAAAGTGCAGAAAAAAGGTACAAACATCTTCAGTCCTTTAAGGGTTAACAGTATATACGTGTGTTGTAGAGAAATCAGAGTGTAACCCTTTACCTCACGAATCGGCCACAACCGCCCAAGTAATGTGAAAAATTAAGCATTTGAAAAAAATTTATTTTAAAAAACAAGAGGCCCCACGGGGCCTGAAGCGCTCATCTTGTACAGAACACAATTTAAACAGAGTCCAAGAATGAGTCTACATTAAGCAAGCCATCTCCATAGGCTACACTGTCAATTCTTGAGTCCCTCAGGAGTGACAAAAATAATCGGGGCATCATGCCTTTTCTTCAGTTGATCATAAGTAAAATGTAGAGCTCCCCTATGAAGCCCCTTGATACAACCTATGTGGATTAATCTTAGTACCTCTAGAGGGTACTGAATACAAAATTTTTAATTCTTTAGCAAAATGGCCAATTCCGGCTCCCATAGAGAGCCCAAATATTAACCCAGGCTCTTGATTTGAAAACAGTTAAATCTGACTTCCCTAGAGATGTTGTGTACCGAATATGAAAGCATTCTGACTGTTGGATCTGAAGAAGAGAAATTGTAAAGAAATTTCTTCGAATTGCACTAAGTTCAAATTTGGGCTACCATAGCGAGCCCAAATATTGACCTGTGGATCCGATTTGAACAAACTTGAATCTACCCCCCACCCCCCTAGAGATGTTGTCTACCAAATGTGAAAGCATTCTGACAAGTGAATCTGAAGAAGAAGATTTTTTAAGAAATTCCCTCATATTGTACTAAGTTAAATTTCATGTTCCCATATGGAGCCCAAATATTAACCTAGGCACTTGAATTGAACAACCTGGAATCTGACACCCCAGAGATGTTGTATACCAAATATAAAAGCATTCCGATAGAGATGTTGCATACCAAATTTCAAAGCATTCTGACTGATGGATCTGAAGAAGAAGATTTTTTTAAATTACCCTCCATATTGAACTAAGATAAAATTTGGGCTTCCATAGGAAGACCAAATATTAACCTAGGGACTTGGTTTGAACAATCTAGAATCTGACCCTCATAAGAATGACGTATACCAAATATTAAAAGATTCTGACTGATGGTTCTGAAGAAGAAGATTTTTAAAGAATATTCCCCATATTTCCCTATGTTAAAACTTCAGGCTCCTGTAGGGAGCCCAAATATGAACCAATGAGCTTTATTTCAACAAACTTTTATCTGACCCCCCCCCCCTGTGAAAGCTGTATACCAAATATCAAAAGATTCTGATGATTGGTTCTGGAGAAAAGATTTTTAGCTCAACTTGACAAAGTCAAGCTGAGCTATTGCCATCACTTCTCGTCCGTCGGCGTATGTACGTACGTACGTACGTTAGTATGTTAGTACGTACGTCCACAATTTCCTTTGGCACACCTCACAGGTCGCATTTATGATCAGATTACTTTGAAACTTAGTATGCTTGTTTGGGGTGACCTCTGGATGGGAGCTATCGATTTTCTTCAATTTCCGTCAAAAAATGTTGCCGCGGCCAATGTTCTTAGAACTTAGTTTAGTCAAACCACAATATTTCCCTTTGGCACACCCTACAGGGCACATTTATGATTTGATTGCTTTGAAACCTGGTATGCTTATTTAGGGTGACCTCTAGATGGGAGCTATCGATTTTCATCAATTTCTGGCAAAAAATGTTGCCACGGCCAACATTCGTAGAACTTAGTTTAGTCAGACCTCAATATTCCCCTTTGGCACACCCTACAGGGCACATTTATGATCCGATTGCTTTGAAACCTGGTATGCTTGTTCGGGGAGACCTCTAGATGGGAGCTATCGATTTTCTTCAATTTCTGTCAAAAAATGTTGCCGCGGCCAATGTTCTTAGAACTTAGTTAAGTCAGAAGACTCAATATTTCCCTTTGGCACACCCTACAGGGTACATTTAAGATCGGATTGCTTTGAAACCTGGCATGCTTGTTTGGGGTGACCTCTGGATGGGAGCTATCGATTTTCTTCAATTTCTGTCAAAAAATGTTGCCGCGGCCAACGTTCTTAGAACTTAGTTTAGTCAGAAGACTCAATATTTCCCTTTGGCACACCCTACAGGGTACATTTATGATCGGATTGCTTTGAAACCTGGTATGCTTATTTAGGGTGACCTCTAGATGGGAGCTATCGATTTTCTTCAATTACGGCAAAAAATGTTGCCACGGCCAACGTTCGTAGAACTTAGTTTAGTCAGACCTCAATATTTCCCTTTGGCACACCCTACAGGGCCCATTTATGATCAGATTGCTTTGAAACCTAGTATGCTTGTTTGGGGAGACCTCTAGATGGGAGCTATCGATTTTCTTCAATTTCTGTCAAACAATGTTGCCACAGCCAACGTTCTTAGAACTTAGTTTAGTCAGAAGACTCAATATTTCCCTTTGGCACACCCTACAGGGTACATTTATGATCGGATTGCTTTGAAACCTGGCATGCTTATTTAGGGTGACCTCTAGATGGGAGCTATCGATTTTCTTCAATTTCCGTCCAAAATGTTGCCGCAGCCAACATTCTTAGAACTTAGTTTAGTCAGACCACAATATTTCCCTTTGGCTCACCCTACATGGCACATTTATGATTAGATTGCTTAGAAACCTGGTATGCTTATTTCGGTGACCTCTAGATGGGAGCTATCGATTTTCTTCCATTTCCGTCAAAAAATGTTGCCACGGCCAACGTTCTTAGAATTTAGTCTAGTCAGACCACAATATTTCCCTTTTGTACACCCTACAGGGCACATTTATGATCGGATTGCTTTGAAACCTGGCATGCTTGTTTGGGGAGGCCTCTAGATGGGAGCTATCGATTTTCTTCGGTTTCTGTCAAAAAATGTTGCCACTGGAAGAATATTCCCCATATTACCCTATGTTAAAACTTCAGGCTCCTGTAGGGAGCCCAAATATGAACCAATGAGCTTTATTTCAACAAACTTTTATCTGACCCCCCTGTGAATGCTGTATACCAAATATCAAAAGATTCTGATGATTGGTTCTGGAGAAAAGATTTTTAGCTCAACTTATGATCGGATTGCTTTGAAACCTGGCATGCTTGTTTGGGGTGACCTCTGGATGGGAGCTATCGATTTTCTTCAATTTCTGTCAAAAAATGTTGCCGCGGCCAACGTTCTTAGAACTTAGTTTAGTCAGAAGACTCAATATTTCCCTTTGGCACACCCTACAGGGTACATTTATGATCGGATTGCTTTGAAACCTGGTATGCTTATTTAGGGTGACCTCTAGATGGGAGCTATCGATTTTCTTCAATTACGGCAAAAAATGTTGCCACGGCCAACGTTCGTAGAACTTAGTTTAGTCAGACCTCAATATTTCCCTTTGGCACACCCTACAGGGCCCATTTATGATCAGACTGCTTTGAAACCTAGTATGCTTGTTTGGGGAGACCTCTAGATGGGAGCTATCGATTTTCTTCAATTTCTGTCAAAAAATGTTGCCACAGCCAACGTTCTTAGAACTTAGTTTAGCCAGAAGACTCAATATTCCCTTTGGCACACCCTACAGGGTACATTTATGATCGGATTGCTTTGAAACCTGGCATGCTTGTTTGGGGTGACCTCTAGATGGGAGCTATCGATTTTCTTCAATTTCCGTCAAAAAATGTTGCCGCAGCCAACATTCTTAGAACTTAGTTTAGTCAGACCACAATATTTCCCTTTGGCTCACCCTACATGGCACATTTATGATTAGATTGCTTTGAAACCTGGTATGCTTATTTACGGTGACCTCTAGATGGGAGCTATCGATTTTCTTCCATTTCCGTCAAAAAATGTTGCCACGGCCAACGTTCTTAGAATTTAGTCTAGTCAGACCACAATATTTCCCTTTTGTACACCCTACAGGGCACATTTATGATCGGATTGCTTTGAAACCTGGCATGCTTGTTTGGGGAGGCCTCTAGATGGGAGCTATCAATTTTCTTCGGTTTCTGTCAAAAAATGTTGCCACTGGCAAAAAAAATGACATTGGTACCAATGATCTTCATTTTTGCCATTTCATTTATAACTTACCAAGTTCAAGTTTGTCAAGTTGAGCTACAGTGTCATTGACACTTTCATTTTAAATTTTTGCAAATATGCTGACTCAGCATTTTTTCGATGCCCATTACAGAACACCCTAACATAACCGATGGCAATTTTTTTTTACCATTCAATTCTACTGGTCATAAGGATACTTCATACCAAATAAAAGCTCTCTGTTCCGTGGGGTTTGGGAAATATGGGCGTTTGAAAATATTTCTATTTTTAGCTCCCAGGGTTCCCATGGGGATGCGGGAATTTTTTTTTTTGCATGGGTTAAGTACTTATGACCCAATACCACCACAAACCAAATTTGGTTCATACCGGACCATCGGTTCAGAAAATAGAAATTTTGGGCGGGGCCAAAAATCTTACCCCTCCTATTACAAAGCCAAATATTACTTCACGAACTTCGTTTGAACAAACTTGATTCTACACCTCATATGGAAGCTCCATAGCAAATATCAAGTCATTGTACACACTGGTTGACGGACAACGGACGGGAAGCGATGAGATTAGCTCAGCTTGACTTTGTCAAGATGAGCTAAAAATTCAACAAAACCATATCATGTGACCCCTCATTGGGACAAGCTTGTCAAGCTCATTCCAATGAGGGGTAACATGATATGGTTTTGAATTTAAATTTAAAAAGACAAAAATTAAAATCATAAATTTTCAAATCGTCTGCATTGGGTAAGGGGATAATGTAAGAATAGTAAAATAGATATTACAGTCCTTAGATTCTCAAATCCATAAAGGTGCAAAACAATGCACCTCTCTATAGGTTGGGTACTATTTCTACAGTCCAAACAAAGCTAATGACCTGAGGTCCTATTTAGGGATTTCTAGAAGCTAACATGAGTTATAGTGAGGGGCTGTGCACACAGGCGATCAGCTATTTTGTTTCAAGTTCATTCTGTCTTGGTGACAAGTTCTTGAAGTCACATTTAATTGTGGTTATATTTGGGGATTTACATGCGTGGCAGGTGAAAAAGGTGATAGAAGTGTGAAGAGGATGAATGTTTCTGTAAATATATCTCATACCATTTTGTACTGAAGAGGTGTATACCTGCTCCAGTGAGAGAATGACTAGACTTTTCAGCATACTGATCCAATGTGTTATCCCTTCTGAAGTGTCATTGTGTGTATGCAAGTAACTGGTCCCTTACTGTGAATACTAGAATGAGGGCAGTTACTGCGGGTTCAACACTTGAATGTGGGTCACTTCTTAGAACAGGGCTTTTATTTCATATTGTACATGATGTACACTATAAGACAAGAAACTCGCAAAATTGGAATTTGGAACAAGGCCCTTAAGAGTTAAATTCCCATAAATATACAGTACGTGGAGAGTGGATTGTACAATGTAACTAAATCAACTGCAGTGATAACTGTGTGGCAGCTATAACTTTCAAATTTGGTACATATGGACAAAAACCATTGGCTGAAACTTTGCTGTGCTGGTTATGCTTTGCAACAAATTTGCAATTATTCCTCAGGTGGAATCTCCACTCTGCAGGTGATTTAGTGATAATAGACTCTCCACGTACTGTATATAGTATTATATTTAGGGATGTCTAATCCCTGGGGAGAGGTTGAAATGAAGGGAGAAAAAACATACCAGAACCTGGTAAATCAGAACCATTGAATACATACAGCTCATTGATGAGATGGTTGCATGGGGTGCTGTCATTTAATTTTTATACTTGATATTATGATATATATTCGTATTTTTGGGTTTGAAGTTCCCATTTAAACTTGATGGAGGATTTTACCACCGACTTGAAAGGGCGGAATCTGAACGTAGATGGGTAGCCACTACATTCATGTTGCTGAACTATATGCATGACTGCATGACAGCTATTAAATTTATGTGAGTAAAATGAGAATAAAATATTGCGTGTTTTTTGCGCTATCCATGATTGGCATGAATGTGTGAAACCACGACAATGCACGACTATATTTTTGTCACTTTTTTTATATTTCATATTGTGTATTGTCATGATACAACTCGTTATGTAGTATACACTTACACTGGATGGTCAATTAATATAAAAATAAACGTTGTTCCAGTGTCGTTCTGTGTCTTACGGGTAACATTATAAAACGATTCTGCGATTTCGGAAGACCCTTGGATACGTCGAATGTTAGAAAGTTAATTTTCTCCAACTTTCCAGTC
Source organism: Pictodentalium vernedei (assembly GCA_031216915.1). Taxonomy (NCBI): domain Eukaryota; kingdom Metazoa; phylum Mollusca; class Scaphopoda; order Dentaliida; family Dentaliidae; genus Pictodentalium; species Pictodentalium vernedei. The sequence continues at coordinate 59,444,996 of CM062294.1, read as the reverse complement.
GGAGTTCCAGCTGAAAGCTGGAATCTTTGTTGTAAAAAAATTATGCCATTACATACATCATGATCTTCCTTTCTCTGTGGAAAAGACACGTTGACGATTTCAACCTGATTAATTATATTCTTGAAACTGATCATGGATATTTATCGTGGTGCTGCTCGATTGGTATGTCTGCGCAAGCCAGTGTAATCCAGCACGGTAGTTAAAAGAGTACTTCTACTTCTACCAGGTAGTGACCACCTTCAAAAAGTTGAAGATCTTGTCACGAGATCAATACCCATGTGCTATGGGGAAGGTGGCCTTTTCATGGGAGCGGGTCTTTTCGGCCTCGGGAACATTCGGCCTCCGTTTTAAACTAGGGAGACTAAGAGAGGTCTACACGGGTTAATATGAGTTTAAACATCTTTATTACAGCCAAAAACAAAAATAAATACAGCGTAATGTACAATATAAAATACATTGACATATATGTATGAATGAAAAGTTTCTTCGCGCCGAAGGCGCACCGGGACGATGTGGGATTTAAATCCCTTGCGACCCTACCCTCACCATTGCATTTTTCCGGGATATGTCTGGGAAGTGTCCGGGGTTTATCCGGAATGTGTCCGGGATATGTCTGGTTTGAAAATATCTTGTCCGGGATATGTCTGGGATCAGATTTCTGAATCTGGAATTTGTCTGGGTTCTTGTCTGGGAGATGTCTGTGAATTCTGATATTTCTGGAATGTGTCTGTGAAAAAAGATAAAATGTCTGGGATATGTCTGGGACAGAAAATGTCCAAGTCTACTTGTCTGGAATGTGTCTGGGAATGAAAATTTCTAAGTTACATGTGTCTGGATTTTGTCTGGAAATTATAATAATGCAAGTGATAGTTGTCTGGTATCTGTCTGGGAACGAAAATGTTTAAGAACACTTATCTGTTTATTGTCTGGGATTGAAAATGTCTAAGTTCCTAAACCATCTGGTCTGGGAATTGTCTGGGATTGAAAATGTCTAAGTTTCTTAACCACTGGCACCAGCTAGCCCTTCAAGCTATTTACACAGATATCCAACAGGCATTTGACTCCGACTAACATTTGAAGGAGGCAACCAATCACAATTTTACCATCTTCTCCCAATTACTAAGTCTGTTTACTCATTTAGCAAACAGTTTATTTTTTTTCTTCCAAAACTTGGCTTGTGACCCTTCGTTGGAACAAGCTAATTCCCTTTAGGGGTCAAAAGCTATGTTTTAGAAGGGAAAAAATAAGTTTCATTGTGTGGTAAGCTATGTTTTAGAAAGAAAAAGAAAATGGTTGTGTTATTCTCATATCGTCTGTTGGGCATATAGGGCTGATTTGCTAGGTAAAGGGTTAACAGGAGCATTTTTGATTTGTGAATTTTTTTCGTTTTTCTTTAAAACTTTCTGGTATTTTCTTTCATTATTTTTCAAAAACCATATTATAATCTTGAATGAGCCCAATAATTATGCCTTAACTCATAACTGTTTTAGAGTCAAGGCTGACATAACCAGCCCAGTATACCACAGCTCATCCTGGGAGTATCTTTAGTTAAGATTATGGTAGGCTGTCATGTGGCCCACTCTAGGAAAGATCCACAAGATCCTCTCATTCCAACAGTATGTCACACAACAGCACGTCTTCAGCAACAGCATAGATAATCCATGCTGCTATACAGGGAGCAAAATGACCGGAATCACATCGCAAAATGTGATGCAACATCCACGCATAGCGATACAATTTTAGGTCTATGAATCGCAAAGTGCCAATGCAAATTACGAGGCCGGATTAATTTATTTCCGAAAAATCTGTTAACTTTGCACGCTGTCGCATTCACCAGCGGGGAACCCGGAAGAGTCTCAATGTGTGAATGTCATTCATTTGTTCAGACCCCCTCTAAGAGACAATTGTGCTGTACATTTTCCGCAGTTGCGCCTGTTACCAAATATTGGCCGGGATTTTCCAAGTCGCGTGCACGCTTTGGGAAATCTCTGTCAATATTTGGTCACAGATACAACTGCGCTTGTGTACAGGCTACAGTACAGCTAAATCGATGGAGTAACTATTCTTTTGATTCAAGGGATTATTTATCCGAAAATCGAGATAATTTGAATGTTAAAATTTTAGAGAATAGCATCAACTTTGGAAGTTCCTAATTTGTGGCATCTCTGATATGTTCGCAATCTGAGTTGTGCTCGATGCAAATGATTATCGAGGCGTGCATAAAATTGCTCGCCCCATTTTAAATGCAGGTGCGTTTAGGGGTGCGAGCACAATGGCATGCCTTTCCCACATAGGCCTGAATTCCCTAAGAAAGTTGATTCATTCCTCTCTCATCACATAACATTTTATACTCTCAGAATCAACCAGAACGCGTCTCCTGGCCTCTGAAATTTCAAATTTTCCCGGGGGACACTGACGAGAGGGGGAACCTCCTCTCATGCTCACCCCCAGCGAACCGCTTCGCAGTTCGGATGAAGCTTCGCGTCATCTGCTGTGACCGTCAAGAAAAAACTGCTACACAAAATTTTCAAAACAATTTGCTCCCTGCTATAGTCATTGTAAAAGTTGATCATCTGGCACAGGAACAGTTAAAAGCCCAATTCCTAGTTCTGTAAACTGTACTGCTTTAAGCAACAATTTCAAGCATGTTTCTTTTAAAAACCCTAGATCTGATATGTACACATCTTTTTAGTATGTTCTAGTGCAGTCATTTCTGGTTTGACAGACTGCATCAGATGTCACTGCAGATCATTATATCATCATCACAAAGTCTTGTTATCATGTCCTTAGTTCATCCATTCCTTCAAGTATTAAAAGGAGAGTGGTAACAGGGTCCATGCAGGCTTTGAAAAAATAAATTCCATAACATTCCATGAACCATTCTTTTAAATATCCAAAACTTTAAATGATTGATTTTGAAGTTTTAGTATTCTTTCATTACCTCACATTAAGCTCTACAGCTGTTTTTTTTATAAAAGAGTTATCCTATCTATCAACTTAAATATACAGTACATGCAGAGTGTATTGATACTAAAACACTGATGGGGCGAATTTTCCACCCCACAAAAACATACAAATTCTGAGAAAATATATTTCTATGAGAAATACTAGAAAACTGTCAGTTAATGAGCCACAGGTCCATTAAATGAAAATCTGCTTTCAGTTTTCATGCATTTCCTCAGAATTTCTAAGGGTTTACCAGGTGGAGTTCCCCCCCTCCCCCCCCCCCCCGAGTGTTTTAGCACTAATATACAATATCAAAGCCAAATGCACCAAACATTTACAATTTTAACACCTTTCAGAAATTTTGGTTTTTCTAGTAAAATACGTTTCTTTACATTACCTACCACACCAATATAACTGCTTAATCTACATGTTCCCAACTGGCCAGGAGGAAAGCAACTGTCTATATTTCCCTTGGGCCGAAACCCCAGGGAAGATAGAAAAGCCGACACTTAAAAATCAAACCAAACCTGGATCCAGCGAAGCCGATTGTGGTAGGTATACAAACTGCCCTGCATTTAAAATTTCCATGGACTGGCATGGAACATTTTAGAATTCCTTGGAAATCCAAGGAAATGGCATGGAATTTATGTGATTGGTAAAAAATTCCTTGCTACCATGGAACTTGTTCCATGGAATTACCATGGACAGCTGATGTTCACCATGGACATACCTTGGACAGAGCCCGGAAATGGCACGGAAAACTGGACTTAGAAAATTTATCAGTTGAAATATTTTTCATTTTTGGACTTAGAATATTTTCAGCATGGACAATCTGAATGAGAGCACGGAAAAAGACTTGGAAAAATTACCCTATGAATATGATTGGACTTACAACTTAAATATTTCTTGTGTTTATGTGAACATGTTTATCGCTGAATCTTATAAAGAGTTGCTTACGAGCCTTGTATTTTTCGTGGTTTTTTTTCACATGCGCGACGCAACAGTAATCGTGCCTCGAGCCGTCGTCGCGGTTTTCAACGTCTATCTTCAAAAACTCGAATCAGGTCTTCACTTCTCAGAATAAAGAGAAAGAGCCAAAGTTAACCTTGTTTTCAAGCTTCAGAGTCGCGATATCCTTTTTTCAGAACAGCTGCTCTAATTAGGCCTAGTATTGCGTTCGAGCGTGGCATTTACCGCAAGAATAGGTGACAAATTTACTTCTTACGCATCGTATTTTACATGTTCATCTGTTTATCAGATGCGATTTCCTTTGCAGAACTGGAACTTGTCACTTGTTCCACATTTGTAATGACACATATATCTGTTTCTACACGTAATTATGAAAGCTTGACCTCCAAAGCCAGCGTCAAAATCACAGCTGAAGTTGGACAGAAATTTAGGGTTACAATGACCTATATGAGCGACTTTACTTGATCAAGTTTTTATGGTCGGCATAATTTTTAGAGTCGGTCGGGTTACCCTAGACAGAGGTAATTGGAGGGTGGGGTGGGGGGGGGGGGGTATTTTTGGAACAGGCTCAAGGCAAAATATCATTGTTCTCAAACTTGAAACCCTTGAGGTAATTTATGAAAAAAACATTATGCTCAGGAAACCAGAGTACCCGTATTACCTACACAGGTGCGTTGCCCTGAAAAGGGAGTCGCTGTGGCACTGACTGGCGACAAATAATCTTCCTATATGTAAATGCAAGGTATTAGCCTATGTTTTTACAATGAAAACCGAAACCGGAACAGACATGCAACTTGAAAACTGCCTATCTCCATATAGAAGTAGCCCTGTGAATGGTCAATGACATAGCAGGAAGACATTCATAGAGCTACATGACCGCTCATTTCCACGACCCCCCCCCCCACCTCTCCCCCAAATGGCTTACTGTCGGCTTATGCGACAAGCAGTAATTAATGTACACTACATGACTGATCACCAGTCTATGTACAGATAATAGGCCTATACAACATTTCGTTTAGAATTTGTTGTATCGATCCTCAATAAGTCCATGGGCCTAAACAGCTACAGTTGAGGCGTAGGCCTAACTTGTCGAGTAAAACTATATCTAGGACAATGGCGGATACAGGGGGGGGGGCGGTGGGGTGGTCGCCCCCCCCCCCCCCCTTTAGCTCGTGTTTGTCTTGCATGTAGAGCGAAGCCAGGATTTTCATTTGGGGACAATAAATGAATTGAAAGGGGGGGGGGGGGGCACTACGCGATGTGTGGAACGCATATCCAAAGGGTTGAAGGTTTGGGGGGGGGGGGGGGGGACCTTCCGCCGCCCCTGCTTGAATCCTATGTAGTAAAAACATACGACATTTATTTTCCCCGTCACCATTCGCTATGGAAAACAAATATAAGGTAGACATTATGCAAAATATATCTACTGGTCGCCTTCATTTATAGCGTCACCGACACAGCATGATTTTGAGGTGTTACATGCCCCTAGCCTCAGGTACCCCATACTCGCAATGTTCTCCTGAGGTTAAGTCGGTTATGACTGTAAACAGTGTGTCCAAAATACAATATTATGGTAAACGGATCTGAAGAGCATATTTCAAATTTTCTAATTCTGTCTTGAACGTATGACAGAATTTGAAAATTCTGAAACATGCTGTTTAAAAAGTGTTAATTAGCCGTTCAAAAATTCAAGAGGATTCCCCCCCCCCCCCCCAGAATGCTCCATTTGGTCGCTCATTTCCAAACATTTTCTGGGGGGAGAACCCCCCCCCCCCGACCCCCCTACAAAAGCTCGTGCCTTCAGAACTCGCGGCAGATGCCTTCGACATCTGCACTATTCGCCCCCCCCCCCCCCCCCCTCTTTGAGAATTCCTGTATCCGCCACTGATCTAGGATGGGTTATAGGACTATATATTCAGTCCTCGCCCTCTCAATCAGGCTTCGGTCTTTGTTAACCAATATGTCGGTGACATCAAGTCCGTCCGCCCCCCCCCCCCCCCCCCCCCCCCGCCTGCCATCACGTCGCGTCAAAGACAGCTACCTAGCATAGGCCTATGCATCGTGAATTATTCAGTAAATTCACCAAGAATAAATTGAGTGTACAGTCTACTTACATTCTTTACAATTAAAAAATCCACTGCAAGAATTTATAAGTCCTTCAAAGATGACCAAACGCAGAAAGACAAAGTTGGCTTGGGAAACCGTTATTCTAAATTGGGTATAGGCTATCGTACCATTTTGCACGTGTAGACCTATAGCCTATTAAAGTTGACTTCCTCTCAGCCTATACTTATCAATTTCTGTTTAAAATCAGTTTGACGTAGAACAATCCGCACTGAAACGTATTTTCGCATGAAACCATTTCATAAACCACATGCCCAATATATTATCCAGTATAGTGCATGGGCAAACACGTGCAAACTTTCCCCAGATCTATATGGGCGCTGCCATTTTGAATAAATTAATAAGCCTAATGGCTGACATCGTCGGGGAATGTCTAGTTCACCGTTGACCCGAAGCATGCACCACAGAGAAGTTAGTCTAGTACAGACACAAATTTTCCTTCTTTCTGAAACAAGCAAACATTTGGGGTGATCTAAATGTCTTTGCTGAAAGAAATTACCCATGTGAATATATCGAGGTACATAGGAAAGTGCACCAGCGGCGCGTGCCCTCTTATTTTTGTAACTTAAAACTATTTTTCACAAAAATCATTTGACGCAGGGTACACGGTGCATGGTACCCACGATAGCACATGGGCAACCACTTCGGGAGTATATGCATATTATCGCTGATAACATGACATATATATACCGTAGTCCATCCCAAGCATAGGCCTACAGCTTATAGTCTTCACAAGTCTCATGCCAACTGTTGGTCTAAATTGTTTTGTGTTTTTATTTTGTCCTGCACAACAGAGTGGGAAGGCCCCATACCCCTTCTCGTGTGTGCATCAATTCGCCACTAAGCACGTGGGATGATGCTTCGCATCATGATTGATAAGAGGCGCACCTTAAATCCAATCTTGGATGCCAAGTGATCATGATTATAGTTGGGGTTTAACCGTGTTCAGGTGACAACCCTCTATAGTCTTCCCAGTTGTTTTCTTTTCTGCGCGTAAACATGTTTTGGCGAAAATATAATTTCTGTTCTATTTTGAGCAGTTTCACCAACAAAAAGCTTCGAACTTTTCCCTGGTAAGAGTAAAATGTTTTTGTTTTTTTTTTTCGGGGGGGGGGGGGTGCAGTGCAACCCACACCCTCGTATCTACGCCACTGTCTTCCACCATGCCCAATGAACTTCCTTGGATCCTGCATGATGCTCAGTGGATATTCTTTATGGTGACGCTCGTGAACCTCTGTCGGAAAACGCTTAGCGCTTAGGCCTATAGGCCTTTCCTCTGAATGCTAGGCTATAGGCAGAGTGCGCGGTTCGTGTAAATTATCTTCAGTTCACAATTAGATCTTTTTATTGTTCTTAACTTATTTATCTACTTTGTGCCGCTACGTTGGGTAATAATTAAGCAACCTTCCCCTTTAGACAACCAGTTCGCCTACAAAATACAGGCCCAAATGGTTGCCCTGTAAATTGCGGAGAGAGAAACAAATAATGGGTACATAATGATGTAGGCCTATGAGAGAGAACAGCCCGTGTTTCAGTGTGGATGGCAGCTTTAAATTGGGGCTAGTTGGGCGTTAGAGATGACGAGACCACAACAGCGTCGACATATAGGCCTATAGTTGAGTGCAAGACGAGGGTTCCATGATGAGCTATATTTTTTTGTCTATAGACCAATGTTCTAAACACCCTGGGGTAGAGGCCAACTTCCTCCTTTCTCAGACTTGAAAAACGTAGCCCTACCCCCCCCCCCCCCCATAGGCCTACCCGAAGAAACCATAGCCTAATCTCAGCGTTTCCCCTATATGTTCAGAAATCATTCACCGCTATACATAGCCTAATCTCAGCGTTTCCCCTATATGTTTAGAAATCAAACACGCCTACAGAGCCTATTAAAACAAAGGAGTGCCTTATCAGTAAGAATATTGAGTCTTTAAATTTTACCATAACGGTAGGCCTATATAGCCTAGCCCTCCACGCCCCATGGACCTGTACACCTACATATGCCTTCACGCTTTCGCACGAGGAGCTTCTTCGATGTTGAATTCTGTACTAGCAAATGCGCACATCATTAAATTGCAATCGAAACTGACCAGGTCATTCTTCCCGAAAATCGATTTTATCTTTAGGTCTAGCCTACACTTAGCCTAAATGAAAATCCTGCGCCAGGCTAGCCAACTATAGGCCTAGATTAGGCGATGCATAACAGCCATCGTTTGATTCGTTTCACAATGAGAATAGGCTTATAGGCCTATTGTAAACTAGCATACCACACCTTAATGATTCTATAGGCTCATACCCTACACAATGCCAATTTGATATTATAGATCCTCTATATAGAGACAGGCCCGAGGAACTGAATAGGCTATCCACCCTCTTTATTCGAGAGCTTATAACCTATAGCCCACCGTTGGTGTTCGGACCAGAGAAACTATTCATGACGAAGCCGCGCCACCCGAGACAGCAAGTTGGCGAGCTTTTTTCAATGCCCAGTGTGTGTGAATGGACACGCGGGCCGCGGGCCCTCGAATTCACTCGTAAGCATATATTCCTTTCAAGAACTATCTAAGCTATTAGATATATCGTGGGTCGACTCGTCTGTTCTGTAATTCGGTTATATAGACGACCCGCTTCGATATTCCTGGTCAATTCTGACAACTGGACATACATAATTTTACTTTCAGTTTCGGTATTCCTTTGTTTACCTACTGTGTTGTTGTTTAACTTGTTTTCTGTTTGTGTTCGATCAAGACGATCATGAGTTCTTATCACCACAAATCTGGTTCTCAGAAAAGAAAAGAGAGAGAAAGTCGCGAGAAAGAAACGGTAAAGGGGGCTAGAACTTTGATGGAATGTGGGGTCACCAAAGTGGACGTAAAAGATGACGGCGACCACGATTCTAATATGAGCAGGGCTGAAGTTGTGAAAACGGACGAAGAGGATAGAGAGAGAGGGGGGGGGGGGGGGGCGTCGAAAAATGTCAGAATTGAACCATCGTGCCAAATCACTGAACCAGCAATGGAAATGTGCTCAGATAATGATCCACCAACTGTTGATAATGAGAAGTGTAGCGAACTCAGTGACAGAAGCGAAACACTGAAAGACTTTGACATTGGCCAAGTTGGTCATCATCCGACGCTCGAAGAAGTTGAGAAAACACTTTTATCATCTCATGAACCCAATCCAACAGAATCCCCACGTGATGCGATTGGGCAGAGATTCCCTGTCACAATCTTCAACCGTCGGTTGCAAAACGGAGAGTTTTCAACCCGTGATTGGCTAGTATTTAGTCGAATTAAAGAAGCGTTGTTTTGCCTTCCTTGCAAACTTTTCTCGCATATTCCGCATGTTCTAAAACAATGCTCACAGCAGTCTACCTCTATTTTGACATCCGAAAATGGTTGGGGGCGGCGTCTAAATGGAAAAAAACTTTGGGACAGAGTGTCGGAACACGAACAAAGCCTTGCTCATAAAGCGTGTTATGTCGCGTGGCGCGATTTGGAGAGCAAAATTAAAACCCCAACTGGAATAGACGCGTCTTTAGCCACTCAAATGGCAGAAAACATTTCTAAGTGGAAAGAACTTTTGAAGCGGATTGTTGACGTAACATTGTTTCTTGGCGAGCGCGGTTTGGCTTTTCGGGGAGGCTCTAATATAATCGGAGATGTTGACAACGGAAACTTTCTAGGGATTTTGGAACTGCTGTCAAAATACGATCCATGTATCACAGAGCACCTAACTAAAGTGAAAGAATGTCAAAAAGATGCAACTCGCAAGCCCATTATTTACCATCAGAGTCGCAAAATGAGTTGATTGAATTGTGTGGTGATGAAGTTCGAGCTTTGATCATCAACGAATTACAAGATTCTAAGTATTATTCAATTATGGTAGACGCCACCCCTGATTCCGCCCATGTAGAGCAAACCACGTTTGTTTTCAGATATCTAACAAACAGTAATTCGGTATATTCTATTCAAGAAAGATTTATAGAATTTGTCGACTGTTCCGACAAAACAGGCGAGGCGATTGCGAGCCTTATACTAACAACACTTGAAAAGCACGGTATATCATTTTCATACTGTCGCGGGCAAGGCTACGACAACGCAAGTAATATGTCGGGGAAGTACAAGGGGACTCAAAATCGTCTCCTGAAAAAGAACGAACTGTGCGTTTACTCGCCATGTGGCTGCCATTCTTTGAATCTCCTGGGTGCCGATTCTGCCTGCTCGTGCACATATGCGACAACATTTTTTGGCATGGTGCAAACAATTTATAATCTCTTCTCGGAAGTCCTAAAAGATGGGAGATTTTGAAAGAAAACGTAGGGTCATCCCTCCATGGTTTGTCAGGAACTCGTTGGACAGATCGAGTCGCTAGTGTTAGGCCTTTTGCTGCACATCTTCCAGGAATACGAACGGCTTTAGAAAAAGTTATTGAACTGAATTTGACACCAAAGGCCAGGACCGAAATTAATGGGGCACTGAACTACAATAACTCTTTCATTTGTGTTTTGATGTCCGCCATTTGGCTCAAGGTTCTTGTCACAATCGACTTCTATAATCAAGTTATACAGGCTCGTCACTCGTGATGCCACCGTTGACATTGAAGTCAGCAACATTGGCAGTCTCATCAATGATATGAAGAAGCTACGCGAAAACATTACAGCGATATATAGCGAAGCGAGACTGGTAGCTCATTCAATGGGTATGGTTTGCTCCTTGCCAGAATCCAGAATTCGAAAAAGAAAATTAATGTCAGATGATGTTCCAGGAAGCTCACAACAAAAGGAAAGAGACCCAGAGCAGACATTTAAATGTGAGGTGTTTTATGTCGTCATTATAGACTCAGTAATTGTCGGTCTCACTATTCTATACGAAGCTGTGGGGAAAATTGACAAAATGTTCTCGTTTTTATGGCAATATAAAACTATGACAGATGAAGAGATACGCGTTGCCAGCGAGGGATTCGCATGTGTATATTCCGCGGACGTATCCAGTGACTTTGCCGAGGAAGTTGTGCACCTCAAGACCGTTCATAACAGTAATTTGGGTCCAAACATTTTGAGGCATTTTGACTTATTGAACAAACTGTCAGAATTAAAACTCCACGGACTCTTCACAAACATACTCATTGCCTTGCGAATATTTTGCTCCTTGCCTGTTACAGTGGCGTCTGCTGAACGGTCGTTCAGTAAACTTAAACTAGTCAAAAACTATCTCAGAAGTACCATGAGCCAAATTCGGCTGAACAGTTTACCTTTATTAAGTATTGAGCACGAGTTGGCAAGAAGAGCTGACCTGAGTTCTGTCATTAGTAAGTTTGCAGCAAAGAAAGTCAGAAAGGTTTCAATGATATAATTACACAAAGTTGCAAACAAATGACTTGGCCGGAAAAGAAAAATAAAGCATAATTTTTCTATTGCTATATTCATGCTCTTTATTTTAGTTTATTTTTACAAACAGCAGAGGCAACTCAATGACCAATACACTGTAAAAACTAAAGGTTCTATAACAATTCCATATTGTCAGGTATATAGAACCAAGAGCAGAATAAATCCGTTGAAACTCTTAACTCTGGGTCAACTGAGCCTCCAAACCAATCGGCGTGCATGATGCATGATGATTGGTTTGGAGCTCAGTTGACCCAGAGTTAAAGAGTTTCAACGGACTTATTCTGCTATGATACATGCAGCACATGTAGCATGACAGTAAATTGCTTAATGCTGAGAATCCTTACCACATGGCAACGCCTTTGTAGGCTATACAGTTTTAGATGATAAGTGGAAAAGCCCCATAAAAAAAGACAAAGAGGATAAACATAAGATGCAGTCGTGCGGCTGCAGTTTGCAGTTAATTTAATCCTCAATGTACCATCTGTATGCACTAGAGTATGTCAACATGCTTTATCATAATTATGCCAGTTAAAGTGACGTGAACAACAGGTTCGGATGATTCAATATAAGTTGCACCGACGGGGATTCGAACCTCTACCTCGATGAGAGTGGATCTCTACGGCTTTGGGGAAGTTTCAGTAGTCGAGTGGTCTACGGCGCTGGGACAGTTTGCTAGGCGATGGGTGCCATAGAGATCCACTCTCATCGAGGTAGAGGTTCGAATCCCCGTCGGTGCAACCTATTTCATTAAAAAAATTAACATAATTGCCGAGTTCTGTATTTCATATCTCAAGCAGGAAATTTGAAAAAGAGATGTATTCTCGCTGATTTCCCTTGCATTGCATATATATATATATATATCGCGTCATGGGAACGTAAAATGTAGCGTCACGCTGATCCTAATTGTTGAATGGGAATTATAAAATTTTATAATTCCCATTCAACAATTAGGATCAGCGTGACGCTACATTTTACGTTCCCATGACGCGATACACATTGGTACGGCACTTAACGTAACGGAATAAGTATTAGTCAAAAATGAAAGCCGCTTAGAAGGAAGTAAACTTCCGAGCATGACGGCAATTTGACGAAGTTATATAAAATATTTGATGAAGTGTATATATATATATATATAGTCTTTGAGAGGCAATTGAGTCATAATAGATATCGGTAGGGGGAAGGGTGAATATTGTCATGGGTCCTTGGTAAGTTGGGTTTGAAACAAGGGGGCCCAGGTTGTACCATCTAACTGATCCCCCCGGGGCCCGTATTTTCTCTCGGCGGCACTGACAATATTATACATTTCAAAATTCTGGGAGAGTGCCAAAGCTTACTGTTCTCACAAGTGAAGTGAAGTGTCACTGTCAGTGTCATGCCACAGGGAATCAACAACAGAATGACCTGGGCTGAAGTTGTCTTTGAATTGAAATGGACAACTGATATTGATAATGCCTTGAAATGCAAATGTCAATAAATGACGCTTCAGTTTTCACTGCAACTTGAAAGCAACACCATGTCAGTTGCACAAGAAAGCTTTGTTTTTTGGACAATTACTGAATTAAGTTGAATTAAATTAATTGTTTACCCCTCCCATTTTATCACCAAGTATCATCATGCCGACATGCGTCTTCAAAGATCATTAAACCCACGTCGTCCGTCGTGAAGGTGGTGTTTGGGTCTTTTAAAATTATGCCCTCACTTTCGAAGAAAATGGGGTTATACTGGATTACATACGTCTGTGCGTTCGTGTGTGAGTCCATCCGAGAATATTTATAACTTAAGTATTATTTTCTATAATATTTGTTGGTCACAGGTATGCCCACACTACACTAGTTATTATTTTTTTTTTATTATTACTTCTTCACTTAGAAATTGTGTCTGTCCTAGCCAAATTTTGTCTGCTCAGCCTGTATCGAATGTTCTATTGCAATGAAATTTGCCGTGAACACTGCTTATGGCATAGGCTTTAAAAAGGGGGGTTCAACGATATTTCTCATATTCTTCTTTTTAGAGCTATCCCCCTTTTTTGACTTAGAAATTACAGGAAATAGACATTATTTGTCTGTTCAGCCTGCATCTCAGGTATGGGTTATCGGATTTCAGTGAAATATGGCATGCAGTTTGCCTATGACAAAGGCTTCTGCCTCATTACATAAAACTTCCAAACACCAAACAATTTACCATACCTTTTGACTTAGAAATTGTTGAAAACTTTCGAAGAAAATGGGGGGGGGGGGGGGGACTGGATTGGGGTTATCGGATTTCAGTGAAATATGGCCTGCAGTTTGTCTATGACAAAGGTTTCTGCCTCATTGCATAAAACTTCCAAACACCAAACAATTTACCATACCTTTTAACTTAGAAATTGTTGAAAACTTTCGAAGAAAATGGGGGGTGGGGGGGTATACTGGATTGGGGTTATCAGATTTTAGTGAAATATGGCATGCAGTTTGCATATGACAAAGGCTTCTGCCTCATTGCATAAAACTTCCAAACACCAGACAATTTACCATACCTTTTGACTTAGAAATTGTTGAAAAGTTTCAAAGAAAATGGGGGGGGGGTATACTGGATTGCGTCCGTCTGTCTGTGCATCCGTCCGCCCGTTCATACGTACGAGAATATTCATAACTCAAGTAAATCATTATGGAATTAAATGAAATTTAGTTTGCTATTAAATTGTAACATTGCCCCAGACTAGAATGAATTTTGGTGTTGTCAGATAATTTTTTTTATTTTGTTAGATACTTACACCCCACTTTCGAAGAAAATGAGGGTATACTGGATTGCATGCTTCTGCCTCATTGCATAAAACTTCCAAACACCGAACAATTTACCATACCTTTTGACTTAGAAATTGTTGGAAACTTTTGAAGAAAATGGGGGGGGGGGGGGGGGGATGGGGGTTAACTCGATTGCGTCCATCCGTCTGTGCATCCATCTGTCCGTCACTATGAGAATATTCATAACTTAAGTAAATCATTATGGAATTAAATGAAACTTAGTATGCAATTAAATTGTAACATTGCCCAAGACTTGAATGAATTTTGGTGTTGTCAGATATTTTTTTTTATTTTATTATTACTTACACCCCACTTTCAAAAGAAAATGGGGTATACTGGATAGCATGCTTCTGCCTCATTGCATAAAACTTCCAAACACCAAATAATTTACCATACCTTTTGACTTAGAAATTGTTGAAACCTTTCAAGAAAATGGGGGGGGGGGGGTTAACTCGATTGCGTCCGTCCGTCCGTCCGTCCGTGCATCCATCTGTCCGTCCCTACGAGAATATTCCTAACTTAAGTAAATCATTAGGGAATTAAATGAAACTTAGTATGCAATTAAATTGTAACATTGCCCAAGACTACAATGAATTTCGGTGTTGTCAGATAATTTTTTTTTATTTTATTAGATAATTATACCCCCACTTTCGAAGAAAATGGTGGTATACTGGATTACATGCGTCCGTCCATGTGTGTGTCCATCCGAGAATATTCATCACTTTTATTATAACTTAAAGTAAATTACTATTTTCTAAAATATTTGTTGGTCATTGGTATGCCCACACTTGGCGGTACACCACATGGGGGTATGCACCAAATGACAGTCCATCTCTTGTTATCCCAAACCACTGGTCCAGTTTTAATTAAATTTCTCATGAATAGTGGTTATATAGGAGCATCTGTGTTTTTCTTAAAATTGGGTTTCTGCTCATATTGAGGAGGGGGTGGGGCCAAAATGCTCCAATTTTTAAAAAAATATTCTCACGAACCAGCAGTAGCAGAGACTTGATATTTGGTATGCAGCTTCCTTTTAAGGTGTAGACTCAGATTTGTTCAAGAGAAGTTTGAGGGGCTATCTTTGTCATTGTTGTGGGAGGGGAAAAAATTTGGGCTGCGCCCCAAATTTCTATTTTATGAACCGAGAGGCCGTTTTGAACCAAATTTCATGTGAGGGCTTATTGGGTCATAAGTACTTAATTTATGCCAAAGAAATTTTTTTTCCTGTAGCCCCTTGGTAACCGCAGGAGCTATAAGTAGAAAAAATTTAAACTACACAGCAATGAGATTTTTATTTGGTGTGATGCTTTCTTATATTAGGACAAACAGAAGGGATTGGTAAAAAAAAATTGTAGTGTATACACTTTTAACAACTGAACCTTTTTTATGCTTTGACTTGTCTTTTCCTTCACACGAGAATTTTCATTTTCTATTTGACTGCTGCTTGTTTTTTAGCTCACCACAATGGGGCACTAATTTCTTCACCCTCACCCAAAAAGGCTGGCACAATCCAAGTCTGGGTAGACTTATGAAACATGTCTCAGTGCCCCTTGTTTATATTCTTTTCTTTATTCTCCACAAACTTGTTTTATTTTCATCCATAATAATTCTGAATTTGTTTTATTTGCAGAAAAATGTACAGGAAGTGATCCAAGAAGTCAGAGAAAATACTGAAATTGAGGTATGAATTTATAAAAATTTGATACAATATAGAGGGGGCATGGTGGCATCGTGGTAACTGGTTCTTGTCAGATCACCAAAAGTTAAGCATCATCGAGTGCAGTTAGTAATTCATGGATGTGTGACCATTTCAGCAACTGATTGGAGCTCCCCTATTGTGTCTTTGGGCACAGCACTTAGTTGCCCACATAGGGACACGATGATGATGTGTACTAAGGCGTACTGTGTGTCTATGGTGCACATGTCTTCAACCAATCTAACCCTTTCTGTGCCATGTTGCAGAGTTACGAAGTTGGAGAGCTGACAGTTGCTCGATGGTCTCTCTGGGTACTCCGGCTTCCTTCACCCAAATGATATGACCCTGACTGTTGAAGTGTCGTTAAACCATATGTAAAGATATACCTAAATAGAATACAGCTTGATCCTAATATAGACAAATTAAGTATCTACAATAATTAATCAGATTACAATGAATAAATTAACAAAACTGTAAATTTAATGGGAAAAAAAAACCACTCAATTGTTTTCAATTTCTGAAAGAACAAACAAATTTAACAAACTTTGTAACATATTGCTTCTGAATTGAATTTTACGTCGAAGGGTAGATTTTTGCAAGAATCTCAAAGATTCTTGCAAATTTATTTCCAGTCTATGGAATAGAATGGGTGGAGACTCCTTTTGATGAGTGCAAAACTTTACGAATTTCTGGTCCCGATATCAGTACATTTTTATGTGTTGGATATAACTTGATAACATTGATTAAATTTACTAAACTACAGAATAATATTAACATGCCTCATTTAACTGGTAGAGTGCTGAATTATTTTTGGTCATCAAAATTTATTCACATATGTTTGCCTTGTTACAATTTATGGGAGAGTGCCTATAGGCACTCTCCCATAAATTGTAACAAGGCAAATCCTAACAGACTAAATAATTTCACTTCAAAGGTGGTATGAACAATATCCACAAAATGTGAAGCCTTTAAGTGCTGGTACTGACACTTCAGAGTAAAGCCCAAATATGGGCTTCTAGCACTCTACCAGTTAAGACCGAAGAAAACATTTCGTTCATGTTGCTTAGTGAATGGTCAACCAAAATGGCAAGATATTTTAGTATTTTACTTATCTGATCTGTAGTTACAAAAAACAAAAAACAACAACTTTGCTTCGTTTCAGTTTAATTTTTAGGAACCCTTCACCCAATGCTAGTAGCAGACAATGCCCATAAAACAATTTCTTGCATAGCTAAAGATATTCAATTTTTGCTTCCAAAACGTAGCTTATGACCCCTCATTGGAATGTTTGACATGTTCCTCCCAATGAAGGGTTTTAAGCTATGATTGGGAAGCAAGAAAGGAAAATATAAAAAAAATTGAATAGCTGTTTTCATATATAGTGCTGGCGGGCTTGGGCCATTACATTAGGTAAAGGGTTAAACAGCTTTAACCCTTTACCTAACACAACGGTCAAAACCGGCCAGTGCTAAAATCGCCATTCAATTTTTAAAAATATTTTCATTTTTTGTTTCCAAAACATAGCGTATGACCCCTCATTGGAACGAGTGCATTGCGCCCGTTCCAATGAGGGATCCTAAGCTATGTTTTGGATCCAAAAAATGAAACCTTTTAGTTATACAAGAATTTTTTTCACAGGTTTCGTCTGCTACTAGCGTGAGGTAAAGGGTTAAAAAGGGCCATGGAAAATTTGTTCAGTTTTTACCAGCTGTCGCAACAACAACATCAATGTCGCATTTATTTGGTATATGCTCTTGAAAATAATTGCATTTTAAGGTGTAGACTCAGATTTGTTCAAGAGAAGTTTGAGGGGATATCTTTGTCATTGTTGTGGGAGGGGAAAAACATTTGGGCCGCGCCCCAAATTTCTATTTTATGAACCGAGAGGCCGATTTGAACCAAATTTCACGTGAGGGCTTATTGGATCATAAGTACTTAATTTATGCCAAAGAAATTTTTTTCATGTAGCACCTTGGTAACTGCGGTAGCCAGAAGTAGAAAAAATATAAAGGGCCCATATCTACAAAACTACACAGCACTGAGAATTTTTTATTTGGTGTGATGCTTCCATAGGACCAACAGAACTGATTGGTAAAAAAAAATTGTAGTGTATACACTTTTAACAACTGAACCTTTTTATGCTTTGACTTGTCTTTTTCTTCACCCAAAGAATTTTCCTTTTCTATTTGACTACTGCTTGTTTTATTAGCTCACCACAATGGGGCACTAATTTCTTCATCTTCACCAAAAAATGCTGGCACAATCCATGTCTGGCTAGACGTATGAGACAGGTCTCAGGCCCCTGACGCCTATTGTTCATTCTTTTATTTATGCTCCACAAACTTGTTTTCTTTCATTCATAATAATTCTGAATTTGTTTTATTTTCAGAAAAATGTACAGAAAGAGATCCCAAAAGTCAGAGAAAATACTGGAATAGAGGTATGAATTTATAACAATCTGATACAATATAGAGGGGGCACGGTGGCATCGTGGCAACTGGCTCCTGTCAGATCACCAAACGTTTTGCAACGTCGAGCGCAGTTAGTAGTTGGATGAGTGACCGTTTCAGCAACTGGTTGGTGTTCCCCCATTGTGTCCTTGGGCGTGGCACTTAGTTGCCCACATAGGGGCACGATGATGATGTGTACTAAGGCATACTGTGTGTCGATGGTGCGCATATCTTCAACCAATCTAACCCTGCCTGTGCCGTGTTGCAGAGTTACGAAGTTGGAGAGCTGACAGTTGCTCGATGGTTTTCTCTGGGTACTCCGGCTTCCTCCACCCGAATGATATATGACCCTGGCTGTTGAAGCGCTGTTAAACCCTAATAAATAAATAAATAGAATACAGCTTGTACATAATACAGACAAATTAAGTATCTACAAGCATTAAACAGATTACAGATAAATTTTAAAAACTGTAAATTTAATGGGAAGAAAACCCTCAATTGTTCTCAATTTCTGAAAGCACAAACTTTGTGACATTGCTTCTGAATTGAATTTTATGTCCAAGGGCAGAATTTTGCAAGAATCTCAAAGATTCTTGCAAATTTACTTCAGTCTATGGAATAGAATGGATGGAGACTCATTTTGATGAGTGCAAAACTTAACGAATTTCTGGTCCCGACACCAGAACATTTTTATACGTTGACAACATGATTTAATTTACTAAACTACAGAATAATATTAACATGCCTCATTTAAAAGCGAAAAAAACATTCTGTTCATGTTGCTTGGTGAATGGTCAACTAAAATGGCACCAAGATATTTTAGTATTTTACTTATCTGATCTGTAGTTACAAAAAAAAACCTTTGCTTCGTTTCAGTTTAATTTTTCTGAACCCTTCACCTAATGCTGGCAGCAGACAACACCCATAAAACAATTTCTTGCATAACTAAAGATATTCAATTTTTGCTTCTAAAAGGTAGTTTATGACCCCTCATTAGAACGTTTGCAACATGTTTCTTCCAATAAAGGGTTATCAGCTTTGATTTAGAAGCAAGAAATGAAAATATAATATAAGAAAATTGAATAGCTATTTTCATATATAGTGCTGGCCGGCTTAGACCATTACATTAGCTAAAAGGTTAAATCGGCTTTAAAAAGAGTCCTGGACAATTTTGAAACATCCAAAAATCCTCTTCATAACATAGGACTTTCTGCCATTTAATCATTCCGAAAGATTACAAATTTGAATTTTGTTTGTGTATACATCTTTTAAAACAATTTCAAGAGGCAGCAATCCCTATCCAGATTTCTTGGCGAGATGAATGAAGTTGAACAATATACGTAATGCAAATGCATGCAGTGTAAGATATTTCAAAAATGATTTATTGACACCCAGTCTTAAAATAAAAGAATTCATTAACTTAGTTTTTCTTTTTTACAGTGATTTCCAGTAATTATATCTATTGGCAGACCTGTCAGGTATGATGATGTCGTTGAATAACATGCATGTTTAGTAGCATTCTGTATTAAATGCAATTTCTTCCTTGGTGTTGGGTCTGCTTATATCTATGGATCTCTGCATTCTTTGACTAAATATATAACCATTTTTTCTATTTTTAGCAGTTATAAATAGCTGTGTGAAAAGGTTACAGTGCATTAGTTTTTGTTTTGAATGCTACTGAGAGAGAAGATTACCATCACAATTAGGGCTGTGACGATTTTTTAATTTAGGAATCGACTAATCGTCGCAAATAATCGACGATTAATCGTACCTAAATGCCCCCCCCCCCCCCCCCCCCCATTTCCCTCTCTTTGAAGTCGATAAAAATGAAGTTCAAGTCAGTTGACCTACCTCAAGGAAACAACGAAGACGATCCTTTGTAGGTGCATTCAAAGCTTTGATGTTCTGAACTTTTGAACCGTCAGTGTAATAATCAAGACCGGTCGGCAGTTGCGAACTTCGCAACTGCCGACCGGTCTTGATTATTACACTGGCGGTTCAAAAGTTCAGAACATCAAAGCTTTGATGAATGTACCTGGAAGACTATTGCTTCCAACAGCGTCTTGGGGGTTTAACATCGATGTTCTTAACTCTTTACCTTTAGAAACAATAGTTTTTTCATCAAATTTTCTTTTAATTATTAAACGTCTAGAACGGGATACTACAATTTACCGATTATTCGACAACGTAAAATACTAATCGATTTCGCCGTGACCGATCAACAGTCGATTAATAGATTAATCGTGACAGCCGTAATCACAATGCCCATCTTTGCGTAGTCAAAGCTTTCTATGAAAAATTACTTGCCCTACATCATCCAATGAGTAGATGAGACAAACTTTTTGTTTTGATTGGGCAGTGTTTATTCGTTGTACCAAAATTGAATCCACTGTTCATTATCTCCTGCCAAACAAAGTTTGTGGGGGGTGTAGAAATGGGTTTTGTCTGTTTGTTCGTCCGTCTATCCAAAATGCCTCTGAGTGTATATATACCTCGGTCATCATCATGCTGATTTTAATGATATTTTGTATGGATATGAACCAGGATGGGGGAAAAGAAATACACTTACAACTGTCGTCTACTCACTTTTTCTATTGTTGTGCCCCTTTTTCGACTTTTTGTCATATTTGGCATGCATATGAAGCAGGATGGAGAAAGGATAACCACTTAGAATCGTTATTGTTCACTCAATTTTTCCAGAGCTATGCCCAACTTTTCACTTAGAATTTTTGACAAAGCCACCCTGGTGGAGGATCCTGTGGTGTGACCACCTTTGCTAATACTGAGTGGTCACAATTTCATCGATTTAAATAGTTTCATAAAGGCTGGCGGTCATGAGAAATGGAATGTCCCATATTACACCAGTTGATCCTTCCTGTCTGAGAATTCTAGATTTTGAAAATCGGCAAGGTCTGATATTTGATATTTGCACAGCTAATACTTTCCTTTTAATGTAATATTAATAACTTGGTCCGGATTCAAAGGAGAATAGTCTCTTTTGTGGAAATTTTTTTCCTAAATTTTCATCAGGCCTGGCTTTTTCAGCAGAGCGATTTATTAGCTTGCCAACTGCCCGCCCTGCAAAATTTAAGGAGGTTGAAAACTAGCCCTGCTGGCCTTAGAAAATCATAACAGTCTATTCTTAAAACCCACATTTTAGATCTCTGCTATGTTGGTGGTCTCTGTAAGAATTCTACACTGCCCCTCCCACACATGGGAGGAGCAGTGTAGCCATCTCACAGAAACTTTTTTGTTAGCAGCACCAAATAAAATGAACAAAGCCCAGAATTCATTAATACTAAAACTTAATTTTGTCACTTTCAGCATTTGTAAGCTTAAGGAGGGCTACACGCTCACCTGGGCCACGAGAAGGGAGCGAATTTTTGCTCTCCTACTTTTTTAAGAATGCCAGGCCTGAATATTTCTATATTTTCCGACTACATGTGCTTGCTTATATGTTGTGCAATTTGGTACTTTTGGGTAAGTTTGTTTGCGCTAATTCACACTCTAAGGTATGTGCTATTTTCAGCATTATTTAATGTCATCTTGAAGTTCTTTGCCCTATGTTGAATAGTTTTTCTTCAAAAAACTGTTTGGAAATTTGTATATGAATTCAGTAGAAGTGAGAAATTTAAGCTGCGTTATACAAGAAGTCGATTTTATAATTTGAGCAAGCCTAAAAATCCATGCTTGAATCTACAATTTGAGAATTATTTTCAATTAATGGGGATATTCAGTTAAGAGATATCCAATTGAGTTGACTCCAGTGTATAGCCAAAGATGCTGACAATGATCTTAAATGTCAATAAATAATAATAATTCATAGTTTAAAAATTTCCAGACAGTTCAATAAAATTGTTCGTAGCTTTGGTGTTCATGTTATGTGATGCAACTATTTTTATAATAGAGCTGAAATAGTTACAGATTTTTTTCTAACTGGTTCACCATTTGCTTCTCTGGTTATTTAATAGTTTTGAAAAGATAATACTAGTAGCATCACTTGCTGCATCAGCATGAAACGCGACTGATAGAGAAATTAAAGCGGTCCATACCTGGGTGTTCAACTGGTTGAGTGCTTTATTTTTTTTTTACCATCAACCTTTGTTTAGAAGTCTTTGTCTTTGGGTTGTCACAATTTGTGAGAGTGCCTACTAGTACATGCATAGGAAATCTCCCATAAATTGTAAAGTGCCTCTAGGCACTCTCCCACAAATTGTAACAGTATTTAACTGGTTGAGTGGTAAATTATTTTTTCTCATCAAACTTTGCTCACAAGTCTTTGGCTTGTTACAATTTACGGGAGAGTGCCATTAGACACCCTCCAAAAATTGCATCACGGCAAACCCATTCAGACTGAATAATTTCACTTCAAAAATAATATGAAGCATATCCACAGAATATGAAGTCTAAACTGTGGTATCTGAGCGTTGGAGTGAACTCGAATGTGGGCTTCCAGCACTCTTCACAATTAAGCTATATATTTATCAGTGTTTCTGCCGAGGGATAATGGATGAGGCTGGTATGGGGACACCAAATGTCGTTGGTACCACTGGCTGACCATAGTACAGCACATGTTGGCAAAATTTTGAATTTCAGTGTCCAGAACCCCAATACCCTTGCATCTGAGCGGATATTTTGGTGTTTGCTTCGGGAGATATAATTGGGAGATTTCTCACTTTGAGAGCCTTATGGTTACTTCTGTAATTATTGGTGACTGAAAAGGAAAAAAAAGGTCATTCAGGCAGATCCGGGTGAAAATAATTCATACCGTGACAGATTACAGAACTGACAATCCCAAGCTCTGCATCGGCTCATGGATGATCCAGTTTGATTACAGGCCAGAAGTTGACTAAAAAGATAGCGTCCTCGCTTTCTTCCTCCAAACACTTTTTGGCTCTTTGCTTTTCAGCCTCATGTGTTGGTGATGATTTCAAGTTTCAAAATTTCCAACACACAAAGCTGTAAAACAATGGGTCAAAAAGCAAAGGACCTAAAACCATGCAGTGAACTATTTCAGCTCCAATTTTTAACTTATTTGTTTATATGTACCGTTCCATACTACTTTCTTTTCAGATTGGAGTGCAATTTTATATACGAAACTGTCAACTGTAATTATTAATTTCGTTCATGGAGCTGATTTTATTAATGTAAACAAAATGTGAAAGATCTTTGATCGCTTCACGATTTTTAGCTCAACTTTGGCGAAGCCAAATTTTAGGTATTTGTTATGGCCCATCGTCTGCCTGATGCGCCGTAAACACGGCTCAGGCTAGAGGCCATATTTATGAATCAATCTTTACAAAACTTCTTGGGTACCTTCATTATCACCTCACCAGAATTACATTGCGTTAAAACATAATTGTTTCTTTTCATTTTTCAGTCTGCAGCTCATAACTTATTTTATGAAGCGCTTTGAGCCTACCTTTTCAGTGGGGATAGAGCGCTATAGAAGTGTTATTATTATTATTATTATTACTAGTATAAATTAGACTAACTTTGATTTATCCAGTGTTACTTTCAGCACGGTGTGTGCGAATGCCAAATTGCCAATACGGCTCGAGCTAGAGGCAGTAATTATGAACTGATCTTAACAAGACGTCTTGGGTACCTTTGTTAGTACCGTGGGACAAGAACGAGTGTTTTGGGGCCCGATCCAAAATTCAGGATGGCTACCAGTGGCCATTTTGTACCAAAATTAGGCACAATCAGTTTTTTATACAGAACGTCGATATGAAAGTTCTGATTTGAATATATTTTTGTATGAATGTTTAGTATCATGGAATACATCACATAAAATACAGGTTTTTTTCTCATGCTTAAATTATGCAAATTAGATGAGAACTTTGATTTATTCAGTGGAACTTATACTCAGTAAGTGCACTTGTCAATATTGCTCGGGCTAGAGATCATATTTATGAACCGATCCTCACAGAATTTCTTGGGTACCTTTGTTATTACCTTTGCATGAGAATGAGTGTTTTTGTGTATGGTCAGAAATTCAAGATGACTGCCCGTGGCCATTTTGTGCTGAAATTAGGTGCAATCAGTTTTTTGTGCAGAACTTCTATTAAGTTTTGATGTGAATGAATTTTTGTATGAATGTTCAGTAACATGGAATACATCACATATAATACAGGTTTTTTTCTCATGCATAAATCATGCAAATTAGATTAACTTTTTATTCAGTGCCACTTACAGCAATTGCACATGTCAATACGACTCGGGCTAGAGGCTTTATTTATGACCCTATCCTTCACAAAACCTCTTGGGTATCTTTGTTGTCATCATGGGACAATAACAAGTATTTTGGGGTTCAATCAAAAATCCAAGATGGGCTCTGTTGGCCTGTTTTTGCCGAAATTACAGTTAAAACTAGAAGTCCTGTCATCAATTGCGCGCAAACGCCTCGTCATTTAGCGCGTTTGTCGGCGCGTTAGGTCATATGGAAAGGCTATCACATTCTCTACGCAGCCTATGCACAAGCAATGGTTCAGCCAATGGACCTCCGGGTTTAACCCGGAGGTCCATTGGCTGAAACATTGCTTGTGTTTGCTGTAAGTGATGGCAAGACTCTGTGGTAATTTGGGTATTTTCAATAGGAAAATTGCGCGCAAGTCCTGTGCGAAATTGTGTCAAGATAAGCGCGCAATTCATGACAGGACTTCTAGTTTTAACTGTAGGTGCAGATTTTGGTGCAGAACTTCTGTAATTATTGGTGACTTTTCTGAGGAAAGATTTGATGAGTTCATTTTTTTCAATGATATTTGTACAATGTAAGCTAGAAACTTGGTATGGTTGTTCAAGTCAACAACTGGATATATGTTCCAGGGTTTTGGGCCTGCAAACCATACGATATTGTTCCCATTATCACCACCATGATACTTTGACACTTCTTTATTTTTAACAAGGGCTGAAGACTATTTGGCCATCTAATTTTTTCGAAAATTGATTTTCAATGATGTTCTTAAGCTGTAGTCCATTACAGTCACCTTGTAATTCTTTTATTATTGTTGACTGGGCCACAACAAATACTAATTCCTGTCATATCCATTACTCAGTTGTATTGGTCACAGCAAGTACTAATTCCTGTCATCTCCAAGTTGAGCTACAGTGCCATTGACACTTTCACTTAAAATTTAGAATCACATTGGAAGCAGAAGAGTTTATTTTGTGTATCATACCAGAAAGATGCCCTCTTCTACAAGACTAAATGAGAGTTTACTTTTTCCTCTCTCTTGTAGAATGATTATTCAGCAGCAGCCTTGAATAGAAAGTCCGAAAATTGGAAATACTTGAAAGAATTGAATCTTCCAAAACTTATTGAAAAGTATGTATCAGCTTTATGGTATTTTGGAAAGTTCTGTTGACTACTTTGAACTTAACTATTGCCTACTATTAATGCCAATTAACACTTAGTTTAAATAGTTTAACCATGTTTAGTCATTGGAAAAGTCATGGAATTGTACAGTTATGTTGGGCACTCCTCTAACTGCCACAAAATTATAATATTTTTGTTTGTTCATGAGAAGTTTAAAACTACAAGAGACATTTTGCTAGGGCTGGAACGGTTAGCTGGTTATTAACTATTTACGGGTGTGACTGACTGGTTACAAAAAAACATTGTTAATAATTGTTGGTGATGGAATTTTTTTTTTAATTATTGAAGAACACTGTTAAACCGATTCATAGCACAACATTAAACTTGAATGTACGTTATATTTTACATCTGCAGAGAAACGAAGAGACAGAAGGTGATGGGAATTGTTTTTAAATTATTGAAGAACACTGTTAAACCATTTCATAGCACAAAATTAAACTTAAATTAAAGGCACATTATTTTTAACATCTTCAGAGAAAAGAGGAAGCAGAATATTTCAACATCAACATATGAAAGTGAAAGTAGTAGTGACACCAGCACAGAGTCAGAGGTATGATTTTCTCTTTCATGACGTTTGCTGCATTATTAAATTAATACGGTTTCTCTTATGCATGATTAAAAAAACCACTAGGGAGTTCTATTTATGCTTGGATGTAGATAAAACTGCAATAATAAAAGTGAACTGTCTTTAGGGAAGGATAAAGTTTATAACTCATGACTTTTTCCATATAAAGTGTCTATGAATATATTCAAAAACTATTGGAATATTTGAACCCCAAACCCCAGTGGGTCCCCGGGAAGTGAAGGTCTGTATATCTACTAAGGTAGATTTGTTTTCCTCCACTGGTAAAATAGGACCTGGTAACCAACTTTGCTGGGGTGCAGTCCGTCAGTAAGTGGGCAACATTAGCATAAACGATTTGCAAAACTTGACCTTATTAGTCGAGTTGTGACGAAGTCAAACTCGACTTATAGTTTGGTGAATGGTGGGTGGGCGGGCGGACGGACGGGCGGGCATAAACAATTGGTTTCCGGATGATAACTTGATAGTGGTTGAACTCACATTCATTAAACTTCATACGTAAGTTGGTCTTGGTGGGAGGAAGAACCCTATTGATTTTGGACAAGCTAAGTCGAAGGTCAAGGTCACAGTGACCTTGGACGTAGTAAATCTTAAACAATTGGTTTCCGGATGATAACTTGATAATGGTTCAACTCACATTCATGAAACTTCATAGGTAGATTGGCCTTGGTCAGGGGAAGAACCCTATTGATTTTGGACTCGCTACGTCAAAGGGCAAGGTCAACGTGACCTTCAACATAGTAAATCGTAAACAATTGGTTTCCGGATGATAACTTGATAATGTTTCGACCCACGTTCATGAAACATCATAGATAGGTTGGCATCAGTGAGAGGAAGAACCCTATTTATTTTGGACTTGCTAGGTGAAAGGTCAAGGTCACAGTGACCATAAACAATTGGTTTCCGGATGATAACTTGACTATGGTTCAACCCACATTCATGAAACTTCATATGTAGGTTGGCCTTCATGAGAGGAAGAACCCTATTTATTTTGGACTCAATAGGTCAAAGGTCAAGGTCACAGTGACCCTGAACATAGTAAATCAAAACAATTGGTTTCCGGATGGTAACTTGATAACGGTTCGACCCATGTTTATGAAACATCATAGTTAGATTGGCATCAGTGAGAAGAACCCTATTTATTTTGGACTCGCTAGGTGAAAGGTCAAGGTCACAGTGACCTTCAACATTGTAAATCGTAAACAATTGGTTTCCGGACGATAACTTGATAATGGTTTGACCCACATTCATGAAACTTCATAGGTAGGTTGGCCTAGGTGAGTGGAAGACCACTATTTTATTTGGACTCACTAAGTCAAAGAACATAATAAATCATAAACAATTGGTTTCCCGATAATAATTTGACAATGGTTCCACCTACGTCCATGAAACTTCATAGGTAGGTTGGCATTGGTGCTAGAAAGAGCCCTATTTATTTTGGAATCACTAGCTCAAAGGTCAAGGTCACAGTGACCCTTCACATAGTAAATTGTAAACAATTGGTTTCCGGACGATAAGTTGATAATGATTAAACCGACTTTTGTGCTGTCACAACTCGACATTGGATCGGTGATCCTATCAGCATTTTTCTTATGCTGTCATAATATAGTCCAGATACTGAAAGTGTTGTTAAACACCACTAAATAAATTAATTTGAACCCCCAAATTATATTGAAAATCAACCATTCCTGATCTGTGATGTTTCAACAAAGAAGGCCATTAATAAAAAAAATTGTACCTGACCTAGGCAAGATATACATGCAATCACAACTCTGCAATATTCCTCGCAGTATGACAAATCGGTGCATTATAGTTTAGCTATCTTAGCCATTGAAAACCTGAAGCCATTGTCTTTGAATGAAGGTCACCCTGCCCTTGGCTGTATTTTCCAGTAATTCATCTAGTTTAAACAATATTTTTATTCAATAGTTGACAAGTACATACATTTCACAGCAATAGTTGAGTAACCAAAGAATCTAAGCAACAAGAGATACAGTATTATACACGAAACAACTAAAGACAGTGAAGTTTGTCATTTTGTAAAATAGGGATTCGATAGAAAGCTTGAAGCTTATATGTAAGTCGCCTCCCTAGAGTAATTCATCTGATAATGAATCAAACAGAATCTCTCCCTGTTCATTCATCATAGTTCCCAAATTGGTTCATTTTGGGGGGATTTATTTTGTTTAAATTGTTGTGTTAAATTGACGAAGTGACAGCCTCAATGTACACATTTCAATACGCAATGTGTTGTGACTGCGCGTCTAAAAAGTTCGCTCGATTTAATGCGCAGTGATTTGTTCAAAATTTGTTTCTGATTTGATTCATCTGCAGAGGGATAGACCCTTATATATATCGTGACAATAGATATAGAAACATATCTGTCAAAAATTTCTTACTTTGTTTGATTAGTTGAGTGCTGGAAGCCACTATCATGGCTTTCAAAAAAAAAAGAGAGGGTACCATACTAAAGTCTTTACAATTTTTACTCAAGTTAAATAAACTGCAAAAAGCAAATACAGTTTTGTTCATGTAAATTTGCTTTATTAAAAATTATTATTGCCTTTAGGCACTCTCCAATAATTTATGATAAAACAAATTTTAATCAACAAATTTACCGTTCGAAAAATAATCTAGCCCTCAACCAGTTAAGATTGTACATATATATATGTATATAATAATTACTTTTATCATTAATATTTTTTGCAGTTTTGCCAGGAAAAAGAGCGTCGAAGAAAAACAACAAAAAGAAAATTAATTGTTCCCAATGAACCCATGAATAAGGTATTTTTTGTTTTGGTTAACATTTAGCTTCCCTCAAAACAAAATAAACAGTTGATGATGAACTTAAATTTAAGGCCTGCGGTTACAAAATTTGCTTGAGGTTTTTGTTTTCATTCATTGAAGTTTTAGGAATCAGTCTGCATAAGGTCCAAAAAAATAAAGGATTGATTCTTGAGAACTGCCATACAGAAAAAAATTGTGTGCATTGGCTCTTTTTATTGTCAAAAATGAAACAGTAGAGACAACCAGAAAATTAGGTGTCATGATAATCGAATCTAGTTTTCAACAAAATTGATTTATTAACATCTGTGAAACAATTAAAAGCACTCATCTGTTGGGTATAAGAATTGAAGAATGTCTTTTGGACACCTGCTCAGATCTGGAGCTGATATGCAAAGTTTAGCAAAAAGTTTAAAAACTAAATTTCAATTTACAACACTAAAAAGGGATGGTAACTCATGTGTAAGACACAGCTCAGGTTAGAATAAGTTGTATTGAATTGAATGAACACTACTAATTGATAAACTTATCTTGGGATATCCAGTTGATGATACGGGAAATATTATTATCAATATGTTGGTACTTTACTTATTTTTTTTTTTTTGGGGGGGGGGGTCAGGCCACTTTCAGCATGTATAGCTATAATGTAAACACAACACAAGATAAGGTTAGACATTGTTAAAACTAATGTTGCCAAGTTCAGGGTGAAAATATTGGCTTGGGTTGGGGAACATCAAACAGAACAGCCACACATTGATGCGAAGTGTATATCTCTTTAATATTTTTTCACCATACCACTGGCCATGACAAGCTGAGCTTCCATTGCCTTAAGTAACAACCTATATAAGATGTTAATATTAACAAATATAATATGTGCCTCATGTGCACTCAGCCCAGGCTGTTTGTAAAACCACCCAAGTTTTTTAGCCTTAAAGTTTTCTACTCTACATTAGGAATCCTTGTATGTATTTATTAACTTATATAAGTGAAATACTACACAAATATTACAGATCAGTTTCTTTTGGCAGCTGAGAAACCAAAATTAAAGGAAAGCGTACAAATATATACCAATATTTTGAATAAATAAAACGTATAATGGAACTTTAAAAGATTTTTGTTACTGTGCTGTACTTCTTTTTTCAGGATGCCTGTAAATGTTTCAATTGTCCTTTTAAATAAAAGTTGGATGCCTTAGAAGCAAAATTGGCTAGAGGTAGGGGTTTTTTTTGCATTTTTCATACGTTGCCGACTTGAACCTATTTTTAAAAAATAATGTCATGATATATAATTGTATTCGATAAAAGGAAGCTTAAAACAATGTAGATTACTGCTCTTAAGTCCACTGTAAATTGTCTGTGGTACAAATTTTTAAATGGTACCAATGAAAAAAAAATGTATTTGCACAAATTACGTGGAAATTACATAAATGGAAAAGGGATGGAATCGCTGTAAAAAAACCCACTTTACCCTTCTTCAAGTGTTTCAATACTAAATATATTTTTATTTCTGCAGAGGAGTAGCAGCAAACTTTCCATATTTAAATATGCTTATGACAGGGGTCACATAGCATTAGTTCATTCAATAAAAAGGTAATTCATTTCCCATTAATAATATAAAAAAATTTCAAAAAATTTAAAATTTCCATCTGTTATTTTTAAATTTTTTTTCAGTGGGAGATGCAGAAACTACAGGCCATTTAGTAGCTGGGATTTACCCAGCAGATGTTGCAAGGGAGAAGAAGGTAGGTGTTCAAATTCTTATGATTGTTGGTATAGTTAAACTTACCATTTACATAAATTTACGCTTGATTTGTCCACTATTTTGCTTGATCTGTGTTAGCTGTCTGAGGCGGGCAGTCATCCTAGCTCTCTTTTGCAGTCTTTGTTCAATTTTAAGGAAGGTATTAATCACACTCCTTAAAAATCTTGCACGCAAATAATATACAAATTGAAATGGGTTCCTGTGGGATCTGGCGAATTTAGGTCTTTGTAAATTCATCAAAAACTTAAAAAGCTTACAGGATAAGGTCATTCAATCAGTTGATCTTCTGAAAACATTATCAATATATAGATATTGACTTGGTAAGGCACTGATAATCAAATGTTTTTGTCTTTCGTTATGAGAAACTGTATCAGTTTGATTAAACTCAAACTGAATACGTTAAATTGTGAGGTGAGGAGTGGAAAGTAATTGTGTGATATTTACAAGGGGAGCTATGTATTTCAAATAACAATCATTGTAATATGTCACATGCCATATAATATTAAAGCCGGGGAGTAAAAAAATAATGTCTCGTCTAGTTTTCAATTCATTGAGCATTATTGGATAACGTCTTCATGTGAACTGAAGCTATCGATTGTCATGTTATTGTACAAGCTTATTATACATTATAAGTGGCTAAAGTATCGGATGATTATAAATTCTGTAGATTTGTTATTTGCAAGTGATCGTCCTAATAATGATTGTGGAATTTGGGCATACATGTATATAATTTTTTTAGATAAAGTTTATGACATTGGTTGTACATGTACACATGTTTATGCCCAACACACTGATATGGAAGGCACACTTAGGGTTTACCCTGTGCATCTGAATGTCAGGCTTTCTCTAATTCTATTTTCAACTTGGACTGCATAGTTTCAGTGAAACGTGTATACCGTATTTGTTCCAAGTAATGGGACACTCTTTGATTTGGGACACACATTGTGTTCCCAAATCAAAAAGTGTCTCAATTACATAAAACAAATAAGGGACATCATATATCCATGTGACTAGACCAGAGGTGGGTACCTTCCTATTTTTTTCAGTCATTCTTGGCAAAATCTATTTCAGATGGTAGAATTAGTGTCTGGCAGTGGGGTGTGGTTGAACCAAACCCAACTAAAGTTGGCGACAAATACTTTAAAATCTAGAACCCAGCTTGCCACGAATTTGCTGAAGTGCTTCCACACAGCCTCAGAGCTGAAATCGGTTGGCTCATACAACAATATTGATGCACAAATCAGGACGGCTATTGAAAGTATGTTGATATTTTCAATTACTATTTTTTTTTACTTTCAAATACTATCAATAATTCAGTAAATTTAGGTATTTGTCAGACTTCTTGAAACAGTAGCAGCTATATACTGAATTTCATAGCAAATTTTCAATCTGTTTAGTTTTCATATTGGTGTTGTATAATTGTTTTTGCGTTTAACCATATGTGGAACTTCATATGTACACGACACAGCATCCTGTCGGAAAAACACTCAAAATGATTACGCTTATCTCTATAAACTTAAACAATGGAAAATAAAGTTGCTCAGTTAAAGAAATTATTCAAAACACAAACAAACGGATTTAGGTTGGATGCTTTGTGAAATAAGTATATGATTACACATCCTATAGTTGGACATTTATATAGGAATTGGATGTACATATAATGGGATATAATTCTATTTACTACTCTTTTTGGTAAGTTTTGTACTACATGTATATTCTTTACAATTATTTATTCACGTTCTTGGTACTTTTCAACATAGTAACTCAAAGAATTACAGATGCAATGCCGGTATGTCTATATTCAGGGGATAAGCAATTTTTTTTCTGGACCTTTTGTGAGACAAATATTTATCTAAAGCCTAGCTAGAGCCATTTTAATGGTTGGGGGTGGGGGATGCAGGAAAAGATTTAGGGGGCCTTCACATTTCAGAATTTACATCCCTGGGCTTTGAGCTGGGTAACCAAATTAGCTGTCCTCCCTCACAACCCTCCCCACACCACCCTCCTCGCATGCCCGACATGATATTCATCATATATTAGGATTCACACACCGATTTAATGCCCTGGCACAATAATCAGGATTTCTGCCCTGGGGAAATGAATGATTCAGTTTTGGAGCTGTCAAGGGTCGTCGATAATTTGGTCCGTGGCAGGAAAATGTTGAATTCCAGGATCCCAAAACCCCTATTTCCTTAATGCATCTCGGTGAATATTTTGAGCTTCTCATGGAGATACATCTGTAAGATTTCACACCGACACTGCTATTAGAACAAGCATCTACAGTTCTACAACCTAACCCTCTCTGGACCCCCTCCTCCCCCCCCCCCCCTCCCAAGGTTCTTATGCCAGTTTTGAGCATAATTCGAGGATCACGTCTCACGACTGTTTATATGCACATTTTGCTTGACAAAGTGAAGTTGAAACATTCTATTAGCCTTCAGCAAAGAATGCTATATATCTCTATTTCAAAAATCATTGATCCAGCATTGCAGTTTGTGAATGTATGAGCTACATTGAAAAACAGAACAGTTGAAGATGGTAATATTTTGGGACAAGTTGGTGAATGTTCAGTAAATATGAAAAAGTTTTTTCCAGGTTTTGTTCATTGCTTTGAAATAAAATTCCCCTGTGTTTCTGACTGAATTAACCTCAGGATTCTTTCTTCTGTATTCTTATATGTTGCCTAACCTTGGTTGACTCAAGCTTCTTTTTTTTAACAGAGTATGTATTAATTTTTTTTTTTTGCATTTTCAGCTTGTGCCATAAGCCTTAAAAAGGAGGAATTACATATAAAAGATGTGTCACGCAGTAAAATCAGGAAAGCATTGCACAATGCTGTGCTTGAGTATAGAAGGCATGTTCTTATCAGGGATTCATGCACTCTCTGCTGTTCTCTCCAGGTGCTTGGGCTTTCTCCACTCATAAAACTTTCAGGAAGCGTTATAAACCCTCGCCTCCCACTATATACCCTTGCCCCCTTCCCACTCGCCTTCACCAACAATAACAAGTGAAAGGAACATTTCGGAAATTCACATTTTCTGACTTGTGTCCAGTTTTTATGTCCCTACCGATAGGCGAAAGTGGGCCCATCCGTACAACTTTTTAGTTTCCGGACGATGACTTTAATTTGCCTTGGCCGAATATATTCAGATTTTGTTTTTGATCACAAAATAGAGCTCAAGTTAGCTTTTGTCCATAACCTCCTGTACCATTCCTGAGTTATTCCCCATCAATGATTGCAATTTGTGAATTATGTGCTTTCCGGGCAATAACTTAAGTTAGTTTGTCTTGACCAATTTGGAAAAAAAATTAAGCTTTTGTTTATGATCACAAAATATTAGGTCAAGTTCGAATAAACTGAAAAGTAAAATACAATTGTATGGCATTCAGCATTGCAAGAAAACAAATAGTGGACGCTGGCTCTTAATGTCAACACTGAAATGATTTATGTGAGTATATAATGTAGTAAATTTTTTATGCTCATTATTTTCCAGCATGCAATTAAGATCAGAATTTTAAATGAAATGTTTCATTTTCTTTTTCAGGTCCGGTCTAAGGTTCAGAAAAATCAAACAGTCTGCATCCATTCAAAAATCTGTTGATTATTGAAAAATATGGGAACATTAGCATAATATCTTTACAAACTTGAGAGTCATTAAATTTTTATAGCAAATTTGTCATTAAATTTTTATAGCAAATTTGTCATTATCACTAGTACTTCCCATATACCCTCTATATATACCTTGCACAGTGTATCTATTCCATTTTGAGAATATCTGTCTGTCTTTCCGCTATGGAAATTCATGTGGGGACATCCAGAGTGCCCAAAATGGGGCATCTGGCCATAGTTTTTTATTGTGGAGAATCATCGTCAGGTTAAGAAAAGTAACGAGGGAGGGGGGGGGGGGGGGGGGCTTAGCAAAAGGTATGACCAAAAATTTTTAAAACTATATAGGTCTTCAGAGAGGTCTAATAGGGGTAACTTCTTGTCAAAAAATCTAATGGTGCAGTTGAAAAAGGCGCTGGGTTGTGGGAGGTGAAACTGATGGATTTTATGTGTCCGTCTGTCTGCGAAGTAATGAATATGGGGCCATCCCGAGTGCCCAAAATTTGTCTTCTAGGGGACGTAGGGGTACTTTCTATGGCAAAGGGCATATTCAGGTTTAAAAGATTGTGGGTTGGGGAGGGAAATGAAAAGTTATGACCAAATTATTTTTCATTTTTCACTGATATAGGTCTTCAAAGGGGTTTACTAGGGGTAACTATTTAGGGTAATGGTGCTGTTTAACCCCTTCCGAACGTAACAACCAAAACTGGCCAGCGCTATACACGAAAATTGCGATTAAATTTTTTTGATTATTTTCATTTTTTACTTCCAAAACATAGGTTGTAACCCAGGGAGCAAATTGTGTTGAAAATTTTGCATAGCAGTTTTTTCTTGACGGTAACAGCAGATGATGCGAAGCGTTTCGCTGGGGTGAGCATGAGAGGGGGGTGTCCCTTTCTCGTTGGTGGGGCGGGGGGGGGGGCGGGGAAAATTTGAAATTTCAGAGGGCAGGAGACGCATTCTGGTTGATTCTGAGAGCATAAAATTAATGTTATGTGATGAGAGAGGAATGAATCAACTTTCTTAGGGATTCATGCCTATGCGGGAAAGGCGCGCTATTGCGTTCGGGCCCCTAAACGTGCCTGCATTTAAAATGGGGCGAGCAATTTTATGCGTGCCTCGAAAATCATTTGCAAGGAGCAGTACTCAGATTGCGAACACATCAGAGATGCCACAAATTAGGAACTTCCAAAGTTGATGCTATTCTCTAAATTTTTCACGTTCAAATTACCTCGATTTTCGGATAAATAATCCCTTGAATCAAAAGAATAGTTACTCCATCGATTTAGCTGTACACATGCGCAGTTGTGTCTGTTACCGAATATTGAGTCAGAGATTTCCCAAAACGTGCACGCATTTTGGAAAATCCCAGTCAATATTTCGTAACAGGCGCAACTGCGCACGTGTACAGCACAATTGTCTCTTAGAGGGGGTCTGACCAAATGAATGACATTCACTCATTGATCGACCCAAAATGTGTAATATTGTTTGTGTCACTGTGTGTAATTTGCATTGGCGCCTCGTAATTTGCACTGGCGCTTTGCGATTCATGGACCTAAAGTTGTATCGCTATGTGTGGATATTGCATCGCATTTTGCGATGCGATTCCAGTAATTTTGCTCCCTGTAACCCCTCATTGGAATGAGCGCTTACTTGTTCCAATGAGGGGTCACAACCTATGTTTTGGAAGCAAAAAATGAAAATTTTAAGTTACACAAGAATTTTTTTACGAGTGTCGTCTGCCACTAGCGTTAGGTCAAGGATTAAAAAACTGCAGGGTTGAGGCAAACTGATAGATTTTTTATTTTTTAATAAGAAAATAAAATAGTTTCATATCATTTGTTTTGTTTTCAACAGATATTACAAACTGAGATTTCAAATTGGGATTGGCATTTGTGTTCATCACGATTGTGTGACTTATTTTGGATCTCAAGAGAATATTCCATTTTTGTGGAGGCCAAAAGGTTGAACATGCAGTAACATCACGAACAACATTTGGGAGATAAAATAAGGCCTGATTTCCAAAGGTCATATTTTATTAAGCGACAGGTGCATTCTGGCCCTCTAGGTGGCACACTTGTGTAACCTTTTATGGACATTTTCCCATACAGCTTCCTTGACGCAAACAAAACTGACACATTCGGAACACATATGGCATGTTTCAGATTGATTGATTGATTGATTGATTGATTGATTGTTTATTTAACGGTATAGATAAAATGCAATACATGATAATTATGATTCATAGAAATACATTAGCATAACTTGTATTAGAAATGCATTTACAAAACAACATGGAATCAGTATCTATACCGTAGGGAGATGACATAGCCAGATTGGCTGTCTACCCGTCAACTCCCACAGATGATGGTTGGCCTTGTTATCAGCACTGTACACAACCGGGGGCATATTGTTATTGATAAAGCTGGATAACTGCACATGTAGGGTTTATTTTTCACTGTTTTGACATCGGAAATTCGGGACTTGGCGGGTCAGATAAAGTATGTTTTGCAAGACGAGATAACAGACAGATGATTTGGCGTTGCTGTTGTGTTAATTGTTTTATTGTTGTGGTTTTTGTTTGTTTGTTTTTTTTTCTTGGGGGCGGGGGGGGGGGGGTCACGTATTAATGCACAGTGGCTATTCGTAATCACAAGATCGATATAAGGTCAAGTCTAGCCAATCGTTTAAACCTGTGTTGCCAATTTAACTGGACTTCCCCCCAACTAGCACTACTTCACTTCCAGGGGTTCCCAGGCAGGTACTGTTGTATCATGTGTTGAACTTGAAAGCGATAAAAACTAATAATTGAGGGAGATGGCCTTATTATAATGTCTAAACTACCTAGAACCCTGATTATTTACATACTTGTGAAAGATATGAAAGGATGACAGTCTGTAGCTACAACATACAGTCTTGACAATAAGGATTGTCACATTCTACGCTATTTGGATACTGAGAAAGATATTTTTGTGTCAGCAATCTTTTGAATAATTTTCTGTTTGTTGTTCTTATTTCTGGGTCCAGCTCATTCCATAATTTAGGAAAGGCGTGGATTGGAAGTTTGTCCAGTGCCCTGGTACGGGTTCTACCAATATATAATAGATCTGATTGCCTCGTAGCTCTTTCTGAGGTATGTCCTAATTGTTTAAAGAAGGAATGAAATGACGAAGGAAGTTCCCCCTTTTCCCAATCGAAAATGAAGAGGCAGGCTTGAAGTTTGAAGAAATCATTAATTTTGAGTATATTATCTTTGGCAAACAGGGGATCGGTATGGGCATTATATTTTGAATTATTAATAATGCGAACTGAGCGTTTCTGCATGATGAAGATTTTCCTAATAGCTCGGACGCTACCCCAAATATGTATTCCATATAACAGGTGACTGTGGATGAGGACGAAATATAGTGTTTTCATGGCCCGATGTGGCAGAATTTTTTTCACCTTGTTTAAAGAGTAATTTATTCGTCCTATTTTAGAGCACAGTTGTGAAATGTGAGAACTGTACGAAAGGTTATCGTCAATGTAAATGCCAAGAAATTTCAGTGATTTTTCCGTTTCGTTGCGTCCTATTCGTTTTATCGTTTTGTCTTGTACATGTATATTTAGATTTTCTATGACTCTCGTATTATGAGTTGGATTTATAAGGACATATTTAGTTTTACTTGCATTCAGGACAAGCTGGTTAGCTGAGCACCAATCACTTAGTTTACTTAATTCATCATTTATGTGGTTAGCTAATATATTTGCATTAGAACCAGACGCGTAGGCTGTAGTGTCATCTGCAAAAGAAAGTATGTTTAGCAATGTTGAACGACAGATATCGTTTATATACAGCAGAAATAGAATGGGACCGAGTACAGAGCCCTGGGGGACTCCACATGTTATTTGACTCATTTCAGATTTATATTCACCATATTTCGTATACTGAGTTCTGTCGGATAAGTAACTTTTAAACCAATCGTTACTAATTCCCCTGAATCCATATCTTTCCAGTTTAGTTAACAGTATACTGTGGTTTATGGTATCAAAAGCTTTTGAAAAATCAATAAATACTGCTAATGTTATGTCTTTAGTTGGTTTGTTATTTTCAGTGCCAATATGTCTAAGAAGTTGCATAACAGGATGTATAGTGCTGTGTTTTTTTTCTGAAACCATATTGATGCTGGTATAGAATATCAAATGTATTCAGATAGTTTACAATTCTATTTGCCATTAGTTTTTCTAAAATTTTTGAAAAGACTGGTAAGATACTTATCGGTCTATAGTTATTAAATAGATTTTCGTCTCCGGTTTTAAAAATTGGGATCACTTTGGCGATTTTCATTCTGGTTGGCACAACTCCGCTTGTAAAAGATTGATTAGCAATATGGGCAATTATTTGAGCAATTATATTTATGCTGTTCTTCAAAAGATATGTCGTAATGCCATCACAGTCGTCGGAGTTTTTGGCCTTCAATCTATTAGCTATATTTATTACTTCAGATGGGGTTACGGGTGTTATGAAAAAGTTGTTTTGGTTAGGGAAATCCATGTAGTCTATAAACGACTTGCCTGTTTGTATTAGTTGCTCAGTAGTGCGTCTTCCTATGTTTATAAAGAAGTTATTAAATTCGTATGCTATTTCATGCGGGTCATTTATTTCATGGTTATTATCTTTAACAAAGCTAGAAGGCATACTGGTAGTGCGCTTTGCCTTATTTATTGTTTCATTTAAAATCTTCCAGGTTCCTCTCAAATTATTTTTATTGTCATTTAGTACTATATTGAAGTACATTGCTTTACTTTGCTTTTTAATTCTATTGAAAATTTTACAATAATTTTTATAATTTTTTATATTTTGTTCTGTTGGGAATTTAATTTTTTTAATGTAGAATTTTGTCTTGGTATTTGATGACTTCATGAGGCCCTTAGATATCCACGGTTGCTGTCCGATATATTTTTTCTTCAGTTGCACGTTTACCAAAGGGAATGCCTGTTCAAAAGCGGTAGAATAAATATTCATAAAACTCTCATATGCCGTGTTGGGGCAGGTTAGTAGTAGTGCTCGCACGTTTCGACCCTTATTAGCAGGACCCCGGTGCAGGACCCCGGAAATGACGTCATGTCACGTGACGTAGTGGCGCCATGTTGTGTTGTCATGGTAACCCGCGTGAGCGGCCATGTTGTGACGTCATCCCCATAGTGATACGTGTGTGAGTGCGCATGCGCAGCGCGTGTTGTTAGGGTGATACGTGTTTCCGTCGTCCATTTTGTATACTGGAGGCCGCCATCTTGGTTTCTATGGTAGCACGTGATTGCTATGTTACCTAAGGCCTACAATAGGATAGGGGTATGTTCGGTGGGTATGTTCGATTGAATCGGAGTAAATCTGATTACCACAAACAACTCGACAATCCCCCAAATCACCAAAATCCACCCAAAATCACCGAAATTGACTTTATTTCCCCAATTTATCGGCTTAGCACGTAGTGCTATAGTACTAAGGGGGTACCGGGGTGTGTTCCTTTGTAGAAGAGTAATGTTCTGGATTAGAATTCTCCCAGAATCCCTTTTTGGATCCTTATCCCATGACGTTTTTCCCCTATTAAGAATAGCACGTAGTGCTATAGGACAAATTTACCCAGAATTCTCTGCTTCTATCTATATATGCAATAGTTTACGTCTACCTAGACATGTTCCTTTATTCTAGAGTATACTCCAGTAGCGTAGAAGAGCCTATTATTTGGAACAGTTTATCTTATTATTACTATATTTAGTAATTTCGGGTCTATTCTTGTTAGTTCTGACCCTATTCTAAGTACTCTTGTTGTTTCATTTATCTAACTAACCAATCAGATTGCTTGATTTCCCATAACCTGTATACAGAGTTATCTCCCTTCTGTATAACAAAATACTATATCCAATGGCCATATCCCATGGAATCCCATTTTTTGCAAAACACCTGTGGCTATGGAACCCCTTTTTTGTCGTATGAGGCCATGAGGGCTATGTAAAAGCCCTCAAGGAGTCCTCATTTATTATCCCTCATACCCTCATTGAATTTTGAGTTTATGAGGACC
Organism: Pictodentalium vernedei; assembly: GCA_031216915.1. NCBI lineage: Eukaryota > Metazoa > Mollusca > Scaphopoda > Dentaliida > Dentaliidae > Pictodentalium > Pictodentalium vernedei. The sequence continues at coordinate 59,404,467 of CM062294.1, read as the reverse complement.
TTGAAAAATCCCTCAATGAGGTATAATTTACTACGACTCTTATCCTCATTTCAGTATTTAACAGGTATATCCTATGGAATCCCATTTTGGAAAACGCCCGTGGAATCCCTTTTTGTCAGATGAGGCCATGAGGGCTATGTAAAAGCCCTCAATGAATCCTCATTTACTATCCCTCATAGCCTCATTGAATTTTGAGGTTATGAGGACCATTACAAATCCCTCAATGAGGCATAATTTACTATGACTCATAACCTCATCTCGGTATTTGAGGATACCCATGGCCTGGTATTGTATTATTCGAGGATACCTATCGAGGATACCTTTTATAGGATACTTATCTGAGGATACTATATAGGCTGTTCATATCCCTATAGGTCTCTTGCTGGCCCTTAGTACTATTAATCCACCTGATGCTTTATGCTATCCTATGACTGGTATAGGTAGTATGCAATGCTAGGCATAGGGGTATTGTGGGTAGGGGTACTGCCTGGTAGTTTAGAACGGTACTATAGTATGGGCGGTATATACACTTATAGGCCCCTGTTAGTGCTTGGTACTATTAACCAACCGATTGCTTTGTTTTATTATATGGCTGGTATATGTAGTACGTTATGGTAGACCTAGTGATTTTGTGGGGGTGGGGGTAATGCTTGGTAGTTTAGAACCGTAGTATAGCATAGGCTGTACATATCCCTGTAGGTCTCTTGCTGGCCCTTGGTACTACTGATACACCAGATGCTTCATATCATTGAGCGGTATTCTGGGGTCGGGGTCAATGCCTGGTAATACAGAATGGCAGCAGAGTATGGTTGGTATATTTCCCTATAGGTCCCATTCTAACCATTCATAGTATTAACCTACCAAATGCTTTGTATCACCCTGTTACTGGTAAGGTGGTACGTAATACAGTAGTTCCTACCTTATTCCGAGTACTCTTGTTGTTTCATTTATCTAGATCATTTATATAAATTATAATTAACCAATTAGATTGCTTGATTTCCCATAACCTGTACTTAATCGTACAGAGTTATCTCCCTTCTGTATAATAAAAACCTATATCAATAGCAATATCCCCGGCACCCCAATTTCGGCACCCCTTTTTTTGAAAAGCATATGGCCTTCGGCACCCCTTTTTTCTGAAATGAGGATAAGAGTCGTATTAAAAATCCCTCATTGAGGGATTCCACGGGCGTTTTCCAAAATGGGATTCCATAGGATATACCTGTTAAATACTGAAATGAGGATAATATGAAGCATCTGGTGTATCAGTAGTACCAAGGGCCAGCAAGAGACCTACAGGGATATGTACAGCCTATGCTATACTACGGTTCTAAACTACCAAGCATTACCCCCCACCCCCACAAAATCACTAGGTCTACCATAACGTACTACATATACCAGCCATATAATAAAACAAAGCAATCGGTTGGTTAATAGTACCAAGCACTAACAGGGGCCTATAAGTGTATATACCGCCCATACTATAGTACCGTTGTAAACTACCAGGCAGTACCCCTACCCCTATGCCTAGCATTGCATACTACCTATACCAGTCATAGGATAGCATAAAGCATCAGGTGGATTAATAGTACTAAGGGCCAGCAAGAGACCTATAGGGATATGAACATCCTATATAGTATCCTCAGATAAGTATCCTATAAAAGGTATCCTCGATAGGTATCCTCGAATAATACAATACCAGGCCATGGGTATCCTCAAATACCGAGATGAGGTTATGAGTCATAGTAAATTATGCCTCATTGAGGGATTTGTAATGGTCCTCATAACCTCAAAATTCAATGAGGCTATGAGGGATAGTAAATGAGGATTCATTGAGGGCTTTTACATAGCCCTCATGGCCTCATACGACAAAAAGGGATTCCACGGGCGTTTTCCAAAATGGGATTCCATAGGATATACCTGTTAAATACTGAAATGAGGATAAGAGTCGTAGTAAATTATACCTCATTGAGGGATTTTTCAAGGTCCTCATAAACTCAAAATTCAATGAGGGTATGAGGGATAATAAATGAGGACTCCTTGAGGGCTTTTACATAGCCCTCATGGCCTCATACGACAAAAAGGGGTTCCATAGCCACAGGTGTTTTGCAAAAAATGGGATTCCATGGGATATGGCCATTGGATATAGTATTTTGTTATACAGAAGGGAGATAACTCTGTATACAGGTTATGGGAAATCAAGCAATCTGATTGGTTAGTTAGATAAATGAAACAACAAGAGTACTTAGAATAGGGTCAGAACTAACAAGAATAGACCCGAAATTGCTAAATATAGTAATAATAAGATAAACTGTTCCAAATAATAGGCTCTTCTACGCTACTGGAGTATACTCTAGAATAAAGGAACATGTCTAGGTAGACGTAAACTATTGCATATATAGATAGAAGCAGAGAATTCTGGGTAAATTTGTCCTATAGCACTACGTGCTATTCTTAATAGGGGAAAAACGTCATGGGATAAGGATCCAAAAAGGGATTCTGGGAGAATTCTAATCCAGAACATTACTCTTCTACAAAGGAACACACCCCGGTACCCCCTTAGTACTATAGCACTACGTGCTAAGCCGATAAATTGGGGAAATAAAGTCAATTTCGGTGATTTTGGGTGGATTTTGGTGATTTGGGGGATTGTCGAGTTGTTTGTGGTAATCAGATTTACTCCGATGCAATCGAACATACCCACCGAACATACCCCTATCCTATTGTAGGCCTTAGGTAACATAGCAATCACGTGCTACCATAGAAACCAAGATGGCGGCCTCCAGTATACAAAATGGACGACGGAAACACGTATCACCCTAACAACACGCGCTGCGCATGCGCACTCACACCACGTATCACTATGGGGATGACGTCACAACATGGCCGCTCACGCGGGTTACCATGACAACACAACATGGCGCCACTACGTCAGTGACATGACGTCACTTCCGGGGTCCTGCACCGGGGTCGTGCTAATAAGGGTCGAAACGTGCGAGCACTACTACTCAGGTTGTTTCAAAAATAGGCGAAAAATCGCTTCGCGAAAGAAGTGACCTAAACGTAGCCAGGTTGGTAGCACTGAAATTGCGTTTGTACGCCATTTTCGGGATATCCTTTTGGGAAGCATTTTTTTCTACATAGAATATACCAAAATGGTCAGACATCTGTGACAATTATTCCAGACAAGCAGTTGGAGGATATTTTATTTGAGAAAATATGATCTATCAAAGTTGCTGAATGACTGGTTATTCGAGTCGGCTTGGTGATACGAGGTATGAATCCCTGGCTCACCATGAGGCCGAGGTAATATTGCGTTTTGGAATGAGAATTTGTTTTTAATAGGTCAATATTTAAGTCGCCCATGATATACGCCTCTTTATTTTCATGATTAATTATATCAGTAATTTCATTTAGTTTTGTAAGGAAGAGATCTATATCTGCTTTAGGCTGGGTGTTAGGTCTGTATATGACTCCGATTAATTTTTTCGTGTTATTTATTTTCATTTCAATAAATAGGGACTCGATTACATGGGGAATGAAGAAAGACAAGTCGTTTCGTATTGAGGAGGCAATACCCTCCTTCACATAGATACCCACACCACCTCGCCCATCGTCTCCCTCAGGTCGGATATTTTTAATGAGTGGGTGATAACCTTCTAGACAATATGACATGTTGGACGGTATTCGAAAAATTTCGGTTAACCCTATAATATTAAAGGCATTTTCGGAGTCCTGAAGATCGGCCAGCAGCTCATTTAGGGGGGTCCCAATGGGCACTTAGACTTTGGCAGTTAATATGAAACATCGAGAGTTGCTCGGTACAGTTGATGTTTGATAATTTAAGTTCATTGGGGCAATAGTATTTACAATCACCACTAGAGTCTCTAAATAAAGAGTCTTCTTCGTCAGTTATTCCGCATGTTCTATCGTTATAGACTTTTACGAGATCAAATTCTAGGTTCGTCTGCACCTCGTCTAATCCTACACTACCCGCCATTATTACTGTATAGGACCAAGTCGCCAAGTCCTACTGATATATCAGTGTTAGATTTTCCATCACCATCGGCTGTTCCCATGTTTATAACTCCTTTGATTTTAGGACATTTGCCCAGACTAACTAAATACGGGGAGGCAATTACTGTTGTGTACAGTGCTGAAAGCTGCAAATGCGCTTTGCGCAGAAAAATAAACACAAATAACAAGAACATATGTACAAGTTTCATTCTTATTGGGCGTGCAAGATTTCTAAGAAGGAGCGGTGGGGGGTCTTGTCAGGTGAAATTGGCGGTTAGTAAAAGCGCAATCAGGATTTTTGGAATTTTATCAGTGGAAAACATTTATTACACTGGAAAAACCCTCGAATATGTACAAGTTCCATTCTTATTGGCCTTTAGAATTTCTAAAAGGGAAAGGTGGGGGTCTTGTCAGGTGAAAATGGCGGTTAGTAAAAGCGCAATCAGGATTTTTGGAATTTTATCAGTGGAAAACATTTATTACACTGGAAAAACCCTCGAATATGTACAAGTTCCATTCTTATTGGCCTTTAGAATTTCTAAAAGGGAAAGGTGGGGGTCTTGTCAGGTGAAAATGGCGGTTAGTAAAAGCGCAATCAGGATTTTTGGAATTTTATCAGTGGAAAACATTTATTACACTGGAAAAAGGATGTACACAGTGTCCATACACAGTACCTGCAGAGTAAAAAACCCTCGAATATGTACAAGTTCCATTCTTATTGGCCTTTAGAATTTCTAAAAGGGAAAGGTGGGGGTCTTGTCAGGTGAAAATGGCGGTTAGTAAAAGCGCAATCAGGATTTTTGGAATTTTATCAATGGAAAACATTTATTACACTGGAAAAAGGATGTACACAGTGTCCATACACAGTACCTGCAGAGTAAAAAACCCTCGAATATGTACAAGTTCCATTCTTATTGGCCTTTAGAATTTCTAAAAGGGAAAGGTGGGGGTCTTGCCAGGTGAAAATTGTGGTTAATGAAGGCGCAATGAGGATTTTATGGAATTTTGTCAGTTGGAAACATATATTTATTTGTTATAAGGATGAACACAGTGTGCATTTCACAGCACCTGCAGAGCAAAACACCACAGAGTCGCAGCAGATCAGATCCGCCAGCCGTAAAACTAACGGTATAGGCAAAATTATCTAAAAAAAAAAAAAAAAAAAAAAAATCAAGATCAAATCAAAAAGATCAAGGAATCATCCCCATCACGACCCTGTAGCATTCCACCCCCACACACAGGTGTGTGCATAAAAACCCACATGTTTTTGCTATACAGTAAATCAAATGAGCATTCAGGCGTTAAGGACAATGTTTGGGAAACCATCGACGATGAGCAAGTCGGACGGCTTGTCCAGGTCACCACCTCACTGAACAGTTAGAGTATTGTGTTTGATGACGCCGATTGCTGCCAAGGTACAATAATTCCGTGATTTGTCGTGCCCTTTTGAAAAAGTTTGCCATTTCATTTCCTTGTCGAAAGATTGACACTGTTTTTTTCATCATAAAAGACATATATTTCTCGTGCTAATTATTTTAATTTATTTTGGTTCGCACGCATGGCTATGCGAAATCAAACACAGAACTCGTTCTCACCATGACCTATTGTGTCTTTTATCAAAAACTACCCACAGCATAATTAGAGTTTTTGGAAAGGTTTTAGGACCATTGACCCAAAAGACCAACGGGAAATTTATAGCTAACTTAATCAACATTGATTATTATCAGGATCAATACTCGTCGATATATTATACTGGATATTTACCTCTTACCCTACGCGGATAACAAGGACACATGCATAATAGTTTGGAACAACTAAAAGCTTACAAATTTCGTCAAAAACCACTGCCTACGACCACCCACTGATACGAGCTCAAGGAGCTCGTTCCAGTAAGGGGCCATAAGCTGCGTATCTGTGACGAAAATAGAAGATGTTATCAGATTTGAATGGAGGTTTTGAACATAAAGATGACTGGTTTCTACTGTTATGCCGGACAAAGGGTGAGCTCCATTCCAATTAATACTTATTTTCACGTGGCTAACCATGCACGGCACAATATTAACTGGTTGTAATGTTTTGTGTGTTCTTCATAAGAGATAGATCCCAGCAAGCATTGTTGTCTTGCGCCAGGGTGGAGGTGGGGTGTCACAGTATGAAGATGTCGACAATATGGTGCGACCAACCATTTTGTAAAAGTGACCAGCCATGCACTGCAGGGCATATCCAAATGATGAACGTGGGGGGGGGGGGGGGGGGGGGGGGTCGCAATAACGGGGTCAACAATGTAGTGTGGCTAATTATTTTATGCATGCATTAATATGCCAAGCAAGATATTGACCCCCTTCGTACCAATATTTCTTTTATACATCTAATTAATCATTCACTATATTCTTTATTGTGCACGTGAAACTAGACGTGCACAGCATAACTAGTGATGTTTGAACGGGGCCAACATGCATATTTATGCACGGTGAACCCGTTCAACGATCACACTCTAAATAATATATAGGCTATTTCATGCAACTCCGCTAGTATTGAGTAATAGCTCCCGCCAGCACCGTATATTAACAACATTAGCATGCATGAATATGCTATGCCAGATATTGGTTTCCGGATGATAACTTGATAGTGCTTCAACTCACATTCATTAAACTTCATACGTAGGTTGGTCTTGGTGGGAGGAAGAACCCTATTGATTTTGGACATGCTACGTCGAAGGTCAAGGTCACAGTGACCTTGAACATAGTAAATCTTAAACAATTGGTTTCCGGATGATAACTTGATAATGGTTCAACTCACATTCATGAAACTTCATAGGTAGATTGGCCTTGGTGAGGGGAAGAACCCCATTGATTTTGGACTCGCTACGTCAAAGGTCAAGGTCACAGTGACCTTTAACATTGTATATCGCAACAATTGGTTTCCGGATGATAACTTGATAGTGGTTCAACCTAGAGTCATGAAACTTCATAGGTGTGTTGGCCTTGGTGCGAGGAAGAACCCTATTGATCTTGGACTCACCAGGTCAAAGGTCAAGGTCACAGTGACCTTGAACATAGTATATCGCAACAATTGGTTTCCGGATGATAACTTGATAGTGGTTCAACCTAGAGTCATGAAACTTTATAGGTGTGTTGGCCTTGGTGCGAGGAAGAACCCTATTGATCTTGGACTCACCAGGTCAAAGGTCAAGGTCACAGTGACCTTGAACATAGTATATCGCAACAATTGGTTTCCGGATGATAACTTGATAGTTGTTCAACCTAGAGTCATGAAACTTCATAGGTATGTTGGCCTTGGTGCGAGGAAGAACCCTATTGATCTTGGACTCACCAGGTCAAAGGTCAAGGTCACAGTGACCTTGAACATAGTATATCGCAACAATTGGTTTCCGGATGATAACTTGATAGTGGTTCAACCTAGAGCTATGAAACTTTACAGGCGTGTTGGCCTTGGTGCGAGGAAGAACCCTATTGATGTTGGACTCACCAGGTCAAAGGTCAAGGTCACAGTGACCTTGAACATAGTATATCGCAACAATTGGTTTCCGGATGAGAACTTGATAGTGGTTCAACCTAGAGTCATGAAACTTCATAGGTGTGTTGGCCTTGGTGCGAGGAAGAACCCTATTGACCTTGGACTCGCCAGGTCAAAGGTCAAGGTCACAACTCGACATTGGATCTGTGATCCTGAGCGGCATTTTATACATCCAACAAGCCATTCACAACAAACATTATTTCATACAAGTGGCTACATTGGAAAGTGAGATGTATTTGGAATGTGTCAGTTTTGTGTGTGTGCGTAATATTTTGTCAGATAATTTTTTTTCTTCCTGGACATGTTTGAGACAATTTGCTGAACTGTATGTGTCTCCAGGCAATGGAAAGGCTTACAACACAATTTTTTTTCCTTACATGTCTGGGAGGTGTCTGTTTTGGGGTGTTTTCCTATGCAAAAGTAGTTTCCTGCAGACACATGTCCAGAACTTGTCTGGGGAACAAACTGGGCGGACTATCAATGTCTGGGATGTGTCTGATTTGTCCGGGAATGGGATGTTTTTCCGGACAAAATATTTTCTACCCCGACACATTCCAGACATGTCCGGGTTGTGTCTGATTTGTCTGGGAACGGGACGTTTTCCCAGACAAAAAATTTGCTTCCCAGACATTCCAGATATGTCTGGGATGTGTCCGATTTGTCCGGGAATGGGACGTTTTCCAGACAAAATTTTCATCCCAGACGCATTCCAGACATGTCCGGGATGTGTCCGATTTGTCCGGGAATGGGACGTTTTTCCAGACAGATCTTGATATCCAGACATAAACCAGACAATACTACGGTGTCTGGAAACTCTGGATTTTGTCTGGAATTTGTCTGGAAATTTTATTTTGTCTGGAAAAACGTCCCATTCCCGGACAAATCGGACACATCCCGGACAATAGTGCAACAGTCAGCCCAGCTGGTTCCCAGACAAGTTACGGACAGATCCCAGAAAGATTCCAGACAATTACCGGATAAATTGCAGACACATTGCAGACAGATTCCAGACATTTTCCAGACACTTACCAGATATATTACAGACACATCCCAGACAGGAAATTTGGTAGGGGTAATAACTTTATAGCTTTATTTGCTTATAAATTCACGAGAGTCGGGAGCGAGAGCCAATAATATCATTAAGTTTGAGTGAGCGACTGGCTGTAGGATAGTGGGTTGAAGGCGCGCGGGGACGATGTGGGATTTACAACCTCAAAAATGTATGTGAGTAGATGTTTTTACGCCAGTAGTGTTCAAATAAGTGTCCAAAGAAACCGTGAAAAACAGTATAAGGTTATCTCAACAAGGACAATAACAGTCCACATAATAGGTTTAAGGGTTTGTAAAAACAGTATTTGATCTCCTAATCAAGTACTATTAAATTAATCAAGATTCAGTCGCCCTGTAAAAACTCTGTATCAGTATCTCATCAGAGGCCAGAACTTTGATCACCACTTCACGCAGAACTTATGAAAACATAATTTCCAAGATGAGTTGTGCCAAACAACATCCAAGAAGAAGTTTTTCATTTCGGGTCAGCATGTCGACATTGGAACACATATATTCTCATTCTGTTATTCAATTCAGTGGATTTTATATTCCATTCTTCATTATGGATTGGTCTTGTTGTGCTTAATATATTTCGACTTTAGGAATAAAGGTAGGTACGACGTATATATTATTCTTTAAAAAATATTCTAGAAAACCTAATAATATAAGAAAAAACTAACAAAATGAACTAAAAAATTATTTTTTAAAGCTATTTTTCAACTCCCAAACTCCGAAAATTTTTACAAAAAGTGGGAACATTCGGCCTCAAAAGTGGGAACATTCGGCCTCGACTGAGGCCGAATGTTCCCGGAAAAATACCTGGGGCCGAATGTTCCCGAGGCCGAAAAGACCCGGACCCCTTTTCATGAGGCTAAGTCTGAGTGCATCCAAAGAGGCACTCATGGCTAGCTCTGATGGTAACTTGTTCTATTCAGAGATTGTCTTGGGGAAAAAGGACTCTTTCCTTTGTGTGGTTTTACATAATGGAATTTGATATGAGAGGGGGTGGCTGAGTCTTGAGTGCCTTATAGAGGGAATGAGTTTACTTTCCTTGCTAATTGCTGCCATTTGGTGATGTATTTTATAGAGCGTTGCTAGTCGGGCATTTTTTCTTCTCTCACACAGGTCTGGCCAATTCAAAGAGATGAGCATATCACTCACACTAGAGGTGTTATAGAAGCTGTTGAAGACATAGCGGGCAGCCCGGCGTTGGATCATTTCAATGTTATTTATGTCCTTTTGCAGATGAGGGTCCCATACTGAGCAGGCGTATTCAAGTGTTGGACGAACCAGAGATTTATATGCAAGTGCCTTGACTGGTATTGGGCAGGCCTTAAGATTGCGTTTCAAGAACCCTAATGTTCTTGTGGCCTTGTTGCATATGTTTGTAATGTGTGTGTCCCATTTGAGGTTTGAGCTAATGGTAACACCCAGGTACTTAGCCGACTGTACATGGTGAAGGGACTGGCTATACTACCTGTATCAGTCGTAGGATAAAATGAAGGTCGATTGCTAGTACCAAGGCCAAGGGCTAATAGTATAACTACAGGGGTATATACTAGTCTTTGTAAGACTGTGACCTAGGGCCCTCCTGGCCCTCACAGTCTTTGATCAACCCGTTCAAATTTCATCTGACTAAAACTGAAAGAAACTGGCCGCATTTCGGTCTACTCAGTTCACGCCTCATATCGAAGACAACAATCAATTAATCAACATACTACTTGTCGTACTCAGCCCAAATATCATTTATTTATGTGTCTGCATCATTAGTTAACGCAAACACAGCATCAAATTCAAGAAATGTTGAAAAATATCCGACTTCACCACGTTAAAATATCATCGTTTTCAAAGATAAATAATTTACTACGCATGCGCACAGATACTGTGCGCATGTGTAGTACAGTTTGTTTATCTTTGAAAACGATGATTTTTTAACGTGGTGAAGTCGGATATTTTATTCGATATGAGGCGTGAACTGAGTCGACCCAAATGCGTCCAGTTTCTTTCAGTTTTAGTCAGATGAAATTTGAACGGGTTGCTCAAAGACTGTGAGGGTCGGGGGGGGGGGGCGGTCACAGTCTTACAAAGATTAGGGTATATGTACCACCCTTACTATACTACGATATCAGTCCAGTACGAGAACCCCGACACATCCTGACCCGAAAGACGTCACACCACATTGTAAAGTGTACAACAACAGCAGTCAACGTTTATCTGACGTCATGGTGCGCATAATGACGTCACGACGTCCATAGCAACGTCAACCATTTCGTGGGAATTTTTTTTTTCGAGAAACCCCACCTTCACCATTAATTTCCATCACATCCCCACACTGTATACCCATAGCCCTGTGTGTACATATATCACTGTACATATCATAGCATACTATATATGCAGCACGTACATATACAGGATCTGGTCAGATTGCAACCCCAAAAGTCCGGTTCCTATGTGAATTTAACACTAGCAGATTCCTCAAAAGTCCGGGTAATAGCAAACGATCGGGTACATACTATACTACTAACCTATAATCGAATGGCTAATTAATCTGTAAAAACAGTATCCTAATAATCTGTAAATGCAGATTACTAATCTGTAAAAACAGTTTATTAATCTGTAAAACAGTCTCGTAATAATCTGTAAAAACAGTCTTCTAATAATCTGTAAAAACAGTCTCCTAATAATCTGTAAATACAGATTACTGATCTGTAAAAACAGTCTCGTTATAATCTGTAAAAACAGTCTCGTAATAATCTGTAAATACAGTTTACTAATCTGTAAATACAGTTTATTAATCTGTAAAAACAGTCTCGTAATAATCTGTAAAAACAGTCTCGTAATAATCTGTAAACACAGTCTCGTAATAACCTGCAATACAGTTTACTAATCTGTAAATACAGTTTACTAATCTGTAAAAACAGTTTATTAATCTGTATAAACAGATTATTAGATGAAAAGGTCCTGACCCTAATACGCTGCCGTAGCTGCCGTCCATGTGTGCTTTGTGTAGTGGATTCAAAATTTGCATAAAAGGATTTTATTTATTTTGAACATTATTTTATTATTATTAAAGGTAAGTACATAAATTAATATTCCATAATTGAGTTTTTTTTGTCTGTTTTTCACTAAAAAATATTTGCGGTAACCGGCTCTCGTCAGATCACCGAAGTTAAGCAACGTCGAGCCCGGTTAGTCCTCGGATGGGTGACCGTCTGAGCGATCGATTCGGACTCCCGCATTGTGTCCTTGGGCAAGGCACTTAACCCCGATTGTCCACATGGGGGCACGATGACACCGTGTACTAAGGCGTACTGCACGTCGATGGTGCGCATGTCTTCAACCAATCTAACCCTGCCTGTGCTGCAGTGCGGAGTTACGATGTTGGGGAGCTGGCAGCTGCTCGTCATTGCTCGGTGGTTCTCTCCGGGTACTCCGGCTTCCTCCACCCGTAAAACTGTCACGGTCATGATTAGCCATTGTTCATAAGTATGTGACCTTAAACACCAATCCAGATATACATACTAAAAAATATAAAAATTATAGAAATAAAGTTAGTAAAAAAATGTTTTGAGCGGATCAACTCACCCCCAAAAGCGGATCAGCTCGCCCCAAACCAGGGGTGACTTGACCCCAGAAATATATGTGGGGGCGACTTGACCCGGAGCCGGTATACATCTGTATCCCTCGGTAATTAGTATGACCGGCGTGGGGTGTATATTGTTATCACCATAAACGAAACCGTATTCTTAGCGTAAAAAACGACTCTTGAGAAATGAACTTTTCGCCCCGACGGTTTACTGAGGTTTCGGCCTTGGGACGTTTCGGCCTGGACGTTTCGGTCTCCAATCGGGCCGGAACATCCTGCCTATCGGGCCGAAACGTCCCGGGTTTTAGTGAATTTTTTTTATAAATTTTTACATATTTGAATGAAATACAAGATTTTCCCAGCAAGAGTTGTTTTGACAAAACAAAAAGCCATATCTGTCTGTCGCTGTTGCTGCAAGTCTTTTGATACTTTGTTTGACGCTTCAGATTAAAAGTTACTGATGAAATTTTTGAGTTTGTTTATACAAGCTTTTCGGAATAAAAGTGACTGATGAACTGTTCTATTCTATTCGAACTGTGTGTTGTCAATCAATTAATTCCCTAATCCATATTAACAGTCAATAGTGATGGAAATTATCTCATTCGGCAGGTTAGATATTAGAGGTTATTAGGCTGTTAAATTGAAAAATACTGATCAATTAACACCTCTTAGTATCCTCTATCCTGGCGGATGAGATAATCTCCTTCACTGTTGACTGTTAATATAGGAGGCCGAAACGTCCAGGACCGAAACCTCCAGGGCCGAATCGTCTCGAGGTCGAAACGTCCTGAGGTCAAAACGTCCCAATACCATCCCGACAGACTGCGCATGACAGATTTATCAGGGAATGGTGACGGAAACGCACAGCGATTTTCCAAACACAAACGTTTGTGATAATATGCTCGCAAATCGCAACTCACTTTGGTTAAAAATGTAAATGTGGCTGGATATTCCCAGTTTTTATTCGCGGAAAAACAAAGACTGTGGTTATAGAATGTAATTAAGCAACCTTTTGATATTCGGCGTAACATGTATGGTTACTAGTACTACGATATGCAGTGTTCATGCCCCGAAACTTGATCAAGTTCTGACCGCTGTCACTGTCCGTGTCAGTTTCACTTCCACTTTCAGGGCTGGGGCTAGAACTCTGAAAATGTGTGAGTAAAATACGAGTACTGGAGGAAATGTATCTGTACGCGTTCTGAGTACTTTGACAGTATTCTAGTACGAGTACAAATACTTAATAAGGGGCTATATAAGTAATGGAATTTTGTTTATTTTGAAATTCTCACCTCTGATATTCCTTAAATTCAGATTAAATATACAGTACTGTGATCACAAAAGCGGTCTTTTAGTCGATCCGGCTTTGGTTCCATCGCGATTGAGAATCGCGGTTTTGTTGATAAAACGTGGCAGAATGGAGAAAGAATCGGGACAAAATTTAGGTAGAATCGAGAGAAAATCGCAACGGAAACACCAATACATTGTGAGATGATTTGTTACATGTATTCCTCGACGGTGAAAACTTTCAAAGTTTGGCGTGAACGCATCATAGTCTATGACATAGAGTCTAAGATTCGTTCGATGTATTCGTATGTCGCAATTAAAAAAAACAACAAAATCCAGTCAAGTTACGAACCTGAAGATATTTTCCGACTTGCCCCCTTTTCAAATCGACAAAAGTAAAAATTTTGAAAGAAAAGTGTGCGGAGATGTAAATGGATGTGAACAAGTCAACACTATCCTAATAATTGACCTGGTCTGTGCGTGTAAATCCTCAGCGCATTAAATGGAGATCGAAAAGTATTAAGCCTACAGTCTTAACTCCACCTGTCTTTTATTTTATTGAAATATAGCCAATATGGTACCTTGTGAAATCCCTGGTAGCTAAGAGAAGCAGAGTATTTCAAGGTCCATCAATTGTATATCATGAAGGATTCAGCAGGATAAGTCCCCCTGCTCCCCCAACAAAACGTCCTTCAATATAGTTTGGTGTAGCCAAACAGGCCAACTTTGCCCCAAGTTTCGGTTAAAGTGAAAATGAAATCATATAGGCTTAATTTTTTTTTTAAAAATCAGAAAGTGATGATGGCCCGATCCCTAGGCAGATTTGTTTTTAAAAAAATGATTTCCTGAAAAAAACATGTCTGTAGCTTCTTAACTGGAATGTGCTCGGTCATACGAGAGCTCACGACCTGAGCTGTAATTAAGTTGATGCAAAAAAAAAGATTTTTTTCAGTTGGCTTGTCTGAGCTTTTTACAGAACTATCTGTGTAACCAACCATTAGATGCAGCCAAGGGTTAACAAATAATTACATGATTAAAAACTACTTCCATTTTCAAAAGTGGGGGTTGGGCCAAAAAAAATGTATCTGAATTGTAGGGCTGCACGGTATATCTATAAACCGATATATACCGGTATTCAAACCAATATCCATTGAAAACCGGTGTAATTACAAAAATATCGGTTTATCGTCATTATTTATTTACCCACAATTTAATTTTCAAGATGTCTTGAGTTTTTTAACTGTAGCTCCGAATGAATAATGAATAATATTATCCCTTTACCCAAGGAATTGTCTATTTTTACCCACGTAATATACAAATTCAACAGTTCAAAAAATAATTTTCAAAAATTTCAACAAATCTTTATCATGTGACCCCTCATTGGAACAAGCTCGTTGAACTCGTTCCAGTGAGGAGTCACATGGCATTATTTTGTAGAATTCTGGGGGGAAATCTGATAAACTAATTTTCAAAATAATAAATTTTAATATCGTCTGCTTTGGGTGAATGTTTTTCGAACTGCATCATCAATTGAGACATGGTGATTCGCTCCGACTGGTTCCTCAAGTCTCGATTGTGGTTCCTACAGTTAAAACTAGAAGTCCTGTCATCAATTATGCGCAAACACCTCGCCATCTAGCGCGTTTATCGGCGCGTTAGGTCATATGGAAAGGCTATCACATTCTCTACGCAACCTATGCACAAGCAATGGTTCAGCCAAAAAATCCAGCAAGGGGATCACAGATTCAGAAGTCGAGTTTTGATATTAAATTCTGAAGAAATAGGCTATTTGTAGCAACAATGACCTTGACCTTGGGGCACGAGACTCTGAAATCGATAGGTGTCTTCCTTTCCTATAGGGTAACCTGTGGTGTAAGTTTGGTAAAGGTGCGTCAAATAGAACTAAAGTTATTGCCCGGAAACCAGTTTGTCACAAAATATTCTATTGATAGTAACCTTGACCTTGGGGCCCCAGACTCCGAAAGCAATAGGTGTCTTCCCTTCCTATAGGGTAACCTGTGGTATAAGTTTGGTGAAGATACACAGAATAGAACTAAAGTTATTGCCCAGAAGCCAATTTGTCACGAAATATTCTATTTATAGTAACAGTGACCTTGACCTTGGAGTCCCAAACTCCGAAATCAATAGGTGTCTTCCCTTCCTATAGGGTAACCTCTGGTATAAGTTTGATAAAGGTGCTTCAAATAGAACTAAAGTTATTGCCCGGAAACCAATTTGTCATAAAATATTCTATTTATAGTAACAGTGACCTTGACCTTGGAGTCACAGACTCCAAAATCAATAGGTGTCTTCCCTTCCTATAAGGTAACCTCTGGTATAAGTTTGGTAAAGGTGCGTCAAATAGAACTAAAGTTATTGCCCGGAAACCAATTTGTCACAAAATATTATATTGATAGTAATAGTGACCTTGACCTTGGGGCTCCAGACTCCGAAATCGATAGGTGTCTTCCCTTCCTATAGGGTAACCTGTGGTATAAGTTTGGTGAAGATACACGGAATAGAACTAAAGTTAGTGCCCGGAAACCAATTTGTCACAAAATATTCTATTTATAGTAACAGTGACCTTGGCGTCCCAGACTCCGAAATCAATAGATGGCTTCCCTTCCTATAGGGTAACCTCTGGTATAAGTTTGGTAAAGATACGTCAAATAGAACTAAAGTTATTGCCCGGAAACCAATTTGTCATAAAATATTCTATTTTTAGTAACAGTGACCTTGACCTTGGAGTCCCGTCATTTTATCAAACTATAAGTCGAGTTTGACTTCGTCAAAAGTCGACTAAAAATAAACAAATAAAACGGCGGCCATATCCATCGGTGATATCCAAATTACTTCAAACAGAAGTTATTTACCCAACATCAGAAATTAGTCAAAAGCCAATTTTACGGTTGGACGTTTTCTCACCACAAAGTTGGCTGTTTTGGGGTGAATCGATATTCTGATCAGACATGCATTTTGGAGTTAAATGGTTAAAGAAAAGCGCATTCGAATGAAAGACAATATCATATGAAAGAACATGCCAGAAAGTGTTTTTTAAATACAAGGGCATTATTTTTTCACAACTTTCAAACAACACGCGTTTTGAGGAGTCAAACATTTTATCGTTTGAATGTTTTTTGCTCCGCACAGTTCGTCCCACCGGGTTAAATTATAGTAACATAATTTCGTATTTTGGTCTAGAGGCTCTGAAACGAATTCTGGAGTCATTCAAGTTGAAGTATGTCTCCAGTGTGCTGTAAGCTTTTTTCACAGAACCTGAGCACACTGTGTGAGTGGAAACTCCACTACATTGTACAGTTAAAACTAAAAGTCCTGCCATCAATTGCGCGCAAACACCTCGTCATTTAGCGCGTTTATCGGCGCGTTAGGTCATATGGAAAGGCTATCACATTCTCTACGCAGCCTATGCACAAGCAATGGTTCAGCCAATGGACCTCCGGGTTTAACCCGGAGGTCCATTGGTTGAAACATTGCTTGTGTTTGCTGTAAGTAATGGCAAGACTCTGTGGTAATTTGGGTATTTTCAATAGGAAAATTGCGCGCAAGTCCTGTGCGAAATTGTGTCAAGATAAGCGCGCAATTCATGACAGGACTTCTAGTTTTAACTGTACATGAGTGCTTTTGTCGTAATCAACCAATTTATTTATTAAGTGTTTAAGGTCACATATTTCTGCACAATGCCTAATCATGATCATGACAGTTTTATGGCTGGAGGAAGTCGGAGTACCTGAAGAGAACCACCAAGCAACAGCGAACAACTGTCAGCTCCCCAACAAACCAACTCTACACAAGGAGGTAAAATTCAGTGTTGTTGTTCCCCCACCAAAAAACATTGATTCTATGCAAGACCCCCTGCCCCCATCCCCTGACTGTGCATCTGGTATATGGACATGTACATCCCCTGCAGTTAAATAAATAAAAGTTCCGTCAGAGACTTCGCACTTTCAAAAGTAGTGAAGTAGGACTGCTCTACAATTCCATCGAAGCTCCACCAGCAGGAAGGCCACACCCACCTCAGGGCTATGACCATCGGATATGCATGTGGCATCATGTATGCATATATCAATCCCCCCCCCCACACGCCCACCCCCCACACACACACACAGAATAAGAAATCCTAGCTTTGCTTCTGGATAACAGCTTTGCTTTGAAAACACAGACAGATGAAATTTAGAATCAGGCTTTTTCCTTCAACTCAAGAAATAGTTCATTGAATTTGGACAGCTGATAATTTTGAGACTTATTCTCAATTAATTGACTGTGGATAGAGAAGTCACACCTCAACATCCTTACAGAGTTAGCACATATAACTATAATTAATAACTCTAGTAGTTTGTTCAGCAATTAAAATCACTGGCAGTAATCTTTTTAATTAGACAGTCACCGCAATGGGATTAGTGATCAGAAGTTTAATCAGCTACTGATTATTGTATAAACCATATGTTATTCTTAGTAGCCTATTAATATGTACGGTTTAGCTCGAATTTTACTTCAAAACGACCGCTGGACAATAATACTCTGGCAGCCAAAGACATTTGAGATGAAGAGAGAAAGGTGAACTTATACCAGAACCGTAAAAACACATTTAATCAGAACCAAAGAATACATATAGCTCATTTATGATGGGTGGGGTGGTGTAAATTTTTTTTTTCAAGAACCATAGGCACATGAGGCCGGAACGACTACAGCCCTCCGTTGCCAGAGAATCTTGGCGTGGCAGGGGGCCTGAGGGGGGGGGGGGGTGTTCTTAAGGGCAGTGCATCACTCGGGAGGGGAGGTGTTGTTCGGAGGGGGGGGGGAGGCTTAAATGGATTAAACTGACCTGGATGAATAATTTGCGGATCAATTTTCATAACCAAACTGACTGCGAATTGACTTGGTAACGAATTGGCACTTTCGCCATTAAAAACCGCCATGTACCTAAAAGTCCGAAAAATTGACGCTTCACATGCTTCTTAAAATACAAATGTGTTCATGTGATGTCAGTCATTTTGATAATTAAAGGGATAAAATATTGGATTTTTTATATTTTTTAAGATCCCAACAACCAACAAAACTCTTGAATTTCTAACTGAGAGAAGAGTTGAATCGACGATATTATATTCACCCCAAATGACAGATTGTGGTGAAATGCGTGAAACTGAAACGGAAAGTACAAGTTAAGTTGAAATTTGAGGGTGCTGCCTATACAATGTCAGAGTGGAGGGACAACAAAAAGAGAGGGAGTGGTGAAAGACATAGTGGGTGAAGCGAGGGGGGGGGGGGGTAGTGTCTGCCTGAAGTCCATGTTTATCACGATTTTCAAATTCAGATGAATACGATTATGATTTTAAGTTATGATTAATGTTGAGGTGTGGGTAATCGCGACATCTGGGAAGTGTTGAATTTGACCCTTTTTTTTAGAATACATAACTCGATACATTGGTTAGGTCTGCATGTACATTTACATTGCAAACCGGTTGCATTTGTACACATGCAGTTCCCTCCAACAAAATCGCGGCGCTGTCGACATTCACGAAAAATCCCGGCGCAAATCCAATCGGCGGAATGGAGGTTGTGTTTCGCTTTAGCCGCGCTTCTGTCAATAAGATTTTTTTCTTGTCTGTCACCTTGATCGCGGCCGCGTCGAGAATGCGCCGCGATTTGGTGTCTGCTTTTGTGATCACAGTACTGTACACAAATTATACATCAAAATGAAGGTTGGGATGTATAGAACACGAAACACATATGTAATCAAGTGTCGTGAGCGCTAAGACAGTCGAGAGCTTCAAGACAGCTCTCCATTCGCTGGACTAGACTTCAAGCCAGCGCTTCTCCTCCATTGCCATTGATGCCGTACCAGGCTCTGCAATGTACAGATCCAGATCCAGATCAACTCATAGAGTTGACAGCAGGCACCACTGGTTCCTGGAAGTCTGTTATCGTATTCGTACCAGAACTGAAAATAAAATAATATTTCACAAGAACAACTTGTGGCCGAATGTGTTTCAGATATTCAATAACAAAGCTAGTCATTCAAAACACTTTCAAGTGCAGCGATAGAACTGCATTTTGGAAAAGGACAACACTGTCTGCATTTTTTATTGAAGATGGTTTCCATGCTCGACAGACATGCACAAATCACTCGATACCATAAATTTCCATCGAAAAACAAAATCGTAATTCTAAGAAATTTCAACAGGTATCATGATACCTTGCATTGAATATGGCAACTGTGCGGTCTCTAGCTAATAACAGTATACTGTATTAAGGCGATCTTTCTCATTATTTGATTTTAGACGGCGTTGTACATAAATGCTTTTTCCGTCCAATGAGGTCGACCGGAAATCGAAAGTAAATTCATATGTAAACAAAAGCAAATGTTTTGGAATTTACCCCCATGCAGCTCTGTCACTGTGTTTTGAAGAATTTTGATACCCTAGCTTTGTTCTTGGATATGTAAAGCACATTTGGCCACAGGTTGTTCTCGTGAAATATTATCGAATTATCAGTTCTGGTACGAATACGGTAGCAGACTTCCAGGAACCAGTGGTGCCTACGGTCGACTCAGTAAGTTGATTACACATGTGTTTCGTGTTCTATACATCTGAATCTTCATTTTGATGTACATTTTGTGTATATTTAATTTGAATTGAAGGAATATCAGAGGTGAGAATTTCCAAAATAAACAAAATTCCATTACTTATATAGCCCCTTAATATGATCAGTACATTTTGTACATATGGACAAAAAACACAAGCAATGTTTCAGCCAATGGACCTTTGGGTTTAACCCGGAGGTCCATTGGCTGAAACTTCGCTGGTGCTGGTTATGCTTTGCAACAAATTTGCAATTATTCCTCGGGTGGAATCTGCACTCTGTGTGTGATTTAGTGATAATACACTCTCCACGTACTGTACATGGCCATAGCCTGCATAGGTATAAACAAATTCACTGGTCCAGAATATTTCACAAGAAAAACAAGAGCAATGCAAAGCTTGAGCCACGGCCCCGACTCGTATACAAGTTTGAAGTAACCTTGAAGTAGGGGTCAGCCCGGTAGCTGATTTTAGGGAGAAGTGACTTCTCCCTCCAGAGACTTTAGGGAGAAGTCAGTGGACATGAGAGAGAAGTCAGAAAAAAACAAAACGTATATGACATCGTGACAAAATAAATGTACACAGAGGACACAATTGTGGAGAAAAAAATAAATAAGTTATACAAACATACATACACACACAAAACTAAGTCATGTAGGTTACAAACCCTCCCCCCTCCCAAGCTTATTTCAAAACGCGAAATCAGACCTTAGATTTAATCCAAGGTCTGATTTCGCGTTTTAAAATAACCTTGGAATTCCCATAAAATTGATGAAATCTCTTCATCGCGGGGAGTTGTCAAGTGCAGCAGCAGATCTGGATGCCAGGGGTTAACTTATGCTAGTTTCTATTTTTTCTCTCATTCTACTAAATCATGGAAAATGGGTTAATTTCTTACTGGAGTCCGAGAACAAAAGTAATGGCGATGAAAGTTAGAAACTGATATTGTTGGTAGAAACCTAGTCTTTATAACAATATTCAATAAATCAGAACTCTTCAAGTGATCAACTGTTTTGTGTGTTAAAATGAGCTACAGTCTTGTCAATACATCTGGGTCTTTTGACAAGGATGATAATGACCAGTCAATCTAGTTATCATCATCTTTGGCAACAGACTCAGATGCGTTGCCCACTTTCATCTTCTTTCTTGGTCCATATGGAAGGACGTTGGGGTGCGTTCTTTTTCCAAAGAATTTTCTGGTGATTGGCGTGGGATCAAAGGACTGAGTGTCTGGACCTTCAATGTCGATTCTTATCAAACAGTCTAGAATGGAGTTGCCCAGACTGCATCGCCAGTCTGTTTTTACATGATTAACTGCCGAAAAGCCGCATTCTACTTTTGCGTTAGAGACGGGGTAAATCCTCAGAATCTGAACTACGTGTATGAAATTTGGATAGTTGAAATTGTCTTTCTCTTGGTGATACTTGATGAGGATGGTTTCCCACACATCATTGTATTTGAGATGCCTCAACGCTGTGCACCAATAAAGTTTAAGTTGTTGCCATTCATTGTGAATCTCGCCGAGATTTACACAACTTTTCTCTAGGAGTGTCTTAAAATGTTCAATAAAGGCATTGAGTTCATCATCTCCAAACTGGAGAAGATCCTTCTCCTCAGTTGGCCACAATGAGGTGTCCAGAAGTTTTAGTGCACCAAGATGAGATTTGATATCGGCACTGGCATTTGACGCGGCTGCGGAACTGGATTTTCGGGAATCAGATTTCTAAACACTGGAGTCGACAATTGACTCCTCTTACTCGGATTGGCTATCACCTGGATCGACCTTCAACTCGTCTAGCTCTCCGAAACGGCGGTTTAGTGTCCCTTGTAATTTGTTAATGAGCTCTTGCCTATGAGTGTTAAAGTTCATTAAACCTTGATTTACATGAGTCAATTTCACGCCTTTGTACGTCACCATCGGAATTTCTGCTACAGAAACAGATGCCTGTGACTTATCAGATTCGATTTCTTCAGAGAGTAGTACTGATTTTGCGCTGTCTATTAGATTTGATAGGCCAGAGTTAAACGTTTTCGATTTGCAACTCTATGTAGTTTGACATTCATTTGAAACTGGCAAGATTAGTAGTTTGTCTAACCGATGGCGAGTCCTTTCCAAAGCAGCATAAGCTTGCAGTAAATCAACGCTGTCACCCTGCAGGTAGAGTGACAACTTAGAGATAGGCTCCAGTATTTCAGAAAGAAATAAGAGTGCTGCAACGAATTGAAACCACTTTATCTTTGCCAAGTAGCCACGTATTTTGGCTCTGTCTTCAGCTTTCATTGATGTGTCTTCTGCAAGATTCTCCATGTGGCTAACGAAAATTTCGAACGATTTTGCGAGTATGCTACAAGCCCTTCGTTTGAACTGTACCCAACTAGTACCATTTGCTCGTTCTGGCTTTTGGATATTCTCCTCCAAAATCGAAGCAAGTTCGCGTAGCTCTCGGAGGCGCTTAGAACTTTTCTCATAGAACTTGTAGAGATTTTCCAACATATCTGTAACATCTTTGAAAAGCACGCCACTAAATGCCTCCTTTATTGCCAGCTCCAACCGATGGTTCAGACAGTGTACCCCCAACAGCCATGGCATGTTATTTTCCCTCCTAAACCTGCCCAGTAGGCCATCTTTTTCGCCCAAATTGACGCTTGCTCCATCAGCCATAAACCCAATCATACGAGAACTAAAATCGGCGAGACCCGCTTCCTCGAATGCATCCTCAATGCCCCTTTTCAAACCGTAGGCACGCGCATTCTCGACGCAAGACACTTTAAAAAAACGGAAATCGACCTTACCACTTTCAACATCATTGAACATAACGTACATCATTTCATTTTCCACAACAGCACTGTCAGTTGCGCCATCCACAAGCAGTGTGAAATATTTAGCTTTGAGGAGTTTAGCCATCAAACCCTGTTTCATGTGTTCGCCAATCAAAGCTGTAAATTCACTGCACTTTTTATCGTTTA
Source organism: Pictodentalium vernedei (assembly GCA_031216915.1). NCBI lineage: Eukaryota > Metazoa > Mollusca > Scaphopoda > Dentaliida > Dentaliidae > Pictodentalium > Pictodentalium vernedei. The sequence goes on along the minus strand of CM062294.1, from coordinate 59,381,424 downwards.
TATAGGTATTACCAACATCAACACCGTGCTTCCTCTCAAGTTCGGCAAATACTGGGAATTTCGTGAACGGGAGTTCTTCTTTAGCAAGTGTGTATGCTATGTCTATTAGTTTCGAAACCTTTTCTTCCTCATTACTATTGCTTTGTGCAATCGAGCGCCCAATTGGGGTTTTGAACAATCGGTCAAGTGTTAACACTGATGGATTCTACAGTCTCGCAGCTTTTTTGTGCGGTTCTGACTGAGCATGTTTGACAGCATTGTCTTTTTTCAAGGCTGTGCCTGTTAATCCCAAAATCATCGCACGCGAAAAGTTACGCAAATTATTTACTTGTTTTTCATAGTCTGTACAAATCCCACATGTAATCGTAGTCACATGCTTCCCATCATCATCAGTCGTCCATCGTAGCCAGTGTGCTTTTGGGTCAACTTCCTTTTGCCAACTCTCAACAGTTTTTACTTTTACACCGTGACCTTTCATATTTCCAGTACCGGCACCCAAAGTTGATTGCATTCTATCGAAAGCCGCGAATCAAATAAGCACGCGCCCTCTACTTTCGAAATGAAAATCATAATGATGTCATCGGGATTTCCATGTATACCAATTCAACTTCTGAATACCCCAAATAACTATATAAGTTAAAGTTGTATTGTGTAATCGACAATCAGTTTACTTGATATTACAACAGATTTTCTTGAACGCTCAGAGAAGGCGTGTTTTTCATTTACGGTACTTTCCATAATAAACGAAACATGCTATTTATTATTGCTAATCAATGTCCAGATATTGAATTGCGGCCCGGGATTTATGCATCGCAAATTGCGATGCGAAACCGAACAAATCGAGCCCTGGGAAGTGAACAACGGTGGTTGGAAATGTTTAGGGCTGTAACTTTATAATAATTATAAAAATTATTTCAAGTTCCTAATTTGGGACATGGCTGACATCATCATTCTTGCAAATGATTTATCCACTTTAAGAGTTCTTTACCTATCCCTCCTTGAAGCCCTCCTGTTAAACTCCTAAGCTTTTTGGCTATTTTTATTGAAATTTTTTATTAAATTTCTTGGGAGTTTAACGTGTATTACAGGATGTTTATTCTGATTATCCCCCTTGGTTACATCCTCACCCTAGGGGTGGTAGGTCGTTTTGGTCTTGCATCTTCTATCCGATGTATCATTTTTTCTTCGTATGAAGACCTAGCTTTACATCTGGTAGAATTGAAATCTGTTACTGACTTTGTGCCTTTTTCTGTGCCCGTTGTCTTGTTTCCAGTTTTTTCCATTGATGTTGTTTACATTGGCAACGTCTTCAATATACATGTATGTAGTATTTGGTATTATATTACTGTAAGATTATTGTAAGATACATTGTTTATGTTTCCGGTAGTGTAGCTTAAAAAAAATTTGGATTTTGTCCACACTTAGGCTCTATTGGGATGCCCTTGGGCTCTTCATGTTTCCTTTGGTCTGATGGTGATTACCACGCGCGTATGTTGCCCCGCTAGGCGGTGCTCTTGTTCATCAATACTATACTGACTTTGTTCCACTTGATCAGCAAGCTGCGACTAATAGAGAGAAACTGCTGTCGTCTCAATGCAGATTTCATGTGCAGGAAAGAGGATGCGCTTTCCTTCCCAAAACAGTCTCAGCAGGTGTCGGAGGCCTCTGGCCATGTTATCGACTCCATATTCACCTCTTTAGTGCTAAGAGGAAGGCGGTTTCTTATCGACATCTTCAATAAATATACCGTTCCTTGGACTACATTCATTTAAAACGGTTGGAGAAGATGTCCAGAAAGCTCCTCTGCATTTAGATGAGCAGGCCGGGGATGAAAATATGTCCCTACCTACATCATTCAGTATACGCTCGGAAGTGATGGAATGTGCTATTTCATCCAGTCCTATACAGATCACCTCACCAGAGCTATGACGCAACGTCTTAATGGGAAGGAATTTAAGGACGTTTGTTCCTCGCTTTGAGTTCTTTCCAGGGCAGCCATGTATGCCACGTACAACTCGGCCCTGACAGCGGAAAATTGGGAGTTGATCAGACGTGATGCTGCCCTTGCGTCATCATCACTTATAGATGACAAGTTGAAAAGCTCCCACCAAGTCGTTCCGGTCTCCGGATATACTCTATTTGAACAGACTACAAGAAAGCTTCCAGTAAACTGCTATTGAAGTCTGCACATCAACACGCTTCAGCAGACCGGGGTAAGCGAGCCTGTTCCACTTAATCAGTTAACGGAACTCCTTGCCAGGGTACAATAAACCCTCTTATACTTACTCCGGAGGTTGTCAGTATAGCGACATGGGAAAGGGGCACAGGTCTGATCCAGACTATAGGTCAGACGCCCCTAAGCCGGCGGGACAAGGTTCTTCGCGGCGAGGACATAGTTTCTCCTTCCGTAAGCCTCGTTAGTCGTACAGGTGATGAATAAGACCTCTTGCTTACCAGTTCACGGTAGGTTATTGTCTTAGTGAGAAACTGGATTTATGTCACGGAAGATCAGTGGGTAAAATGTTGTATCGGAAGGCCTATGGCTATGATTCCGAACATAACCCCCACTTACAAGATGTCCGCTTAGGACAAATCTTCCGGTTGATCCTTTCAAAAGGGAGTCGCTCCGAGTGGAGGTACAGACTCTCTTATTAAAGGAAGCAATAGAGGTCGTCAAGAATAGACTTCTGTTGCTTTCACTTAGTGGAAGGTTATCATCCTCGCAAATAGAGTGGATGAAAATTGCGGAAGATCAGTGGATGAGAATGTAGTCTCAGCAGGCATGCGGCTATCAGTTCGAGCAAAGCCCCACTTACTGCAAGTACGTGTTGGTCAAATCTTCCGGCGAATTCTTCTAAGACAGTCTCTCCTTGCGAAGGTATAGGCTCTCCTATTGAAGAAAAGCAATAGAGGTCATCGAAATATTCTCCAGGTTTTTCAAATCAGCTGTTTTTCTTCCTGAAGTCGGACGAATACCGTATTTACTCTATGTATTGGGGCACTCTATGATTTGGGACACACATTTTTTCCAGAAAACTATATATTTTTATACTGTACCAATGACCCAGACATAGCTGGTTCTAACTCTTAAAATTCTAGGGCCAAACACAAATTTTGCCCCCCCCCAATCCCCAAAATTTGCATCTAAAACCAAAAGAAATCATGTCCTGAAGGTCCTCCATACTTTGCCCTCACTGCGCATGTGCAATGTCAAGGACGTCCCGAAATTGGCGCCAATTATCATTCTTTGTTTGGCCCTTCATCAGTTCACATCTGACTGATATTTGTGCTTGTAAATCTCAGTTTAAATGATGCCAGACACATAAATATTAGAGAAATGGCGGATCTAAAGTGGATATAGAAGGAGGAGAGGAAAAATGAGTGACAGAAAATATTCAGGGCTGTAACTTAAAATTTTTTAATGAAATTATGTTAAGTTGCCTATTTTCGAGGCATGGGCCTGTTGTTGTCATTCTTGCTATTAAGTTTCACTGCTTGTTCAGTGTTTCCTCTCTCCTTTTCCTTTAAGTCCCCCCTTGCTATTCTCCCATGCTTTTGGCATATTTTTGAGTAACATTATTACTAAAATTTCTTGGGAGATTTAGCTAGGTAACAGAATGAATTCTGTTCTTTTCCCCATGTTTACATTCTCACCAATGGGTGTTTAGGCGTAGTGTTCTGCATCTACCATCTGATGTTCTGCAGTTTCTTCTCTGGAAGTCTCTGTTTTGCATCAGATAGTGTATTATTGGTAACTGATTTCGGGCCAGGGTTATCAGTGCCTGGAGTCATGTTTCTGGTGTTTATACACTTCTTGTTTACATTGGCAACAGTCTCTGTGTGAGGGGGATTTTTTGTCTTTGTACTAGTTTAATTCATTACAAGATACATTATTATTATCCGTAAGTGTTGCATTAATTTTTTAAAATATGTTTGAAATTTTTGTCCACACTTAGGCTTGGGATCCATTGGGGCTCAACGTTACTTTTTAGAAACTTGGGCTTTGCTGAAAAATATTTTTTCAAAATTTCTTTTTGATTTTAATTATTTTTTCTATGTTAATGGATCATGTTATTATGTATCTTTGTTTTCAGGGGTTCGTGCGAGTACTAGGACTTTTTGTATTCTTTTCACTATGAAAGGATATTGTTCAAATTGTAATAAGAGGAAATCTTCCTCTGACTTTCATGATCATTGTATTAATTGTAGTCAGTGTACTCGCACTAACTCCTGTTCAGTATGTGAATATTGGGATGACAAACATTGGAAACGTGTGTCACGGTATGTTGTTAGCGGGGAAAGGGCCATGCCGGTCCTTTCTCTGCAGGGTCACTCTAGTTTATCAATCTCTATTTCAGAGGAACAAGAACAGGGTGATGTTTCCGTGATGTCTTCCAATAGTGTGCCTCCGTCGTCACAATTAAATGAAGAGCTAGCGGCAAAAGTGCTCATGGAGATACGCCAATTGCCTAAGAGGTCCCTAGTAGGATCGACGGCGTTGACGTCCGCTAGCTCGCCCCGTGTAGCATCCATTCATCGAATGGTTCGTCCGTTGCGGTCCAGGAAGGAGATTTGGGTGATGCGAGCACTATAAATATTCAAGGTGCACACCCAGTGACGGCGGATAAGAGGAGAGAACGGAGGAAGCCTAGTAGTCCGGTTCTTGCTCGTCCAGGTCCATCTGGGCTGTGAGCGAGAGAGGCCTCTCTCTTGTACAACAACATCTGGGACCAGATGTTGTGGTACAAAATGTGTCGCATTCGGAGCATACGTCCGCTGCTCGGGACACTCCGTTATATAGACAGTCCGGAGAGACTGTCCAAAAGGCTTCCTCATCCTCTCAGCAGCAAACACGACCGCACCTTGGCTACGTGACCGAGGATATCCAGCCAGCTTCGCCAATCACGGATTCCACGGCGACCAGGTCACGCCATCCGGTAGCCAGGGATAAGAGGCCTGTAGACTCCAGACGTTCGCATAAGAGAAATATGCAGGAGTCAGTTTACACGGAGCTTCCAGCGGCTAAGCAGCGTAAGACCGCTACTCCACAGGCCTCAGTGACGGACGTGCTATCCCAAATAGCGCAAATTATCGCAGCATCCCAGCAAACGACGGAACCTATGTCGGATCAAGAATTATCCGACGACGCTGGGTCGGTACGCTCCGCCGAAGCATCGGGTACGGACGACCGAGAACATCATGAGGTCCGACAGGATGGCGAAAGGGATACCGAGGATTTGGAGCTATCCCTTTCTGAACAACATAAAGCCGCTGTAGATTTCATCCGGCATTACCTGCCACAAGTTGTTCCATCGGGCCAGACTGCTGCGATGCCGCATAAGAGACTGATAGCGTCATTGGACACAGAATTCTTTGAGCGGTTCAGAGACATCGTCCCTGAGTTTCCGACACAGTCCAATAATGTCACAAGAACATTAGAATTATTGAACGACGCTATCTATAAGCTTGCTTCCAAAACAGGCAAAGCTGGTTTCTTGTCCGCTAATGCTCTCAATCTGCCTTTCATCAATTCAAGGAATAAATTCGAAACGGCAGGACAGGGCATACCGAGAGTTCCTCTGCGTCTAGACGACGAGGCGGAAGACTTGGAATTGTCGTTACCGTTGTCTATGTCTATTCCAACCGCGACGTTGGAAACGGCAATAACGTCTAACAGAGCAAGCTTAGACGCTTTATCATATGCAGACCACCTTACTAAGGCGTTATCATTGCGTCTTCAAGGGAAAGAATTCCAGGATATACAATCCTCATTAAGACTTCTTTCAAGGGCAGTAAGCTTATTCCACATATAACTCTGCCCTTTCAGTGGCAAACCTGGAGTTGGTTAGATGTGACGCAGCCCTAGCTACATCCACGCGTGTGGATAGTAAGGTGAAGAACTCTCTCAGAGTCGCTTCGGTCTCCGGAGAGCTTCTCTTCGACGGCAAGCTTTCAGCAATCTATGATAAGATAACTAAGAAAGCTTCGGATTCTCTGCTTTTTAAATCCGCTTCCAAAAAGTCGGATACAGCAGATAAGAGTAAGACAGGCACTTCTGGGACAAGTACGCCCAAGAGAAGTTCCTATAGAGGTTCTTATTCGTCCTCTAGGTCTTATTCTAGAGACCGTCAAGGCAGCGACTCACGTACGGGACGTTATTCGGGCCGAGACAACCGGTCTGACGTCCTGAGGTCGACGGGACGAGGTGCGGGTCGTGGAGGACGTAGTTTCTCCTTCCGCAGGTCCAGGAGGTGATGGTTTGAACCTCTATCGTGTTCCGGTGGGCGGAAGGTTATCAAGTTTTACAGGCGAGTGGGCGTCGATTATGGACGACCCCTGGGTCCGAGGGGTAATTTCGGAAGGACTAAGAATATCCTTCAAACGAAAGCCTCCATTAACTCGAAGTCCAAAATGGACTCAGCTTCCGTCAAATCCGCAGAAAAGAGATGCTCTTTTATCGGAAGTACAGTCTCTTCTGGTGAAGAATGCGGTAGAGGTCGTAGAAGACCAGGAATCACCGGGTTTCTACAGCCTTCTGTTTCTGGTTCCGAAACCAGACGGCTCGTTCCGTCCAGTCATAGATATGAGCTGGATAAACAAGCTGATCGTCGCTCTGAAGTTCTATATGGAGACGATTCGATCGGTCAGAGCGAGTATTCGGGTGAACGACTATGCTACAAGCATAGATCTCAAAGGTGCGTACTTTCACGTCATGATACATCCGACATTCAGAAAGTATCTATGCTTCGCAGTCCTAGGAGTTGTATATCAATTCCGGGCGATGTGCTTCGGATTGAACCTAGCACCCTGGGCTTTCAGTCGAATAATGAACTCGGTAATGATACATTTCCGAGCTCATTCGTCTGCGGTAACGTTGGCCTACCTGGACGACATTCTTCAGAGGTACGGCAACGAGTTAATGCTTCAAAACGATGTGCAGAATCTGCTTCTATTACTCCGACGTCTCGGTTTTATTATGAACGAGGAGAAGTCGGATCTGGTGCCGTCCAAGTCATTCACTCATCTGGGAATGAGCTTCGAGACGCACAACAATCTCGCTCGTCTGCCGTTAACCAGAGCGAAGTCAATCAGTTGTTACGCTCGCTATTGTCTTCACTCAGACAAAGTCACAGCGAGGGAGTTCATGAGACTGATAGGTCTGTGCGGAGCCGCTGCGGATCTCATTCCGATGGGGCGGTTGCGCACTCGTCCTCTCCAAATTTTCTTGACTCAGAATTGGAGTGTAAAGATTCATTCGCTCGATATAGACGTTCTCTTGTCAAATCAAGTGAAACAAGAGATTCAGACTTGGGCAAACATTCAGTGGTTGACTCAGGGAGTTCCACTGCAGTTGCCGGATCTGGGTTTTACGATTATGACGGATGCCAGTCAAACAGGTTGGGGTGAACATTGATCCCAACGGATTCGAAGTGCCAGGTCATTATTCAGAAAGCACATTCCAAATCCTGTCCGACAATACGACAGTAGTGGCGTATATCCGGAACCAAGGAGACACTCATTGCGTTCTGTTATTCAATTTAACGGAAAGAATCCTTCTGTTTGTTCTAGAACACCAAGTTCTACTTTCGGTCCGTCATATTCCGGGTCGTCTGAATGTTTTAGCAGACTCCCTTTCACGGAAGGGTCGCTTGTTGCCGTCAGAATGGACTCTCAACAAACAGGTATTCAATCAGATTTGCTACCAATGGGAACGGCCAATGATAGACTTATTTGCGACACATCTCAACAATCAGTTGCAGACGTATGTGTCACCATGTCCGGATCCCCGAGCATATGCAGTAGACGCTCTATCGATCTCGTGGGACAGAATGATAGGATATGCGTATCCTCCAGCAAATATTGCTAAAGATAAAACTATCTCAATGCAGAATTCTGTTGGTAGCATCTCTGTCTCCACAGAGACTGTGGATAAATCTTCTGCTGTGGGACTTACCGCGAAAACTTCCTCCACGAGAGGATCTTCTTTCGCAGGGGAAATCGCGTCAACTTCATCACAACCCGCAAGGTCTCAACCTTCACGTATTTCCGTTGTGCGGTCCTTCTTGCACGGCAAGCATTTAACAGGACGAGCAGTGGACGCGATTTCTAACTGTAGGAGGACCTCCTCTTCGCTAAACTATGCGGCTAAGTGGAAGGTCTTTCGTCGTTGGTGTAGGGATCATTCTGTTGATATTTTTGATCCCTCCATACCAGACATTGCAAACTTTCTAGTATACTTGTTTGACGAGATCAAACTGCAGCCTGTTACTATTAAAGGTTATAGGTCTATGTTATCTGATACCTATGCACACCATGATAGTTTACAAATTGGATCTAATGTCTCTTTATCTAAATTAGTTAGAAACTTCTCGATAAATAGACCCAGAACTCTTAGATTAATTCCTAAATGGAATTTAGCTTGGGTTCTTCTTAAACTGAAAGAAAAGCCATTTGAGCCTCTTGGGACAGTAGATTTCAAATTAAGACAACATTTCTCTTAGCTTTCTCTTCTGCTAGAAGAGTCAGTGAGCTTCATGCACTATAGGTGGATGATTCTCACTATCGTAGTGTCGGGAACACTATTACCTTTACCACTAATGTTGGATTTTTAGCTAAGAATCAGGCTCCTAATAAATATCCGGAACCTATTGTTATTAAGGCCCTTCCGTTATTCAGACGGGCGTAGGCCTTTACTCTGTCCTGTTAGAGCCTTACGTATTTATAAACAAAGATCTCAGTTTATCAGAAAGGGAGGAAAATGCTTCTTTCTGTCTCTGATGCCTAATAGAAAGGACATTTCGGTCCATTCTATTGCTAGATGGATTCAATTAACTATCCGTACTGCTTATGATAATCTATCTTCATCTCAGCAGTCTGTGCTTAAGATTTCGGCTCATGAAGTAAGAGCTCTTTCTACATCTTGGGCTCACGCAAATAGTGTTGCTATTACAGATTTAATGAAGGCTGCATATTGGTCTCAACCATCCACATTCACGAATTTTTATCTCAGAAATATTGAGTCCATTTCTGGAGACCTGCATTGTTTAGGTCCGTTATCTGTTGCTCAGAATGTCGTCCACTAAACAGTTGCAACTATAGTTATGCAGGCTTTCTGTTCCGGCAGTGACTCCGTCCTGCAGCCCTCTTCGCTCTGGGCTATTTGACCCAGGGCAAGGGGAGGGTGTTCCCTTAGGTCACCTGCTTTATAGTGAAAAGCAAGGGGATTCCTCCTCCGGGGTCAGTAATTCTGAGTCGTTACCGGGATGGTTTTAAAGTGTAATATTAATGTTAAAAATTCATTCATGTCATATTTTTAAAGTGTAGCTCGTTGTGAAGCATTTGTATATGTCTTGTGTCAAACGGGCGTTAATATACAATCCTCGGACACTTTTAAGATAATATAAAGAGTCTCAATTCTCTGGACTAACTTTATTTATTGGCTTACTTTAAAAATAATTAGTATAAGGGGTTATACTGGATGTTAATAGAGAACATGAATGTTATTATGCTCAATTATGAAGGGTGTTGTGTCTTTCTAATTTATCATAAAATAAGAAAGATACATGTAAAGCCTAATACTCCTTTTCTCCTCGAGGGGTTGACTCTATTTATATAGTTGAGCTTATTGGATTTTCCTCTATGTCCTAGGCCCTCCAGCCTTTTTACTATTCAGCTATGTCTGGGTCATTGGTACAGTATAAAAATGTTAAAAAATTTATAGTAATTTATATATTTTTTATACTTACCAATGACCTAGACGGGGATGGCCCTCCCAGGAGTTGGGAACTCATACCTCCCCGCTGAGTACATAGCGCTGACCAGGCACTGCTTGTAAGAATGATAATTGGCGCCAATTTCGGGACGTCCTTGACACTGCGCATGCGCAGTGAGGGCAAAATATGGAGGACCTTCAGGACATGATTTCTTTTGGTTTTGGATGCAAATTTTGGGGATTGGGGGGGCAAAATTTGTGTTTGGCCCTAGAATTTTAAGAGTTAGCACCAGCTATGTCTGGGTCATTGGTAAGTATAAAAAATATATAAATTGCTATAAATTGTTTAACTTTTTTTATGCTCCAAAGTTTGGGACATTCAGGAGATTTATTTCCGGTTAGCCCGTCGCTAGTAGCAGACGACACTCATAAAAAAAATTCTTGGTTAACTATAAATTTTCATTTTTTGCTTCCAAAACATAGCTTATGATCCCTCATTGGAACGAGCGTAACACGCTCGTTCCAATGAGGGATCATAAGCTATGTTTTGGAAGCAAAAAATGAAAATATAAAAAAAAATTGGACGCCGATTTTCGTATATAGTGATGGAAACCGAATCACACACAACTTTATTCAGCATCAAATCAAGACCAGACTCTGTTCTTTCCCCATTTTCTAAGAATTGGGACACCTGTGAAAATAATTATTTTTAGCTGTCCCAATACATAGAGTAAATACGGTAGTACATAGATAGGCTGAAACAGCTGTCTTGTTTAGAATAGAGCCGTTAGAGTGAATAAGTACATCTTTTCCCTCTTGGTGTTCTATTCCTTGGCGTCAGGACATTAATGTGATTGTGGATGCCATAGTCGCCTTATGTACTGTTACAGCGGTCTTTTCTTGCGGCTAGTGTTGTAAGTCTCCATTTAGTGAGCTTTCAAGGCTGCAAGTGACACAGATGTGTTTTCAGGTAGACGAAGACACATAACTGCGAAGCTACCTTGAGATGACTGTCTCTTTGGGAATTACAGCTGTTAAAATAGCGGCTTGTCATTCCCTACCTTGCGCGATGATGGTTGTAAGATGGTTGTAAGTCTCCGTTTCGCTAGTTACCCCAAGATATATGTCTTCACAGAGAGGAAGACTTCTAGCTATGTTAGCCAGGCTCTGACCACTGTCTTTTGGGAATAAAACCGATAAGGTACAGTGCTTTTCAGTTTATTTTCATAGGTGTCGTAGACTAGAGTCTTATTGTTTACACCATATATAGTAGCCGAGCTAGAATCATAAGCAAGATTGTTTCAGTAATTATTCAGTGACATAACTGAATTTATTTTCTCTTGGGACTGCTGCCTCTTTGGGACTTTTGAGCTGTTCATTCCCTACCTTGTGCGACGATAGTTGTAAGTCTCCGTTCAATGAGCCTTGAAGGTCGCAACTTACACTGATATACCTGCCTTCATGGAGATGAAGACTTATAAGCTATGGCTAGCGTTGTAAGTCTCCTTAGTGAGCTTCTAAGGCCGCAGTTATCAGCCTTTATTGTCTTCACGTATAGGAAGACCTTTAGCTGCTTCAACTAGGCTGAGTTTGTTGTCCTATCGGGCATGATACCGTATGTTAGAGGAGGTTATTCTCTTTCTACTGGCATGGTTTGGTGTTAGTTATAAGATGCGATAAGCTCTATTAATGATGCCATATTTACCTAGTGTGATTATGTCAATATGGTGTATTTGTTCACATCCCTCTCCATCTTTAGTGGCACTATGGAGTCGGTCAGACGTGAGGGAGCCCTGCAGTTCTTCTATTCTATTTGATGACTAACACAAGAGCGATTCAAGTATTGCGGGTGAGGGGGTTCCATATGAATTTTTCGTTGAACCCTGTCCCCTGCCAATGTGTTAAGAGGCGATTACAGGGCAAGACATAGTTTTCCTCCTGTAAGCCTCATATGCATTTAGTATATACATGGCTTCTCGATTGGCAGCTGGGTTGTGTTCTAATGGCGACTTCATGGGCACATCCACTTTTTAGTTGGTTTGTTTCCTGTGTTTGTTCGTTTATAAGTCATATACGAGCATATGACTGCTAGCCTTCGTGTACCTGTATGGTTGACATTCCGGTTCTCTGGGCGACATTCTCCAATGTGCAGTTAGTCCCCTCTGAAAAGTTTCGCTAGGAGCGGTCTGGCCTTTCTTACGACATATGAGTTTATTACTCAGTTAACTGCATATTAACGTCGTATTATTCATTCAGTTTCCTGGTTACACTTGTATCACTCATTCATATTGTGGTTACAGGCTGTATTCAGATGAGTATATGTGGGATTTCATTTCTCGTGTGCATAATATGTGTATTATTAGGCAGATGCATTGTTGACAGATTACATAAATTCTTGCTCTGCTAAAAGAGCTCATGAGAATTTTAGGGGTATTTGGATCAGTTATGGAACTGCCAATAGACCGTCTATGCATATGTTCTCATTTTTGGCATCATTATTCTGAGTAATATATTCTCCGAACACTCCTTGGTTGTTATGAAACCTAGGAAACATTGAATTATTTCGAGCACGGTCCATGACGGGTCTGTTAATCATAGCTCATTCCATGTTCTATATCCAGGTTTCTTGAAGATACACTACACATTCTCGTATAATCGAACGGTTCATTGAAGTGTTATTATTGGAATCAATTGTACACATGAATGGGGTCACCTGTAGGTTGCCTTAGAAGCGTGTTTGCTCTGCAGATACTTTTTAATTGGTATTAATTGGACAAGTGTATGGTTGTACACTTTATATTTTTATACTGTACCAATGACCCAGACTTAGCTGGTGCTAACTCTAACAAAACCAGGGCCAAACACAAATTTTGCCCCCCAATCCCCAAAATTTGCATCCAAAACCAAAAGAAATCATGTCCTATAGGACCTCCATACTACGCCCCCACTGCGCATGCGCAGTGTCAAGGACGTCCCAAAATTGGCGCCAATTATCATTCTCTGTTTGGCCCTTCATCAGTCAACATCTCACTGATCTTTGTGCTTGTAAATCTCAGTTTAAAGGATGCCAGACACGTAATTTTTGGAGAAATGGTGATTCTAAGGAGGATATAGAAGGAGGAGAGGAAAAAGAAGTGACAAAAAATAATCAGGGCTGTACTTAAAATTTTTTATGAAATTATGTTAAGTTGCCTATTTTCGAGGCATGGGCCTCTTGTTGTCATTCTTGCTAAATGTTGCACTGCTTATTCAGTGTTTCCTCTCCCCTAGCCTTCTAAAGTCCCCCCTTGCAATTCTCCCATGCTTTTGGCATATTTTTGAGAAAGTTCATTTCTAAAATTTTCTTGGGAGAGTTGCTTGGATACAGAATGTTTTCTGTTATTTTCCCCATAGTTACGTTTTCACCCATGGGTGTATAAACATTGTGTTCTGCATCTTCCATCTGATGTTCTGCAGATTCTCCCCTGGGAGTCTCTGTCTTGCATCAGATAGAGTGTAATTTTGATGACTGATTTCGGGCCAGTTTTTTCAGTGCCTGGAGTCATGTTTTCTGGTGTTTTACAGTTTGTTTACATTGGCAACAGCCTTTTTTGAGGGGGGCTGTTTGCCTTTGGTGTAGTTTATCTCACTATAAGATACATTTATATTATCCGTAAGTGTCTCATTAATTATTTAATATAAATTTAAAATTTTTGACCACACTTTGCCATCAGATCCATTGGGGCTCAACGTTACTTTTCAGAAACTTGGGCTTCGCTGAAAAAATATTTTTTCAAAATTATTTTGATTTGCAATTGTTTTTTCATTTATTAATGGATCATGTTATTATGTATCTTTGTGTCAGGGGTTTGTGCGAGTAACTAGGACTTGTTGTTGACTTTTCACAATGAAAGAATATTGTTCAAATTGTAATGGGAAGAAATCTTCCTCTGACTTTCATGATCATTGTATTAATTGTAGTCAGTGTTCTCGCACTAATCCCTGTTCTATATGTCAATATTGGGATGACAAACATTGGAAACGTGTGTCACGGTATGTTGTTTCTGGAGAAAGGGCTATGCCGGCTCTTTCTCCGCAAGGTCACTCTACTCTCTCAGTTTCTGTTTCAGAGGAACAAGAACAGGGTGATGTTTCCATGTTATCTTCTGCAAGTGCGCTTCCATCGTCACAAATGAATTCAGAGCTAGCGGCAAAAGTGCTCATGGAGATTAGACAAATGTCGTCCGCTAGCTCGCCCGGTGTAGCGTCCATTCACCGAATGGTTCGGCAGCCGGGTTCGTTCGATGCGGTCCAGGAGGAAATTTTGGGTGATGCGAGCACTATAAACATTCAATGTGCACACCCAGTGACGGCGGATAGTAAGCGAGATCGGAGGAAGCCTTTGAGTCCGGTTCCTAGCTCGTCCAGGTCCAGCCGGGACGCGAGCGAGAGAGGCCCCTCTCTCGTACAACAACATCTGGGACCAGATGTTGTGGTACAAAATGTGTCGCAAGCGGAGCATACGTCCGTCGCTCGGGACGCTCCGTTGTATAGGCAGTCCGCGGAGACTGCTGAGGCTTCTTCTTCTCGTCAGCGCACACGACCGCACCTTGGCTGCGTGACCGGCGATATCTTACCAGCTTCGCCGATCAAGGATTCTTCGGCGACCAGGTCACACCATCCGGCAGCCAGGGACTCGAGGCCGATGGACTCCGGACGTTCGCATAGAAAAAGTATGCGGGAGCCATCTGATGCGGAGCTACCCTCGGCGAAGCAGCGAAAGACTGCGCCTCCGCAGGTCTCGACGCCGGACATTCTTGTGCAGATAGCACAGCTTATCGCAGCATCCCAGCAGCCGACAGAAACGGTGTCGGATCGAGAATTATCCGACGGCGCTGGGTCGGTACGCTCCGTCGAAGCATCGGGGGCGGACGACCGGGAGCATCATGAGGTCCGACCGGTGGTGTGGTGTATCAATTCCGGGCGATGTGCTTCGGACTGAATCTCTGGAGTGTGAAAATTCATTCGCTTGACGTAGACGTTCTCTTGTCAGATCAAGTGAAACAAGAGATTCAGACTTGGGCAAACATTCAGCAGTTAACTCAGGGAGTTCCGCTGCAGTTGCCGGATCCGAGTTTTACCATTATGACGGATGCCAGTCAAACAGGTTGGGGTGCATCATTGATCCCAACGGATTCGAGATACCAGGGTCTTTGGGATCAGCAATTCCTGTGCAAGCACATAAACATCAAGGAAATGATGTCAATTTGGCTTGCGTTACGTCATTGGATGGACATTATTCACAATGCTCATGTCCAAATCCTATCCGACAATACGACAGTAGTGGCGTATATACGGAATTAGGGAGGCACTCATTCAGTTCCGTTGTTCAATCTAACGGAAAGAATCCTTCTGTTTGCGCTAGAACATCAGGTTCTTCTCTCGGTCCGTCACATACCGGGTCGTCTGAATGTGCTAGCAGACTCCCTTTCACGAAAGGGTCGCTTGTTGCCGTCGGAGTGGACTCTCAACAAACAAGTATTCAATCAGATTTGCTACCAATGGGAACGGCCAATGATAGACTTATTTGCGACACATCTCAACAATCAGTTGCAGACGTATGTGTCTCCGTGTCCGGATCCAAGAGCATTTGCAGTAGACGCTCTGTCGATCCCTTGGGACGGAATGATAGGATATGCGTATCTTCCAGCGCCGTTAATTCAACAAGTATTGCTAAAGATAAAACAATCTCAATGCAAGATTCTGTTGGTAGCATCTCTGTCGCCACAGAGACCGTGGATAAATCTACTCAGGTGTCTGTTGTGGGACCTACCGCGAAAGCTTCCTCCACGGGAGGATCTTCTTTCGCAGGGGAAATCGCGTCAACTCCATCACAACCCGCAAGGTCTCAACCTTCACGTTTTTCCGTTGTGCGGTCCTTCTTGCATGGCAAGCACTTTACAGGACGAGCAGTGGACGTGATTTCTAACTGTAGGAGGACCTCCTCTTCACTAAACTATGCGGCTAAGTGGAAGGTTTTTCGCCGTTGGTGTAGGGATCATTCTGTAGATATTTTTGATTCCTCTATACCAGACATTGCAAACTTTCTAGTATACTTGTTTGACGAAATCAAACTGCAGCCTGTTACTATTAAGGGTTATAGGTCTATGTTATCTGATACCTATGCACATCATGATAGTTTACAAATTGGATCTAATGTCTCTTTATCTAAGTTGGTTAGAAACTTCTCGATAAATAGACCCAGAACTCTTAGATTAATTCCTAAATGGAATTTAGCTTGGGTTCTTCTTAAATTGAAGGAAAAGCCATTTGAACCTCTTGGGACAGTAGATTTCAAATTCTTATCTTATAAGACAGCTTTTCTCTTAGCTTTCTCTTCTGCTAGAAGAGTCAGTGAGCTTCATGCACTGTCGGTGGATGATTCTCATTATCGTAGTGTCGGGAACACTATCACCTTCACTACTAATGTGGGTTTTTTAGCTAAGAATCAGGCTCCTAATAAATATCCGGAACCTATTGTTATTAAGGCTCTTCCGTCTTCAGACGGGCGTAGGCCTTTACTCTGTCCTGTTAGAGCGTTACGTATCTATAAACAGAGATCTCAGTTTATCAGAAAGGGACGGAAACGTTTCTTTCTGTCTTTGATGCCTAATAGAAGAGACATTTCGGTCCATTCTATTGCTAGATGGATTCATTTAACTATCCGTACTGCTTATGAGAGTTTATCTTCTTCTCAGCAGTCTGTGCTTAAGATTTCCGCTCATGAAGTAAGAGCTCTTGCTACTTCTTGGGCTTATGCTAATAGTGTTGCTATTACAGATTTAATGAAGGCTGCTTATTGGTCTCAGCCATCCACATTCACAAATTTTTATCTCAGAAATATTGAGTCCATTTCTGGAGACCTGCATTGTTTAGGTCCGTTATCTGTTGCTCAGAATGTCGTCCACTAAACAGTTGCAACTATAGTTATGCAGGCTTTCTGTTCCGGCAGTGACTCCGTCCGGCTGCCCTCTTCGCTCTGGGCTATTTGACCCAGGGGAAGGGGGGGGGGCGGGTGTTCCCTTAGGTCACCTGCTTTATAGTGAAAAGCAAGGGAATGCCTCCTCCAAAGTCAGTATTTCTGAGTCGCTTCCGGGATGGTTTTAAAGTGTAATATTAATGTTAAAATTCATTCATGTCTTATTTTTAAAGTGTAGCTCGGTGTGAAGCATTTGTATATGTCAAGTGTCAAACGGGCTTTAATATACAATACTCGGACACTTTTAAAAGATTTTAAAGAGTCTCAATTCTCTGGACTACTTTATTTATTGGCTTACTTTAAAAATAATTAGTATAAAGGGTTATACTGGATGTTAATAGAGAACATGAATGTTATTGTGCTCAATTATTAAGGGTATTGTATCTTTCTAATTTAATATTAAATAAGAAAGATACATGTAAAGCCTAATACTCCTTTTCTCCTTAAGGGGGTTACCTCTTTATTATATAGTTGAGCTTATTGGATTTTCCTCTATGTCCTAGGCCCTCCAGCCTGTTTACTATTCTGCTAAGTCCAGGTCATTGGTACAGTATAAAAATGTTAAAAAATTGATAGTAATTTATATATTTTTTATACTTACCAATGACCCAGACGGGGATGGCCCTCCCAGGAGTTGGGAACTCTTGCCTTCCCGCTGAGTACATAGCGCTGACCAGGCACTGCCAGTAAGAATGATAATTGGCGCCAATTTCGGGACGTCCTTGACACTGCGCATGTGCAGTGGGGGCGTAGTATGGAGGTCCTATAGGACATGATTTCTTTTGGTTTTGGATGCAAATTTTGGGGATTGGGGGGCAAAATTTGTGTTTGGCCCTGGTTTTGTTAGAGTTAGCACCAGCTAAGTCTGGGTCATTGGTAAGTATAAAAAATATATAAATTACTATAAATTTTTTAGCATCACTGGTTTTTATCCTATCTACATGTACGTATTCCGACTCCGGTATACATTAGAAGTGTGCTCTGTTAATTATCGGGATAACCACAATAGCATTAGCTTCTGAAGTGGCATTAAGCACCAATAATTAATAACAGGGTGCTTATTGGGCGAATATATTTGGATTATATAATTTAGTATCACTTTGCACTGATTCCAGAGCACTCCCCTCTTTGGTTTGAAGAATATTCCTTCAAAAAAGGGGGTGGGTTGTGGAATTTTCTTGTAAAATCTCCTCCGGTTTGATAAGTGTGCTACTATGAGTGAAGCTGTTTTTGTCTGCAGATTATATCTGATCCTAGATACAGCTTGTTTATTATTTATATATGGCATATGTTTGTGGGGTTAGTCTCTCACTCTCAAATACGCCATCCTAATTTTTAAGGCTAGTCGATCCTAATTTATAGGGCTTAGTTCGGACTAGCCTTAAAACTTGGGGGCTTGTTACACCCAATTAGCATAATCTTTCATGCTAAGAATATGGAATTACTTGGATATGGCTCGTTATTTATGATATGTCTTCTCTATTATTGTATAGAGAGACATATATAATGTAATTCCTTTTAAATTTATTTTCCTTTCACCTTGGAATGCAAACTTAGGAGCTATATTTGGTCTGCTAATTCTCAAGTCCTAGGCCCTTCGCCTTTTTACGATTCAGCTAGTCTGGGCCTTTGGGTGTCGTATAAAATATAAATTTTAAGTAATTTGTATATTTTTTATACTTACCAATGGCCCAGGCGGGGATGGTCCTCCCATGAGTGGGCACTCATACCTCCCCGCTGAGTTATTATTAGTACGCTCATCTACAAAGAATGATGTTGGCGCCAATTCCGGTCTCTTCCTGACCATTGCATATGCGCAGAGAGTAAAAGTATGGAGGGCCAGATAGGACTTTTAATTTTTGGGGGATTGGGGGTTCAAAATTTGTGTTTGGCCCTTGATAGCATCGAGTTTGCACCAGCTAGTCTGGGCCATTGGTAACTTATGGTAAGTATAAAAAATATACAAATTATTTAAAATTTATCATTTTAAAGTACTAAATGTACCTCTGAATGTGTGAAAAGTGACAATTTAATGAAGCAATAACAATAATAAATACATATAATGAAGATTAAGTATTGTTTATTTTATTGTAGACTATTTTCAAGAGAAAATAGATCATTTCGCTATCAACACTGAGCGACGCACCATTTTGTGCAAGGAAAACAAGGAATTAGCTGAGGAGCATGACGGTGTGAACATTATCATACTTGTTCAATCGAGTTGTAACCAATTCGTGTGCGTAACATTTAGATCTTTCTGTTCACTACGAGGGGATTTAACAGAAAGATTTTTGGAGAGAAACCATTTATAATTAGAAAATAGTCTACAATAAAACAAACAATACTTGAGGCCTAAAAAAATAAAAAATCTGTTTCTCAGGCCCTCCCGCATGGTTCTTTTGGCTGCAGCATGCTCTCTTTTTATAACCAATTTAAACTTAAAAAAAATTGAAATTAAATGGTTTATGTCTGATATTTTACCCAAGTTAAAAAAATTGATGAATTTGTCCCTTGAGTGAAAGAAGGCTTTGCAATGCTTTAGCATTGCAAAGCCTTCTTGCACTCAAGGGATGAAATACACCACCACCCATGCTATTCTGTAGATTATGAGGCCTAAAACGTGAACCAAGAACATGAACTTTTGATGGCAAAGAAGTAATTACTGAAATAAAAAATAAAATAAAAAAACACTTGCCCGCATGCAATTTCACAAATAATGGCCTGAGAAACAGAACATCTACTTTGTGTGGCCTAATCTTCGTTATATATTGCGTACACTTCATTAAATTGTCACTTCATACATTCAGAGGTACATTCAGTACTTTAACACATAGTTTTTTATTCACTTACTATCCTTTTTATCGGCAAAAGGTTGTGTTCAAGCTTTTTTTTTTAAACGGGGTTCATAATTTAGTTTCTGTTAGCTTTTTGCCTAACATATGCTGAGATAATAATAAATATTAAAACCATCCATACACCAGTGGATACTAGTTCTAGATTCCTATATGTCCTATCACAATGATACCCACAGGATCCATTAAGGCTGGACCCCGTATGCTCACTCCACCAATCCCTGTGTGTGAGCTCCCAGTGATGTGGCTGGTTTGGCTTGGGTCCCCAAATGCAAACCGCAACTGACTGTTTTTAACACCCACGTTTCCTCAGGAGGCACCAGAATCGATCTCAGAGCTTCTGAATTTGACGGAAAAAAATATCCAGGAAAGTGCCCACAACCGTGGGGGAGAATATATGCCCACTATCACAGTTCAAGCCTTTGAATATGCCAGCGTTACGTCGATCTTGCCCCCCCCCCATCTCCCCATTTCGAAAATATTGGAAATGGATTATATATCTAGCAGGGGCGTAGCCTGAATTCTATAATTGGGGATGGGGAGGGGGTGGGGCAGCAATCATGATATTTGGAAGGTCGTTGTGGGGTTCCCCACCTTCAACCCCCAGCCCTAACTAGGACACTCGGTCATTTCCCCCTCCTCCCACTTCCCTTCAGGGAAGTAGGAGAATGAGGTAATGGCCAGAGGGTCCTAGTTAGGACTAGACCTCCCCAGAAAAAAATTATCGTAAATAATTCATTAGTTATTATTCCAATCATCCGCTATACACATTATTGTGTATCATACACAAATTTGCCGGTAAAAATGCCGGTAAGTGTATAAAAACTATGTTTTAAAGTAGTAAATGTACCTCTGAATGTGTGAAAAGTGACAATTTAATGAAGCATACGCAATAATAAATATATATAATGAAGATTAAGTATTGTTTGTTTTATTGTAGACTATTTTTAAATTATAAATGTTTTCTCTCCCAAAAACAGTCTGTTAAATCCCCTCGTAGTGAACAGAAAGATATAATTGTTGCGCACAGGAATTAGTTACACCTCCGTCGAGCAAGTATGATAATATTCACCCCATCGTGCACCTCAGCTAATTTGTTGTTTTCCTTGCACAATCAGTGTCGGTAACGAAATTATCTATTTTTTCTTGAAAATAGTCTACAATAAAACAAACAATACTTAATCTCCATTATGTATATTTACTAGTGGGTGAATACCCGGCGTTGCACGGGAGAAGATGGTTATATCAATATACCCTCAGATATGATCGGCTCAGCTGTTTTCGAAATAGAAGTCCAAGGTCACCAATTTCAAGGTTAAGGTCACCCCGCATGGGCACCCCGATAAAGTTAAAATGATCGATGGGTCAATATACCTGCATATATGAAATTTTAGCCCGATCGGCCCAGCCATTTTCGAAATAAAAGGTCATGGTCACCAATTTCAAGGTCAAGGTCACCCACACAGTCACCCCGATAAAGTCAACATGATCGATGGGTTAATATACCCGCACATGTGAAATTTTAGCCCAATCGGCCCAGCCATTTTTGAATTAAAAGGGAAAGGTCATCAATTCAAAGGTCAAGGTCACCCCACATGGGCACGGCACCCATCCCATATTACTCGCAGGGGCAAATTACCCCTGTGTAGAAAATTTGAGATCGATCGTGTAGAGAAACAGAGGAGTTCACCCAGAACAAAGATAGAGAGATAGATAAGATACAGATATAGAAACAGACATTTACAAATTTTATATTAGACTAGCGGGTGAATACCTGGTGTTGCAGGGAGAAGATGGTTATATCAATATACCCTCAGATATGATCGATAGAAGGTCACGGGCACCCCAATAAACTCAAAATGATCGATGGGTCAATATACCTGCACATATGAAATTTTAGTCCGTTCGGCCCAGCCGTTTTCGAAATAAAAGGTCAAGGTCACCAATTTCAAGGTCACGGGCACCCCGATAAAGTCAATATGATCGATGGGTCAGTATACCCGAACATATGAAATTTTAGCACGATCTGCCCAGCTGTTTTTGAAATAAAAGATCAAGGTCATCAATTTCAATGTCAAGGTCACCCCACACGGGCACGGCACCCATCTCATGTTACTCGCAGGGATGAATTAACCCCGTGTACAAAATTTGAGATCGATCGGTCGAGAAATGGAGGAGTTCACCCGGAACAAAGATAGAGAGATAGACAGAGATAGATAGATAGATAGATAGATAGATAGATAGAAAGATAGATAAACATTTGCATTTATATATTAGATTGCGTACGCTTCATTAAATTATCACTTTGCACATATTCAGCTGTACATTTAGCTTCATTAAATTGTCACTTTACACATATTCAGCTGTACATATAGTACTTTAAAACCTAGTTTTTATACACTTACCGTCCTTTTTATATGCCCGTCATTTTATGATGGATTTATTATGTTATGGCATTGTCTGTCTGTCTGTCCATGAACAATTTTTGTGTCGCCTACTCCTCCAAATGTTTATATGCTATATCGTTCAAACTTTACAAACATGTTGATCAGTAATTGCCGTTTTGCATGTGACAAGAGCAGGAAACTCTGTTTTGTGTTTCCAGAGTTATGCCCCCCTTTTAGTACTTGAAACATTACAGTATTGTGTCGCCTCCTCGTTCATCTTTTTACATGCTATATTGTTCAGACTTTGCACACATGGTGATCACCAATTGCTGTTGTGCATGTGTCAGGAGAAGGTAACTCCATTTTGTATTTCCAGAGTTATGCCCCTTTTCGTACTAAAAACGTTACAGTATTGTGTTGCCTACTCCTTCGACATTTTACATGCTATATTGTTCAAACTTTGCACACATGTTGATCATCAATTGCCGTTGTTCATGTGACAAAAGCAGGTAACTCTGTTTTGTATTTCCAGAGTTATGTCCCCCTTTTAGTACTTAAAACATTACAGTATTGTGTCGCCTACTCCTTTAACATTTAACATGCTATATTGTTCAAACTTTGCACACATGTTGATCACCAATTGTCGTTGTGCATGTGTCAAGAGCAGGTAACTCTGTTTTGTATTTCCAGAGTTATGCCCCCTTTTAGTACTTGAAACATTACACTATTACAAATTCTGTTGTCTGCTTAATAGTACCAAGGAATAATAAAAACAATCTCATTATGTCTTACTTGGCTTCTACAAACACGGTTTACAAACTTAATTAGTAAGCTTGTTCATCACATACAAGTTATAAACCAGATTAGAGGTCAGTTCATTGTTGTCTGACCAGAATTAACTTTATAATCCTGGCTTTTATATACTTAGCCAATTAATCAGTACTAACTAGGATAAATCAAAGTAAGACCTGAGATTAACAGCTCACAGTTCATTGAATTATTATATTTAAAAACAATGCTTCTCTTTGTCAATGAAGGAACTAGGGGACATGCTTGTGTTGAATAAACTGAAACAGGTATACCGTATATATAGCTGGTTACCTAAACATGGCATAATTCTGAAAATTCAAATATTTACAAAGTACTCATAAAGTACTTATAAAATACTCGGAAGTACTGACCCTTTTTTCAAACTAATGAGTACTGGTATTTCAGATTATAGGAGTAAAGTACGAGTATTGAGTACTTTGTCAAAAAAGTAGTTCTCTATTACTACGAGTATGAGTACTGAGTAATAGTGGTTACAGAGACTGATCATTATTTGCAACTGTTTGTTAAAAAATTGACTACATGTACTATACATATAGTAGCTTCTGTATTCATGTCCTCAGTTCAGTATGAAAGTAACATTTTTATACTGTACCAATGACCCAGACTTAGCTGGTGCTAACTCTAAAATATTAAGGGCCAAACGCAAATTTCCCCCCCAATCCCCAAAATTTGCATCTAAAACCGAAAATTACATGTCCTATATGGTCCTCCATGCGCAGTGTCAAGGAGGTCTTGAAATTGCCGCAAAAGTCATTCTTTGTTTGGCCCTCAATTCAGTTACAACTGACTGATACTTGTGCTTGTAAATCTCAGTTTAAATGATGCCAGACGCATAATTATGAGAGAAATGGTGGTTATATGGTGGAAATAGAAGGTGGAGAGGAAAAAACAGTGGAAACAAATGTTCAGGGCTGTAACTTATAATTATTTAACGAAATTATTCATGTTACCTATTTTCGAGGCATGACCTTGTTGTGGTCATACTTGCTATGAATATTCCATTGTTTAATCAGTGTTTCTCTCCCTTTCCTTTATCCCCCCCCCCTCCCCCCCCCCCCCCCCCTCCCAGCTATTCTCCCATGCTTTTGGCTTATTTTTTGGAATGTTTATTACTAAAAAATTTTTTAAGAGTTTTTGACTTGGTAACAGAATTATTTTCTGTTTTTTCCCCATGTTTACATCCTCACCCCAGGGGTGTTTAGGCGTTTTGGTCTGCATCTACCATCTGATGTTCTACAGTTTCTTCTCTGGAAGCCTCTGTTTTGCATCAGATAGTGTTTAAATTGGTAACTGATTTCGGGCTTTGTTTGTTTCAGTGCCTGGAGTCATGTTTCTGGTTTGTTGACACTTTTTGCTTATGTTAACAACGGTTACTTCTGACAGTGATTACTTGTCTTCTGCTTAATTTAGATCATAGCTAGATACATTGATATTGTCCGTAAGTGTTACATTAATTTTTCAAAATCATTAAAAAATTTTGTCCACACTTAGGCTTTTTTGGGATCCTTTGGGCTCAAGGTTCCCATTGGGAACTTGGGCTCTTCTGAAAATTTTTACAAAAATTGTTTTTTTGAAAATTATTTTCTTTTGAAATGTTATTGGCTATGTGACCACAGATTTCCAGGGGACGTTCGCATATTATAAATGCAGGACTGAACGTCCTTGGTGCTCCTGCTTCGCCGACCAAGGAATACACTTCGATCAGGTCACTTCATCTGCTAGCCAAGGATGCGAGACCTTTCCAGTCGGGACATTCGCATATTATATAAATGCAGGAATGAATGTGCCGTGAGCTTCCAGCAGATATTTCACATAGGACCGCGGCTCAACAGGTCTCATAGGTATTGTTACCGTGAAGTCTTTGTAAGTGTGCTTCCGTTGTCACAGTCAAATGAAGAGCTAGCGGTAAAGTTCATACAGGTACGGCCATGAGTTATAATATATATGTATATTTATTTCAAGGGTTAGTGCGAGTAATATGACGGTGTATATTTTTTCTGGTTGGAAAAAATATTCTTTATTTGTAATGCGAGGATATCTTCCTCTAATTCACAAGTTCATTGTGTTTCTTATAGTCTATGTAGTCGCATTAATGTTTGCTCTGTGTGTGTTGATTGATATGACATCGTTGGAGACGGGTGTCACGGCATTTTATTAGCGGTGAGGGGTCCATTATGGTCCTCTCTCCGTAGGGTCACTATATACCAGGGACCAGCCGTGAGGGCGACTAGGGCGATTAAGTCGCCCTTCTAAGCCCAAAGTCGCCTAGAAAAATAGTCGGGGCAATTACAAGTCGCCCTCTAAAAATTGGCCAAAATGAGAAAAGGCTGAACTGAGTGGTGCGAGGTTTACATGAAAACGAGTATTTTCAAAAATCGAATGTGCTCGAGTGTGATAAATGGGCATTTTAATTCGTCAAATAAACGTCCATTTATTTGAAATCACACGACAAGCAATTGTCCATTGTCGCTTTTGGCGGATTTTTTTATTTCTATTTTGTTGCGTTCCAGTCGGAGCTTCAAGTGTCAAAACGAAAATAGGTGACTTACGCGACTCAACAAAACAACCCAGTTTGAAAGTAGGTTACGTCGCTTAGGATGCCGAAAATGTATACACAACGGACGTATTTTATAACACATTATTTTCATTTCGATTTGCTGACGACTGTTAACTGTTGGGCTGTCTATTCCCAGAAAAACACGAATGGAATTGAAACACATGAAAAAAAGCTTCAGTGATGTCAAGAAAAGCTTTGTACAGGACACTTGTGCATGTGGACGATCTTGAAAAAGGGTCCTCCTAAACATCGGAATGACATGAAATGACACCGGAATGCCATAAAAATGATGCGGAATGACATTTCTTTTACAAAATACTCGACCCCAGAATGTATTTTGTTTATTAACTAACAAAGTACCTCCCAAGCAACCTTCTTACATCTGGTCCTGTTCACACTTTCAGACTTAGGAAATTATTAGCTTAGTAGACTTTGTTGAAAGGCAACCACAGGAGGGTGATGGGGGATTGGCACGAAGAAGAGGTGAGGGGTCATGAAGGAGAAGGTAGCAGTGGGGGATTTTCAGTCAATAATTACATTGTGATTTTTTAACCTGGCACAGATGCATCATAGACAACTGGACCTGGATTATTTGTACGTTAATGGAGGACCATAAATTGAAAATATGAAGGGGCGGCGGGGTGGTACATGAATATTCTTAATTTTCCCCACTTGCCTATGAAGTCTCCCTACATGACTCTGCAGTCTCCCTATTTTTTCTGGAGGGAGACTTGAAGTCTCCCTAAAATTCCCCCCTAGGCTGGTCCCTGCTATATACTATCAGTTTCTTTTTCAGAATTCAGAGTGATGTTTCCGTGATTTCTTCAGTAAGTGTGTCTCTGTCGTTGCAATAGTAGGGTTAGCGGGAAGTGCTCAAGGTATTACGACAATTGCTGGAAGTTAGCTAGTTCTATCGAAGGCATTGTCGCCCGCTAGTCCTCCCGGTGTCGCGTCCATTCACCAGGAAAGAATGGTACAGCACCCGGGTTTGTCCGTTGCGGTCCAGGGAAGCAGATTGGGTGATCAAGCACTATAAAACTTCAGATGTGCACACCCAGCAACGACAGATCCGAGGATAGTACAGGGGAAGCCTGACCATCCGGTAGCTAGCTCATCCAGGTCCCCTGGACCGCGAGCGAGGGAGGCCCCCTCTCTCTTGCATCAACATCTGCGCCGCGATGTTGTTGTATGTTGTTCGCTTAGTCGGAGCTTACGTCCACTCCTCCTGCTAGGGACGCTCCGTCGCATGACAGTCCGACGCGGCTGCTATATTGGCTTCCTCATCCTCGTCAACACACACCACCGCACCTTGGCTATGTGACCACAGATTTCCAGGGGATGTTCGCATATTATATAAATGCATGATTGAACGTCCCTGGTGCTCCTGCTTCGCCGACCAAGGAATACACGTCGATCAGGTCACTCCATCTGCTAGCCAAGGATACGAGACCTTTCCAGTCGGGACGTTCGCATATTATATAAATGCAGGAATGAATGTGCCGTGAGCTTCCAGCGGATATTTCACGTAGGACCGCGGCTCCACAGGTCTCATAGGGTAACATGAACTAGTTTTTGTTACCGTGAAGTCTTTGTAAGCGTGCTTCCGTTGTCACAGTCAAATGAAGAGCTAGCGGTAAAGTGCTCATACAGATACGTCAATTGCCTAGGAGGTTCCAAGTAGGATCAACGGCGTTGTCATCCGCTAGCTCGCCCGGTGTCGTGACCATTCACCGAATGGCTCAGCACTGGGTTCGTCCGTTGCGGTCCAGGAAGGAGATTTGGGTGATGCGAGCACTATAAAATACAATGTACACACCCACTGACAACGGATACTAGGATGGTACGGAGGAAGCCTATTAGTCTGGTTCCTAGCTCGTCCAGGTCCATCGGGCTGTGAGCGAGAGAGGTTCCTCTCTCATATTACAACATCTGGGCCCAGATGTTGTGGTACAATCGGAGCATACGTCCACCGTTTGGGACGCTCCGTTATATAGACAGTCTGGAGAGACTGCTCTTTCAGCTTTCTCATCCTCACGGTAGCACTTGTGACCGCACCTTGGCTACGTGACCTGTGATATTCAACCAACATCGCCGACCAGGGATTCTACGACGACCAGGTCATGCCATCCGGTAGCCAAGGATACGAGGCCTTCATACACTGGACGTTCACATATTAGATGTATGCAAGAGTGAACGTCCAAGGGGCTTCCAGCGGCTAAATCCTATAAGACCGCAGCTCCACAGGCCTCTGTTATGGACATGCTATCGCAGATAGCACAATTATCGCAGCACCCCAGCAACCGACAATAACTCTGTTGGATCAGGAATTATCCGAGGAAGCTGGGTTGGTACATTCCGCTGCAGGTTCAGACATGGACGACCAAGAATTACAAGTGGTCCGACAGGATGGAGAAAGGGATACGGATGAGTTGTATTTTCCCTTTTCGGAAAAACATAGTTGCCGTAGAGTGCATCCGGCATTGTCATCTGATGTTGTTCCTCCGGACCAAAAATGCTGCGTTGCCGGATAAGACTGATAGCGCCACTGGACACAGAATTCTTAATCGGTTTAGGGTCATCATCCCTCAGTTTCCGACATAGTCCAGATATGTCTCACAGACATTGATCTGTTGAATGACGCTATATTATTTAACTTGCTACCTAAATGGGCAGGTCAGGTTACTTATCGGCAATATGTTCTACATCTGCCTTTCATCAATTCAACGAATATTTTGAAACGGCAGGACAGAGCATCTGAGAGTTCTCTGCATCTAGATGACCAGGTCAGGACCTAGTACTGTTTTTTACTGTTGTCTATGTCAATTCCAAACACGATGTTGGAAATAACAATATCATCTAGCAGGATCGGCTTAGACGCATCATGGTACATAGATCATCTTACCAGAACGTTATCATTACGTCGCAAGGAAAAAGAATTCTAGGATGCACAATCTCCTTAAGAGTTCTTTCAAGGGCCTCACGTAAAACTCTGCCCTTTAGTGACAATATGGAGCTGGTTAGACGTGACGCGGTCCTGGCTACATCCACGCGTGTAGATAGTAAGGTGAAAAACTGTATCAGAGTCGCTCCGGCCTCCAGAGAGTTTTCTTCGATGGCAAGCTTTCATCAGTCTATGATCAGTTAACTAAGAAAGCTTTAGACTCTCTGCTATTAAAATTCGCTTCCATATAGTCGGATTCAGCAGAGAAGAGTATTACAGGCACTTTTGGGCCGAATAGGGAAGTTCCTATAAAGGTTCCTATGCATCCTCTAGGTCTTATTTTAGAGACCGTCAGGGTAGCGGCTCATATAGGGGCCCTAATTACGGTCAGACGTCCCTAGATCGACAGGGTGAGGTGCAGACCGTGGAGGACATGGCTTCTCCTTCCGCTAGCCTCGCAGGATCAGGAGGTAATGGTTTTAACTTCTATCGTGTACTAGTGAGCGGAAGACGGTCAAGTTTCTCAATTATTTGGGAATAGATTATGGACGTCCCTTGGATTCAAGGGGTTGTTTCAAAAGGACTATATTGTTCCTCAAACGAAATCCTCTGTCAACTCGGAGTCCAAGATGGACTTAGCTTCCGCCAAGTCAGTAGGATAGAGGCTCGCTTCCATCAGAAGTCTCGTCTCTTCTGGAATTATCGCGATGGAGATCGTAGAAATCAGGAATTTCCAGGTTTCTACAACCATCCTTTTCTGGTTCCAAAAACCAGGCGGCTCATTCCGTTCACTCATTATTCGGAACTGGATAAACAAGCTGATCATGGCTCCATGTTTATATATGGAGTCCACCCGATCGGTCAGAGCGAGTATTCGGGTCTATGATTATGCTACATGCATAGATCTCAAGATGCGTACTTTCACGCCATGGTACATCAGGCGTCAGAAAGTATCTTCGCTTCCTTATCATAGGAGTCGTATATCAGTTCCAAGCAATACACTTCGGTCTGAATCTAGCCCCCTGGGCCTTCACTCGAATAACAGACTCAGTAATGACTCATTTCCGAACTTATTTGTCTGCAATAATGTTGGCCTACCTGGACAACATTCATACAAGTACGGCAATGAGTTAACGCTTCAAAACTATGTGCAGAATCTGCTTCTATTGCTCCGACGTATCGGGTTTCTTAAGTAAACGAGGAGAAGTCGGATCTGGTATCATCCAAGTCATTCACCCACCGGGGGATGAGCTTCGTAACCCACAACTTTTTCGTTCGTCTGCCGTTACTCAGAATGAAATTATTCAGTTGTTGTGCTCACTATTGTCTTCGCTCAGACAAGTCTCAGCTAGAGATCTTATGAGACTGATACGTTTAGGCGGGACTGCCACGATTGTATTGCGATGGGGCGGTTACGCATTGGTCCTCTCCAAATTTCTTTAATTCAGTATTGGAGAGTAAAGATTCTTTCGCTCGATACGGACATCGTCTTGTCTAATCAAGTGTGAATAAGAGATTCAGACTTGGGCAAGTTTTCTGGCCTTAACTCAGGTAGTTCCACTGCAACTGCCGGATCCGAGTTTTACCGTCTTGACAGATGCCAGTAAGCAGGTTGGGTCGTTTTCATTGAGCCCAACGGTTTGAAGTGCCAGGGTCTTTTGATTCTGTAGTTCCTTATCAAGCACTCAAACATCAAGTATGATGTCATTTTGGCTTGCACTACGTTATTGGATAACGTAATTCAGAATGTTCATATGCTAATTCTGTCCGACAATTCAACGGTATTAGCATATTTTCAGAATTATAGAGGCACTCATTCCATCCTGTTATTCATGTTAACGGAATGTATCTTTCGGTTGCTACTAGAACATCAAGTTCTCCTATTAGTCCGTCATGACACCGGGCAGACTAGCGGGTTCCATTTAACGTATTAGCGGACTCCCTTCACGGAGGGGCCGTTTGTTGCCTCCAGAATCGGCTTTCAACAAACGAGTTTTCAATCAGATTGCTACCATGGCTAGCGGCCAATGATCTATTATTCGCGACGCATCTCAACAATTAGTTGCAGATGTATGTGTCATTATGTTTGGATCTTTGAGTGTTTGCAATAAACGCTCTAGCGATCTTGTTAAACAAAATAATAAGATATGCTTATCTTACAGCGTTGTTGATTCAACAGATTTTGCTCTTGTGTAATTATTTCAATGCAAATTCTGTTGGTAGCTTCTCTAGCTCCACAAGACTGTGCACTATTTACTCAGGCATCTGTTGTGGGACATGCCATGGAAGCTTCCTACACATTTCGGTCCATTCTATCGTCAGATGGATTCAACATGGATTCTACAGTCAGTTCTGCTTATGATTATTTCTTTATTCAGCAGTCTGTGTTTTAGTTTAAGCTCATGAAGTAAGAGTTCTTCTACTTCATGGGCTAAAGCTATTAATATGGTTATTACAGATTTAATGAGGTCTGCATATTAGTGTTAGCCCTCCATTTCACAATTTTGTATCTGAAAATATGAGTCCTTTTCTACAGATCTACATTGTTTAGGTCGGCTATTTTTTACTCTGAAGGTTGTCTATTAAATAGTGGCAACTATGTTTGTGTAGGCTTTTCGTTCCGGCAGTGACTCTGTCCTGCTGCCCTCTTTGCTTTGGAGTATTTGATCCAGGGCAAGGGACAGGGGGGGTGTGGGTGTTCCCTTAGGTCGCCTGCTTTATAGTGATAAGCAAGGGAATACCTCCCTTGGACTTAGTTATTCCATGTCGGTTCCGAGATGATTTAGGGTTAAGCCTGTTTACTCATCTGTGTAATATTTTTTAAGTGTTGATTGGTGTGAAGTATTCGTATATATCACGTGATTTATTGAGCGTTAATATACAATCCTCGAACACTTTTAAATGAGTATATAGAATGTCATTTCTCTAGACTCCCGCTTTTGTTGGCTTTCCTTAAAAAATATTAGTATAAAGGGTTATACTAGATGTTTATAGAAATCATTGATGTTATTGTGCTTAATTACAGAATAGTGTTGTGTCTTTCTTTTTTGTTACAAATAAGAAAGATACATGTAAGACTATCTCTCCTTTTCTCTTTAACTGGTAGAGTGCGGGAAGCCAATATTTGGGCTTTATTCTGAAGTGCAGGTGCCATAACTTAGTGGCTTCATATTCTGTAGATGTACGTCATATTATTTTTGAACTGAAAGTATTTCGTCTGTGGGGATTTGCCTTGTTACAATTTATGGGGAGTGCCACTAGGCACTCACCCATAAATTGTAACAAGGCAAAGAGACGTGGACAGATTTGGATGACCAAAAATAATTTAGCACTCTACCAGTTAAGGGGATAGGTCTGTTATAGGTGATTGAGTCGATTGGATTTTCCTTATGTCCTAGGCCCTCCAACCTTTTTACTATTCAGCTAAGTCTGGGTCATTGGTACAGTATAAAAATGTTAAAAAATTTATAGTAATTTATATATTTTTTATACTTACCAATGACCCAGACGGGGATGGCCCCCCTATGAGTTGGGAACTCATTCCTCCCCGCTGAGTACATAACACTTACAAGGCACTGGTTGTAAGAATGACTTTTGGCGGCAATTTCGAGACCTCCTTGACACTGTGCATGCACAGTGGGGTAAAAGTATGGAGGACCATATAGGACGTGTAATTTTCGGTTTTAGATGCGAATTTTGGGGATTGGGGGGTAAAATTTGCGTTTGGCCCTTAATATTTTTGAGTTAGCACCAGCTAAGTCTGGATCATTGGTAAGTATAAAAAATATATAAATTACTATAAATTTTTTAACATTTCTTATTCTTTGGGTGTTTTTCTGCCAAACAAATTCCCAATTAGAGCTTTCATGACACAAATTTTCCCAATTGCGTGGGCCCCGACTCCTTTACCAATGAGGACTGAAGAATCCCTGTAAACTCCAAGAGCATAGATACGGAAGTCTGAAGTGTGTTTTACGAGGGGGGGGGGGGGGGTGTGCAATTTGAGACAGATAATTTATGACTCGATCATCGTGTCAAATTCGTTTTTCATTTCCATTCACAGCATTGGCGTATTGCCAGACATGAAAATAAGTGAAGAGGATCAGAATTTCAGAAAGCAACTGCCCAAAATCATGGATAAGTTTAGAACTTTAGAACGTGCCTTTTACTTTCAAAAAGTCAGATACCCATTTTCACAAGCTAACTTGACAAGTTGACTTTTGTACTAGAAAACATCTAACTTCAAGGACCAGAATCATTCATTTACAAAGCAATGTAGTGGTTATCAGGCCTGGCATTCTGAAAAATGCAGGAGGGCAAAAAATCGCTCTCCTCAATCAGCTTAGGAGAGCAATTAGCTTTACACAGCATTTTAAGTATCCAGTTGAACGAACTCATTGAAACTGAAACCAACAGACGACATCAGTGATTTTATTAACTTTACAAAGGTAAAGCGAAATCTCTTAGACATCTGGATGTCTCACTCAACAACCGAACACACACTTGACAAGACCTGTGTGTGTACCCAGACCTGTTGTCCAAGAAAGTCATACCCCTACCACTACCACATTCAACCCCCCAAGGGGGGTTGAAGGTGGTAGTGGTAGGCGTCTGACTTTCTTGGACAACAGGTCTGCTTGAATCTACAGTCACATCCTGGTGCAAGTGCTTCAAGTGACAGGATAGTAGTAATGGTAGTATATTATAGTGTCAATATTCCTTGAATAATTACCCCTCAAACTGTGATGTCAGTTGTTGAACTTGAAACTGACAGAAAAAAAAAATATTGCTGTGACCCATTTTGCTTCAAATGATTGCAACTGTGTTTGGGTATGGTTGCAGCCATTACCTTTCACCACTAAACCACTTTCAAAATGAAATTACGTGATGTTATGTGACTTCGAAGTTAAATTACATTTTTGCTTTACAACAAAAATTTAATGTGAGCATAATACATGTAATCTCAATCATCCCAGACCAAAATATTTAGGAGGGCAATTTTTCGCTCTCCTTAATTCTTTCAGGAGGGCAGTAAGGAGAGCTAAAAAATCACTCTCCTGAAATTGCCAAGCCTGGGTTATGCGTATTATCGAGGATGGTCACCTGACCTGATTTCCATATCCATTCTTCCTTTCGGTTTGCATGGAGTTATCATTATCAGGGGGTATTCACTGAATTCTGAGAATTCTCATTACTTCAAAAAAACAATAAAACACAGCCACATGCGTTTTGCACTTATAAGCGTATTTTAGATTTTAGTTGGCATTCTTTTCAAATTTTCGTTGACACTTTGTATGACAGGTATGAGCAGCTAACTTTTTATTAATACAGAGGAGCCTACTTATTTGGATATCTCTTAATTGTATATCCCTGTTAATTGAATTTAATTTTCCAACACAAAACCATTTACCATACCTCCAGTGCAAATTTGACCTGTTCATTGAATATAGGTTATAGAGTAAACTGGGGGCGCAGTGGCTCAGTTGGTAGAGGTGCAGGCTACAAGCCGAGAGGTCCTCGGTTTGAATCCCACCTGCGGCAACCGCGTTGTGTCCTTGGGCAAGACACTTCACCCCCATTGCCCACGTGGAGGCATGGTGGCGTTGTGTACTAAGGCGAACTGCACGTCGATTGTGCACCTGTCTTCAACCAATGCTAACCCTGCTTGTGTGGAGTTGGTATGTTGGGGAGCTGACAGTTGCTCGCCGTTGCTCGTTGGTTCTCTCCAGGTACTCTGGCTTCCTCCACCTGTAACACTGTCATGGTCATGGTTAGCCATTGTGCAGAAATATGTGACCTCAAAACACCAATAAATAAATAAATAAATAAATAAATAAATAAATAAATATAAAACTCCTGTTAATTGAATAAAAAATCTCATAGAGCTCTGTTAAACAAGATATAATAGAATAAATGCTAAGTTTATCTCTAGAATACAGGAAAGTGACACTATCCCTGTTAATTGAATATTCCTGTTAATTGAATAATTTTCATTGGCAAATTGGCTATTTAATTAACAGTGTTCCACAATTTAACCCTTTTCCTGGAATTCTGGGTTTCCCTACATTAATGGAGCATTGAGCGAATTGATAGTTTTCTCTTTCCCTGACACTAAGTTACTTTGCAGGTGTCACAGTCCATTCTTTTTCAAGAAGAGTTTTGTACTCTTTCAGTATGGTGTGATGATTTTCTATGTGGTGAGGTATTTCCACACTGGACGGCGATTGACTTATTGCATAATTGGCATTTGACAGTTCTATAGTCGCTTCTTACAAAATATTGATGCATGCTACTATGCGTTTTAACTCACAATTTCTTGATTCTTCAGAATCTTTGGCGTGCTAGATGTGAATATTAAAAAGATAAACAAAACCGAAAATATACGGTTTATAATCTCTTTTCGGTTTGGTTTCCACTTAAAAAACGCATTTCAATTTCAGTTTGGTTAAACCGACCACCTCCACCTGTAATAGGGCCTCGCTATGAGTTGCTCCGAAGGTGAAGAGTCCATGAAAGGATTTCATAAATAATAAATACCTGAGTGATTCTGCTGTAATGTTCACACAGGTTGCTCTGAAAAATTAACAGTGGAATTTCAAAAGATGATTTTTATTGGACGGAACCCATTCCCTGTGCATATCCGTTCCCCCCATGTGGGTCTATCAGCATACCAAAGGAGATCCAAATCCGACCGATGGCTATGAAATTACAATGCAAACCATTTGTACAGACAGACAGGTGGACAAATGTCAGAAAGATGGACAGACGAACAGTGGGCTTAACTAGATGACCCTGAATCATCCTTCGGAGGTTGGGGGAATAATAATACCACCTGAACCACCACGTCAACTACATGTAGCTATATGTTTTGGTTCTGGTTTAACCCTTTACCCAACGCAGACGATATCAAAATTTATTATTTTAAATATAATTTTTTCGAACTTTTCAAAAAAATTCAAGAAAACCATATCATGTGACCCCTCGTTGGAACGAGCTCGACGAGCTCGTTTCAACGAGGGGTCACATGATATGGTCTTGTTGAAGTTTTTTGAAAAATAATATTTTTTCAACTGCTGAATTTGCATATTACGCGGGCGGATACGGCCGATTCGTTGGGTAAAGGGTTAATAGATGATCTCAACCTCTCCCCCAGGGATAAGATCTTGTGTATTCCTCCTACCTAATATTAATCATTTACTTTTAATTTCTTCTTTTTTTTGTTGCCCATGTCATATTATCAAGCGGTTCTGTTATGATGTTAAATTCGAGCTAACACATCCATAACAATAGTTTAATAAGAACACCATGAGGTTTATATACTGACGGAAAAAAGAAACGCAAGTTCAGTTTGGGTAATGTAATTTTTTTTATCTGTAAACCAAATGTAGTCAAATTTCACACATTGCTACCTCGGTGTACT
The DNA here is from genome assembly GCA_031216915.1 of Pictodentalium vernedei. NCBI lineage: Eukaryota > Metazoa > Mollusca > Scaphopoda > Dentaliida > Dentaliidae > Pictodentalium > Pictodentalium vernedei. The sequence goes on along the minus strand of CM062294.1, from coordinate 59,345,706 downwards.
GTTTAAAGAGTCTTTGGTTAAACTTCAGTCAACCATGTCCATGTGCGATGCTGCATGCTTTCAACAGATTTTTCGATAAAGCATGCATCCGGAGCACTCCCATGTGTTATGGGCTTGAAAACTATACCAATTCGAAGTTTTGAACTGTACACATCGATTGCACAACATTCCATTTCAACTCGATTGAAAAGCAAAATGCCGTGAATGTCCAAAGTTGATAGGGGTAGGGCTGTTGCTCTAATTATGCAGGGCCAATTGCAATGTTTCATCACCTAGCAATTTGGGGTCCATGATGACCATGAGTCAATGATGGTTCATTTAGTTGGGCGTCTCAAAGCCACAGGAAGATTAGCTGACCATACCAGGAGCGGCTGCCCCCACGTTTTGCCGCCAAGTCAAGATAGAGGCGTATGTTTCTCACACCTCCGTAACCGAATTCAGGCAGCGACAACGATTCAGGTTGTAGGCACTCATTATCGCCGAGTGTGTCAAAGAAAGTTAGGAATCGGTTGCTGGAGTTCAATTTAAGGCCACTATGTCCCAATGTTGGTCTGCATTTTGCACCCAGGTGGCCTCATCATCGATTGCGATTGTTGCGGGCACATGCACAAATCAGTTTCACTTTGCCCACTGGAGACGTGTGTTATTCACTGACAAGTTTCGGTTCATGCTTTACAGGTCAGATGGATGACAATGTTGCTATCGACGTGAAGATGAGCAATATTCTTATTCCTTCGTTAATAATGAAAGCAAATTTGGGGGAGGGTCTGTTATCGTTTGGGGAGGAGGGAATTTCTCATGGCGTGAAAACACCTCTCCTGGTCATCCAGGGCAATCTTTCAGCTGTAAGATATCGGGATCAGGTCCTCATGCCTTACATCCTTCCACTTATCCATGCACGTAACCTTACGGTGGAGCAGGATAGTGCGAGGCTAAATGTTGCTGGGGTTTGTTGTGACTTCCTCAACCAAAACAATGTCCCAGTTCTCAATTGGCCACCCTACAGTCCCGATTTGTCCCCGATCGAGCATTTGTGGGACGAGCTGGACTGGAAAGTCAAGAAGCGCACCAACGTCCCAAACAACATCACTCAGCTCACATTTTGTCTGGAGTTATGGCCCTTTTTCACTTTTTCGACTTAGAAAATTTGTCTGTTTTCACTCTTTCGACTTGGAAAATTTGTATGTCTCACAATACCTTAAGGCTACTTCAAGCATGCCTCCGGTCGTGGGCAGTGGCCCACACTTTGTGTAGACCAGGTTTTAATTTTTCTCAAGAGAACCATAGACATATAAGACAGGAGGAGTGGTTGCAGTCCTCTGTTGCCAGATAATTAATTGGAGGGGGGGGGGGGGGGAGGGGGGCAGGTCAAAGCACAGTGATGGCCAATGCAGAACATGTTACAAGGGGAATACACAAGAGGGTTTGGGAAATTAGATGGGGGCTGGGAGAGGGGGATGAAGATATACAAATTTTATACCTAATTTTATTTCTTATAACACTTACTAAAGTAACACAAGTGCCCATCCTTTTCCTTTCCCTAGGGTGAAAAAGAGGGCAAATGTTGGAGAATCCCAAGCCAAAACCCTTGGGAGACTATAAAATAGTCAAAAAATTAAATTTACATCAAACCAAGTTCACCAGGTTCCAATTTGGTAGGGTACGCAAAACCTGGTTAACAGTATCCTACAAAGAATAGGCACCTACATGTATTGTCCAATTCCTGCCAGTCATGCACAAAATCGATTTCAGAATTTTGAAAGACAAATATGCATGTATACATGTACATGTGAGCAGGGAGGTAAGGGCATATAAAAGATAGTTTTATAATTGCCGGGAGGCCAGCCTTATTGGTAAGTACAGTACAGCCTATAACAAAGTATACCGTTAGGCGATACTGTTTTGTTAATGACGCCATATTAGTGCCTTATTTTGGCGATACCCCTATCGCAATAATGCGATATTTTCAACATGTTGTGGCAAATGTCGGAAGACAAACACGTGCGTGGCACGATGTTTTCATAACTATCATTCGTAATTTTTCAGATAAAAAGAAGAGGAGCGAATACTTATAATAATATGGATGATTTGAGTCATGCCAAGTTTTTTTATGTTAAACAAACTGACGTAAACGATGTATTCGTTGGTTTCGGAGCAATTAAAGCTCGGATTTCCCTTGACCTACGAGTATCCTTGAGATTGTGTTTACATAATTTCAGTTTTAACTTTTATAAATATAAAGCTCACAATCTTTAAAGTCAAAGGGAGATGGGGGGGGGGAGGAGTTGGGGGGAGTCTTTCTTTCGCGTTTGGTTCTTGTCAGATCACCGATGTTAAGCAATGTCGAGCCTGGTTAGTCCTCGGATGGGTGACCATCTGAGCGATCGATTCGGACTCCCGCATTGGGTCCTTGGGCAAGGCACTCAATCCCAATTGTCCACATGGGGGCACGATGACACCGTTTACTAAGGCGTACTGCACGTCGATAGTGCGCATGTCTTCAACCAATCTAACCCTGCCTGTGCTGCAGTGTGGAGTTACGATGTTGGGGAGCTGGCAGCTGCTCGTCGTTGCTCGGTGATTCTCTCCGGGTACTCTGGCTTCCTCCACCCGTAAAACTGTCTCGATCATGATTAGCCATTGTGCATAAGTATGTGACCTTGAACACCAATAAATAAATATTCCTTTCACGTTTGATAACGACCATATCAAGCACGAATTGGGGTGATGTAAAATGAAATAGAAATATTCGCAAAAGCACAATTAGTTTAGTTGTATTATTAATATGTGTGTGATATATTTTGGACACATTTTAAAATATCTATCATAAATTTAAAAAAAATATGAAGTACTTACACATTTGTTTGAATTAAATTCAACACTGAAAAATATCCTTCATAATTCTTCATACTGTATTTACTCTGTATTGGGACATCTAAAAATAATTATTTTCACAGGTGTCCCAATTCTTAGAAAATGGGGAAAGATCACAGCCTGGTCTTGATTTGATGTTGAATAAAGTTGTGTGCGATTCGTTTTCCATCACTATATACGAAAATCGCCATCCAATTTTTTTTATATTTTCATTTTTTGCTTCCAAAACATAGCTTATGATCCCTCATTGGAACGAGCTATGTTTTGGAAGAGAAAAATGAAAATTTTTAGTTACTCAAGAATTTTTTTTATGAGAGTCGTCTGCTACTAGCGACAGGCCAAATGGAAACAAATCTCCTGAATGTCCCAAACTTTGGAGCGTAAAAAAAATATAGTTTTCTGGAAAAAATGTGTGTCCCAAATCATAGAGTGTCCCAATTCATAGAGTAAATACGGTAATAGTCGAAAATTAACCAGAATTATATACACATAAGCAATAATACATCCACCCAACAGTATGAACTGTCTGTAAAATACTGTGTTGAATTTCAGGATTGTTTTTTAGCTTCGTGCTTATAAAAACATGTCTTTGTGTACTTGTTTGTTTTGGAATTGCATTGAAATGAGCGTTGTTAACAATTATTTGAGTGTTTATGTTTGTTTACTGTTTAGCGCTGATACGACTTCACTAATTCTTTGTGCTTTCTTTAATGGAAATGATTACTCTTAATAATTAATCATGTTTTGTTTTTAAATATGTACCATTGTACTGTTTGTAATTTGTTCTTTGAGGCTTTGTCATCTTAGCACGTTCGACCAACTGACGCATTATTCTTGTAAAAATATTGCGATATTCAAATACGAATGTGACGCAAATATCGTCCAAACAGCGCGTTATTAGCGGGACCAGGTTTCAACTTTATTGTAGGCTATACTGTTTAATAATAAATAAAATTTGATATACAATTTTAATTTCTTTGAATCTTACCAAAGTAATACAAGTGTGGAATGAACAACAGGTGGAGGGAGTATAATGTGTGTGGTGTCTGGCTAATAGATATAATGGAGGTCTCATTTAAAATTCCCAAATTGTACCCCCATGACAGAAATTTTCCCAATGTCATCAGGCTTGGCAATTTCAGGAGAGCGATTTTTTAGCTCTCCTTACTGCCCTCCTGAAAGAATTAAGGAGAGCGAAAAATTGCCCTCCTAAATATTTTGGTCTGGGATGATTGAGATTACATGTATTATGCTCACATTAAATTTTTGGTGTAAAGCAAAAATGTAATTTAACTTCGAAGTCACATAACATCACGTAATTTCATTTTGAAAGTGGTTTAGTGGTAAAAGGTAATGGTTGCAACCATACCCAAACACAGTTGCAATCATTTGAAGCAAAATGGGTCACAGCAATATTTTTTTTTCTGTCAGTTTTAAGTTCAACAACTGACATCACAGTTTGAGGGGAAATTATTCAAGGAATATTGACACTATAATATACTACCATTACTACTATCCTGTCACTTGAAGCACTTGCACCAGGATGTGACTGTAGATTCAAGCAGACCTGTTGTCCAAGAAAGTCATACGCATACCACTACCACCTTCAACCCCCTTAGGGGGTTGAAGGTGGTAGTGGTAGGCGTATGACTTTCTTGGACAACAGGTCTGTGTACAAACACAGGTCTTGTCAAGTGTGTGTTCGGTTGTTGAGTGAGACATCTAGATGTCTAAGAGATTTCGCTTTACCTTAGTAAAGTTAATAAAATCACTGATGTAATAGTCTGTTGGTTTCACTTTCAATGAGTTCATTCAATTGGATACTTAAATGCTGTGTAAAGCTAATTGCTCTCCTAAGCTGATTGAGGAGAGCGATTTTTTGCCCTCCTGCATTTTTCAGAATGCCAGGCCTGTGTCATTGGCCCCGGACCCTTTCCCAAAGAAGACAGAAGAATCTCGGGTAATAAAGCTTGACAGGCTTCATAGTACCTGTTCCTCAAAAACATTTATTAATTGAAACAGATTGCAAAATGACCCTTCGAATTCAAACTGCTTGTAGCTACCCAAAAAATATAAAATATTCTAAAAACAAACAGTCGATTTCCATCTCGGATACATGCCAATAAATCAAATTGAATCATAGTTAACAAGACCAATTGTAATTCAGTCAAAGGCCAGGGTAAATCAGTACGACCGCCGTGGACTGGTCACTTTCCATGCGTGGACATTTCCACGGATGCAATAATACTAGATTCCAAACACTATAGGAATAATCATCAAAAATTTAATTAATGAAGCACGGAGTACCACCTGGTGCTTCATTGATTAAAATATTGCTGATGATGATTTTTATTATCTGGTAAAAGCATGCTAGGCTATCACTGCCCATGCGTGGAAATTGACCAATCTACGGTGACTGTACTGTAATTTCCACCAAGTAAATAAATGCGATTCATCCATCCCTTGATGTAGGTTGCCATGGCAAATGAAAACATGCCTTGCCTGGTTGCGATTAAACTTAGTCTTCTCTAACGGAAATATTTACACCAGCAGAAGACAAATATATGGGAAGGTATAGTGCCCCAAAATAATATGATAATCTGTAGGTTACTATTTGTGACTAGGTGCAACAACTGATTGTACAGCAACTAACAGGCCTAAAGAATAGAGGTCTCCAGTCTGTTCTTGAAGGTCCCTTACGTACAGTGGGGAAAAGGTAGTATATATATGTTTTCTCCAATAAGCTGTCGACATAAGGTTACTAATAGAAACCCAATTAGCATATGCCCAAGAAATCGCCAGGGCTCTAACTTCGTGAGCAGAAATTTTTGTTTTAAAGATTAAAAAGCTGTGTTGGGTAAAGGGTTAAGATGTGTTATCAGTATATATCTTACGTGGAGAGTGTATTATCACTAAATCACCTGCAGAGTGGAGATTCCACCCGAGGAATAATTGCAAATTTGTTGCAAAGCATAACCAGCACCAGCAGAGTTTCAGCCAATGGACCTCCGGGTTTAACCTGGAGGTCCATTGGCTGAAACATTGCCTTATGTTTTTTGTCGATATGTACAAAATTTGAAAGTTATAGCTTGGGTGATAACTCCACTCCGTGGGTGTTTTGGTTGCAGTCCACTCTCCATGTACTGTAACAGGGGTTTAACCATGGTGGCCTCATGGGATCCTGGGATACTCGTGCATGTAGCAGGTATGGATTCTCAAAATCATTTCCGCAAGAATCCAAATGGGTTCTCCCTAATTTAGATGAAATATAAGCCCTGGGAAGTCTTCTAAAATGGGCAACATGGGTGCTGTCACCTGCCTAGTAATAGTGTCGACACCATTCTGCTGGCACATAGAACACATTGGAACTGAGGGGATGATATTTGCTGTTATTTTTATCAGGTTGTTTCATTTAATTATCCGACTATTTAATTTATAACAGTAAAATATGATCATATTGTTCGAAATCTGATAATAATTAATATTTGTGACTATTTTCAGGGGTTTTTTTTGTTCAATTTTTATATTGAGGCGAGCGGAAGCGAAACGCTTTCATTTAAACCATATACCCCAAATGTTTCACATGCCCATATACACTGGATGTTGGACGCTGTCATATACCATGGATGTTGGGTGCCCCATATGCCATCTTTGCCATGGCTATTTGTCCAGGGCATTGTGACCAATCAAAAGACAGAATTTATCAGGATATTGGGACAATATTTTTTGGCAGTGAGATATAGAGGGAAAATACAATCACTATGATTATATCCAGTCAAATATGTTGACCATCACTACAGTGTATTATTCAACCATCACTATTATTACACATCCATTAAACTTTAAACCCTTGTATTTAATGGAATTGCCACTATGACATAAATGTTTCTGTATTCAACTGGTGATGTACAAGCAGGAACTTTTTCTCAGCACTGTTGATACTGGTTCCTTTCCTGTTGAGTCATTAGTAATGCTTTGAACAGTTTCCAAATTTCGTTATACAATTTTCGATCGTCTGTCACGTAGTGTGAAAATGAAGGGAGCGGGTCTTTTCGGCCTCGGGAACATTCGGCCCCGGGAACATTCGGCCTGGGAACATTCGGCCTGGGAACATTCGGCCTCCGTTTTCAACAAGGGAGACTAAGAGAGATGTAGTTTTATCATTCTCTTTATATTTCTCCGATGCTTCCTCTAACTTCTTGGATACCTTTGGACAAGCAAGTAAGCGAGCAAGATTGATATTGGCCACGAATGAGTGAAAAGTTTCAGCGCGCCAAAGGCACACGGGGATGATGTGGGATTTAAATCCCTTGCGCGACCCAAATAACTTTGCTTTATAATTTTATTTCCCTATGAATACTGAAATCGCAGTTTGTTGGTTGTTTTAGAAAAACAGAAAAAGAAACCCAAACAGTCGCTGGTTTGGGAGTAGTTCCAGCATGTTATCCATAACGGTTACAAAAACGAAAAAAAATCCACCGATATGTGTTTCTGAAAGCTGAAGCATTTAATGAAATGAAGGCGCACATGGACGATGTGGGATTTAAATCCCTTGAGACCTGAACAACTTTATTTTCTTAATAACTTTATTTGCTTAGGAATCCACGAGAGTTTTTTTTTTAAAGCTGGAAGTCATCCATCAACCTATAAGGGAGAGGGATATAGTTACAGTCTACATACAAAGGTTTAAGTGTTCAAAGAAACTGTAAAAACAGTATATATGATCACCTAATCAAGTGCAATTAAATCAATCAAGCTTCAGTCGTACTGTAAAAACACTGTATGAGTATCTCATCAGAGGCCAGAACTTTGATCATTACTTCACAAGAACTTATAAAAACAAACTTTTAAAGTTGAGTTGTGCCAAACAACACCCAAGAAGAAGTATATCATTTTGGGTTTGCATGTCGGCATTGGAGCACACATATTGTCATTCTGTTATTCAATACAATGGATTTTACACAGTGGATTTCATATTTCATTACTCATTATGGATTGGTCTCATGCTTAATATATTTCGACTTTAGGAATAAAGGTAGGTCATATATATTATTCTTTAAAAAACATATTCTGGAAAACACCTAATATAAAAAAAAAAAAACATGACAAAATGAACTAAAAAAATATTTTTTAAAGTTATTTTTCAACTCCCAAACTCGGAAATGTTTTACCAAAAGTGGGAACAATCGGCCTCAAAAGTGGGAACATTCGGCCTCGACTGAGGTCGAATGTTCCCAGAAAAATACCTGGGGCCGAATATTCCCGAGGCCGAAAAGACCCGGGCCCAAAATGAAAATGTCCAAAGCAAAATAAAGTCAGTTCACAAAAAAATTAGTCAACCAAAAATGAGATATTTAAAAAACCACCATTTCCAACCACAACATTAACCAAGTCCCTGTCTCGCCTATGGATCCCATTATATCTAAATTGGTCGACTTTATTTCGGTAAATCTTCGGACGTCTTGACATGCTGCATCAAACTTCTTTTAAAAAAGTTTCTCTCGGCTGTTTTGCAAATCTGCCCAAATTTGTACATATATTTTTACTGACAGAAATAGCCACCAAGTAGTTAGGTGTGAATGGACACCAGTCGAAGAGAAACAGCGATACAGATTTCAACAAACACATCCAAGAGAAAAAATAACAAATTTAGACTTGTTCCCAAAAGGTTGTTTTGATTTTTTATCTCATCCATTTGAACAGTACAGTTTCAAACAAAACAAACAAACTCTTCACCTTCCGGTTTAAACATGGGAATTAAAATTTGTTTATTTAAATGAATTTTTTGTTTATTTAAATAAATACGGAACGCGATGTGTTTTTGAACTGATGAGTGTTTAACATAACTCGTTGGAATGGCGAAGTCAGATTTCGGTCGAGCCTATGGATCTCACGAAATATGACTACACCATTCCAACTGGTTATGTAAAACACCCTTCAATTCAAACACACATTGTGTATTTATTTAATAGGCAGGTAAGAGTGCAAAAGATTGACTACTCTTGACTTTATCTCCATGTTGTGAAGATAACCAAAACCAAAATTTAATTCACAATTGGAAGTGATGTAGATCAGTGGTTAAGGCATTGGACTTCAAGCTGAAAGGTCCACGGTTCGATCCCCGCCAGGTGCAGCTCAGGGTTTTGCAGATTTTTTTTTTTTTTGGGGACCCTTTTCCAACATGTGTCTTAATCACATGAATTATGCTTATTAGTCCCCTACGGGAACCGTAAGGGGGCTATAGGATTGCACTCCGTCTGTCCATCTGTCCGTCTGTCGGTCTGTCTGTCTGTCTGTCTGTTTTTTTATGTTACCACCTCTCCCTCCAACACGCTTTAAGCTACACCTTTCATATATGGTACATGGATAAATGGTTCTGAGGGGATGATGCACGCTCAAATTTTTTTTTTCAAAATCCAAGATGGCGGAATGGCGGCCATTTTTGTTGTGTTTTTTAAGCTTTTTTTCTCTATTTTCATGTTACCACCCCTCACACCAACATGGTTCAAGCTACACCTTTCATATTTGGTACATGGATAAATGATTCTGAGGGGATGATGCACGCTCAAAATTTTTTTTTCAAAATCCAAGATGGCGGAATGGCAGCCATTTTTGTTGTGTTTTTTAAACTTTTTTTCTCTATTTTCATGTTATCACCCTTCCCACCAACATGGTTCAAGCTACACCTTTCATATTTGGTACATGGATAAATGGTTCTGAGGGAATGATGCATGCTCAAAATTTTTTTTTCAAAATCCAAGATGGCGGAATGGCAGCCATTTTTGTTGTGTTTTTTAAGCTTTTTTCTCTATTTTCATGTTACCACCCCTCCCACCAACATGGTTCAAGCTACACCTTTCATATTTGGTACATGGATAAATGGTTCTGAGGGGATGATGCACTCTCAAAATTTTTTTTTCAAAATCCAAGATGGTGGAATGGCGGCCATTTTTGTTGTGTTTTTTCAGCTTTTTTTCTCTATTTTCACGTTACCACCCCTCCCACCAACATGGTTCAAGCTACACCTTTCGTATTTGGTACATGGATAAATGGTTCTGAGGGGATGATGCATGCTCAAAATTTTTTTTCAAAATCTATGATGGCGGAATGGCAGCCATTTTTGTTGTGTTTTTTAAGCTTTTTTTTCTCTATTTTCATGTTACCACCCCTCCCACCAACACGGTTCAAGCTACACCTTTCATATTTGGTACATGGATAAATGGTTCTGAGGGGATGATGCACGCTCAAAATTGTTTTTTCAAAATCCAAGATGGCGGAATGGCGGCCATTTTTGTTGTGTTTTTTTAAGCTTTTTTTCTCTATTTTCATGTTACCACCCCTCCCACCAATATGGTTCAAGCTACACTTTGCATATTTGGCACATGGATAGAGGGTTGGGAGGGGGTGATGCACATTCAATATTTTTTCTTCAAAATCCAAGATGGTGTCATGGTGGCCATTTTTGTTGTGTTTTTTAAGCTTTTTTCCCTATTTTATGTTACCACCCCTCACTCCAACATGGTTCACACACTTTTTATATCTGGCACATGGATAGAGGGTTGTAATGGGATGTTGCACGTTCAATATTTGTATTCCAAAATTCAAGATGGCGGCATGGCAACCATTTCTGTTGTGTTTTTTAAGCTTTTTTCTCTATTTTTTGTTACCACCCCTCCCTCCAACATGGTTCAAGCTACGCCTTTCATATATGGTACATGGATAAAGGGTTGTGAGGGGATTATGCACGCTCAATATTTTTTTTTCAAAAATCAACATGCTTATATACTCTAGTGTCTTCTGTGACAAAAACACCTTATGTCACAAAAGCGCCGTAGGGGACTAATACCACCTCGGATGGTCAAACACTTGTTTATCTTCAGATACATAAACCGTTATTGTTCAACCACCACATCAAAGGCTATTGCAGTAATCATGTTTATAGAAATTAATTAGAGCTGATACGGTTAACCGATTAATCGACTGACCAATGATCAGTGTCTTGATAGATAAAAAAAAAGTAATTGATTGGTTAACCGTTACTTTTGAACTATGGTATATGGGTTAACAAAGGAACAAACTTCCTCCAAAACAGGCAAACATTGTCACACTGGCTCACATCAATTATATGAGACAGAGTAACGCATGCCAATTATGTGCTGACATACTTGTTCACTTGCATGATCGTTATACTGTATCAGTAGCTGGAAATGGTCATTCTCAACCCTTCACCAAATGCGAGTAGCAAGACGATACTTGCACAAGAAATTCCTGAATTACTAAAGATTTTCAATGTTTGTCTCAAAAACTCGTTCCAATGAGGGGTCAAAAGCTATGTTTTGAGACGAAAATTGGAAACATACATGTAATAAAATTTGAATGGATATTTTTGTATGTGGCGCTGGCCGGTTTTGTCCATTACTTTGAGTAAAGTTTTAATTATATAAATCATCAACGGTACAGCAATTATTCAGCTACCTATTAGGGCAAGTGATTAATCGGTTAACTAAGGTTAATCCATGTGATTAATCGATCAAGAAAACCCCTTAATCTTTTCAGCTCTAAAATTAAACAAATTTTATTAAATTTTATCTGATGAAAAAATGCTTATATTTTTGCGGGAATGGTAAATGGGTCTCCTTAACAAGCATTTGCGAGAACGTCGCCATTCTCACAATTTGCGAAACCCTGCAGCTGCATTGTGTCCTTGGGCAAGGCACTTAATCCCAATTGCCCACATGGGCACTTGATGGCACTGTGTGCTAAGGCATATTGCATGTCGATGGTGCACTTGTCTTTAGCCAGTGCTTATCTTGCATGTGTGGAGTTGGTACGTTGGGGCATCCAACAGTTGCTCGCCATTGCTCAATGGTTCTCTCCTGGTACTTGGGCCTCCTCCATTTGTAAAACTGTCTAACATGAAGTGACCCTGGCTGTCAAAAGTGTTGTTAATCTCCAATAAATAAATAAATAATCCTAAACTGGACTGCCATAAGCCAACTAGGATTCAATAGTATGATGTGCCTAGACAGTTTTGATAGGAAGGGGGAAGGGAGCGGGGGTGGGCGCTCTGTGCAAACATGATAACGGGAGACCATTGTGGGTTGGCATTCAGACAGGGATTGTGTCCCCCAATAAAATCTTTCAACATTTAGTGCTCTAAGAGCAATTCATGGATAGACCTATATCTACCTATATCAAACTCAACTACAAATCACTCAAGACTCATTTCAATAAAAATGTCTTGAATCTGGATGATGAATTGAGAGGAAATCTCAACAGTTTTTAGCTCACCGAAGGGAGCTCAACTTATCACCGGCCGGCCGTCGTTGTGAACATTTTTCAAATGACTTCTGCTCTGAAACCACTGGTCCGATTTTCACGACACTTCATGTGGATGTTCATTACTATATGGCAATTCAGGTTTGTTCAAATGAAATGGCCACGTCTCATGGGGGCTCTGTACGGGGCATAACTCTGATAGTACCGTATGAATTATAGAAAAATTATTAAAAAATCTTCTCCAGAACCAGTGGGCAGAATCTTTTGATACTTGGTATGCAGCATCTTGGTATGGGTCTGATTCAAGTTTGTTCAAATTGGCCCCCTGGATTCATATTTGGGCTCACTATAGAAGCCCAAATTCGAACTTAGCGCATTTCAGGCAAATTTCTTAAAAAATCTTCTTCTCCAGATCCAGCAGGCAGAATCTTTTGATATTTGGTATGCAACATTGTGGGGTGGATCTGATTCAAGTTTGTTCAAATCAGCCCCCTGGATTTATATTTGGGCTCAGTATAGAAGCCTGAATTCGAACTTAGTGCATTTCAGGCAAATTTCTTAAAAAATCATCTTCTCAAGATCCAGCAGGCAGAATCTTTTGATATTTGGTATGCAATATTGTGAGGTGGATCTGATTCAAGTTTGTTCAAATCAGCCCCCTGGATTTATATTTGGGCTCAGTATAGGAGCCCAATTTGAACTTAGTGCATTTCAGGCAAATTTCTTTAAAAATCTTCTTCTCAAGATCCAGCAGGCAGAATCTTTTGATATTGTGTATGCAGCATGCTTGAGGGGATGAGATTCAAGTTTTGTTCAAGCCAAGACCCTGGGTTCATATTTGGGCTCACTGTGGTAGCCCGAATTATAACTTAGTTCAAAATGAGGAATTTTCTTTAAAAATCTTCTTTTTCAGATCCAGCAGTTGGAATGTTTTGATATTTGGTATGCAGCATCCTTGAGGGAATGTGTGCGGGGGGGGGGGGGGGGGGGGGGGGGGGGGGGATTCAAGTTTGTTCAAGCCATATCCCTAGGTCCATATTTGGGCTCACAGTGGGAGCTTGAATTGTAACTTAGTTCGAAATGAGGAATTTTCTTTAAAAATCTTCTTCAAATGCAGCAGTCGGAATGTTTTGATATATGGTGTGTAGCATCCTTGGGGGGGGGGGGGGGGGGGGGGGGGGGGGGGAGATTCAAGTTTGTTAAAGCCATGTCCCTGGGTCCATATTATAACTTAGTCAATATGAGGAATTTTTCTTTAAAAGTCTTCTTCAGATTCAGCAGTCAGAGTGTTTTGATATTTGTCATGCAGCATCCCTAGGGGGTGAGATTCAAGTTTGTTCAAGCCAAGTCCCAGGGTTCATATTTGGGCTCACTGTGGGAGCCCGAATGATAACTTAGTTCAGAATGAGGAATTTTCTTTAAAAATCTTCTTCTTCAGATCCAGCAGATGAATGCTTTTGATATTTGGTATGCAGCATCCTTAGGGGGTAAGATTCAAGTTTGTTCAAGGCATGTCCCAAGTTCCATAAAATTTGTCTCTCATCACTTCATTCCTTTGTAGTGTTGATGAACCATGTCTAACTGAATGTGACCCCAAATACTTCTTTGAACCACTTTGTTTGAATCACTTTGCCCGGTGAGCGATGAAGGCCCATTGGGGCCTCTTGTTTTTACATGTGACCATCAGCGAGGGCTGAACCGACACCCAAGACTACCAATTGTCAATCGATGGGTGCTTATCGGCCAATGGCCGATTGTATACCAATTAATCATCTCATCACTAATTTAGATTACTATAGAGGGCAATTATGTGCCTAAAAACGATGGGCTTGCCTGTTGTCCGGACCAGGTTTTTCACAACAATTTGACACATAACATGTATATGGTTGTTTTTCCCCATGGGAACCCTGGAAAGTGAAGCAGTGCTTGTTTTCTGTGGTAAAATGGCTCTGTTTAACTGATAAAATAGGACTGGGTCACCAAGGCCTGGGGTGGATGTCCTAAAATGGGCAGAATGGGAATAAATGATTGGCAGGACTTGACTTTATATCCATGTTGTGTTCATGATTAGCAGAAATATATGACCTTAAAAACCAATAAATAAATAAAAAAAACGGTTGTTTTCTTTTGCAGGATGTTGAATGGCTGTTAATTTTATAGCAGGAAGTGCACCGAAGACATGAAGCTACGACTCTCCAAAATCAAGCGTTATGTTTTCCTTCTCGCAGTTGGTATCTACTTGGGTCTTGTCATATTTGCCTTGTTCAATTACAGAAGCCGCTGCGTGTACACCATGCCAGAATTATTACTGCAGCAGTATCGAGTAGATCAATCCAAGGCAGGAAAATGCAATGTTGATCTTGACAAACTTGGTTTGTATAAAATTCCTTTACATTTTAACCCTTAAGTCCTCAGATTAATTTTAAAGTATTTATGGCCTTTTTCTGTTTACATAGTTATTGATGATTTGGCAGTGGTTCTACATCACTGCTGGCTGCCTATACAGGCAGCCAGCAGTGATGTAGAACCACTGCCAGGGAAAATTCAGTCTACACACAAGAGTAATAAAAAAGATTACACAAGGGAGCACCTGCTTCAGTGCAATAAAAAAGTGGCGGTTTGGGGCTATATGGGGGCTTAAGGGTTGGTATCAACGTTTTCCACTGAGAGTTAGTTTTGGTGGTAGTGCGTTGGCTCAGTGGTGACGGTATTGGGGACTTCAAACCTAATGCTCCATGGTTTGATCCCCATCAGGGGTAACTGCGTTGTGTCCTTGGGCAAGCCACTTCATCCTTGCAGCACCTCAACTGTGGAGTCATGGTTGTGGTATGTAATAAGGCATAATGCACTTGTCTTCAACCAATGCTAACCCATCTTGTGTTAAATTAAATCTTTTGGGAGTCTGACAGTTGCTCGCCACTGCTCAGTGGTTCTCTCCACACACTCCAGCTTCCTCCACCCATAAAACTGTCTGACATGAGGTTATCCTGGCTGTTGAAAGTGTCATTAAAACCCAATAAAAAAAAATGTTTTGGTGCAGACACTTAGTGGGTAAATAGTGATCAAAATGGAGACCCAGACATTTTTGCCTTGAACAATATAATGGGGGACACTTGCAAGCCAGAAAATAAGCAGACTGTCATCTGCAAAATGAGGTCCCCAGTGGGTGAATTTAGTGATGCTACCCTGCACAGCAGGGTAGCATCACTAAATTTACCCTCTGTGAACCTCAAGCTGAATCAGGGTCTCAAAACTAAACAGAAAGAGGTACCCAGAGGATAAATTGGTTCACTGTATGGGATAGCATCATCAAATTCACCCTCTGGGAACCTCATTCTGCAAATCTCAGAGTGCTTACTTTCAGGCCTGGACACTTGCCTCTCAAGACATTTCTTAGTCAATCTTTTTCATTCTCGTTATAAATAAAATATCTCTATTATGCAACTAACCCTGTGCATTGCACAGCCTTAATCAGCGTACCTTTTCTCTGAATGTGTGATATGGCAATTATCAATTTTTGATGACCAGAAAGTGTGACTGCACACAGTGCTGGAAATGAATAGTACTGAAGTGGTTAACTGGATAACCGGTTTGAAACCAGTTACCTACCTAACCGATTTGAAAAAAACGTCAACCGGTTATCCGAAATATTGATAGTGATCGTCATTCCACGGTTAAAACATAGTAAATAAGCCACTTCTCCTTTGGGATAGATTACACCTCGAAGCAGAACTGTATATATTGAGAAATAATCGACTTTGGCATTCAAGACTTCGTTAATGATTGGGAATTTCCGTGAGTACTGAGCAACCGCAGAAACTATTCTGTTGTATGTATACAAATGAACGTTGTCGAGAATTCGACAACATTTGTTTGTATACATACTACGGAGTAGTTTCTGAGAACACTGCTTTCCGATTCCTATAGTTTTGATCTGAGATTCAATGAAATAATGGCTACGGATATCTGGTTATAGCTCTTGGTTAGTTGGTTTTAAAAATGGGCCAACCGTTTCAGCCCTAGAAATGAATAAAATTGACGGGAGCAGTTTTAAGCTCCCGCAAAATCAGAGACGAGAGTAAATTGCACCCGTAAAATGTTGGTATAAGAATTTTCGAGGGAATACTGTCACCGAACACCAGAAACCTTAACCCTTTGAACCCAAGGGGCTGCTTTTCCAGCCAGGAACATGATACGTCATAATGTCATTAAATAGGATGGCTGTTCAGTAAATGTGTGGGGTAGACCAATCAGTATTTTCAACATGCAGCCCCAAGGCTGCATGTTGTAAATATTGATTGGTCTACCCTAAATAATGAATATGGGCTCTTCTAATTGCTACCATTGAACTGGCATAGAAGATACCAGTAGAGTTCAAAGGGTTAAATGTATAAGGAATTGCTAAATTATGACAGCAACCTGCCACTGGCCACTGGCCACAATGTGCTGCTTTCTCAAAACATTTATATGCCCTCAAAGTATATTAGTACTCCACAATATTTTTCAACGAGTGCATTTTTTAGCTCCTGTAAAATAGAAATCACGGGTGCTGACGGGAGCAATTGCACTCGTGCCTGTCTCATTTCCAGGGCTGTGCACAGGGTTAGTCATGCTTTCTGATGATAACAATTTTTCATTATATATTGTCTGTGCATCCATCTGTCCGTCAGTCGTACGATTACTCAGGTTTCCATTGACCAGTTCTCATAATATTTTATACACAATATTGTAAGTGATCAAATGAAGCTCCCTTTTGTTTTTGACAGTTTTCTGTTTTTTCTTTCCAGAGTTATGGGATTTGAATTGGAAATTTTTTTCATGTTGTATGATAACTAGTGCTGAAACGGTTGGCACATTTTTGTAACCGGCTAACCGTCAGGCATAACCGGATTTCAACCGGATATCCATTAATTTTAATCACTGGTATTATTGCACTGTCCACGATGCAAAATCAGTAAGGAATGGCGAGAAAACAGTTCAAAACACAGCCACCTGACATTTGCAAAACGTATACAAACAGACACTATCGAGTGCCAACAGGAATCATCAATGTGCAAATGATCATTTGCAATTTATATGGCTGCAATGGTCCAACATAATAGTGATGATACATCGTAATTATGGTCACCCTGTCACAAAAACAGGCCTTAATTGCCATTTGAAAATCACAGGCATAGGATATGTGAAAATCACAGGTGCACTGCATGCAGCACACCTGAAACAAAAATCACTTGTGCAATTTGTTCCCACGGGCACGCATTTGAAGTGAGGGACAAATGTCATTGATATTAGTTAAAAATTTTCCAACCAGTTTGTGAATTGTAATTAGGCATAGTTATTAGTTAACTGTATTAGCAAAGAGCCTCTTGCCTTGAGTGGCTTGAATTTGATATAATCATAGAGAGAATATGTAATCCTAATTTTTTGAATATCTTTCTGTTCACTGCTGAGACAAAAGTCACAAACAGTTCCACATTTACATTTACCTATTCCTCACAATGAAATTTCTGGCGGAAATATGTTGCGAGTCATGAAAGTGGTGTGGTAAGAAACTATTATATGCCCCATTGTCCAAGAGCCTCTTGTCTGACACTGACAATTGAAAAACAAATTTTACAGTGCTAGATTTTAGAATAGGTTTTTTTATGACATACGTTAATACTTTTAAACAGTTCAATAAAATCAAAGCATTGTTTTTCTGAAACACGTTTGTAAAGTACCAAACAGTCAATTTATTCCGCAAGCACCATTACTCACACTGAGGGATTTTTTCTGCATCATAATCTGCAATTAACAACACCTCATCAAAGAAAAGAATGTCAAATTTTTCTGTAGAAGACAATGTTACACCGACAGGCACGTGCTCACTGCTGCCCATGCAGAAAACAACCTGCAGTGCACTCGCCTGTTGGCAGTTTGTTACAAAGTAACAGACATTTATCCGTGACTTGACATCCCAAGCGACCGAAATAACTGTTCATTGAACATTCCAACACCTTAACACTTTCATGTTATATCGACTATACATCATTGTAAATCGCCAAATGTTTAGTAGCTTTGACAATGCTTGTGTCAGCAAAAGAATTCTAACGACTCGCGGTCAAATACTATTTATTTTCCCGACGCTATCCCGTAAACTATAAGTATAGTAATTATCCGGTTGCCAGCTTTTCCAACCGGTTACGTCGATAACCTGTTATCTGGCTATCTGCATGCCTGGCATTCTCTAGGAGTGCAGGAGTGCTGCACGCCTACTGCATGCCTAGAAAAAATTAAGGAGGGCAATTTTTTGCATCCCTTGTTTTTCTGGAATGCCAGACCAGTTTGGGACTGCCTTTAAAATCTATTATCATTTCGTCCTGTGAGTTCCAATGTGTTCTCTGTGCCTACTGGCACAGAGAACACATTGGAACTCAGGGGACGATTTGTCAATGTTGCATTGATTCACAATAATTCATGACCCATTCTATCAAAGAATTTTGATAGATTTTGAATGTAGAAGACAGTCACATAAGAATTGAATGCAACATTTTGAATAATGAGAAGATGTGTGTGCCAATTTTTCCACTATGTAGCTGAATGTAATACAATTTTTCAGTCACAATATTAATACCTTGAAGTGAATATAACCAAAATAGATAAAAGTTTTTGCATTGAAAATATCAGGTGCAATTGCACTCCCAAGCAAACTGAGGAGGGCAGCTGTTTTGCACTCGTTGATTTTCTAGATTGCCAGGCCTGTATCTGTTTCAGCACTAATGATAACTCGGTAATGCTTTCACTGAATCTCTTGATATTTTGTAACAATGTTACAATCAGTAAAGGCAACACCCTTTCATTTTTTTTCGATTTTCAGATTTGTCATTCTGGAGTTATGGGACTTTAATTGTAAAAAAAATGTCAATTTTTCACACGTCATATCATTACTCAAGTTTGTTTTGACCGATTCTCATAATTTATATACACACCTTCTTTTGACCACAAGCTCTGTCCATCTGTCCATCTACCCTATATTCTCTCAGCATTTTTATTGCATCAAATGTCGGGTGGTGACCGGCTTTAGAAATATTCTAGTATAGCCAATGGGCTCTTCTTGTCATCAGTTTTGTATAATGTTCTGTTGTTCGCTCTTATTTTTTTTAACAAATGTCAGGAATATTTTACAACACCAAAATTTCAGTAGTTCGAATATCCATCGGTACTATAATGGATATTGACTTGTTACAGATACCAAACAGTATATACGGTATACCGCCCTTCTCTTATCTTATTTCATTTTTGTTGAACACTAGGCAAATAAAACAGTTTAAATTTGTGCTGGCTTGGTAGTTACTTTTCTATATATTTACAGGCATAGTCAAACTTGATATTATTAACATTCCAACATTTGAGGAGATTTCCGTCAATCATCCACAGCTACAGAAAGGTGGACAATGGAAACCTTCAGGATGTGATGCATGGCAGAAGATTGCCATTGTAATACCTTATAGGAACAGACTACTACATCTCAAATTATTATTAAATAGACTACATGATATGCTGAAAAAACAGCAGCTACACTATAGAATCTTTGTCATAGAGCAGGTAAGTACTCAGGTTAGCCCTTTGATGACTGGTGGTATCTTCTATGCCAGTTAAATGGCAGAAATTGGAAGAGTCCATATCCATTATTTGGGGGTAGAGCAATTAATATTTTCAACGTGCAGCCTTCAGGCTGCACGTTGAAAATATTAATTGTTCTACCACACACGTCAACTTTGTAGCCATCCAACTTAATGAAATTATGACGTTTCGTGTTGCTGGACCGGAAAAGCGGTCTCTTATGTTGAAAGAGTTAGTAAACCTTGAATCCAAGGAATAGTTAGGATGATACAGTGATAAATTGATTTCTAATCTTAACTCTTTACCTATTGAAGCCCAAATTTTAACTTAGTGCAATATGATGAATATTCTTTAAAAAATCTTCTTCAAATCCAAACTTGTTTAAATCAACTGCTTGGGTTCTTGTTTGTGCCCTATAGTGTTTTAATTAGTTTCAAGCTTGTTCAAATCAAGTGCCTGGGATCATGTTTGGGCTCTGTAGTCTTAATTAGCTATAGATGCTGGAGATGAGATTAAATCCCCTTTAAACAACTTTTCTCAATTGAGCGATTAAGGTCCCTTGGGGCTTCTTGTTTGGTTTCCGGATCAGTTCTGGTTTTTGTGACTAACCGGCAAACCGAACCTCTGGACCTAGCAAAAACTGGTCAACCCTGTTTGTGCATAAACTCATCAAACTATCTTGCTAGGAACTGGACTAGAAGCTCCTATGGACTCTCGTCACTTGGTCTGTCCTGAAAAGAAGGATTGAGTACATCATTTTCTCCTTCTCACATGTTTTTCCTTATTGACTCATCACCTGATGAGAATGGGAGAAAATGTAACAATGAGAACACAACAAGATGAATTTTATTCATTTGTTACCATAATTTATCTCACAATTGAGACATTTTTACACTGTTACGCAACTAAAGTTTAATCTATCTGGGCCCTTGTTCCGAATCCGTATCAAGGGCCCCTGATACAAGCGCGTGATTCTGCTGTTGCCAAAACAACAGCATTAATATCATTTTTCGATCGCTTCGCATTTTTTTCCTTCAGAGAAAACAATATTAGGTGAGGCGAAGCCGAACCTAATATTGTTTTCTCTGAGCAGTACATGACACTGTAAACGCCCTGTAACGTATTTATTATGAACGGTATGCTAAAATGTCACTGGGGAAGTTAACTCAACGAATAGTTAAATTATGTGCCCTTTTCGGCATCTTGGGCTGGTTTGTAGCCTATTATTGGAATTTTCCTGAACACTCGAGTCGAGGCTTCTCTCTTGAAGTTAAAGGATTAGCTTTCGCTGTGAAATGTGGAAAACTCCACCTCAATAAACGATGAACGGCATATTTTAAAATATAATAACCCTTTACACCAAGAGGGATATTTAATTCACCAGTAATTATTGCAAAAGTAACAACCAAATTCACGTTGACGAAACACACAGTTGTTCCACTTTGCAGGACAGTATTCAGTAAAGTGAATCCCAGTGACGTAATTTTCTCTGAAGTTCAATGTCATCACTGACCTCAATATGGATATCAATGAATGCTATTCTATTTTTCAATTTGCGTCTTTCCATCAATAAGGCAAATGAAAAAGTTCCTCTTAAAATAGTTTTATAACACATTTTGTGGTCAATATTGTGAGATAAATTTATCATCACCACAGTGTCTGTCTCCGGAAATTCTGATCAAGTCTTGTTGTAGGCACAGAATCGCATTTCGACTCGCCCTAACGGGCTTGTCGAAATACTGTTCTGTTCCTCCAACTCGACTTGATCTGAATTCCCGGAGACACACACTGTGGTGATAATCTGTATTTATGGGTTTTTTTCTAACTCAATATGTTCGGTAACTAATCACCTAGAACCCCCAAGAGTGATCAAGAGTAGTTAGGTAGTGAGTCACTCTCCAATAAATTATAACAAGACAAATATCTATGAACAAAATTTTGCTAAACTGAGGCTCCCCTTGATTGTAGGATGATATATTTAAAAAAAGTATGTGTGTTAGGCCTAAAAAAATAAAAAATCTGTTTCTCAGGCCCTCCCGCATGGTCCTTTTGGCTGCCGCATGCTCTCTTTTTATAACCAATTTAAACATTAAAAAAATAAAAATTAAATGGTTTATGTCTGATATTTTACCCAAGTTAAAAATATTGATGAATTTGTCCCTTGAGTGCAAGAAGGCTTTGCAATGCTTTAGCATTGCAAAGCCTTCTTGCACTTAAGGGATGAAATACACCACCACCCATGCTATTCTGTAGATTATGAGGCCTAAAACTTGAACCAAGAACATGAACTTTTGATGGCAAAGAAATTACTGAAATAAAAAATAAAATAAAAAAACGCTCGCCCGCATGCAATTTCACAAATAATGGCCTGAGAAACAGAAGATCTACTTTGTGTGGCCCTACAAATCCACTTTGATTAATAATTTTCCCTGCGGGAACCCTGGAAAATGAAGCAATGCTTGTTTACTGTGGTAAATAAATCCTGTTTTACTGGTAAAATTGAACCTAGTCACCACTGCTAGGGGTGGAAGTTCTCGCCACATGGGTATAAACGATTGACTAAACTTTACTTTTGTCTCTATACTGCTGTCACAGTGGGCCATTGTGCAGAAATATGTGACCTTAAACATTAATAACGGGGCACAGTGCGTTGTGGTAACCGGTTCTTGTCAGATTACTGAAGTTAAGCAACGTCGAGCCCGGTAAATCATTGGATGGGTGACCGTCTGAGCGATCAATTCAGACTCCCGCGTTGTGTCCTTGGGAAAGGCACTTAACCCTGATTGTCCACATGGGGGCACGATGACGCTGTGTACTAAGGCGTACTGCACGTTGATGGTACGCATGTCTTCAACCAATCTAACCCTGCCTGTGCTGCAGTGCATAGTTATGATGTTGGGGAGCTGGCAGCTGCTCGTCGTTACTCGGTGGTTCTCTCTGGGTACTCGGCTTCCTCCACCCGTAAAACTGTCACAGTCATTATTAGCCATTGTGCATAAGTATATGACCTTAAAATACCAATAAATAAACATTAATAATAATAATAATAGTAAAAAGGGCAGCATAGGTATAAATGATTGGCTAAACTTGAATTCATACCTATGTTGTGATCATGATATTGCCAAAGATGCTGAAAGTGATTGAGCTCCCCGTGGCAACACCTGGAAGTGAAGCAGTACTTGTTTACTGTGGTAAATAAGCTCTGTTTCACTGGTAAAATAGGACCCAGTCACTAAAGACTTGAGGTGCGAGTCCTCTAAAATAGGCAACATGGTGTATAAACGATTGACTGACCTTGACTTTATCTCCATGTTGTGGTCATGGTTAGCCATTCTGCATAAGTATGTGACCTTAAACACCAATAAATAAATAAATAATTGATTGAGCTCGTTCCAATGAAGGGTCATAAGCTATATTTTTGGAACAAAAATGAAAATCGAATGGTGATTTTTATGTATAGCACTGTTCAGTTTTGGCTGTTACATTGGGTATTTATTGTCTCCCGCTTTTTGAAAAAAATGGGAGATATTAAATTCGGGGTGTCCTTCCATCCTTCCATCTTTCCGTCCTTCCATCCTTCTGTCCTTCCGTGTTTTTCATTTCCAGACTCTAACTTTCCTTACAGTGAACGGAGTTCGATGAAATTTGGATAGTAGATCACTTTCATCAATTGTGGATCTAAGTTTGAATATGGGCATTTTCCACGCATATTTAATTAGGTTGCTGAAATTTGATTGGCTGACGGTTTGCAGACTCTAACTTTCCTTAAAATCAATCGATTTCGATGAAATTTCATATATGGATTACTTTTATCAATACCTAGGTCAAGTTCGAATGTGGGAAATTTTGTACCGAAAATCTGTCCGTCTGTCCCGTGTGTCAACGCACCTCAGACTAAAAGCCGTATTTATGAACCGATCTTCACGAAACTTCTTGGGTATCTTTGTTATCATTGTGAGACCAGAATATGTGTTTTGGAGTTTGGTCCAAAATTCAAGATGGCTGCCAGCGGCCATTTTGTTCCGAAATGGGGTGTAATCAGTTTTTTGTACAGAACTTCTATATGAAAGTTTGGATTTGAATAAATTTTTGTATGAATGTCTAGTAACATGCAATACATCACATGTAATATGGGTTTTGTTCTCATGCAAAAATTGTGCAAATTAGAGAAACTTTGATTTATTCAGTGCTACTACTAATACACAGTAAGTGCACACCTTCCGTGTTTTTCGTTTCCAGACTCTAACTTTCCTTACAGTCAGTCGATTTTGATGAAATTTGGGTAGTAGATCACTTTCATCAATTGTGGGTCCAAGTTTGAATAGGGGCAATTTCCGCGCATATTTAATTGGGTTCCTTAAATTTGATTGTCTGATGGTTTCCAGACTCTAACTTTCCTTAGTGTCAACCGATTTCAATAAAATTTCATATATGGATTACTTTTCACATCAGTTTAATGTAATATGTCTTATCATACAGTCTTAATTTTTAGTGATTTTTACAGTTATACTCCACATCACTTCACTTGCTTTGACAGTGACCTCCATGAAAATAAATCTGATAACCACTGTCTGAAGCACTGTCTGTTTTGTCTCTTCTCAATAACTTCCACTTGCAACTCAACTATATTTCACTGGATGCATTAATTCCCCTTGAAACTGCTGCCCAGCGGGAGACATGAATTCACAGAATTTGCTTGTTCATTGTGGTTTAACAACACTTTCAACAGACTGGGTTAGACTCTCCAATAAACTAACTCCACACAAGCAGTGTTAGCATTGGTTGAAGACAAATGTATCATTGACGTGCAGTACACCTTTGTACAAAGTGCCACCATACCCCTACATGGCCAATCAGGATTAACTCTTAGAAGCCGGGAGTCAAGTTTTCTTGCCTGTGATGTAATACGGCAGGTAATCTGGGTGTGATGGTGTGGCTATCTTAGGCCTGGGGAGAATTAAACAAGTCAGCTTCTGTTGCACTCAGCTTCGCAACCTCAGCCTTCCACAAGATAAGCTCCTCGGAGAGGTAGATTTTTCTCCAAGAGAGGCTCAGCCCGTGGCGCTTCTGGAGCTGATCATGGTTGTGGTGGCTCGAAGCAAGGGAGCGACTTTAAAAGGGGGATGACCCAGTCGGTTAATAACGAAGCGTGTAACCCCACGCCAACGTCACAGAGGGGTACGAGGGCTTCAGGAGGTTTCTCCTCGTATAAGCCTCGTAAGTCCTACAAATGAAGTGTTCGACCTCTACTGTTCTCCAGTTGGTGGAAGACTTTCAAAATTCGCAAGCAGCTGGAAAAATATAACACAGGATCTTTGGATTTGAGACGTTGTAAAAAGTGGTCTACGTCTTTCGTTCCAGAGAAAACCTCCATTGATGTGGATTCCACGTTTTATGAGCCTTCCACAAAAGGTAACAAAGAGAGAGGCTTTGATTTCAGCGGTAGACTCTCTTCTTCAAAAGGAGGCAGTAGAGGTCATAGAGAATCCCAATTCAAAGGAATTCTACAGTCATCTTTTTCTTGTACCGAAGCCACTCGTTCCAGCCGGTCGTAGATCTCAGTTGGATAAACAAGCTAGTAATTGCTCCAAAATTTTATATGGAAACAATTCGGTCGGTGAGAAACAGCATCCGAGTGAACGATTACATCGCAAGCATAGACTTAAAGGATGTGTATTTTCACATCTTGATTCATCTGGCGTTTCAGAAATGCCTCCGTTTTGCAGTTCAAGGAAGAGTATACCATTTCAGAGCAATGTGTTTTGGCCTGAACTTTGCTCCGTGAGCGTTCACTCGGGTGATGAATGCAGTCATGAGCCACTTCAGGGCGCACTCGGCTTCGATGACGTTGGCATATCTGGACAGCATTCTTCAAGGATACGGAAATTTTCATGCTCTTCAAAGCGATGTTCAGAGTCTGCTATCACTGCTGCAGCACCTAGGTTTTATAATGAATGTCAACAAGTCGGATTTAATGTTCACCTGGGGATGAGTTTAGACACTCTCAACAATCGGGTCTCTTTGCCTGTAGCAAGAGCAAAATTAGTTTCTCTTTATGCAAAATACTGCATCAACACGCAAAACATTACTGCAAGAGAGTTTATGCAGCTGTTAGGACTTTGCGGCGCCGCCGCGGAATTAATTCCGCTAGGACGTTTGCGCACACGTCCTCTTCAAATTTATCTTATTCAAAATTGGAGCGTAAAGCGTCAGTCATTGGACAGTTCGATCGCTTTAACACAGTCACTAAAGCATCATCTTCAAATTTGGGCGGATATCCAGTGATTATCCCAGAGAATACCACTTCAGATCCAGGATCCGTCATTCATAATTATGACGGATGCCAGTCAGGAGGGTTGGGATGCCTCTCTGATTCCGGACGATCAAGTGTGGTACGGTTTATGGGAGAGTCAGTTTCTAGTGTCGCATATAAACTACAAAGAAATTAGGGCAATTTGGTTAGCTCCAAATCATTGGCTCAGTCGAGTAATAAACTCACATGTTCAAATTTTGCCGGACAATTCAACAGTAGTAGCCTATATTCGGAATAATGGAGGTACTCATTCTGTCCAGCTGTTGAATCTCATCGAGAAGATTCTTCTTTTCTCTCAGGAGAATCAGATTCTGATATCGATTCGTCATATTCCAGGCCTTCTCAATGTAACAGCAGACTCTCTATCAAGAAAGGATCACCTGCTACCTTCAGAATGGATGTTGAAAAAATCTGTCTTCAATCAGATTTGCTTCCAGTGGGAACGACCAATGATAGATCTTTTTGCCACGAGTCTGAACAATCAGTTACAGACTTTTGTGTCTCCATGCCCGGACCCTCAGGCTTATGCAGTAGACGCTCTGTCAATTTCATGGAACGGGATAATAGGGTATGCTTACCCTCCAGCTCCCCTCATTCAACAGATCTTGCTAAAGATAAAGCAGTCCTCTTGCAAGATTCTACTGGTAGCATGTCTGTTGGCACACAGACCGTGGATAAATCTCCTCAGGGAGCTTCTGTGGGACGTTGTGCGGGAGTTACCGCCTCTCAGGGATCTTCTGATGCAAGGGAAACTCTGCAGGCTTCATCACAATCCGGGGGGCACGGTGGCTCAGTTGGTAGAGGTGCAGGCTGCAAGCCGAGAGGTCCTCGGTTCGAATCCCACCTGCGGCAACCGTGTTGTGTCCTTGGGCAAGACACTTCACCCCGATTGCCTACATGGGGGCACGATGGCGCTGTGTACTGAGGCGTACTGCACGTCGATGGTGCGCATGTCTTCAACCAATCTAACCCTGCCTGTGCTGCGGTGCAGAGTTCAGAGTTACGATGTTGGAGAGCTGACAGCTGCTCGTCGTTGCTCAGTGGTTCTCTCCAGGTACTCCGGCTTTCTCCACCCATAAAACTGTCACGATTAGCCATTGTGCATAAGTATGTGACCTTAAACACCAATAAATAAATAAATAAATAAATAATCACAATCCGGAAAGTCTCAACCTTCACGTTTTTCCGTTGTGCGGTCGTTCCTGCACGGAAAACATTTTTATACTGTACCAATGACCCAGACATAGCTGGTGCTAACTCTTAAAAATATAGGGCCAAACACAAATTTTGCCCCCAATCCCCAAAATTTGCATCTAAAACCAAAGAAAACATGTCCTGAATGGCCCTCCATACTTCACCTCTACTGCGCATGTGCAGTGTCAAGTACGTCCCGAAATTGGCGCCATTAATCATTCTTTGTTTGGCCCTTCATCAGTTAACATCTGACTGATCTTTGTGCTTGTAAATCTCAGTTTAAATATGCCAGACACATAAATATTAGTGAAATGGTGATTCTAAGGAGGATATAGAAGGAGGAGAGGAAAAATGAGTGACAGAAAATAATCTGGGCTGTAACTTAAAATTTTTTGATGAAATTATGTTAAGTTACCTATTTTCGAGGCAACTGCCTGTTGTGGTCATTCTTGTTATCAAGATTACACTGCTTATTCAGTGTTTTCCTCTCTCTCTTTCCTTTAAGTCCCCTCTTGCTATTCTCCTATGCTTTTGGCATATTTTCTGTAATATTATTACTAAAATTTCTTGGGAGTTTTAGCTGGATAACAGAATGTATTCTGTTCTTTTCCCCATGTTTATGTCTTCACCTATGGGTGGTTAGGCGTAGTGTTCTGCATCTACCATCTGATGTTCTGCAGTTTCTTCCCTGGAAGTCTCTGTTTTGCATCAGATAGTGTATTATTGGTAACTGATTTCGGGCCAGGGTGCCTGGAGTCTTGATCTAGTTTTTTTACACTTATTGTTTACATTTCCAACAGCCCTCTGTGTGAGGGGGGGATTTCTTGAAAATAATATCTGATGTTAATTTAATCATAACTAGACACATTATTATTGTTCGTAAGTGTTGCATAAATTGTTTAAAATATTTTTAGAATTTTTGTCCACACTTAGACTTGGGATCCATTGGGGCTCAACGTTACTTTTCAGAAACTTGGGCTGTTCTGAAAAAATATTTTTTCAAAAGTTTTTGATTCAATTATTTTTTCTATGTTAATGGATCTTGTTATTATGTATTTTGATTGTCAGGGGTTGGTGCGAGTACTAGGACTTTGTTTTCTTTTCACATTGAAAGGATATTGTTCAATTGTAATAAGAGGAAATCTTCCTCTGACTTTCATAATCATTGTATAATGTAGTCAGTGTACTCGCACTAACTCCTGTTCTGTATGTGTTGATTACGATGACAACATGGGAAGCGTGTGTCACGGTATGTTAGTGGGGAATTGGCCATTCCGGTCCTTTCCCCGCAGGGTCACTCTACTTTATCAATCTCTATTTCAAACGATCATGATCAGGGTGATGTATCCATGATGTCTTCCAAAAAGTGTGCCTCCGTCGTCACAATTAATGTAGAGCTAGCGGAAAAGTGCTCAGGTAATACGTCAATTGCCTAAGAGGACCGTAGTAGGTTCGACGGCCTTTGACGTCCGCTAGCTCGCCTGGTGTAGCGTCCATTCATCGAATGGTTTGGCAGCCGGGTTCGTCCGTTGCGGTCTAGAAAGGAGTTTTGGGTGATGCGAGCACTATAAACATTCATGTGCACACCCAGTGACGGCGGATTAGAGGGGAGAACGGAGGAAGCCTTTTAGTCCGGTTCATAGCTCGTCCAGGCCCATCCGGGCTGCGAGCGAGACGGGCCCCTCTCTCGTACATCAACATCTGGCCCCAGATGTTGTGTTACAAAATGTCTCGCATTCGGAGCATACGTCCGCCGCTCGGGACGCTCTGTTATATAGACAGTCCGGAGAGACTGTCCATAAGGCTTCCTCATTCTCATGGCAGCGCACACGACCGCACCTTGGCTACGTGACCTCCGATATTCAGTCAACTTCGCCAATCAGAGAATCCTCGGCGACCAGGTCACGCCATCCGATAGCCAGGGACACGAGGCCTGCAGACTCCTGACGTTCGCATAAGAAAGTATGCGGGAGTCAACGTACACGGAGCTTCCAGCGGCAAAGCATCGTAAGACCGCTTCTGCACAGGCCTCGGTGACGGACGTGCTATCCCAAATAGCACAACTTATCGCAGCATCCCAGCAACGACAGAATCTCTGTCGCATAATATAATATCCGACGACGCTGGGTCGGGACGCTCCGCGGAAGCATCAGGTGCGGACGTCCGAAAATTTCATACGGTCCGACGGGATGCCGAAAGGGATTCGGAGGTTTTCGAGCTCTCCCTTTCGGAACAACATAAGCTGCTGTATAGGTCATCCGACTTCATCTTCTAGAGGTTCTTCGTCGGACCAGAATGCTGCGATACCGGATAAGAAACTGATAGCGTCGATGGACTTAGAAATTTTTGGTTCGGTTCAGGGACATCGTCCCTCAGTTCCGACACAGTCCAATAATGTCTCAGATACGTTCGATTTATTGAACGACGCTATATATATTTTTTATATGCTTGCTATGTACAAGCATATCTGGTTTCTTGTTCGCAAAATTACTGAGATATCTTTCAAAAGTGTGCCTCTGTCATCATAGTTAATGAGCTAGCGGCAATTAGTGCTCATGGATTACATCAATCTCCTAAGAGGTCCCTAGTAGGATCGACGGAGTTGACATTCGCTAGCTCACCCGGTGTAGCGTCCATTCATCGAATGGTTCGGCAGTCGGGTTCGTCCGTTGCGGTCTAGGATGGAGATTTGGGTGATGTGAGCACTATAATAGACTTTAGTACACACCCAGTGACGACGGATTAGAGGAGAGATCGGAGGAAGCCTGTTAGTCCGGTTCCTAGCTCGTCAGGTCCGTCCGGGCGGCGAGCGAGAGAGGTCCCTCTCTCGTGCAACAACATATGGGACCGGATGTTGTGGTACAGACATTTCACCTTCGGAGCGTATGTCCTCCACTCCGGACGCTCCGTTATATAGACAGTCCGAGTGACTGTCGATAATGCTTCCTCATCCTCACAGCAGCGCACACGACCGCACATTGGCTACGTGACCTTGAATATCCAGCCAGCTTCGGCATTTAGTGATTCCATGGCGAACAGGTCACGCCATCCGGTAGCCAAGGGACACGAGGCCTGCACACTCCGGTCGCTCGCATAATAGAAGTATGCACGGGGTAACGAACACGGAGCTTCCAGCGGCAATGCATCGTAAGACCGCTTCTCCACAGGCCTCAGTGACGGACGTGCTATCCAAAATAGCACAGCTTATCGTAGCATCCCAGCAAACGACAGATTCTCGGTCGGATCAGGAATAATCCGACAGCGCTGGGTCGGTACGCTCCGCTGTTGCATCAGGTACGGACGACCGAATATTTCATAGGGTCCGACAGGATGGCGAAAGGGATTCGGATGATTTCGAGCTTTCCCTTTCGGAACAACAGAAGCTGCCATACATTTCTTCCGGCATTATCTTCCAGAGGTTGTTCCGTCGGACTACATTGCTGCGATGCTGGATAAGAGACTAATAGCGTCATTGGACACGGAGTTTGGGATCGGTTCAGGGACTTGGTCCCTGAGTTGCCGACGCAGTCCAATAATGTCTTTAGAACATTCAAATTATTGAACGACGCTATATATATATAAGCTTGCTATCAACATGCTAGTATAGTTTCTTGTCCGCAATGCTCTATTCTGCCTTTCGTGAATTCTAGGAAATAATTGTTTATTGGCAGAACTGGGCTTACGGAGAGTTCCTTTGCGTCTAAGACAGCGAGACTCAAGACTGCAATTGTCTTTTTCGCCATCTATGTCAATTCCAACCACGATGTTGGAAATGACAATGATGTATAATAGACTTAACTTAGACGCTTCATCATACGTACACCACCTTACTGAGACGTTATCATTACGTCTTCAACAGAAAGAATTCCAGGATATGATCCTCAATGGGATTTCTTTCAGGGGCAGTAGTTTTCCACGTACAACTCCGCCCTTCAGTGGCAACCTGGAGTTGGTTAGACGTGACGCAGCCCTAGCTACATCCACGCGCGTGGATAGTAAGGTGAAGAACTCTCTCAGAGTCGCTTCGGTCCCCGAGAAGCTTCTCTTTCGACGGTAACCTTTCAGCAATCTTGAATTGCTCGATATACACATTCTCTTGTCTATCAAGTGTAACAAGAGATTCAGACGTGGGCAAACATTCGGTGGTTGACTCAGAGAGTTCCACTGTAGTTGCCGGATCCGAGTTTTTCGATTATGACGGATGCCAGTCAAACAGGTTGGGACACATTTTGACCCCAA
This sequence comes from Pictodentalium vernedei, assembly GCA_031216915.1. NCBI lineage: Eukaryota > Metazoa > Mollusca > Scaphopoda > Dentaliida > Dentaliidae > Pictodentalium > Pictodentalium vernedei. Next base: position 59,314,205 of record CM062294.1, on the reverse strand, counting down.
CGGATTCGAAGTGCCGGAGTCTTTGGGTTCCGTAGTTTTTAGGCAAGCTCTTTACTTCCAAGGAAGAATATTATGTTGGCTTGCACTACGTCATTGGATGAATTTTATTCAGAAACGCATGTTCAATCCTGTCCGATAATACGACAGTAGTTGCGTATATCCGGAACCAGGGAGGCACTCATTCGGTTCCGTTATTGATTTTAACGGAAAGAATCCTTCTGTTTGTTATAGAACACCAAGTTCTGTTTCGGTTCGTCATATTCTCGGTCGTCGGATCGTATTAGCAGACTCCCTTTCACGTAAGGGTCGTTTGTTGCCGTCGGAATGGACTATCAACTAACAAGTGTTCAATCAGATTTGCTATCACTGGTAGCACCCAGTGATAAATTTATTTGCAACACAACTCTCCAATCAATTGTAGACGTATGTGTCACAGTGTCCGGATCCCTGAGCATATGTAGTTAACGCTATATCGATCTAGTAGGACGCGATGATAGGATATACGTATCCTCCAGCGCTGTTGATTCAGCAAGTATTGCTAGGATTATTCATTCACAATACAATTCTGTTGGTAGCATCTCTGTCCCACAGAGACGGTGGATAAATTTACTTAGATGTCTACTGTGGGACTTACCGCGGAAACTTCCTCCATGAGAGGATCTTTTTTCGCTGGGGAAATCGTGTCAACTCTATCACAACCCGCAAGGTCTCAACCTTCACGTATTCTGTTGTGCGGTCCTTCTCGCATAGTAAGCACTGTATAGGACCAGCAGTGGACGCGATTCCTAGCTGTAGAAGGACCTCCTCTTCGCTATACTATGCGGCTAAAGTGGAGGGTCTTCCGTCGTTGGTGTAGGGATCTTTATGTTGATATTTTTGATTCCTCCATACCAGACATTGCAAACTTTCTAGTATACTTGTTTAACGAAATCATCTGCAGCCAGTTACTTTTATAGGTTATAGGTCTATGTTATCTGATACCTATGCACACCATGATAGTTTACAATGGAGCCTAATGTCTCTTTATCTAAGTTAGTTTGAAACTTTTCGATAAGAGATCTAGAATCGTTAGATTAATTCCTATTCGGAATTTAGCTTGGGTTCTTATTAACTAAAGCAACCATTTGAATCCTTGGGACAGCAGTTTCAAATTCTGGTCTTTTAAGGCAGCGATTCTCTTAGCCTTCTCTTCTGCTGAGCTTCATGCACTATCGGTGGACGATTCTCACTTTCGTAGTATCGGGAACTCTATTACCGTTACTACTAATGTTGTATTTTTGGTTAAGAATCAGGCTCCTAATGATATCCGGAACTTATTGTTTTTAAGGTCCTTCCGTCTTCGAGCGGGCATAGGCCTTTACTCTGTCCGGATAGACCTTTATGTATTTATTAACAGATCTCAGTTTATCAGTAGGACGTAAAGCTTCTTCTGGCTCTGATGCCTAATAGAAAGGTCATTACGGTCCATTCTATTACTTAATGCATTCAGTTAACTATCGGTACTGCTTAGGATAATCTATCCTTAACTCAGCAGTCTGTGCTTAAGATTTCGGCTCATGAAGTAAGAGCTCTTCTACATCTTGGGCTGACATATAGTTTTGCTATTATAGATTAAGTAGGCTGCATATTGGTCTCAACCATCCACATTCATGAATTTTTATCTCAGAAATATTGTATCCATTTCTGGAGACCAGCATTGTTTAGGTCCATTATCAGCTGCTCAGAAAGTCGATCACTTAACAATTGCAACTATAGCTATGTAGGCTTTATGTTCCGGCAGTGACTCCGTCCTGCTGCCCTCTTCACTCTGGGCTATTTGACCCAGGGCAAGAAAAGGGGGGGGGGGGGGGGGTGTTCCCTTGGGTCACCTGTTTTTATTATGAAAATAAGGGGATACCTCCTCCGGAGTTAGTAATTCTGAGCTGTTACTGGGATGGTTTCTTAAGTGAAAGTTATGTTTTTAATTCATTCATGTCATAGTTTTAAAGTATAGCATTTGATTATGTCATGTGTCAACGGATGTTATTATACTATCCTCGGACACTTTTAAAAGAGTATAAAGAGTCTCAATTCTTTGGACTAACTTTATTTATTGGCTTACTTTAAATATAATTAGTATACGAATTATACTGCATATTAATAGAGAACATGGATGTTATGATGCTCAATTATAGAAGGTATTGTGTCTTTCTAATTTGTCATAAATAAGAAAGATACACGTGAAGCCTATTTCTCCTTTTCTCCTACAGGAGATGACTCTATTTTATATAGTCGAGCTTATTGGATTTTCCTCTATGTCCTGGGCCCTCCAGCCTTTTTACTATTCAGCTATGTCTGGGTCATTGGTACAGTATAAAAATCTGAAAAAATTTATAGTAATTTATATATTTTTTATACTTACCAATGACCCAGACGGGGATGGCCCTCCCAGTAGTTGGGAACTCATACCTCCCCGCTGAGGACATAGCGCTTACCAGGCACTGATGGTAAGAATGATTAATGGCGCCAATTTCGGGACGTCCTTGACACTGCGCATGCGCAGTAGAGGTGAAGTATGGAGGGCCATTCAGGACATGTTTTCTTTGGTTTTAGATGCAAATTTTGGGGATTGGGGGGCAAAATTTGTGTTTGGCCCTATATTTTTAAGAGTTAGCACCAGCTATGTCTGAGTCATTGGTAAGTATAAAAAATATATAAATTACTATAAATTTTTTCAGTTTCCAGACGAGCAATGGACGCAATTTCTAACTGTAGGAGGACCTCCTCTTCGTTAAATTATGAAGTGAAGTGGTTTTTGTTCGTTGGCGTGAAACACAATCGATTGATTTTTTTAACCCAAAGATTCCTCAAATAGCTAACTTATTTATTTATCTTTTTGACGAAGTTAAGCTACAGCCAGTCACTATTAAGGGCTATCGGTCTGTGCTTTCTGACACCTGTGCCCATCAAGGGAAATTAAACATTGGGTCAGATGTATCTTTAAATAAATTAATGAGGAATTTCTCAGTGAACAGACCTTGTACCTTGAGACTAGTCCCTAAGTTGAATTTAGCTTGGGTTATTTGAAACTTCAAGAAGCACCTTTTGAGCTGTTAAATACTGTTGAGTTTAAATTTCTTACTTATAAAACGGCCTTCCTTTTAGCGTTTGCGTCAGCTAGAAGAGTTAGTGAGCTTCATGTTTTATCTGTTGAAGACTCTCATTATCGTAGTGTAGGTAATTCTATTACTCTCACTACAAAAGTGAGATTCTTAGCTAAGAATCAGGTCCTGGACACACGGCCTGATCCAATTCTTATAAAAGCATTACCGTCTTCAGATGGTCAAAGACCTTTGTTGTGTCCAGTAAGAGTGCTTAGAATTTATAAGCAGCATTCTAGTTTTATTAGAAGAGGTAGGAAGAGGTTATTTCTGTCTCTTCTTCCTAATAGAAGTGATATTTCTGTTCATTCCATATCTAGATGGATTCAGTTAGCTATTCGGGCGGCTTATAATGCTTTGTTTGTGAATCAGAGAATAGCTGATAAGATTTCAGCTCACGAAGTTAGAGCTTTGGCTTCATCTTGGGCTTATGCTAGTAGTACTTCTTCGTTTGATTTGATGCAAGCAGCTTACTGGACTCAACAGACGACTTTTACCACTTTTTATCTTCGAGATTTGGAATCAATTTCGGATGATCTCAGATCTTTAGGACCGTTGTCGGTAGCTCAGAATGTCGTCCATTCTAATTAGGAATTTCATTCAACATTCTGTTAGGTCTGCTCTAGCACTGTCACCAGTGTGCTACCCTCTTCGTTTTGATGTGTAGTTACTTTCAAAACAAGGGGAAGAGAGGGGGATGGTATTCCCAAATGGTCATCTGGCTTTATAGTGAAAAGCATGGGCATATCTCCTCCAGTGATGGTGACCTGGGGTCAGTGCTATGGTAGTTTTAATGTGTAGCTCGATGTGAAGCAATTTCAATGTATTATATGCTTTTAATGTGTAGCTCGATGTTAAGCGTTATTGTATATGTCACGTGTTAAGACGAGCTTTACCATACAATACTCTGACACTTTTAATGATTTATAAAGCATCTCATTTCTCTGGACTTCTTTATATTTTGGCTTCTTTTATCAAATTTAGCATAATGGGTTATGCTAGGTCTTAAATAGAGTTGTACTATTTTCATTGTTTTTCTGTAATAGGAGCAATGAATATCAAGTACCAGGCCCGCCTGCCTGTTTACTATTCTCAGCTAGCATGGGCCATTGGTATCATGGAAAAATATGAAAGATTTAGGCCTAAAAAAATAAAAAATCTGTTTCTCAGGCCCTCCCGCATGGTCCTTTTGGCTGCCGCATGCTCTCTTTTTATAACCAATTTAAACTTTAAAAAAATAAAAATTAAATGGTTTATGTCTGATATTTTACCCAAGTTAAAAATATTGATGAATTTGTCCCTTGAGTGCAAGAAGGCTTTGCAATGCTTTAGCATTGCAAAGCCTTCTTGCACTCAAGGGATGAAATACACCACCACCCATGCTATTCTGTAGATTATGAGGCCTAAAACTTGAACCAAGAACATGAACTTTTGATGGCAAAGAAATTACTGAAATAAAAAATAAAATAAAAAAACGCTCGCCCGCATGCAATTTCACAAATAATGGCCTGAGAAACAGAAGATCTACTTTGTGTGGCCTTATACCAATTTTAATATTTTTAATACTTACCAATGGCTGAAACAGGGATGGCCCTCCCTTGAGTGGACACTCTTTCCTCCCCTCTGAGTTATATTAGTGTACTTATTAACATTTAACAGGCACAACAATAAAGAATGACAAGATGGTGGTAGCCTATTGTTGTCCTTGACAACAAGTTTGCGCTTTGCACAAAAAGTATGGAGGACCATACTGGTCTTCTCTTTTTTTTGAGTTTTTTGGCAAATTTGGGGGGTTTGGGGATTCAAAATTTGTGTTTGGCCCTGGAAATAAATTGGGTTGCACCAGCTAGTCTGGGCCATTAGTAAGTACAGTGGAACCCACTTAATTGGATATCTCTTAATTGTATATCCCTGTTAATTGCATATAATTTTCAAACACAAAACCATTTACCATACCTTCAGTACAAATTTGCTCTGTTAATTGCATATGGGTTGTAGAGTAAACTCCTGTTAATTGTATATAAATTTTTGTAATATGTCGAAAAAATTGCTGTGACACTCACCAAATTTCCCTTATTTATCAACATTTTTGGCCTCATATATTCAATACAGACATTTATTCTATTATATCTTGTTTGACAGAGCTCTAAGAGCTCTGTCAAACAAGATATAATAGAATAAATGCTTAGTTTACCCCCAGAACACAGGAAACTGACCAAATCCCTGTTAATTGTATACTCCTGTTAAATGAATAATTTTCACTGGCAAAATGGATATTCAATTAAGAGGATTCTACTGTATTGAAAATATTAAAATTGGTATAAAGTTTTCATTTCTTTGGAACCTCTCCTTGAGAGCTTTCCAAGAAATAATGTCAAGGGTAGTAATAGAACAAATTTGTATAAACAAACTATTATTTATGTTTGACTGAATACGAAACATGGGTATTGAAAATGTTGGCTTTTGCACTGGTACCCTCATTTTTTTGAAAGGTCTGATTTTGGCTTCTTGCACTCAAGTAGTTAAAACAAACCTCCTTATTATTTTTTATCTTCATTTTAGTTGTTCTATATTGATTTTGTGTTGTATGATCACTTACAAAAAATACTATGAGTGAAATCGACATGGAAGCTCTAGTATTTAATTTGAGGCTCTCACAACTGGATTTTAGGCATTGGCGACCTTTCCATCAGGAATAAAAAATAAAAGCCGCCCTCCATCATTCGTTTAAAAAAAAATGCCTGAGAATCAATTATTTAATTTTGTTTGGCCTAAAGTATACCTTGCAATTTTACCCAAACACAGCAAGTTGGAACTCAAGTTCTAATACAGTAAAAATTGACCAAAGTTGGAAATAAGCCCTTGACCCTTAAAGGCCTATTTCCGAATTTTATGACTTCAGAACTGGTGTCCTCAACATGCCATCTTGAGGAAATCCTGCTAACAATAGACAAATTACCGAGGCAGTGGGTTCTAGGCAAGTGTTGGCTGCCTTAATAGGCAGCCAAGACTTGACTAAAAATCACTGCAAAGCCACTGTACGCGTGCAGGTTGTGGTCAGGAGTGAATTCAAAACAATTGTCCAGGTCCTTAAGAGTTAAGGGTTAAACACCATTAAATAAATGAATATTACAGCATATGCAGGGTTTCCGCTATACAGACATGGGATCCCATCAACGGCCCTAATCCCCTTGTTGACTTTCCCCTACCCAAAAGGTCCTCGTAGGGCTCTCATCACAGACACTCTTAAGGCGCGCATCAAAGGTAGAGAATTATAGGGAAAAAGAACAGCAAAAAATCAACCAGATTCAATTTTTTTTAACAAGTTGTAATAACCTTGACTATGGAACGACATGATCTGGTGATAGGTTAGATGGCATATGTGCACGATTTGGGTTAGGTTCCATTGGCCCACATTAGTAAATTTTGTGTACACTCTGAGGTCAGCCATTTTAACATGCACAAGGCATAGCTCCTCCAATTGGGCGTCTCAGATGTGCATTTCAGACAGATGAGATCACGAGGCCGCTAATGGTGAACCTAAGGATTCGATGGGGCGACCATGGTCGCCCCGTCGGATCCTTGGATTCCCCATTACTGGCCTCAACATTTTTTTTCCTAGCGGAAAGCCTGGCATATGATGCAAATCTACAGAATATGGAGGATTTTGACTGTGCTACTAGTACTTCAGAAGAAAATTAAATGTGGGTTTCCAGTACAAGGGTGGTTAAATAAATCACTTTGTCATAGGGCTGCACGGTATATCGATAAACCGATATATACCGGTATTCAAACCAATATTGATAGAATACCGGTGTAATTACAAAAATATCTGTTTATCGTCATTATTTATTTACCCACAATTTAATTTTCAAGATGTTTTGAGTTTTTTAACTGTTGCCCCGAATGAATAATATTATCCCTTTATCCAAGGAATCATCTGCTTGTGCCCTCGTAAATAATACAAATTCAGCAGTTGAAAAAATAATTTTCTAAAATTTTAACAAAACTATATCATGTGATCCCTCATTGGAACGAGCTCGTTGAGCTCGTTCCAATGAGGGGTCACATGATATAGTTTTGTTGAAATTTTTGGGGAAAATCTGATAAACTAATTTTGAAAATAATAAATTTTGATATCGTCTGCGTTGGGTAATGGTTTTTTGAACCGAATCATCAAGGCATGCTAATTCGTTTCGACTGTGATGCCTCGAGTCTCAATTGTGTTCATATATCTGAACAGTTTTCGATATACCGGTTTACCACGGTATTCTTTGAATACCGATACTGGTATTCAGTTTTGAATATCGTGCAGCCCTACTTTGTCACTTCTTTTTTTGTTTCCATATTTTGTGAGAACAGCACCAACAAATTCTAGTCAACTGTATAGAATTATTTACCTTCAGATCTGTTTTATCAGGACACTTCATTCTATCGGGAAGTTATTCTTTTCGTTTCAGGCATGGGATGATAAATTTAACCGAGGTAAATTAATGAATGTTGGTTTTTTAGAGGCTTTAAAATATGAAAATTTTGACTGTTTTGTCTTCCAAGATGCAGATTTATTGCCAGAAAATGATAAAAACTTGTACATGTGTGATCAACAAACAAGACATTTAGCTTCAGCAATTGATGAAATGAGATACCAGTAAGTTTATTTATTTATTTATTTATTTATTTATTTATTTATTTATTGGGTTTAACAACACTTTGGACAGCCTGTCTCACCCCGTGTCATATAGTAGTTTTATTGGTAGAGGAAGCCAGAGTACCTGAGAAAACTGCTGTAGTGTTGAAACAACTGAGATTCTGGAGTTGATTAGTCGACACCCAAAAGTTGAGTCGACTAGTCGGCACCCCGCTTACAGCCATCAAGATTTACATAGCAATACCTCTGCAGTTGAATATTTTTTTCCATTTGTGCACTTTGATAAGTAATAAATTAAATGGCATGGAAATCTATATAGTTCAGGGCAATATTAGCCAAAAAATAACTGCAGTTTTGGGGAAAGAAGATCATGATTAACGATACAGTCACAGTATTGTTTTCTTATGAAGGTTTTGTTTATTCGGGAAAATAGTGTTAATACCGTTTAGTGTACTTAATGCAATAGACTTAGCCTTATTAATCAGAAATATACTGAGCACATATACTCATGTCTAAATTTAATAATAACTTTGATTTAAAATGTGTGTTGTGAACTTTTGTCCCTGCATGGTCTACAGATATATGGGCATGGGACGAATCAAAATATAATGTTCATTTTTCAACTTTTTACCTCCCTTGAAGTGATTCTCCAATGTTTACTGGAATATGGGCAACATTGGAGAGGCACATCAAGGGAGGTAACTAAACTGAACAATGAATTTTACAAACTGAGAACATGTCGGTGACAATCATGTGACATACATCTTATGTAATAATATCTTGCATTGAAAAAAATATTTTTTAGTTTTTAGTTCACCTGACTGAAAGTCCGGGGGAGCTAAAGTGATCATTTTTTTTCCGTCTTCCGTCTGGCATGAACTTTACATTATCGACTTCTCCACTTAAACTGCAGGGCCAAATTGAATCCAATTTGATATGCATGTTCCTTATCGTATGTCAATTCAAGTTGTTCAAATAAAGTTGCCATGCCCACAAGGGTCATTACTCTATCCCTGGGTTAATAATTGGTCTCCCTGTAGGAGCCCAGATTTTAACTTAGTGAAATATGAGGAAATTTCTTTAAAAATCTTCTTCTTCAGATCCACCAGTCCGAATGCCTTCATATTTGGTACACAACATCTCTAGGGAATCAGATTCAAGTTTGTTCAAATTGGGTCCCTGAGCAAGTATTTGGGCTCTCTATTGGAGCCCAAAGTTTAACTTGGTGCAATTTGAGGAAATTTCTTTAAAAATCTTCTTCTTCAGATCCACCAGTCAGAATCCTTTCATATTTGGTATACAACATCTCTAGGGGGTAAGATTCAAGTTTGTTCAAATCGTGTCCCTGAGTTAGTATTTGGACTCTCTATGGGAGCCCAAATTTTAACTTAGTGCAATATGAAGGAATTTCTTCAAAAAATTTCTTCTCCAGAACATCTATTAGAATCTTTTGATTTGCTATACAATATCTCTAGGGGTCAGATTCAAGTTTGTTCAAATCGAATCTCTGAGTTAATAATTGGGCTTCCTGTAGGAGCCTGAAATTTAACTTAGTGAAATATGAGGAAATTTCTTTAAAAATCTTCTTCAGATCCACCAGTCAGAATGCCTTCATATTTGGTATACAACATCTCAAGGGGGTCAGATTCAAGTTTGTTCAAATCAAGTCTTCATCTTTGGGCTCCCTCTGGGAGACCATATTTTAACTTAGTGCAATTTGAATAAAATTCTTTAGTAATCTTTTTCTTTAGATCCTCCAGTTAAAATCTTTTGATATTTGGTATACAGCATCCTTGGAGTGGGAATTAATCATGTTTGTTCAAATCAAGTCCCTGGGTTTATATCTGAACCCAAACTTTTAACTTTGTGCAAAATGAGGCATATTCTTCAAAAGCCTTCAGATCCACCAGTTAAAATCTTTTAATATTTGGTATACTGCATCTGTATAGGGGCTATGATTAGATTTGTTCAAATCAAGTCCCTGGGTTCATATTTGGGTCGCAAATTTTAACTTAGTTCAGTTTGCGAGGTCTTCCTTTTTAGATCCACCAGGCAGAATTTTTTGATATTTGATAATAAAACTAATTTTCCTTGGAATGAATGTTCTGTTTTCATTAATGATTCCATCAATTCGTGGGTGTGTTAGAACACACAAGAAAGCTGGAATTTACATTTGTTTACAATATGCAGACTAGGATGAAATAGTCCAGAAACAATATATTAAATATTCAAATGAGAATGGTAACATGGCAAATGTAGGATAGATCTGTCTCACCTAGGTATCTGACTCAAGTTCAGATTGAAGTTTGTTCAAATTGGGTCCCTGGGTTAATATTTGGGCTCTCTATTGTGTGTGTGTGGGGGAGGGGGAGATGGGGGGGGGGTGGTGACATAACAACCTTTGGAAGTGCTTGTCTACAGTTAATAGAATTGGAAGAAGTCAGGAAGACCTATGATAATCATCTGACAGGGACACCAGAGTTATGAATAATTTTATGACTTTCTTTATTCCTCTGCAGTGTTGATGAATTATGACTAACTGAATGTGACCCAAAATACGTCTTTGAACCATTTTGTTAGGTGAGCGACTAAGGCCCCTTAGGGGCCTCTTGTTTTTTCTCTATTTTATTCTATCGTGTTGTGATGTCTGCGTCATGAAATCATACTGCAGGCTACTGGCTGAACACATTGTATTTATTTTTCAATGTTATGTACTCTATGCAGTGTTGTTCTATCGGAGGCCAGTGACATCGATCAGTTGGGAAACAATTGCATTCCCAGCCAGTTATCAAAAAAAAAAAAGATCGGCACAGTTGTTGTGTTAAATGAGCTCAAAAACAAAATCTGCCCAAATATTGTGTTAATTTACCTCTAGGTTTTCCAAACACTTCTGAAATGGACAGGAACTGCATTCTTTGAGCAGTGTTATGTGTTTGTCAGTCGAGGAGGGCATGGGGGAATGATTTCATTACATGACAATATTTCAGTTTCTTTTATTTACGATGATCTTACTTAGGATATTTTTTTTTATAATTGGCTATACCCAATTAATCGAGAAACCCCCCAGCACTATATCTATAATAGAAATTTTACTACATGGAGACAAGTTCATAACTATGTCATTATCTGTATTAACCCTTTGATACTTTTGAACGTGTTATTACGTACAAAATCAAACAGCACATAGATACTTTGTGGTCATTTGTTTTGTTATTATTTTTCGATTTTTAGCTGCGACTAGCAGCTCTATAAGTGGCAATGTCTGTCTGTCTGTCTGTCTGTCTGTCTGTCTGTCTGTCTGTCTGTCTGTCTGTCTGTCGGTCGGTCGGTCGGTCGGTCGGCCTGTCGGTCGGTTGGTCGGTCAGCCTGTCTGTGACCAACGAGTTTCAAAACTCAATAACTTTTGAAATACTTGATGGAATGACTTTATATTTGGCATGTAAGTGTATCTTATTGATGTCTAGCCACTATTCAATGCATGTGTTGTTCCAAATATTTTTCTTGGAGTTATGGCCCTTGATGAACTTAGAATGTCGGTCGGTCTGTCTGTGACCAACGAGTTTCAAAACTCAATAACTTTTGAAATACTTGATGGAATGACTTTATATATGGCATGTAAGTGTATCTTATTGATGTCTAGCCACTGTTTAATGCATGTGTTGTTCCAAATATTTTTCTTGGAGTTATGGCCCTTGATGAACTTAGAATTTTGTGAAATTGCACCACCCGTCGCAGCTACGGCATCGATGTCACGATTTTTTAAAGTTCAAATTCCTATTTCTCCCAAATAGTGCTCAGTGATAACCATTGAGCCAAATGTTATCGCAGCTTAAAATACCAATATAATCCTGATGTCAATACTTCTTAACTGGTTGAGTGCTAGAAGCCACTATCAGGGCTTTCAAAAAATGAGGATACCAGAACAAAAGCCAACAATCTCCTTGCTTATATTTCATATTCAGTCAAACGCAAATAATATTTTGTTTATATAAATTTGTTTTATTACAAATTATTGGAGAGTGCTTGTGGGCTCTCTCCAATAATTTGTCATAAAACAAATTTTGTGAAGCAATGTCTGTTCACTGCGGTAAACAGTCTCTGTTTTACCTGTAAAATAGGACCCAGTCACTAATGCGTGGGGGTGCAAACCCTCTCTAAAATAGGCAACATGGCTTATTAACGCTCACCTCTGGTCTTGAGTTGATACACATGTTGCGGTCATGATTAGCCATTGTGCAAAAATATGTGACCTTAAACACCAATAAATAAATAATAATAAAACAAGTTTTGAACAACAAATTCAGACCACCAAAAATAATCTAGCCCTCAATCAAATAATCACCAATGTGAAAAATATCTTGTTATTGGTACTTTCCGACGTTTGACGTCGCATTTTGAAAAAGCGTTGAAGAAACTGAATTCCCAGTGACGTTTGAACGTCAGGATAATTAAAGTCTCAAAGGGTTAAGGCACATGCAATGCGACCACTGTCAGCAAGTTCAAAGAACCCAACGCAACACAGTTAAATTTCACCTCTATTTGATCTCAAAGTCTGTCTGTCATCTCATTATTAGTTTAGTGTTGTTGGTTTCACTCCCTGAACAGATCAACTAATAATCATAATTGTTTTGACTCTTTCTCGGTGGGCCTGCTTCGGAATTTTGTTAGTTTTAATGTTTTTTTATAGGAAATAACACATGTTCTGCCTTGTCAATGCAGAAATCCAGAGTCGATATTGGGCTATTCAGTGGAACCCTGTTAATTGAATAGCCACTTTGCCAATGAAATTTATTCAATTAACAGGAGTATTCAATTAACAGGGATTGTGTCACTTTCCTGTATTCTAGAGATAAACTTAACATTTATTCTATTATATCTTGTTTGACAGAGCTCCATGAGCTCTGTCAAACAAGATATAATAGATTAAATGCCTGTATTGGATGTACTGAGGACAAATAGGTCTATAACTGAAGGAATACTGGGGAGAGTCAGGGTAATTTCTCGGCATGCTACAAGATTTTTTATTCAATTAACAGGAGTTTACTCTATAACCTATATTCAATTAACAGGTCAAATTTGTACTGGAGGTATGGTAAATGGATTTGAGTTTGGAAATTATATTCAATTAACAGGGATATACAATTAAGAGATATCCAATTAAGTGGGCTCCACTGTATCAGTGTTGCCAATGACTAGTCGACTAATCGTTTCAATACTAAACTACTGAACAGCAACAAGTAACTGCCCGACTCTCCAATGTACAACTTTGTGCAAGCTGCGTTAGTTTGTTTGATGGCAAGTGCACCATTGACATGCAGTATGCCTTAATACACAGCACTTCCATGCCGCTCTGTGGGCAGTTGAGATTAGGTGCCTTGCACAAACAGTGCAATTACAGCTGGATGTTGTCAAACTGTAGACCTTTTGGTTTGAAGTCCAGTGCCCTAACCATTGAACCACCATGCTCGCACGTATATTTACTAGGGCTGTCGCGATTATTCGATTAATCGACTAACCGTCGACTATTGAAGTAGTCGACGTTTTTTATTTTTAGTCGATCGTCGTTCATTTTCAAGGTGGTACACGTCTACTACACGTCAGGGCTAAATTGCATTGTTTTGTGAGGTGAATGATCAATGAAGGTGAATAACTTTAAATATCTAACCATAGTTAACATTCATATCCGGAAGACTGTACGACTGTCACTGACTGTGTAAGAAAGAACACTCAAAGTTACTCGAGAAGAATAGATTCTTCTGAATTTCTCCAGTCTTGTACACACGAATGCACCCATTGGAAAACCCAAAGCACGGAGGTGACAAAATTATGACGAAAGTCAGAACGTCAGATCACTTCTCAAAGTTTGGAACTTCAGACTAAGATCCAATTTTAACAACTGACGAGGGAATGCATAGATCTCAATGTTCAAAATTTCGAGAAACTTTTTGCAGAAAGGAAACATATGCAGGAACGTTCTTTGGTAAATTCATTTTAATTCATCGGCTTCAATCTTGTTCAAACTTGGACCCGCAGTCAGTAATATTATTTTTGGGGTTGGTACGTCCTACAGGACGTACCAACCCCAAAAATTATATTACGGACTGTGGGTCCAAGATTGGACTACACGTAGCTTCAGTCGGGACCGATTTGTTGTTCCCACAACCCCACTTCGTCTGAACACACTGGTGCCATTGTCATTTTCAGAGTTTTACGAACAGAAGAATGATTTGCTAAAAAATCATGGGAAGCGACTATTAATCAACTAACTGTCGATTACTGGTCACGATTAGTCGATTACAAAAAATGATAGTCGCGACAGCCCTAATATTTACATGGTATCAGGAAAATATAGTTTCCTGTCACTATAAAACTTGCTCTGTGTGAAGTCACTGATCTTGATGCAATTGATTACTGGGGTGCTCATTTATAACAAACAGAAATTTGTCTCAACAGCCGCTATCCTACAGTACAGCCACCATGGGCTGGTCGTATTCCACATGTGGGCAGTGATGTTTATGCATTTGGTTACCAAGTAATAATAAAAATAATCATCAGCAAAATTTTATATATTTATTTATTGGAGTTGAACGACTCTTCCGAGAGCCAGGGTAACCTCGTGCAGGAGTTCCCAGAAGAGAACCGCCAAGCAATGGTGAGAAACTGTCGGGGGGGGGGGGGGGGGGGGGGGAGGGAGGGGGGTGCACGTTGACGCTATGTACTAAGGCATACTGCATGCCGATGGTACACTTATCTTCAACCAATGCTAACCCTGCTTGCACTGACCTAGTACTTTGGGGAGTTTGATGTTTGCTCGCCAGGGCTCAGTGGTTCTCTCCAGGTATTCCAGCCACCTCCTCCTGTAAAAATGTCTAACACAAGGTGACCTGGCTGTCAGAAGTATCGTTCAATAAATAAATATTTGTGTGTAATTGTGCATATTATCAGGATTTTGATTTGCTTCATTATTTCACAAAATTACAGGTTGTTGAACTTGATCAATTTTTTGTAGAATTTCACACTTTGCAGGGCATCTTATGTTTCTTACAGACACAGCTCATGTACGAGTAACAAATCACAGTTTGCTCTTCAACCTCCTGTGTCCATGTGCTGTACGGGGGCATGATTTAGTTTAGTTTTTGTCGGAATTTTAATGATGAGGAAGTTTGTTGGCTGAATTGTAATGAGGGAGATGTGTGATGTGCAAGATTTTCTTTAACCCTTTACCCAATGCAGACGATATCTAAATTTATTATTTTAAATATAATTTTTTTAACTCAACTTTGGCGAAGCCAAATTTGAGCTTATGCCATGGCCCGAAGTCCATCTGTCCGTCTGGCCGTCTGTCCATCAACAGTTGGACACGGCTCGGGCTAGAGGCCGTATTTATGAACCGATCTTTACGAAACTTCTTGGGTACCTTTGTTATGACCATGGGACGAGAATGAGTGTTTTGGGTGCGGTCCGAAATTCAAGATGGCTGTCAGCCGCCATTTTGTACCGACGATGCAGAAATCTGTTTTTTTGTACAGAACTTCCATATGAAAGCTCTGATTTGAATAATTTTTTGTATGAATGTTTAGTACTATGGGATACATCACATATAATACGGGTTTTTTTCTCGTGCGTAAATTAGGCAAATTAGACTAACTTTGATGTTTTTTGGTGTTACTTTCAGCACTGTAAGTGCAAATGCCAATACGGCTCGGGCTAGAGGCCGTATTTATAAACCGATCTTTACGAAACTCCTTGGGTACCTTTGTTATCACCGTGGGACGAGAACGAGTGTTTTGGGGTCCGGTCCGAAATTCAAGATGGCCGATGGCAGCCATTTTGTACAAAATTTGGTGCAATCAGATTTTTGCACAGAACTTCCATATGAAAGCGCTGATTTGAATAATTTTTTGTGTGAATGTTTAGTACCATGGGATACATCACATATAATACGGGTTTTTTCTCGTGCAGAAATTATTCAAATTAGATGAACTTTGATTTTTTCAGTGCTACTCACACACAGTAAGTACACATGTCAATATGGCTCAGGCTAGAGTCTGTATTTATGAACCGATCTTCACGAAATGTCTTGGGTACCTTTGTTATCAGCTTGGGACGAGAACGAGTGTTTCTGGGTGCGGTCCAAAATTCAAGATGGCTGCCAGTGGCCATTTTGTACCGAAATTAGGTCTAATCAGTTTTTTGTACACAACTTCTATTTGGCTCAGGCTAGAGGCAGTATTATGAACCGATCTTTACGAAACTTCTTGGGTACCTTTGTTATCACCGTGGGATGAGAACGAGTGTTTTGGGGGTGTGGTCCAAAATTCAAGATGGCCACCAGCAGCCATTTTGTACCAAAATTAGTGCAATCAGTCTTTTGTACAGAACTTCTGTATGAAAGTTCTGATTTGAATAAATTTTTGCATGAATGTTTAGTAACATGGAATACATCACATATAGTACAGGTTTTTTTCTCGTGCAGAAATTATGCAAATTAGATGAACTTTGATTTATTCAGTGCTACTTATACACTGTAAGTGCACATGTCAATACGGCTCGGGCTAGAGGCTGTATTTATGAACCGATCTTCACAAAACTTCTTGGGTACCTTTGTTATCACCTTGGGATGAGAACGAGTGTTTCTGGGTG
The DNA here is from genome assembly GCA_031216915.1 of Pictodentalium vernedei. Classification (NCBI taxonomy): domain Eukaryota; kingdom Metazoa; phylum Mollusca; class Scaphopoda; order Dentaliida; family Dentaliidae; genus Pictodentalium; species Pictodentalium vernedei. Next base: position 59,297,774 of record CM062294.1, on the reverse strand, counting down.
TGGTCCAAAATTCAAGATGGCTCTCAGCAGCCATTTTTGTACCAAAATTAAGTCCAATCAGTTTTTCGTCACAACTTCTACACAGCTCATATTTGTGAACTGATCTTCACGAAACTTCTTGGGTACCTTTGTTTTCACCTTGGGACAGGAATGAGTGTGTTTTGGGGTGCCTTTGTTATCACTGTGCTATGAGAACAAATATTTTGGGGTTCAGTCAGACCCACTCTGGGACTCAAAAGATTTTTTTCTAGTTTAGCATCTGACTGTCACCCACCTTTACAATACTTTACCTATACATTTGTTACAGGCAACAGTCAGTATTTATGTACAGACCATTACAATACTTTATATGTACCTTTGTTATCAGGTCATTACCTAGATGTTTGTCATTGCTGTGTCACATACTATACATGTACATGTCTTTGTCTTGACAAGTTGAGCTACAGTGTCATTGACACTTTCATTTTAATTTTTCAAAAAATACCAACAAAACCATATCATGTGACCCCTCGTTGGAACGAGCTCGTTCCAATGCGGGGTCACATGATATGGTATTGTTGACATTTTTTTAAAAATAATATTTTTTCAACTGCTGAATTTGCATATTGCATGGGCGGATGCAGCCGATTCATTGGGTAAAGGGTTAATAGCCTTAGTCTATTAAAATATATATTCTTGTTTCTCAGGCACTTCCCTCGTCATAGAAAATCTGCCTTATCACCTTTTTTTGACCTGGAAATCTCTTCTATGACACTATTTTGCACTTGTAGGACAAATATTTAACCAACTATACCTTGTTTCACAGAGCTCTGTCAAACAAGATATAGCTGGTTAAATTTTCAACTACATTATGGACAATTTTCACTGCTGAAAGCATTTGTTCGCCACATAATAGTGTAAGTAGTTAAATTTCTGATTCCAACTATTTTCAGAACTGTTTCGTGAATAAACAAAAAAAAAAGCCTCCCTCCACCATGATAAAATTGAAGGAAAATTGCTTGAGAAACAAGAAATCTAATATATAAATGCGAATGTCTATCTATGTCTCTCTCTCTGTCTCTCTATCTTTCTTTGTTCCGAGTGAACTCCTCCGTTTCTCAACCGATCGATCTCAAATTTTGTACACAGGGGTAATTCATCCCTGCGAGTAACATGGGATGAGTGGTGTGCCTGTGTGGGTGACCTTGACCTTGAAATTGATGGCCTTGACCTTTTATTTCGAAAACGGCTGGGCCGATTGGGCTAAATTTTCATATGAGTGGGTATATTGACCCAGTGATCATTTTGACTTTATCGGGGTGCCCGTGCGGAGTGACCTTGACCTTGAAATTTGTGACCTTGACCTTTTATTTCGAAAACGGCTGGGCCGCTCTGGCTAAAATTTCATATGTGCGGGTATATTGACCCATCGATCATTTTGACTTTATCGGGGTGCCCATGCGGGGTGACCTTGACCTTGAAATTGGTTACCTTGACCTTTTATTTCGAAAGTGGCTGTGCCGATCGGGCTAAAATTTCATATGTGGTGGTATATTGACCCATCGATCATTTTGACACTATCCGGGTGATCTTGCCCTTGAAATTAGTGACCTTGACCTTTTATTTCAAAAACAGCTGGGCCTATCGGGCTAAAATTTCATATGTGCAGGTATATTGACCCAGCGATCATTTTGACTTTATCAGGGTGCCTGTGCGGGGTGACCTTGACCTTGAAATTGATTACCTTGACCTTCTATTTCGGAAACGGCTGATATAACCATCTTCTCCCTTACAACGCCGGGTATATACTGGTAGGTCTTATTGTAAAATTTATTGTTACTTAATATTTTCTTTTTACAGTGTGATGTATTACAATTATGCAGGTGGAGTGGTTGCAATAAACAGAGAGAATATAAAAAGGATTAATGGATTTTCTAATTCATATTGGGGTTGGGGCAATGAGGATGATGATCTCTCAGCCAGGTAATAACACTTTTACGCCTAAAAAAGTTAAAAATCTGTTTCTCACGCCCTCCAGCATGCTCCTTTTGGCTGATGCATGCTCTCTTTTTATAACCAATGCAAATAATTAACAATTAAATGGTTTATGTCTGATATTTTACCCCAGTTAATAAAATTGATCAATTTGTCCCTTTAGTGCAACAAGGCTTTACAATGCTTTAGCATTGCAAAGCCACCTTCACTCAAGGGACGAAATGCACCACCATCCATGCTATTCTGTAGATTATGAGGCCTAAAACATAAAACAAACCAAGAACATGAACTTTTGATGGCAAAGAAATAATTTCAAAAATAAAAATAAAATAAAAAAACTCCCGCCCACATTGAATTTTACACAAAATGGCCTGAGAAATAGAAGATCCACTTTTTGGGCATTGCTAAACAAAGTGGTGGCTCCACAAAGTCACGTTGGGAAAGTGCCGAGCATCTTTTTGTTTTGTTTTTTTTCATGTTTTTGTTTCAGAAATAGTTCTTATCACCTAATCACCACCAAATAGATCAATATGGAAAATATCATTCACAACATGTCTAAAATGGGAAAGACATCAAAAGTCAATGCCATAGTATTGTAAGTTGGTTTCGGAAGTAGAATTCAGTTAATCTTCTCCTAGTTTTCATTAACTGTCAACCTAATACAAATAGCAGACAGTAGGGCTGCAATGATTCGGTGCACCACACGATTCACGGTTGACTTCATCTTGCGATTCGATTCGAGGGTGCACATTAGCATTGACCCACATGTCCGTGACAAGAGAATTTTACATATTTTGCATATTGCTTTATGCCCCAATGTTGACCCCTCAACAATTGTCAGTTTGATAACTCGGCACAACAAAGCTTCTCCAGTCTTCATTGAAATTGTTATGCATGCAAATGATAATTGTAACCTCAGTGAAGCAATCTCCTTTTACGGAGTTATCTAATTTCAATCAACAACTTGCCGGTTGACCTTCACTCCTGTTATTCATTTTTTATGAATGAATTTTACTATATTGTTAAAATTAACTTGTGCACGTTGCCATGTCGCACTGGCTCGCACAGTGATTGGCTGAATGTAATGCCAATTTCAACCTCTGTGCATGAACATCATGAAGCCCTCAGGTGATTGTTGACATCAATGCTGTGAAGGCGATTGGCTTTAGGTGATGTCATTTGGTTAGATGCACAAAAATATTCCAGTCGGTAATTTTGTTGTCTCAATCGTCATTGTTTCGGGAAATCTTTTGATTCTGATTTTATGTCTTGTGATTTACGCAAAACTTATTATTGTTATCAGTTTATGAGGTGGGGGGTCTTCTCATTCTATTGAACATCGCAGCTCACCTGGAGCCTCGCATTTGTTTTGCCAGTCGGTCAGTTTCCATGTAAGCCATGTTGTAAACATGCATTGTCTTTTCATTGAAGCGCCTGTATAATTCAGGCCAATCAACTTTGGCGCTATTCAGAATACTCGTGTTGGTACATGTGTTTACGATGCTACAGTAGTATAGTACAATGGCTGAACTGGAGCGAGAAGATATTAAAATTGTTTGCCCACCGGCAATATTCAAATAAGCAGTGTGGAAACAATTCGGCTTCCAGTCTTTTCAAGATGATGGCATTGTAAAGACATATAAATCAACAATAGAGCTGTAGGTCCTTAAATTTTTTTGTTCGGTTTCGGTTTTTCAGATTGAGTAAAACCTTGGTTTGGTTTTCGGTTTGTTCATAAGGCCAAATAAAATTCAATAAAACTCATTCTATATGTCCGGAATCATAAGTGAATGGCAGTGAAATTGAATGAAACTCTATGAATGCCCGAAATAAGCTATAATACATGAAGAATCAGGAAGGCCAATATAATAATTACCTAAATATACAGAACTTTTATTGTCCCTGGCTATTTTTCGAGGTCTGACACCTACGCGCAACTTGAGGAAAGCTGCAAACACAACTAAGCTGAAATGTCAGAAATTCACAGAATGTAGCCATCCCAGAGAAGTGAGAGTACCCAGACACTGCCATTGGCAGTGTCTGGGTACTCTCACTACTCTGGGGTGGCTACATTCTGTGAATTTCTGCAGCAAGAGAGTATTTTAATAAAAAACGAAAAACCTTAGATTACGGGATGTCGACGGTTTCGGTTTTTAAAAAAAAAAAAAAAACCTCTGTTCGGTTTCGGTTAACCTACAGCTCTAATCAACAACAGTTTGTATGATCTGTTCAGCAAGAGTGAGCTATAAAACCAGAACAACAACTAACCTGAGCACACACTTGAAAAGTCATCACAGCATTGATGTCCTGGTACATTTTTATCATTTGTTCGATGAACAAAAGTAACACTTCATCAAGCATAGATAATTAGATTTGGATATTTTCTTTTAGAAGTAAATAGTAAAGATGATTTGCGATACATATTGTATCGCAGGGGATGAATTGCGATATGCATCACATCGTGAAGAGACCGTATTGTTGCAGCCCTAGCAGACAACATTTGCAGAAAACATACCCTGAATAGCAAAATATTTCATTTTTGTCCCGAAAAAACAGCTTATGATTCCTCATTGGAACGAGCTCGACAAGCTTGTTCCGATGATGGGTCATAAGCTATGTTTTGAGGCAAAAATTGAAAAAAGAATTCCAAAATTTCAAGCTGTAAATTTTTTTCTAAAATGCAATTAGAAATTGAATGTTTTGACAGAGCTCATTGAGCCTCTGTTCCAAAGGCTTTCATATTTCACTTGGAACATCCTTGAAAGCATGATATGTAGGTTTTGTTCAAATCAAATGCTTGTGTCCATTTTTAGCTTAACTTGACAAAATCAAGATAAGCTATTGCCATCATGTATGTGGAAGTCTGCTAGTCTGTGAGTCTGTTCACATTTCCTTCAGAACAGGCTACACCCTGTAGTTCTTGTCCGATCATCACAAAATTTCATATCCCTTTACCCAACGCAGACGATATCAAATTTTATTATTATAAATATAATTTTTTTAAATTTCAACAAAACCATATCATGTGACCACTCATTGGAACGAGCTCATTCAGCTCGTTCCATTGAGGGGTCACATGATATGGTTTTGTTGAAATATTTTGAAAAAATTTATTTTTGCACCTCCTCAGTTTGCATTTTACACGGGCGGATGCTGGCGATTCGTTAGGTAAAGGGTTATGCATGTTTGAGGTCATGTCTATATAAGAATGTCCCCTTTTGGTCATGATCTGTCAACCGTGATGGCTGCCCGAGCACCAAAACCCGAAAACCTATAGCACAGTCTACAGGTCGTATTTATGAAGGGATTCCATTGTAACTTTGTAGGATGGCTCTGTATACTGTCTAGATGAGAACATTCCCTTTTGGTCATGATATGTCAACTGTAACGGCTACTGGGGCCGAAGCCCAGAAACCTTTAGCACAGTCTACAGGTCGTATTTATGAAGAGATTTCATTGTAACTCTGTAGGATGACTCAGTATAATGTATAGATAAGGACATCCCCTTTTGGTCACGATCGGTCAACTGTGACCGCTACAGGGGCCCGAAAACCTTTAGCACAGTCTACAGGTCATATTTATGAAGGGATTTTATTGTAACATGGTAGGATGACTCAGTATAATGTCTAGATGAGAACGTCCACCTTTTGGTCGTGATCATTCAACCGTGATGGCTGCCCGAGTCCAAAACCCGAATACCTTTAGCACCGACTACAGCTCGTGTTTATGAAGGGATTTCATTGTAACTTGGTAGGATGACTCAGTATAATGATTAGATTAGGACGTCCCCTTTTGGCTGCGATTGGTCAACTGTGATGGCTACACAGGCCCGAAGACTGAAGACCTTTAGAACAGTCTACAGGCCATATTTATGAAGCGATTTCATTGTAGCTTGATAGGTTGTCTCTTTTTGGAATAATTTCACTGTAACTTAGTAACTTTGGTTGACATACATTAACTGTAAGGGCCACATTAACCCACCCTGACCCCTCAGGTTTTTAGTACAGTCTACACCTCAAATTATTTTTATTGAAAACATATCAGATGCATTTTCCTCCAAAGTTGTTAAATATTCAAACAGAAAACATTTATATCACATGAAACATCGTTAATTTCCACGTAAGAACCCATGTATTATTTCCTGATTATCAACTAGTGTCTAATCGGCGCGTGGTCCCATAGCAGCAGCATTGTATTCTTGTGCGTAGTCCATATGATGTCAATTACGACAACAGGTGCAAGTAAAGCGCATTCGTGACATCATGGTGTGAAGCGTCTGAGCCAACGAACTGATTGTCAGTTGTTTTGGGAGAATTTAGCGACAATGAAAAAGTGTAAAAAACATTCGAAGATTCATGTGATATACAGAATCTTTAACTCGTGATGTTTGGATATAAGATTTTTTTGAAACTCATGTGATGAATTCGATTCACATCTCGCCTAAAGGCTCGTTGTGAATCAGATTCATCAAACTCCTTTCAAAAAATCTTATCTCCAAACATCACTCAATTGAGATCCTCTATATATAATAGTCTGAGATTCGAAGCATGAAAATACAGAGAAAAATGGGAACAGGAAGTTGAAATACTACGGAGAAATGTGTACTGGTGCTCAAAATTCCAATCCGAAAATACTGACCGGGTAAAAAATTTTGACCCGATAGAATTTTTTTTTTTTTGGCTGGGTATTAAAAAGTTTTGATGCAGTGGAAATTTTATGACGCAGGTGGTACCTGAGAACATAGACTTTTTTTAATGGCCTTGAGGAAACTATCATCTTTATTAAAAAAAAATAGAAAATTGAACATTGAGTCAACGTACAAAGTGCATAAAGTGGCAGCACAAAAATTAAGAATGGGTGGAAGGTCACTTTTATCAATACAAACTGGTGCTTCAAATTAATTCTGGGAAAGGAGATTTATGTGAAGTGGTACTGTCAAGAAATGACCAGGAACATTATGAAAAATTTGGAAGGGAAAAACAAATTTTTTGATGAGGCGGGTTTCTGGATGATGCAGGCAGTGCATGTGAACTCGGGTTATTTATTATCCTCCACCAAAACGAAGTTTGCGGGGGATATAAGAATGGGGTCCATCCATCCATCTGTCCATAACAACTTTGGACCTTTATATCTCAGTCAGTGGATGTTGGATTTAAATGATCTTTGGTATGCTGATAGACCACCAAAGATGGGGGAAAAGATATTCACAAGTAACAGGTTTTGTCATTTTTATTTTCTAGAGTTATGGGCCTTTTTCCACTTTTTTCAACTTAGAAACCCTTGGCAGGGGATGCCAGTGGCACTGCACCTTGTTTTAATGGCCTTACTTGAAAATTATCAATACTTTTTAGCTCCAATTCCACTCGTGACTCCAGAATGTTTTGAAACTGAACATTGAAATTTTGATACACAGTCATGATTTAATGGGAGAAAGGAGCATGTGAAGTCAAGATGGCCATATTGTGGCCATTATTGTTGTATTTTAAAGGTCCTTTTTTTGTTAAAAAACTTGTTGATTGGCTGTGCCTTAAGACTGAACTTTGATATTTAATATACATACACAACAAGAGGAAGAAGCATGTGAATTTTTTGGGCAGAAAAATTGAAGATGGTAGATTGTTGACCATTTGTGTTCAGACCAACCCTGGAAATAAACAATCTGTCATTTGTAGAATGAGGTTCCCAAAGGGTGACTTTTCTGATGCTGTCCCATACAGTGGGCCCGTTTATCCTCTGCGTACCTCTTTCTGTTTAGGCTTGAGATTGTAATTGAGATTGAGGTTCGCAGAGGGTAAATTTAGTGATGCAGGGTAGCATCACCAAATTCATCCTCTAGAGTCCTCATGCTGCTGATGGCAGCCTGCTTATTTCCAGCCTTGTCACAGACATAAAAGGAAGATATATGTGGATTTTGGGGACTGAAAAATGCAAGATGGCCTATTGGTGGTCATTGCTATTGTATTTTGGAGGCAGTTTTTTTTCTTCTTTTTATGACTCGATCATAGGTGCTGTGAGACTGAACTTTGATATTTGGTACATATTGAGAGAGTTAATCGATTTCTGTATGAGATTCTTCTGCATGCCATTTCTCCTACATAAACAATATAGTTTTCGTTAAATTTTACACATGATGACTAAAAAGTAGACTTTTGTGTACTCACAAATTTTCAAGCAGAAACAATATTAACCCTTTACCCAACGAATCGCCTGCATCCGCCCGTGTAATATGCAAATTCAGCAGTTGAAAAAATATTTTTAAAAAAATGTCAACAAAACCATATCATGTGACCCCTCATTGGAACGAGCTCATCGAGCTCGTTCCAACGAGGGGTCACATGAGATGGTTTTGTTGACATTTGTTGAAAAATTTGAATAAATGATATTTAAAATAATAAATTTTGATATCGTCTGCGTTGGGTAAAGGGTTAACCAAAGTATCTCCCCTTGAACTTAGATATTCATAGAAATTCTTCTAATACTACCGCTCCTACAATTATGGACTGATTTTGATGTTTTTCTTCAGACATGCCCAGTAGCTATAGTAAGTGTAGGTGTATATTCCAAAATTCCATGTTTCTCGTTCAGTGGTGCATTTTGAAAAACCAAAAGTATATGTATAATTAACATGTAGCAAAAGTTCTACGTTTACTTCTTATCAACCATTTTAAAATCTCAACCATGTTTTTTTTTATTGAAGGACACAAGAAGTGGGAATGTTGTTATCAAGGCCTCCAGAATACATTGGCAGATATACAATGGTGCGGCATGCCAAAGCATTGAGAGCTGAGCATGGGTAAGGAAGATGATTTCGGATAATTTTATCACTGTGCCTACTGTGTTATGATTACAAACACACTATCATTCTAGATCACAATTGGGATACTTCCTGATTACAAAAATGCTATCATTTCTGATCAGATCACATGACCATCATTTGGAACTGGGAACCCAGGAATTCCAATTCCCGGAATTAAACCCTAAACAGAATGAGAGACTTTCAAAACAATTGTTCACACAAATGTTGCAGGCCTGAAAGTTCTGGTTGATTTTGAAAAAATTTATTTTAAAATTTCAGGGGACTATTAAAATAGCCGGTGTGTGTGTCTGTCCGTCCCACTTTGCTTTCCCAATGATAACTTTAGTTATAGTTGGCCAAATCAAATGAAATTTTATATGTAGGTGTATACACATAAAATACAGGTCAAGTTCGAATCGGGGTGATGTCCGACAATTTTTTCCAGAGTTATGCCCCTTTTTTTACTTCAAAAATTCATTTTTTGCTCAACTTTCACTAATCAAATTTGCGGTTTTGTCATGGCCTGTCATCCGTCTGTCTTTCCATCAACAATTCAATATGACTCGGGCTAGAGGCCGTATTTATAAACCGATCTTTAAGAAACTGCTTGGGTACCTTTGTTACAGTTAAAACTAGAAGTCCTGTCACGAATAGTGCGCTTATCTAGGCTTTATTGCGCGTTGGAATTGCGCACAACTGCCACACCGAATGGCATCCAAAGCACAGCAGGTTCTCCTGGTTACTCATGGCAAACACATGCAATGTTTCTGCCAATGGACCTCCGGGTTACCCGGAGGTCCATTGGCTGAAACATTGCTTGTGCACAGGCCATATGTACAGAATTTGATATCTTTACTTGGGCCATAACGCGTACATTAACACGCATATCAACGTGCTATTTGTGCGCATTTCATGACAGGACTTCTAGTTTTAACTGTATCACCATGGGACGAGAACGAGTGTTTTGGGGTGCAGCCCGAAATTCAAGATGGCCACCTGCAGCTATTTTGTACTGAAATTAGTGCAATCAGTTTATTGTACAGAACTTCTGTTTGAAAGTTCTGATTTGAATAAATTTTTGTATGAATATTTAGTAACATGGAATACATTACATATAATACAGGTTTTTTTCTCGTGCAGAAATTATGCAAATTAGATGAACTTTGATTTATTCAGTGCTACTTATACACAGTAAGTACACATGTCACTACGGCTCCGGCTAGGGGCTGTTTTTATGAACCGATCTTTGCGAAACTTCTTGGGTACCTTTGTTATCACCTTGGGACGGGAACGAGTGTTTATGGCTGCAGACTGAAATTTCAGATGGCTGCCGGTGGCCATTTTGTACCGAAATTAGGTACAATCAGTTTATTGTACAGAACTTCTATATGAAGGTTTTGATTTGAATAAATTTTTGACTGAAGGTTTAGTAACATGGAATACATCACATATAATACAGGTTTTTTTTCACGTGCAGAAATTATGCAAATTAGATGAACTTTGATTTATTCAGTGCTACTTGTACACAGTAAGTGCACATGTCAATACGGCTCGGGCTATGGGATGTATTTATGAACCGATCTTCACAAAACTTCTTGGGTACCTTTGTTATCACCATGGAATGAGAACAAGTGTTTTTGGGTGGGGTCCAAAATTCAAGATGGCTGCCAGTGGCCATTTTATACCGAAATTAGGTGCAATCAGTTTTTTGTACAGAACTTCTATATGAAGGTTCTTTTTTAACTCAACTTTGACGTAAGTCAAATTTGAGCTTATGCCATGGCCAGTCATCCATCTGTCCGTCAACAATTCAATACGGTTCGGGCTAGAGGCTGTATTTATGAACCGATCTTTACGAAACTTCTTGGGTACCTTTGTTATCACCATGGGACGAGAACGAGTGTTTTGGGGTCCGGTCCAAAATTCAAGTTGGCCGCTGGCAGCCATTTTGTACAAAATTAGGTGCAATCAGATTTTTGTGCAGAACTTTCATATGAAAGCTCTGATTTGAAAATTTTTTTGTATGGATGTTTAGTACCATGGGATACATCACATATAATACAGGTTTTTTTCTTGTGCGTTAATTATGCAAATTAGACTAACTTTGATGAATTTAGTGTTACTTTCAGCACTGTAAGTGCAAATGCCAATACGGCTTGGGCTAGAGGCCGTATTTATGAACCGATCTTTAAGAAACTTCTTGGGGTACCTTTGTTATCACTGTGGGACGAGAATGAGTGTTTTTGGATCCGGTCTGAAATTCAAGATGTCCGATTGTAGCCATTTTGTTTAAAATTAGGTGCAATCAGATTTTTGCACAGAACTTCCATATGAAAGCGCCGATTTGAATAATTTTTTGTGTGAATGTTTAGTAACATGGAATACATCACATATAATACAGGTTTTTTTCTCATGCATAAATTATCCAAATTAGACAAACTTTGATTTATTCAGTGCTACACACAGTAAGGGCACATTTCAATACGGCTCTTGCTAGAGGCATCTGTCACCCACCTTTACAATACTTTACCTGTACATTTGTTACCGGCTATGGTCAGAATTTATTTACAGACCTTTACAATACTTTATATGTACCTTTGTTATCAGGTCATTACCAAGATGTGTGTCATTGCTGTGTCACATACTATACATGTAGATGTCTTACACAAGTTGAGTTACGTTGTCATTGACACTTTCATTTTTTGTTTCCCGATGTTAACTTCAGTTATAGTTGGCCAAATCAAATGAAATTTGGTATGTAGGTGTATCAATGTAAAATACAGGTCAGGATCGAATCGGGGACAGTTTGACAAATTTTACCAGAGTTATGCCCCTTTTTTGACTTCAGAAATGCATTTTTTTTTTTGGTTTCCTGATGATAACTTCAGTTATAGTTTGCCTTATCAAATGAAAATTGGTATGTAGGTGTATCAACATAAAATACAGGTCATGTTCGAATAAGGGTATGGTCCGACAAGTTTTGCCAGACTAATGCCCCTTTTCCTGATGATAACTTAAGTTTCTGTTGACCGATTCAAATAAAATTTGGTATGTAGGTGTATCAGTGTAACATACAGGTCAAGTTCAAGTCAGGATATGGTCTGACATTTTTTGCGAGAGTTATGTTCCTTTTTCGACTTCGAAAAATTCTTTTATTTTATTGGGGTTTAACAACACTTTTGATAGCCTTGGTCACCTTGTGTCGGACTGGAGGAAGCCAGGGAGAACCCCTGAGTAGCTGCAAGCAACTGTCAGACTCCCCAATGCACTAACTTCACATGAGCAGGGTTAGCACTGATTGGTTGAAGTGCACAATCAATGTGCAGTGTGTCTTTGTACACAACGCCACCATTGTGGGCAGTTATGATTAAGTGTCTTGCCCAGTGACACGACACCGATACCCCTGTGGGCATCAAACCAGGGTCCTTTCATTTTGAAGGCCAGTGACATCACCACTAAGCCACTGCCTCCCATTTAAGTTATTCTTCCCCCACTCTTTGAAGAGAATGGGTGATATAGTGCATTACATGCATCTGTCCATGCATGCATGCATCCTTCGTCTATCCGCTGCGATATCTGAGCAGTGAGTGGATGGATTTCAATGAAATTTGGTATGAGAGATCCCTGTGACAAGCTGTGTCAGCACATATTACAATAAAGTTGCCCATGAATTTTTCATCAGAGTTACCTTACTTGTGCTTCATCGTTCAGGGGGGTATAATTATCTTAAGCAATAGCTCTTGTTGGAATATTTTTTCTGGCATTGTCGTTAATTACAAAATGAGATTCTAATGTGAACTAATAAACATGTATACTTTCAGAAATGATTTATTTCTTGGTTGGAGAGGTAGATGGATGCTCGATGGTCTGAATGATCCAAAGGGCCTTAATTATACTGTTGTAGCTAAGACAGACAACCATCTGTATACGAACATTACCGTTGATATCGGTCCATCATTCAATAACATGATTGACTCATCTAAAGATACAACAAGAGAGACAATCTGGTGGTAAGTCATTTATTGTTTTAAAAGTAAATCAGAATTATGTGTATATATTCAAGCTTTTCTTTTCCTTCTCATTTTACAGAACTTAAAAATACCATTTTATTTGTCTTAAACAGGAGTTCCCCTGTGTGGATATTAAGGATTAACCCTTTACCTAACCTGAAAAGCAGATGCCACTTGCAAACAAAATTCTTGAATAAATAATTTTTTTCATTTTTGTCTCAAAAACATAGGTTATGACCCTTCATTGGAACGAGCTCGTTGATCTCGTTCCAATGAGGGGTCATAACCTATGTTTTTGAGACAAAAAATGAAAAAATATTGAAAATTAATTGGCGATTTTTGTGAATAGCGCTGGCCGGTTTGGCCGTCATGTTGGGTAAAGGGTTAAACATGTTTCATTGGCTCATCTCACTATTTAAACTTAAAAGTTTTTTGTGTTTTGGACAAAAAAATTAATTAGCCTGTTGGAAAATGTTAAACTTCTTTCCCATTTTGGAATTTTCTAATGAGAAAGAACTTTTTTTATGCCCCCGATAGGAAGGTATCTTAAATCTGGTTTGTTGATCCATCCCTCTGTCCGTCCATCCGTCTGCCCTTCCATCCATCTGTCCGACATTATTTGTCCGTTTGGAGCCATAACTCTATAATGCTCTGGTGGATTTCCATGAAGTTATACACAAGGGTAAAGACCATTGGAAGGTCTTTTGCTCAGCAACACCATGCTCGATGACAAAGGTCAAGGTCACTGGAATGGGAAAACTTAATTCTCTCACCGACTGTATCCGTCTGCCTACACACTTTCATCATTTACAGTCCCTGTGTGCAGGGTTTCATTGTTTAAAAGGTTAATCTATATCTGTTAACCCTTTTTCCAAGAAAGTTGGGGTGTTTTTTTAAATAAACTAAATTCCACTTTTGACTGCTTAGGAGCGAAAATTTTTATCTCTATATTTTTATACTGTACCAATGACCCAGACTTAGCTGGTGCTAACTCTAAAATATTTAGGGCCAAACGCAAATTTTATCCTCCAATCCCCAAAATTTGCGCCTAAAACCGAAAATTACATGTCCTATAAGGTCCTCCATACTTTTACTCCACTGCGCATGCGCAGTGTCAAAGAGGTCTCGAAATTGGCACCAAATGTCATTCTTTGTTTGGCCCTCAATACAGTTACACTTCACTGTTATTTGTGCTTGTAAATCTCAGTTTTAATGATGCCAGACACATAATTATGAGAGAAATGGTGGATATAAGGAGGAAATAGAAGGAGGAGAGGAAAAAACAGTGGAAGGAAATGTTCAGGGCTGTAACTTATAATTATTTTACGAAATTATTCATGTTACCTATTTTCGAGGCATGACCTTGTTGTGGTCATTCTTGCTATGAATGTTACATTGTTTAATCAGTGTTTCCTCTCTCCCTTTCCTTTATTCCCCCCTAGCTATTCTCCCATGCTTTTGGCTGATTTTTTGTAATGTTTATTACTAAAATTTCTTGGGAGTTTTGGCTTGGAAACAGAATTATTTTCTGTTTTTTTCCCCATGTTTACGTCCTCACCCTTGAGTGTTTAGGCGTTTTGGTCAGCATCTACCATCTGATGTTCTGCAGTTTCTTCTCTGGAAGTCTCTGTTTTGCATCAGACAGTGTTTAAATTGGTAACTGATTTCAGGCCATGTTTATCAGTGCCTGGAGTCACGTTTCTGGTTTGTTTACACTTTTTGTTTATGTTGACAATGGTTACTTCTTATAGTGATTCCTTGTCCTCTGCTTAGTTCAGTTCATAGCAAGATACATTAATATTGTCCGTAAGTGTTACATTAATTTTTTGAAATGATTTTAAAATTTTTGTCCACACTTAGGCTTTTTTTGGGATCCATTTGGGCTCATTGTTCCCATTGGGAAATTGGGCTCTTTTGAAAAAATTTTCAAAAATTTTTTTTTTTGAAATTATTTTCTTTTGAAATGTTATAATGGATTATAATATATTATGTATATTTATTTCAAGGGTTAGTGCGAATAATATGACTGTGTATATTTTTTCATGTTGAATTTCAAATTGTAATGCGAGGATATCTTCCTCTAATTCACAGGTTCACTGTGTTTCTTATAGTCAATGTATTCACACTAATTCTTGCTCTGTGTGTGTGTTGATTGATATGACAACGTTGGAGACGTGTGTCACGGTATTTTGTTAGCGGTGAGGGGTCCATTACGGTCCTCTCTCTGTAGGGTCACTCCATATTATCAGTTTCTTTTTCAGAATTTAGAGTGATGTTTCCGTGATGTCTTCAACGAGTGTGTCTCCGTCGTTCCAATATTAGGGCTAGCAGGAAGTGCTCAAGGTATTACAACAATTGCCGGGAGTTCGCTAGTTTGATGGAAGGCATTGATCGCCCGATAGTCCGCCCGGTGTCGCAACCATTCACCGAATGGCTCAGCACCCGGGTTCGTCCGTCGCGGTTCAGGGAAGCAGATTGGGTGATGCAAGCACTATAAAACATCAGATGTGCACACCCAGCAACGACGGATCCGAGGATAGTACAGAGGAAGCCTGTCAGTCCGGTAGCTAGCTCGTCCAGGTCCACCCGGACCACGAGCGAGAGAGGCCCCCTCTCTCTTGCATCAACATCTGCGCCGCGACGTTGGTGTATGTTTGTTCGCTTAGTCAGAGCTTACGTCCACTCCTCCTGCTTGGGACGCTCCGTCGCATTACAGTCTAACGCGGCTGTTATATTGGCTTCCTCATCCTCGTCAACACACACGACCGCACCTTGGCTATGTGACCACAGATTTCCAGGGGACATTTGCATATTATATAAATGCAGGATTGGACATCCCTGGTGCTCCTGCTTCGCCGACCAAGGAATACACGTTGACCAGGTCACTCCATCTGCTAGCCAAGGATATGAGACCTTTCCAGTTGGGTCGTTTGCATATTATATAAATGCAGGAATGAACATCCCTGGATCTTCCAGCGGATAATTTACGTAGGACCTCAGCTCCACAGGTCTCGTAGAGTAACATGAACAAGGTGTTGTTACTGTGATATCTTCGTAAAGTGTGCTTCAGTCGTCACAGTCAAATGAAGAGTTAGCGGCAAAAATGCTCATGTAGATGCGTCAATTGCCTGGAGTTCCCTAGTAGGATCGATGGCTTTGGAGTCCGCTAGCTCGACTGGTGTCGCGACCATTCACCGAATGGCTCAGCACCCGGGTTCGTCCGTTGCGGTCCAGGAAGGAAATTTGGGTGATGAAGGAAATTTGGGTGATGCGAGCACTATAAATACAATGTGCACACCCAGTGACGACGGATACGAGGATAGTACGGAGGAAGCCTATTAGTCCGGTTCCTAGCTCGTCCAGGTCCATCCGGGCTGCAAGCGAGAGAGGTCCCTCTCTCATACTACAACATCTGGGCGCAGATGCTGTGGTACAAAACTTTCCTCAGTCGGGGCATACATCCACTGCTCGGGACGCTCTGTTATATAGACAGTCCAGAGAGACTGCTCTTTCGGCTTCCTCATCCTCACGGTAGCACACACGACCGCACCTTGGCTACGTGACCAGTCATATTCAACCAACATTGCCGACCAGGGATTCTACGGGGACCAGATCTCGCCATCCGGTAGCCAAGAATATGAGGCCTTCATATTCCGGACGTTCGCATATAAGAAATATGCAGGAGTCAACGTCCAAGGAGCTTCCAGCGGCTAAATTCTGTAAGACCGCAGGCCTCCGTTAACGGACGTGCTATCGCAGATAGCACAAATTATCGCAGCATCCCAGCACCCGACAATAACTCTGTCGGATTAAGAATTATCTGAGGAAGCTGGGTTGGTACGTTCCGCTGCAGGTTCTGGCATGGACGACCAAGAATTACAAGTGGTCCGACAGGATGGCAAAAGGGATACGTATGAGTTGTATTTTCTCTTTTGGAACAACATAATTGCCGTAGAGTGCATCCGGCATTATCTTCTGACGTTGTTCCTCCGGACCAAAAATTGCATTGCCGGATAAGAGACTGATAGCGCCACTGGACAGTTTCCGACATAGTCCAGAAATGTCTCACGGACATTTGATCTGTTGAATGACACTATATATATATATAACTTGCTACCTAAATGGGCAGGTCAGGTTTCTTATCGGCAAATGCTCTACATATGCCTTTCTTCAATTCAAGGAATAATTTGAAACAGCAGGACAGAGCATTCTGAGAGTTCTCTGCGTCTAGACGACCAGGCCCAGATCTAGTATTGTTTATACCGTCGTCAATGTCAGTTCCAACCGTGATGTTCGAAACAACATCGTCTAGCAGGGTTAGCTTAGACGCATCATCGTACGCAGATCACCTTACCAGAGCGTTATCATTACGTCTCAAAGGAAAAAGAATTCCAGGATGTACAACCTCCTTAAGAGTTCTTTCAAGGGCCTCACGTAAAACTCCGCCCTTTTAGTGAGTGGCAATATGGAGTTGGTTAGACGTGACGCGGCCCTGGCTGCATCCACGCGTGTGGATAGTAAGGTGAAAAACTCTCTCAGAGTCGCTCCGGTCTCCGGAGAGTTTCTCTTCGACTGCAAGCTTTCCGCAGTCTCTTCTGGGACGAATACGTCCAAGGGAAGTTCCTATAGGGGTTCCTATATGTCCTCTAGGTCTTACTCTAGAGACCGTCAGGGTAGCGACTCAGGTAGGGGCCGTAATTCTGGCCGAGACATCCGGTCAGACGCCCCCTAGGTCGACGGGGCGAGGTGCGGGCCGTGGAGGACATGGCTTCTCCTTCCGCAAGCCTCACAGGACCAGGAGGTAATGGTATTAACCTCAGTCCTCGGAATTAGCGATGGCATTCGGCAACGCCGTCGCAAGCGCCGCCGCCGTGTGGCATGGCGGCAGCATTTTCTTGCCGTCGCAAATTGGCAGCCATAATATTTTTTTACTTGTCCCAATCACCTGAAGTCCATCAGAACTGATCATCCAACCCTACATAACATATGTTTTATAGTCGTTACTGGTGTATAAAATCAATATTTGAGGAAATATCTTATATTAATTAATTTGAAAGTAAGTTTGTACAAAATGTATGTGGTTGAAAAACTGTTCATAACCAGTTGTTTTTCGTTTGTTTGTGTTTTTTCGAAAGAACCCCCTTGTTGACTGTGATGCACGTTTAAAATAACCCAGGAATTCCTGGGCAATTCCCTTTTGACGTCACACCTTACATAAATACAACCAATCGAATTCTTCGTTTCATGAAAGTATGCTAAATTGGTGTACTGGGACAGTGTGGCAGTTCTATTGGTCACTGACCAACAGAGCACGTGGTCATGTTCCATTTTAATTTTAGCATTCTCCACTTGTGGCATATGTAAACTGTACAATCTCAAACAAACTGAATTGGAAAACAATCAATCGGTTCAATAAAAAAATAAACACATTGAGCACAAAACAAGGGTGAGTTGGAAAATAATTCTTGTTTTGTTTATTGGGTCAGAGTCAACTCGCCCTGGGTTGATGCGCAATGCAAATATTTCTGTCTCTAACAGTTACTGTCAAAACCGATAGGCTAATAATGCATGGATGCGAGTTACAACCAGCCCCTAAAATTAGGACAACCAGTCAATCAATTGATCACTTAATCGAACTACAGCTTGTCCAACTGACCACCCGCCAGTGATCTCTTGTCCATTCGAAGTCAGCTGTTCTGTTTAATGATTATTATTCACTTAGTGTCATAATACTGTCATTCAAACAATTCAATTCAAAAGTGCCGTCGCTGATAAAAATTTGCCGTCGCAGAATTTTTGGCGGCGGCAATGTTGTGCCGTCGCAATATTTTCCTAATTCCGAGGACTGTAACCTCTATCATGTACCAGTGAGCGGAAGACTGTCAAGTTTCTCAATTAATTGGGAGTAGATTACGGACGTCCCTTGGATTTGAGGGGTGATTTCGAAAGGACTAAATTGTCCTTCAAACGAAAACCTCTGTTAACTCGAAGTCCAAGATGGACTCAGCTTCTGTCAAGTCCACAGGGAAGAGGCTCGCTTCCATCAGAAGTCCAGTCTCTTCTGGAATGATCGCGATAGAGATCATAGAAATCCATGAATTTCCAGGTTTCCACAACCATCCTTTTCTGGTTCCAAAACTCATTCCGTCCACTCATAAATCTGAGCTGGATAAACAAGCTGATCGTGGCTCCAAGTTTATATATGGAGTCCATCCGATCGGTCAGAGCGAGTTTTCGGGTGTACGACTATGCTACAGGCATAGATCTCAAGATGCGTACTTTCACGTCATGGTACATCAGGCATTCAGAAAGTATCTTCACTTCTTCATCATAGGAGTCGTGTATCGGCTCCGAGCAATGTGCTTCGGTCTGAATCTAGCCCCCTGGGCTTTCACTCGAATAAGAAACTCGGTAATGACTCATTTCTGAGCTCATTCATCTGCGATAACGTAGGCCTACCTGGACGACATTCTTTAGAGGTACGGCAATGAGTTAACGCTAATGTTTACTCATCTATGTAATATTTTTTTAAGAGTTGCTCGGTGTGAGACATTCGTATATATCACATGTTAATCAGGCGTTAATATACAATCCTCGGACACTTTTAAATGAGTATATAGAGTCTCATTTTGCTGGACTTCCTTATTTATTGGCTTAAATTTCCTTTAAAAAATATTAGTATAAAGGGTTATACTGGATGTTAATAGAGATCATTGATGTTATTGCACTCAATTACAGAATGGTGTTGTGTCTTTCTTTCTGATACAAATAAGAAAGATACATGTAAAGCCTATCTCTCATTTTCTCCTTGAGGGGATAGTTCTGTTGTATGTAATTGAGTCTATTGGATTTTCCTTTATGTCCTAGGCCCTCCACCATTTTTACTATTCAGCTAAGTCTGGGTCATTAGTACAGTATAAAAATGTTAAAAAATTTATAGTAATTTATATATTTTTTATACTTACCAATGACCCAGACGGGGATGGCCCTCCCATGAGTTGGAAGTAAAAGTATGGAGGACCTTATAGGACATGTAATTTTCGGTTTTAGATGCAAATTTTGGGGATTGGGGGATAAAATTTGCGTTTGGCCCTAAATATTTTAGAGTTAGCACCAGCTAAGTCTGGGTCATTGGTAAGTATAAAAAATTTATAAATTACTATAAATTTTTTAACTTTCCAATAAAACCATTCAGATATTGCTATCAAAAGAACTTGCACATCACAGTACAAGTCAAAATAAGCTGTAACATAACTGCAGTAAACTAAGTACACTGCTGCTTTTGCACTGATAAGACCAGAATCTGACATCATCATCCAGAAAAATGATGTTAGTTTCTGGTCTTATCAGTGTAGGAAGAGAAAGATAATAGTTTATAGCTGTTATCCTACAACTTTATATTGAC
Organism: Pictodentalium vernedei; assembly: GCA_031216915.1. Lineage (NCBI taxonomy): Eukaryota > Metazoa > Mollusca > Scaphopoda > Dentaliida > Dentaliidae > Pictodentalium > Pictodentalium vernedei. The sequence goes on along the minus strand of CM062294.1, from coordinate 59,277,589 downwards.
TAGTACTGTATGTCAATTCAAGTGACATCCATATTTGTATGGTTCTGTTGAGAAAGTTCCAACATATTAGTGGCTGTATTGACCTTAGAGAAATAAGGTCAATACTGCTTTTGGCTGCTATGTTCAGATGTATTTTTATACCCCCACTTTCGAAGGGAGGGGGGGAGGTTATACTGGATTACATGCGTCTGTCTGTGCGTCCGTCTGTCCATCGGTCCATCCGAGAATATTCATAACTTTCATAATTTAAGTAAATTATTATGGAACGTGTTATTACTTGTTTTAATTCATTTATGCTTTATACCCCCACTTTCGAAGAAAATGGGGGAATATACTGGATTACATGTGTGTGTCCGTCCGTCCGTCTGTCCATCCGTCTGTGTGAGTCCATCAGAGAATATTCATAACTTTCATAACTCAAGTGAATTATTATGAAACTTGTTATTACTTGTTTTAATTCATTTATGCTTCATCAGTCCAGCAATGCAGTGGGGGTATGAATTGTCTTCAGCAGTAGCTCTTGTATTAACTCTTAACCCGCTCAGTATTTTCAAGATATTTTTTCATCAAATCTAGTCATGGCTGCTGTAAAGCAACCATGACTAGTGTTGATGAAAAATTAATCTAAATATAACAAGAAATCAAATGTGAATTAATCCATTCAATTTACAGGTGAAAATATGTTTAAATATACCCAAATTATACTTATGTCAGTGACAAGAGAGACTCTGTGCTGGGCAGGAATATCCGGCAGCAGCATGCAAAGAGTTAAATTCGACTATAGTGAGCTCCAAATTCAACACAAAACATTTCTTTCCAGTATCATACAGTACAGTTAAATCTAGAAGTCCTGTCATGAAATGCGCGCAAATAGTACATTGCTCTGCGCATTGATCTGCGCATTATGTCCCATAGTAAAGCTATCAAATTCTCTACGTAGCCTATACACAAGCAATGTTTCAGCCAATGGACCTCCGGGTTTAACCCGGAGGAAACCCGGAGGTTCATTGACTGAAACATTGCTTGTGTTTTCTGTGAGTAATCACAAGATTCCGTCGTGCTTTGCGTGCTTTTCAGGGGGGAAATTTCGCGCAATTCCAACGCAAAATTGTGTACAATTCATGACAGGACTTCTAGTTTTAACTGAACGTGGAGAGTGGATTGTAACTAAATCACCCGCAGAGTGGAGTTGTCACCCAAGCTATAACTTTCAAATTGTGTACATATCGACAAAAAACACAAGCAATGTTTCAGCCAATGGACCTCTGGGTTTAACCCGGAGGTCCATTGACTGAAACTTTGCTTGTGCTTGTTATGCTTTGCAACAAATTTGCAATTATTGCTTGGGTGGAATCTCCACTCTGTGGGTGATTTAGTGATAATACACTCTCCACGTACTGTAGGTCATTTGGGCATAATTTGTGGGCACCCGTGGCCGGGCTGTCACCATTAGACTTGTTTTGATATTAGAACTTTGTGATCTAAGAACCACTCTGTCAAAATTAGAATCATAGTTAAACTTCATATACAGTACAATCCCCTTAATTGAATATCCATTTTGCCAGTGAAAATTATTCAATTAACAGGGAGTATGCAATTAACAGGGATTTGGTCAGTTTCCTGTGTTCTGGAGGTAAACTGAGCATTTATTCTATTATATCTTGTTTGGCAGAGCTCTGTCAAACAAGATATAATAGAATAAATGCCTGTATTGGATGTAGTGAGGCCAAAAAGGTTGATAAATGAGGGGTATTTGGTGCATGTCACAGTAATGTTTTCAACATATTACAAAAATTTATATACAATTAACAGGAGTTTACTCTAAAACCCATATGCAATTAACAGATCAAATTTGTACTGAAGGTATGGTAAATGGTTTTGTGTTTGAAAATTATATTCAATTTTCAGGGATATACAATTAAGCGATATCCAATTAAGTGGGCTCCACTGTATTATAAAAAACTCGAAGAGTCATTGTGTCAGAAATATTGATTTGTATTTTATTGTGAATCAGTAGATTATTAAAAAAAGTGTGGTTCTTTCAAGTATGGTAGACCTGAATGTTGTACTTTTCTTGAATGACAAAAATCATGTTGTTACAGTTTGTTTGTTGGGGTTTAACAATGCTTTAAAAAACTGGGGTTACATTATGTTAGACAGTTTTATGGTGATGGAAGCTAAAGAACCCAGAAAGCGCCACCGTGCTGTGGTGAGCAACAGTCAGACTCTCTAACTTACAAACTAGTTAGCAGCATAAGTAGAAATCTGTGAATTCTAGTTCTACCAGACCGGTTTCGATCTTTTCAATCTCGTCAGTGGTATCTGTGAATTCTAGTTCTGCCAGACCGGTTTCGATCTTTTCAATCTCAACATGATCTACTAAACCAGTTTGTTAGAACTAGAATTCACAGATGCCTTTTGATACACTCCTATTACTAAACCAGACCGGTTTCGATCTTTTCAATCTGGTCAGTGATATTTAAATACCACTGACGAGATCGACATGATCTACTAAACCGATTTGGTAGAACTAGAATTCACAGAAACATCTGTGAATTCTAGTTTTGCCAGACCGGTTTTGATCTTTTCGATCTCATCAGTGGTATTTAAATACCACCGACGAAATCGACATGATCTACTTCCGGTTTCGATCTGTTCAATCTGGTCAGTGGTATTTAAATACCACTGATGAGATCGACATGATCTACTAAACCAGTTTGGTAGAACTGGAATTCCCAGATGCCTTTTGATACACTCTTATTACTAAACCAGACCGGTTTCGATCTTTTCAATCCCGTCAGTAGTTTTTAAATACCACTGATGAGATCGACATGATGTACTAAACCGGTTTGTTAGAACTAGAATTCACAGATTTCTTTTGATACACTCCTATTACTAAACCAGACCGGTTTCGATCTTTTAATCTCGTTAGTGGTACAGTAGAACCTGTCTTGACAGACCACCCCTTTTGCCAAGAAAAAGTGGTCTCTCAAGACAGGTGGTCTCTCATTACAGGTTTGACGTTTTTGCTAGTCAGTGAATGACCAACCAGAGAATATTTTTTGCAGAAATGGAGAAGAAATGATATTTTTATACTGTACCAATGACCCAGACATAGCTGGTGCTAATTCTCAAAATCTTGCCCCAAACACAAATTTTGCCCCCCAATCCCCCAAATTTGCATCTAAAACCGAAAAATTCATGTCCTAAATGGTCCTCCATACTTTTCCTCCACTGTGCATGTGCAGTGTCAAGGAGGTCTCGAAATTGGCACCAATTATCATTCTTTGTTTGCCCCTTCATCAGTTCACATCTGACTGATATTTGTGCTTGTAAATCTCAGTTTAAATCTGCCAGACACATAAATATTAGAGAAATGGTGGATCTAAAGAGGAAATAGAAGGAGGAGAGGAAAAATGAGCGGCAGGAAATAATCAGGGCTGTAACTTAAAAATTTTTTATGAAATTATGTTATGTTGCCTAATTTCAAGGCATGGGCCTGTTGTTGTCATTCTTGCTATAAAGTTACACTGCTTGTTCAGTGTTTCCTCTCCCTTTCCTTTAGTCCCCCCTTGCTATTCTCCCATGCTTTTGGCATATTTTCTGTAATATTATTTACTAAAATTTCTTAGGAGTTTTAGCTTGGTAACAGAATGAATTCTGTTGTTTTCCCCATGTTTACGTCCTCACCCATGGGTGTTTAGGCATTGCGTTCTGCATCTACTATCTGATGTTCTGCAGTTTCTTTCCTGGAAGTCTCTGTTTTGCATCAGATAGTGTTGTAATTGGTAACTGATTTCGGGCCATGTTTATCAGTGCCTGGAGTCATGTTTCCGGTGTTTATACACTTCTTGTTTACATTGACAACGGTTTCTGTTGAGAGTGATTTCTTGTCTTTGTATTAGCTTAATCATAACAAGATACATTATTATTATATGTAAGTGTTGCATTAATTTTTTTGAAATATTTTAAAAAATTTTGTCCACACTTAGGCTTTTTTGGGATCCATTGGGGCTCAACGTTACTTTCAGAAACTTGGGCTTTAATGAAAAAATATTTTTTCCAAAAAATTGTTTTTTGATTTCAATTATTTTTTCTATGTTAATGGATCACGTTATTATGTATCTTTGTTTTCAGGGGTTGGTGCGAGTACTAGGACTGTTTGTGTTCTTTTCACAATGAAAGGATATTGTTCAAATTGTAATAAGAGGAAATCTTCCTCTGACTTTCATAATCATTGTATTAATTGTAGTCAGTGTACTCGCACTAACTCATGTTCAGTATGTGTCAATTGGGATGACAAACATTGGAAACGTGTGTCACGGTATGTTGTTAGCGGGGAAAAGGCCATGCCGGTCCTTTCTCCGCAGGGTCACTCTAGTTTATCAATCTCTTTTTCAGAGGAACAAGAACAGGGTGATGTTTCCGTGATGTCTTCCAAAAGTGTGCCTCCGTCGTCACAGTTAAATGAAGAGCTAGCGGCAAAAGTGCTCATGGAAATACGTCAATTGCCTAAGAAGTCCCTAGTAGGATCGACGGCATTGGCGTCCGCTAGCTCGCCCGGTGTAGCGACCATTCATTGAATGGCTCGGCAGCCGGGTTCGTCCGTTGCAGTCCAGGAAGGAGATTTGGGTGATGCAAACACTATAATAAGACAAAGTGCACACCCAGTGACGACGGATCAGAGGAGAGAACGGAGGAAGCCTATTAGTCCGGTTCCTAGCTCGTCCAGGTCCATCCGGGCTGCGAGCGAGAGAGGTCCCTCTCTCGTACAACAACATCTGGGACCAGATGTTGTGGTACAAACATTTCGCATTTGGAGCATACGTTTGCCGCTTGGGATGCTCCGTTATATAGACAGTCCGGAGAGACTGTCGATATGGCTTCCTCATCCTCACGGCAGCGCACACGACCGCACCTTGGCTACATGACCATGGATATCCAACCAGCTTTGCCGATCAGGGATTTCACGGTGACCAGGTCACGCCATCCGGTAGCCAGGGACACGAGGCCTGTAGACTCCGGACGTTCGCATAAAAGAAGTATGCAGGAGTCAACGTACACGGAGCTTCCAGCGGCAAAGCAACGTAAGACCGCTACTCCACAGGCCTCAGTGACGGACGTGCTGTCCCAAATAGCACAACTTATAGCAGCATCCCAGCAGACGACAGAATCTCTGTCGGATCAGGAATTATCCAACTACGCTGGGTCGGTACGCTCCGCTCAAGCATCAGGTACGGACAACCGAGAACTTCATAGGGTCCGACAGGATGGCGAAAGGGATTCAGAGGATTTGGAGCTTTCCCTTTCGGAACAACATAAAGCTGTCGTAGATTTTATCCGGCATTATCTTCCAGAGGTTGTTCCGTCCGACCAGAATGCTGCGATGCCGGATAAGAGACTGATAGCGTCATTGGACACAGAATTTTTTGATCGGTTCAGGGACATCGTCCCTGAGTTTCCAACACAGTCCAATAATGTCACAAGAGCATTTGAATTATTGAATGACGCTATATATAAGCTTGCTACCAAAACGAGCAAGTATGGTTTCTTGTTCACAAATGCTCTAAATCTGCCTTTCATCAATTCAAGGAATAAATTCGAAACGGCAGGACAGGGCATACCGAGAGTTCCTCTGCGTCTAGACGACCAGGCTGAAGACTTAGAATTGTCTATACCGTCGTCTAAGTCAATTCCAACCACGACGTTGGAAACGACAATTATGTCTAACAGAGTTAACTTAGACGCTTTATCATACGCAGATCACCTTACTAAAGCGTTATCATTACGTCTTCAAGGGAAAGAATTCCAGGATATACAATCCTCATTAACTGGTAGAGTGCTAAATTATTTTTGGTCTTCAAAATTTATTGACATGTCTTTGCCTTATTAAAATTTATGGGAGAGTGCCCAAAGGCACTCTCCCATAAATTGTAACAAGGCAAATCCTCCAAAGACTAAATAATTTCACTTCAAACATAATATGAAATACATCCACTGAATGTAAAGTCTTTAAGATGGCTTACCTGCACTTCAGATTAAAGCCCAAATATGGGCTTCCAGCACTCTACCAGTTAAGAGTTCTTTCAAGGGCAATAGCTTATTCCACGTATAACTCCGCCCTTTCAGTGGCAAACCTGGAGTTGCTTAGACGTGACGCATCCCTAGCTACATCCACGCGCGTGGATGGTAAGGTGAAAAACTCTCAGAATCGCTTCGGTCTCCGGAGAGCTTCTCTTCGACGGCAAGCTTTCAGCAATCTATGATAAGATAACTAAGAAAGCTTCGGATTCTCTGCTGTTCAAATCCGCTTCTAAAAAGTCGGATACAGCAGAAAAGAGTAAGACAGGCACTTCTGGGACAAGTACGCCCAAGAGAAGTTCCTATAGAGGTTCCTATGCGTCCTCTAGGTCTTATTCTAGAGACCGTCAAGGCAGCGACTCACGTGGGGGACGTTATTCTGGCCGAGATAACCGGTCAGATGGCCCTAGGTCGACGGGGCGAGGTGCGGGTCGTGGAGGCCGTAGTTTCTCCTTCCGCAAGCCTCGCAGGTCCAGGAGGTGATGGTTTGAACCTCTATCATGTTCCGGTAGGCGGAAGATTGTCAAGTTTTATAAACGATTGGGCGTCAATTACGGACGACCCCTGGGTTCGAGGGGTAATTTCGGAAGGACTAAGAATATCCTTCAAACGAAAGCCTCCATTAACTCGAAGTCCAAAATGGACTCTGCTTCCGTCAAATCCGCAGAAAAGAGACGCTCTTTTATCAGAAGTACAGTCTCTTCTGAAGAAGAACGCGGTAGAGGTCGTAGAAGACCCGGAATCACCGGATTTCTACAGCCATCTGTTTCTGGTTCCGAAACCAGACGGCTCGTTCCGTCCAGTCATAGATCTGAGCTGGATAAACAAGCTGATCGTCGCTCCAAAGTTCTATATGGAGACTATTCGATCAGTCCGAGCGAGTATTCGGGTGAACGACTATGCTACAAGCATAGATCTCAAGGATGCATACTTTCAGGTTATGGTACATCCGACATTCAGAAAGTATCTACGCTTCGCAGTCCTAGGAGTTGTATATCAGTTCCGAGCGATGTGCTTCGGTTTGAACCTAGCTCTCTGGGCTTTCACTTGAATAATGAACTCGGTAATGATATATTTCCGAGCTCATTCGTCTGCGGTAACGTCGGCCTACCTGGACGACATTCTTCAGAGGTACGGCAACGAGTTAACGCTTCAGAACGATGTGCAGAATCTGCTTCTATTACTCCGACGTCTCGGTTTTATAGTAAACGAGGAGAAGTCGGATCTGGTGCCGTCCAAGTCATTCACCCATTTGGGAATGAGCTTCTAGACGCACAACAATCTCGTTCATCTGCTGTTAACCAGAGCGAAATTAATCAGTTGTTACGCTCGCTATTGTCTTCACTCAGACAAAGTCACAGCGCGAGTGTTCATGAGACTGATAGGTCTGTGCGGAGCCGCTGCGGATCTCATTCCGATGGGGCGGTTGCGCGCTCGTCCACTCCAAATTTTCTTGACTCAGAATTGGAGTGTGAAGATTCATTCGCTCGATATAGACGTTCTCTTGTCAAATCAAGTGAAACGAGAGATTCAGACTTGGGAAAACATTCAGTGGTTGACTCAGGGAGTTCCACTGCAGTTGCCAGATCCGAGTTTTACTATTATGATGGATGCCAGTCAAACAGGTTGGGGTGCAACATTGATCCCAACGGATTCGAAGTGCCAGGGTCTTGGGATCCGCAGTTTCTAGGCAAGCACATAAACATCAAGGAAATGATGTCAATTTGGCTTGCACTATGTCATTGGATGAACATTATTCAGAAAGCACATGTCCAAATCCTGTCCGACAATACGACAGTAGTAGCGTATATTCGGAACCAGGGAGGCACTCATTCCATTCCGTTATTCAATTTAACGGACAGAATCCTTCTGTTTGTTCTAGAACACCAGGTTCTACTTTCGGTCCGTCATATTCCGGGTCGTCTGAATGTAATAGCAGACTCCCTTTCACGGAAGGGTCGCTTGTTGCCGTCAGAATGGACTCTCAACAAATAGCTATTCAATCAGATTCGCTACCAATGGGAGCGGCCAATGATAGACTTATTTGCGACACAGCTCAACAATCAGTTGCAGACGTATGTGTCTCCATGTCCGGATCCCCGAGCATATGCAGTAGACGCTCTATCGATCTCGTGGGACGGAATGATAGGATATGCGTATCCTCCAGTGCCGTTGATTCAGCAGATATTGCTAAAGATAAAACAATCTCAATGCAAAATTCTGTTGGTAGCATCCCTGTCTCCACAGAGACCATGGATAAATCTACTCAGGTGTCTGCTGTGGGAAATACCGTGGAAGCTTCCTCCACAAGAGGATCTTCTTTCGCAGGGGAAATCGCGTCAACTGCATCACAACCCACAAGGTCTCAACCTTCACGTATTTCCGTTGTGCGGTCCTTCTTGCACGGCAAGCATTTTACAGGACGAGCAGTGGACGCAATTTCTAACTGTAGGAGGACCTCCTCTTCGCTAAATTATGCGGCTAAGTGGAAGGTTTTTTGTCATTGGTGTAGGGATCATTCTGTTGACATTTTTGATCCCTCTATTCCAGACATTGCAAACTTTCTAGTATACTTGTTTGATGAGATCGAACTGCAGCCTGTTACTATTAAAGGTTATAGGTCTATGTTATCGGATACCTATGCACACCATGATAGTTTGAAAATTGGATCTAATGTCTCTTTATCTAAATTAGTTAGAAACTTTTCGATAAATAGACCTAGAACCCTTAGATTAATTCCTAAATGGAATTTAGCTTGGGTTCTAATTAAACTAAAAGAAAAGCCATTTGAGCCTCTTGAGACAGTGGACTTCAAATTCTTATCTTATAAGACAGCATTTCTCTTAGCTTTCTCTTCCACTAGAAGAGTCAGTGAGCTTCATGCACTATCTGTGGACGATTCTCACTATCGTAGTGTCGGGAACACTATTACCTTTACTACTAATGTTGGATTTTTGGCTAAGAATCAGGCTCCTAATTAATATCCGGAACCTATTGTTATTAAGGCTCTTCCGTCTTCAGACGGGCATAGGCCTTTACTCTGTCCGGTTAGAGCTTTACTTATTTATAAACGAAGATCTCAGTTTATCAGAAAGGGACGAAAACGCTCCTTTCTGTCTCTGATGCCTAATGGAAAGGACATTACGGTCCATTCTATTGCTAGATGGATTCAATTAACTATCCGTACTGCTTATGATAATCTATCTTCAACTCAGCAGTCTGTACTTAAGATCTCGGCTCATGAAGTAAGAGCTCTTTCTACGTCTTGGGCTTACGCAAATAGTGTTGCTATTACAGATTTAATGAAAGCTGCATATTGGTCTCAGCCATCCACATTCACGAATTTTTATCTCAGAAATATTGAGTCCATTTCTGGAGACCTGCATTGTTTAGGTCCGTTATCTGTTGCTCAGAATGTCGTCCACTAAACAGTTGCAACTATAGTTATGCAGGCTTTCTGTTCCGGCAGTGACTCTGTCCTGCTGCCCTCTTCGCTCTGGGCTGTTTGACCCAAGGGAAGGGGGGGGGGGGGAGGGTGTTCCCTTAGGTCACCTGCTTTATAGTGAAAAGCAAGGGGATACCTCCTCCGGAGTCAGTAATTCTGAGTCGGTACCGGGATGGTTTTAAAGTGTAAAGCTAATGTTTAAATTCATTCATGTCATATTTTTCAAGTGTAGCTCGGTGTGAAGCATTTGTATATGTCACGTGTCAAACAGGCGTTAATATACAATCCTCGGACACTTTTAATGAGTATAAAGAGTCTCATTTCTCTGGACTGTCTTTATTTATTGGCTAACCTTTAAAAATTATTAGTATAAAGGGTTATACTGGATTTTAATAGAGATCATTGATGTATTTGTGCTTAATTACGGAATGGTTTTGTGTCTTTTTTGATAAAATAAGAAAGATACATGTAAATCCTAATACTCCTTTTCTCCTCGAGGGGATAACTCTATTATATAGAGTTGAGCTTATTGGATTTTCCTCTATGGCCTTAGCCCTCCAGCCTTTTTTCTATTCAGCTATTTCTGGGTCATTGGTACAGTAAAAAAATGTTAAAAAATTTATAGTAATTTATATATTTTTTATACTTACCAATGACCCAGACGGGGATGGCCCTCCCAGGAGTTGGGAACTCATACCTCCCCGCTGAGTACATAGCGCTGACCAGGCACTGCTTGTAAGAATGATAATTGGCGCCAATTTCGAGACCTCCTTGACACTGCGCATGCGCAGTGGAGGAAAACTATGGAGGACCATTTAGGACATGAATTTTTCGGTTTTAGATGCAAATTTTGGGGATTGGGGGGGCAAAATTTGTGTTTGGCCCTAGATTTTGAGAATTAGCACCAGCTATGTCTGGGTCATTGGTAAGTATAAAAAATATATAAATTACTATAAATTTTTTAACTTTTCAGATTTTTTTTATTATTGTTTTATTTTAATTCAGTTTTTATACAAGTACAAAGGCATTGTTTAATAAATTATAGATAAAAGTACATAAAGTGAAAAACTTCACTTTGGGTCGATGTCCTGATTACATTTCTGAACTACTGTATTGATTTCTGCACACTGCATTGATCTTAACTGGCTGAGTTACAACAATGAAGGTACCAGAACAAAAGCCATCTTTTTCCTTGCTCGTGTTTCCTCTTCAGTCAAACACAAATATTTTGTTTGTATAAATTTGTTTTATTACAAATTATTGGAGAGTGCCAACAGGCACTCTCCAATAATTTTTAATAAAACAAATTTTGAATAACAAATTCAGACCACCAAAAAAATCTAACCCTCAACCTGTTTATTGATTTTAATACTCTGAAATTGCCAAAAATTGATATTTTTATACTGTACCTATGACCCAGACATAGCTGGTGCTAACTCTTAAAATATAGGGCCAAACACAAATTTTGCCCCCCAATCCCCAAAATTTGCATCTAAAACCAAAGAAAACATGTCCTGAATGGCCCTCCATACTTCACCTCTACTGCGCATGCGCAGTGTCAAGGACGTCCCGAAATTGGCGCCATTAATCATTCTTAGTTTGGCTCTTCATCAGTTAACATCTGACTGATCTTTGTGCTTGTAAATCTCAGTTTAAATGATGCCAGACACATAAATATTAGTGAAATGGTGATTCTAAGGAGGATATAGGAGAGGAAAAATGATTGATCCAAAAAAAAAAATTTTAAGTTACAGCCCTGATTATTTTCTGTCACCAGGGCTGTAACTTAAAATTTTTTTTTTTTGATCAAATTATGTTAAGTTACCTATTTTCGAGGCAACTGCCTGTTGTGGTCATTCTTGTTATCAAGATTACACTGCTTATTCAGTGTTTTCCTCTCTCCCTTTCCTTTAAGTCCCCTCTTGCTATTCTCCCATGCTTTTGGCATATTTTCTGTAATATTATTACTAAAATTTCTTGGGAGTTTTAGCTGGATAACAGAATGTATTCTGTTCTTTTCCCCATGTTTACGTCTTCACCTATGGGTGGTTAGGCGTAGTGTTCTGCATCTACCATCTGATGTTCTGCAGTTTCTTCCCTGGAAGTCTCTGTTTTGCATCAGATAGTGTATTATTGGTAACTGATTTCGGGCCAGTGTGCCTGGAGTCTTGATCTAGTGTTTTTACACTTATTGTTTACATTTCCAACAGCCCTCTGTGTGAGGGGGGATTTCTTGAAAATAATATCTTGATGTTAATTTAATCATAACTAGACACATTATTATTGTTCGTAAGTGTTGCATAAATTGTTTTAAATATTTTTAGAATTTTTGTCCACACTTAGACTTGGGATCCATTGGGGCTCAACGTTACTTTTCAGAAACTTGGGCTGTTCTGAAAAAATATTTTTTCAAAAGTTTTTGATTCAATTAATTTTCTATAATTAATGGATCTTGTTATTATGTATTTTGATTGCAGGGGTTGGTGCGAGTACTAGGACTTTGTTTTCTTTTCACATTGAAAGGATATTGTTCAATTGTAATAAGAGGAAATCTTCCTCTGACTTTCATATTCATTGTATAATGTAGTCAGTGTACTCGCACTAACTCCTGTTATGTATGTGTTGATTGCGATGACAACATGGGAAGTGTGTGTCACGGTATGTTAGTGGGGAATTGGCCATTCCGGTCCTTTCCCCGCAGGGTCACTCTACTTTATCAATCTCTATTTCAGACGATCATGATCAGGGTGATGTATCCGTGATGTCTTCCAAAAAGTGTGCCTCCGTCGTCACAATTAATGTAGAGCTAGCGGAAAAGTGCTCAGGTAATACGTCAATTGCCTAAGAGGACCCTAGTAGGTTCGACGGCCTTTGATGTCCGCTAGCTCGCCCGGTGTAGCGTCCATTCATCGAATGGTTCGGCAGCCGGGTTCGTCCATTGCGGTCTAGAAAGGAGTTTTGGGTGATGCGAGCACTTTAAACATCCATGTGCACACCCAGTGACGGCGGATTAGAGGGGAGAACAGAGGAAGCCTTTTAGTCCGGTTCATAGATCGTCCAGGCCCATCCGGGCTGCGAGCGAGAGAGGCCCCTCTCTCGTACTTCAACATCTGGCCCCAGATGTTGTGGTACAAAATGTATCGCATTCGGAGCATACGTCCGCCGCTCGGGACGCTCCGTTATATAGACAGTCCGGAGAGACTGTCAATAAGGCTTCCTCATTCTCATGGCAGCGCACACGACAGCACCTTGGCTACGTGACCTCCGATATCCAGTCAACTTCACCAATCAGAGAATCCTCGGCGACCAGGTCATGCCGTCCGATAGCCAGGGACACGAGGCCTGCAGACTCCGGACGTTCGCATAAGAAAGTATGCGGGAGTCAACGTACTCGGAGCTTCCAGCTGCAAAGCATCGTAAGACCGCTTCTGTGCAGGCCTCGGTGACAGACGTGCTATCCCAAATAGCACAGCTTATCGCAGCATCCCAGCAACGACAGAATCTCTGTCGCATAATATAATATCCGACGACACTGGGTCGGGACGCTCCACGGAAGCATCAGGTGCGGACGTCCGAAAATTTCATACGGTCCGACGGGATGCCGAAAGGGATTCGGAGGTTTTCGAGCTTTCCCTTTCGGAACAACATAAGCTGCTGTATATGTCATCCGACTTCTTCTTCTAGAGGTTCTTCGTCGGACCAGAATGCTGCGATACCGGATAAGAAACTGATAGCGTCGGTGGACTTAGAAATTTTTGGTTCGGTTCAGGGACATCGTCCCTCAGTTCCGACACAGTCCAATAATGTCTCAGATACGTTCGATTTATTGAACGACGCTATATATATTTTTTATATGCTTGCTATGTACAAGCATATCTGGTTTCTTGTTCGCAAAATTACTGAGATGTTTTTCAAAGGTGTGCCTCTGTCGTCATAGTTAATGAAGAGCTAGCGGCAATTAGTGCTCATGGATTACGTCAATCTCCTAAGAGGTCCCTAGTAGGATCGACGGAGTTGACATTCGCTAGCTCACCCGGTGTAGCGTCCATTCATCGAATGGTTCGGCAGTCGGGTTCGTCCGTTGCGGTCTAGGATAGAGATTTGGGTGATGCGAGCACTATAATAGACTTTAGTACACACCCAGTGACGACGGATTATAGGAGAGATCGGAGGAAGCCTGTTAATCTGGTTCCTAGCTCGTCCGGTCCGTCCGGGCGGCGAGCGAGAGAGGTCCCTCTCTCGTGCAACAACATATGGGACCGGATGTTGTGGTACAGACATTTCACCTTCGTAGCGTATGTCCGCCACTCCGGACGCTCCGTTATATAGACAGTCAGAGTGACTGTCGATAATGCTTCCTCATCCTCACAGCAGCGCACACGACCGCACATTGGATACGTGACCTTGAATATCTGGCCAGCTTCGGCATTCAGTGATTCCATGCCGAACAGGTCACGCCATCCGGTAGCGAAGGGACACGAGGCCTGCACACTCAGGTCGCTCGCATAATAGAAGTATGCACGGGGTAACGAACACGGAGCTTCCAGCGGCAATGCATCATAAGACCGCTTCTCCACAGGCCTCAGTGACAGACGTGCTATCCAAAATAGCACAGCTTATCGTAGCATCCCAGCAAACGACAGATTCTCGGTCGGATCAGGAATAATCTGACAGCGCTGGGTTGGTACGCTCCGCTGTTGCATCAGGTACGGACGACCGAATATTTCATAGGGTCCGACAGGATGGCGAAAGGGATTCGGATGATTTCGAGCTTTCCCTTTCGGAACAACAGAAGCTGCCATACATTTCTTCCGGCATTATCTTCCAGAGGTTGTTCCGTCGGACTACATTTCTGCGATGCTGTATAAGAGACTATAGCGTCATTGGACACGGAGTTTTGGATCGGTTCAGGGACATTGTCCCTGAGTTGCCGACGCAGTCCAATAATGTCTTTAGAACATTTGAATTATTGAACGACGCTATATATATATAAGCTTGCTATCAACATGCTAGTATAGTTTCTTGTCCGCAATGCTCTATTCTGCCTTTCGTGAATTCTAGGGAATAATTGTTTATTGGCAGAACTGGGCTTACCGAGCGTTCCTTTGCGTCTAAGACGTCGAGACTGAAGACTGCTAATTATCTTTCTCGCCGTCTATGTCAATTCCAACCACGATGTTGGAAACGACAATGATGTATAATAGACTTAACTTAGATGCTTTATCATACGTATACCACCTTACTGAGACGTTTATCATTGCGTCTTCAACAGAAAGAATTCCAGGATATGATCCTCAATGAGATTTCTTTCAGGGGCAGTAGTTTTTCCACGTATAACTCCGCCCTTCAGTGGCAATCTGAAGTTGGTTAGACGTGACGCAGCCCTAGCTACATCCACACGCATGGATAGTAAGGTGAAGAACTCTCTCAGAGTCGCTTCGGTCTCGAGAAGCTTCTCTTCGACGGCAACCTTTCAGCAATCTTGAATTGCTTGATATACACGTTCTCTTGTCAATCATGTGTAACAAGAGATTCAGACGTGGGCAAACATTCGGTGGTTGACTCAGAGAGTTCCACTGTAGTTGCCGGATCCGAGTTTTTCGATTATGACGGATGTCAGTCAAACAGGTTGGGACACAATTCTGATCCCAACGGATTCGAAGTGCCAGGGTCTTTGGGTTCCGCAGTTTTTAGGCAAGCTCCTTACTTCCAAGGAAGAATATTATGTTGGCTTGCACTACGTCATTGGATGAATTTTATTCAGAAACGCATGTTCAATCCTGTCCGATAATACGACAGTAGTTGCGTATATCCGGAACCAGGGAGGCACTCATTCGGTTCCGTTATTAATTTTAACGGAAAGAATCCTTCTGTTTGTTATAGAACACCAAGTTCTGTTTCGGTTCGTCATATTCTCGGTTGTCGAATCGTATTAGCAGACTCCCTTTCACGTAAGGGTCGTTTGTTGCCGTCGGAATGGATTATCAACAAACAAGTATTCAATCAGATTTGCTATCAATTGGAGCGCCCAGTGATAATTTATTTGCGACACAACTCTCCAATCAATTGTAGACGTATGTGTCACCGTGTCCGGTTCCCTGAGCATATGTACTTAACGCTCTATCGATCTAGTAGGACGCTATGATAGGATATGCGTATGATAGGATATGCGTATCCTCCATCGCTGTTGATTCAGCAAGTATTGCTAGAATTATTCATTCACAATACAATTCTGTTGGTAGACAGTGGATAAATTTACTTAGATGTCTACTGTGGGACTTACCGCGGAAACTTCCTCCACCAGAGGATCTTTTTTCGCTGAGGAAATCGTGTCAACTTTATCACAACCCGCAAGGTCTCAACCTTCACGTATTCCGTTGTGCGGTCCTTCTTGCATAGCAAGCACTGTATAGGACCAGCAGTGGACGCGATTCCTAACTGTAAAGGGACCTCCTCTTCGCTATACTATGCGGCCAAAGTGGAGGGTCTTCCGTCATTGGTGTAGGGATCTTTTTGTTGATATTTTTGATTCCTCCATACCAGACATTGCAAACTTTCTAGTATACTTGTTTGACGAGATCAACTGCAGCCAGTTACTTTTATAGGTTATAGGTCTATGTTATCTGATACCTATGCACACCATGATAGTTTACAATGGAGCCTAATGTCTCTTTATCTAGGTTAGTGTGAAACTTTTCGGTAAGAGACCTAGAATCGTTAGATTAATTCCTATTCGGAATTTAGCTTGGGTTCTTATTAACTAAAGCATCCATTTGAATCCTTGAGACAGCAGTTTCAAATTCTGGTCTTTTAAGGCAGCGATTCTCTTAGCCTTCTCTTCTGCTGTAGAGTCAGTGAGCTTCATGCACTATCGGTGGACGATTCTAACTTTCGTAGTATCGGGAACTCTATTACCTTTACTACTAATGTTGTATTTTTGGTTAAGAATCGGGCTCCTAATGATATCCGGAACCTATTGTTTTTAAGGTCCTTCCATCTTCGAGCGGGCATAGGCCTTTACTCTGTCCGGATAGACCTTTATGTATTTATTAACAGATTTCAGTTTATCAGTAGGACGTAAAGCTTCTTCTGGCTCTGATGCCTAATAGAAGGGTCATTACGGTCCATTCTATTACTTAATACATTCAGTTATCTATCGGTACTGCTTAGGATAATCTATCCTTAACTCAGCAGTTTGTGCTTAAGATTTCGGCTCATGAAGTAAGAGCTCTTCTACATCTGGGGCTGACGTATAGTTTTGCTATTATAGATTTAATAGGCTGCATATTGGTCTCAACCATCCACATTCACGAATTTTTATCTCAGAAATATTGTATCCATTTCTGGAGACCTGTATTGTTTAGGTCCATTATCAGCTGCTCAGAAAGTCGATCACTTAACAATTGCAACTATAGCTATGTAGGCTTTATGTTCCGGCAGTGACTCCGTCCTGCTGTCCTCTTCGCTCTGGGCTATTTGACCTAGGGCAAGAAAAAGGGGGGGGGGGGGAGGGTGTTCCCTTGGGTCACCTGTTTTTATTATGAAAACAAGGGGATACCTCCTCCGGAGTTAGTATTTCTGAGCTGTTACTGGGATGGTTTCTTAAGTGAAAGTCCTGGGCCCTCCAGCCTTTTTACTATTCAGCTATGTCTGGGTCATTGGTACAGTATAAAAATCTTAAAAAATTTATAGTAATTTATATATTTTTTATACTTACCAATGACCCAGACGGGGATGGCCCTCCCAGGAGTTGGGAACTCATACCTCCCCGCTGAGGACATAGCGCTTACCAGGCACTGTTGGTAAGAATGATTAATGGCGCCAATTTCGGGACGTCCTTGACACTGCACATGCACAGTAGAGGTGAAGTATGGAGGGCCTTTCAGGACATATTTTCTTTGGTTTTAGATGCAAATTTTGGGGATTGGGGGGCAGAATTTGTGTTTGGCCCTATATTTTAAGAGTTAGCACCAGCTATGTCTGGGTCATTGGTAAGTATAAAAAATATATAAATTACTATAAATTTTTTAAGTTTCCGGTCTCTCAAAACAGGTGAAAAACTGAGTTTTTACCACAGTTTTGTGGTCTCTCAAGACAGGTGGTCTCTCATGACAGGTCCATTATAGAGTAAAACCAATTGGTACATGACCACAGTGGTCTCTCAAGACAGGTGGTCTCTCATGACAGTGGTCTCTCAAGACCGGTTTTACTGTATTTAAACATGATGATTCATTTCCAGATCAACATGATCTACTAAACCGGTTTGTTAGAACTAGAATTCACAGATTTCTTTTGATACAATCATATCATGTCAATATATCAGTTGAAGGCAAGAGCACCATTAACATGCAATACGCCTCAGTACACAGTGCCTCCATGTAGCCACTCAAGATTAAGTGTCTTGCCCAAAGATATACAGGGTGTGCACATCCTTGAAAAATCCTTGAATTTCAATCTTACTCCTTGAATTTTGAAAATTCAGAAAATGTACTTGAAAAGTACTTGAAAATCCATCAGACTCCTTGAAAGTCCTTGAATTTTGCCCTACATTTTTACCTGTGTCATAGTGGGTAATTGAAACATCTCTTTTGCACTTTTTTTTTGTTGAAAAACGAGCTAGAAAATAAGCAGACTGTTATCTGCAAAATGAGGTTCCCAGAGAGTGAATTTGGTGATGCTACCCTGTGAAACTGAGTCTGAATCAGGGTCTCAAACCTGAACAGAAAGAGGTACCCAGAGGATAAATAGGCCCACTATGTGGGATAGCATCAGCAAATTTGCCCTGTAGGAACCGCATTCTGCAAATGACTGATTGCTTATTTTCTGGCTTGTTGAAAAATGAAGAAAAAAAAACGAGCATAAATAATAAATAATCGGATGTTTACCAAAAATGAGGAATTAAAGTTCAGGCATTATTTAACTGGGTGTCATTCTGTAAGCACCATATTTTTTTACAGTGCATTTTAGAAGCGCCGTTTTTCTGGAATTTAGACGGATGCGGTTGACACTTTCAAAGTAGGTAAGGCTTCTAAAAAAGGTTGTATTCCAAATGTACATTTTAAAAAACATCCTTGGAAAATGCTGATATGTCCTTGAAAAGTCCTTGAATTTTTTGGGTCCTTGACTGTAAGAACCCTGGATATTATTCACTTATCACTGGTCTGGAGCAAACTGTCAACCTTTCAGTTTAAATGTTATTACAGTACAATACAGTGAGAAATACAGAGGAATCCTGTAAAATGAATATCTAATTTGCCAGTGAAAATTTTCAATTAACAGGAGTATCCAAGTGATATCCATTGGATTTAGATGACAAAAACATTGAAGAAAATATAGAAAATACTCGGGTATTTGGTGCTGATTGTCAAATCGTATATGAAACGAATATTATGATAGAATCGAATATCATTTCGAATACCAAATATTCGCAGGGGTCTATCCTTTCTTGCAGTCTTCTGGCTATAATACAGTGTATTTACAACATTATTTAAAAAAGTTTGTATTGACTTTGTTCCTATTATTTGCATTTTAAATGCATTTTTAGTAATTATAGTTATTATATTTTGTCCATGATCAACAACTTAGGCTATAGCATAAATATTGTTGGCACATACAGTCACTTATTTCCATTTATTTGCAAAAACAAAGTTTTTGCTCAAAATAAAATTCATCTTTCCAAATTTTGTGTAACTCAAAAATTTGAGTTATGCTAAAAGGTTGCATGGGTTTTAAGAGAAAGTCAAGCGGTGATAATTACATATACTGATTGTCTTTCTCCGGCTGTAACCCAAACACTACTTGTATTGTTTGTGCAAAATAGTCATTGGAAAAAAGTTCATCCGCTGCATAGCGGACCATGCCTAGTTTATCATCTAGTTTTTATTGAAGCAAGTCTTCCCGAGAGTGCAGCAAGGTGTCATGTATAATGCTGCATCATTGCAGATGGTACGTTGCTCTTAATGCTGAGAAAAGTACAGGAGAGTCTTCTATAGAGAAATCAATGACTACAGTGGTTCTTCATTCCTCTGGTACAACAGGGAAGGGAACGGCTGAGGACAAGCTGGCTTCTATGGTGCTAAAAATGTTGCCTCCAATGCTACTTTGAATTGAAAGCAGTTCATGGGTGGGGGTGAGGGGGATCCCAACTCACAAGGGCAATCAACCTGGATTAATAAACATGGAATGTGAGAGACAAATAGCCCTTCGTGTGGTGAGCCAACCCCAGCCTCCTAACAAATCAACGCATCAGTCAGCCACTAGCACCTTACAAGAAGAAGATGATTATCACAGACCACTGTTGCAGCCACAACATATTGTTCCTTTCCATTCATCGACACAGCAGCCTCACTACATAGTTCTATGAGCCATCATTCCAAATCCAGAAATCACAGCTCTTCACACAATCATCACCAGCATGGAAGAAAACTTTTTTCACATCATAAGTCAGGTTCTTCACACAATTCTGCTCACCAAAGTCTGTTTGTCATAGTCACAAGCGTGAGTTCAATATCTCTCCACCTTGGCCATCAGCCTAACGTCTTAAAGGTCAGATGAGAGTTAATTCTGATGCTAGGAAAGCCATGACACAAGCTGTAGAGGTGCCGTCACAAGCCTTTCATGTGAGGGAGAAGTCACCAAATAGGTCATACACTTCTTCCTCCTACTCATACAACTCACATTTAAGCTCTCTGCCCTGCCAGTATTGAGATGACAGTGAACACCATAATCACTTATCTTGCTCACATTCAATTGAATCAAACTGATCAAGCTGGACCATCATTGCCGCTGCAACATACGGAAACTGTGCACTTCATTAAATACTACTGTCCATGCTCAGTGCCCAAGAAACGTCTTCACTGTCATTTTTATCTTCTTTGTTGGACAAAATTCATTTCCAGAACAAACAAGACACAGCTCTTTTATTTCCGACACAATTATCTGAAATTTCGACAGCATTCAAGAGACTTAACACTTTGCTTGTACACTAGACTGACGGACTCTTCTTATATTACAAAGAAAGAGACTAGTCTGCCGTTCAAGGAAGCTATCTGCTTCCGTACTGTCAGACCCTCAATTGTTCTATTCGTTCAGCTCTTTCCAAACAAACAATCAGTTTGTCTAGACAAGCATCCAATGTCCTCTCAATTGTGGATCATCTTAAAACAGTGTTAGGAAGGAGGTTTGAAAATACTGAATATGAAGATGTTGTTTCACTTCTTAGAGTTCTCTCAATAACAGTCATGTCATTCGTCCACTCTACAGCTTGTCACATAGCCAACGTTGAGCTTAGTAGAAGAGATAATGCATTAACTTCTTCTTCCAGTATTAATGCAGAGTTGAAAACATCTCTTTGGACAATGCCCTTTTCTGGTACAAGTTAATTTAAGGACTAGATTACCTATGTTTACAAGAAAGTCACTAAACAGACCAATGACAAGCTGTTACTTCAAGCTTCTGGTCGGAATTGTACTCGGGTGCAATCATCTTATAAGATAAAAGACTCAATTACTGTAGCTTGTCACATTTAAAGTTGTACTAATCACTCTACCAGGCTCTGAAACAGTCACAGCAATCGGCTTAAGGATGATTGCAATCCTGTTATAGAGGCAAGACTAATGGGGAAAGAATTCTGTCACAAGCCTCAAGGAGGCCATGAATGACGTGCCACACCTGTATTTTCTTCCATTCATCGGCAGGATCTCTCAGTTTCTCAAAAATTGGCAAGATAGGATGGCACTTCCTGTTCTTCTCCACATGCGCAATGGTCCATCTATAGAATACGATACCAGTGTTTTTTGTTCTGGCTTAATTTTTGGAGGTTTGAACTTAAGTGGTTTGACTGAAATTCTGACGAATTGAGTGTAGATAGTCTTGGCCAGTGGTAGGTATAATAAATGTAGACATTACTTGAAATTTACGATTTTTGCTTAGAAGCGAGGGAGGAGGTTAGAAAATCACTGCATTCGGAACATATTACGATAGATTTCCAGTATGACAAATTTGTTATACAGGTCTTTGGCAGGGTTTAATGGTGTTGGGTAGGGCTGCAATGATACGTTTTCTCATGGTATGATGCATATCAAGATACGATCCACACGATTCGATACGTATCACGATCCACTCATCAATCATCAAAAAGTGAGGATACAAGAAGCAAATCTGCCGTTATGCCCGGTGGTCCAAAACTGCAGATTTGCTTCTTGAGTCTTCACATTTCTACTGGGCTGGTGAGTAGAGGGAAAATCTAATATCCACGTACACAATGGCCAAATACAAATAACAAATCATCATACAGATTTGGGTCAAGCAGGTTCATTTCTATAAAATTAGATTTCTTAAACTTCTTGACAACAAAACATCGTGACACACTTTTCTGTTTCCTTGGAATTTGTGATTTGTTGGATCATAGTATATAATGGTTCAAGATTGAGGTTAATGGTTTGTGCTTTTCAATGCTAATAAATACCCGAGAGCAATGTAAATTCAGACTTCTACAATCCCGATTTCAAAGGAAAACTACATATAATGGATGCGAATAGTCCACAATGAGGCCATTTTTGAAGTGTCCTTAACAAAATATTCATGAATTTTTGGGTCCACATGTATCGTGTGATACAGTGCAAGCAAATCGTGATACATATTATCAGAGAATGAATTGAGTTACATTCTTATCACGATTAATCGTTACAGCCCTAGTATAGGAGTATCAAAATGAAACACAGATACAAACTTTACATTATGCAGATACAAAATATAATACAAAATATAAATGCTGGTTTGTAGGACAGGGACTAAATTTTTCTCCATCTACCCGTAAGGAATGAGTTGCAGAACACCTGGCCCTGGACACACATCCAAACAAGTTGGAAATGAGGCTGGACCCGTGTCCCAGTCTGGGAACACAACACAATGAACCTGAGAACTTATGTGTGAGAAAGAAAAATGAGAATTATGTGTATAACCAGAACAGTATTAGTATTGTTGGTGGCCTTTGTTGTCTGGCAATTGTGTGGCAGGGTGTCCTTAGGCAAGACACTTCACTCTTATTGCCCGCGTAGGGGCAAGGTGACGTGTACTAAGGCGTACTGCACAGTGATGGTGCACCGGTCTTCAACCAATGCAAACCTGCTTGTTTGGGGTTAGTATGTTGGGGAGCTGACAGTCTCACCATTGCTTGGTGGTTCTTTCTGGACACTCCGGCTTCCTCCACCTGTAAAACTATCGAGGTCATGATTAGCCATTGTGCAAAAATCTGTGACCTTAAAACACCATTAAATAGTATGGCAGCAGATGGCAGGGTCTTATTTAGGTTGTAGGGTGGAAAAGTTGTTCCCCATAGACATAACATTTTGGGGGGGGGGGGGGGGGGGGGCAGACAGGCTACCCTGGAGAGGACAACATGTCCGGGGTATGGAATTTTGCACAACAATAGGGATAGTATTAATTATACAGGACCATGTAACCTGCGGCTTAGGGTACATAATATTCTAACAAGGCAGGGTACAAGGAGAATGTGTGCCCTGCCAAAGACCTGTTTAACTAATACAGTGGAATCCTGTTAATTGAATAGCCACTTTGCCAATGAAAATTATTCAATTAACAGGAATATTCAATTAACTGGGATTGTGTCACTTTCATGTATTCTAGAGATAAACTTAGCATTTATTCTATTACATTTTGTTTGACAGAGCTCCATGAGCTCTGTCAAACAAGATATAATAGATTAAATGCCTGTATTGGATGTACTGAGGCAAAATAGGTCTATAAACAAAGAAAAACTGGAGAGAGTTAGGGTAATTTCTTGACAGGTTACAAGATTTTTTATTCAATTAACAGGAGTTAACTCTGTATAACCTATAGTCAATTACCAGATCAAATTTGTACTGGAGGAACCATTGTAAATGGTTTTGTGTTGGGAAATTATATTCAATTTACAGAGTTATTCAGTTAAGAGATATCCAATTAAGTGAGCTCCACTGTATTGCTACTCCAAAATTATGCCTCTTTATTGTCAGAGTGAACTTCCTTTAATGTAAAGGTAATTGATTTATTTATTTATTGGTGTTTTAAGATGACATATTTCTCCACAATGGTCAATCATGACCGCGGCAGTATTATGGGTGGACGAAGCCGGAGTACCTGGAGAGAAACAGCGAGCAACTGTCAGCTACCCAACATACTAACTCCACTCAAGCAAGGTTAGCATTGGTTGAAGACATGTGTACCATTGCCGTGCAGTTCGCCTCAGCATGCAGCATCACCATGCCCCCATGTGGGCAATGGGGGTGAAGTGTCTTGCCCAAGGACACAATGCAGTTGCCCCTGGTGAGATTCGAACCAAGGACCTCTCAGCTTCATACCAGAAAATAAGTGGTCAGACAAGGACAATATCAGGTACAAAGAGGCCAATGTCAGACTGAGGTTTAAAATCATCAGTCAAAATGTCTGATACCAAAATTATCAATGAAGTTCAGTGATTAGAAGATCATGCATGCTGGAAATCATGGTCATAAATAGCAAGCCTAAAATTAATGATTATTGTGATTTCTGGTCCTGGCAAGTTGGGAAGTGTGAAGAAAGTGACCGAACAGCTCATCAGTATTAACAGCATGTGAAAAAATATGATTTGACATAGCCATACATGTATCTAAATTATGTCTGAAGGGTAATTCAGTTCCAATTCAGAATGAAACCAATCATACCTTGTTTGGCAGGGCTCATTGAGCCCTGCCAAACGAGGTATGGTTGGATGAATTCTGAGCTGTTTTAAGATGAAGGTATATGTACACCCAAAACACATTATTTTGAATAATACTCAAATTCCATTTTGTAATATGTCAGATGTCATTCTTAAATGACAGACATGATTCATTTGGTGTCTGACATTTTGTCTGGAAGCGTAAAGAAAATTATTTTCAGGCTTGCTCAGCTTGTACCTTTACAAACTGAGCCACCATACCCCCACAGGTAATTGATAATGGATGTTGATTAGAATTTATTCAATAACTTTCCTTTTTTTTCTTCCAGGTTCTTGAAGTTTTATTATCCATGAACATCATCCACAGAGTTTTATTCATTACAAATTATTTTCTACAATGTCAAAAGAGAGTTCCAAAGAATGTTGCATTTACCAATGCATTTAAAAGGTTTCATTCTTTTCTCCTGGAAAACACGGGAAAATCAAAAAAATTATTTCAAGGTTCTGCAATCTCTTAGAAAAATACAGTAGAATCCTCTTAATTGAATATCCATTTTGCCAGTGAAAATTATTCAATTAACAGGAGTATACAATTAACAGGGATTTGGTCAGTTTCCTGTGTTCTGGAGGTAGACTGAGCATTTATTCTATTATATCTTGTTCGACAGAGCTCATAGAGCTCTGTCAAACAAGATATAATAGAATAAATGCCTGTATTGGATATAGTGAGGCCAAAAAGGTTGATAAATAAGGGGAATTTTGTGCGTGTCACAGTAATTTTTTCGACATATTACAAAAATTTATATACAATTAACAGGAGTTTACTCTACAACCCATATGCAATTAACAGATCAAATTTGTACTGAAGGTATGGTAAATGGTTTTGTGTTTGAAAATTCTATTTAATTAACAGGAATTTACAATTAAGAGATATCCAATTAAGTGGGCTCCACTGTATCAGGGTTTTTTGACTGCTTCACTTAAAAATACAGGAAAACTGGGTATTATTTTCATAGAACCGGGTGCGTGCTGTCAACACTTTGAGTGACCCTGTTTCCATTCTCTTTTGATGAACACCATTTGATGAAAATTGCCATGTTTTTTAAAAGTACCAAATAAGGCTCCACAAAGTAGATCTTCTGTTTCTTAGGCTATTTTATGCCCCCCGACTTAGGTCGGGTGGCATATAGTGATTGAAGTGTGCATGTGTCTGTGTATCTGTCCATGTGTCCGTGTGTGTGTGTGTCCGAGCCAATAACTTGAAAACTGTTAGGGCCACAATCATCAGACTTCACACAATTATAAAGGACCATGGGAGGATGTGTCACACACCATAGCCAGTTTTGTACATTCAAGGTCAAGGTCACATTTCAAGGTTACACTAAAAATCAGTCAATATTCGTGTCTCAGCCATAACTCAGAAACAAATCATAGTACAGTTGTTAAACTTTTTACAAGTGTTAAGGACAGTCAGAAGGTGTGTTGCGTTCAATAGTTTCCGCCGTGCACAGGGAGGGGGGGGGGGGGGGCATGTGTTACCTTAGTAACATTCTTCTTGTTTTTGTAAAATTGCATATTGGTGGGCATTTTTTTTATTTCATTTTTTATTTTTGTAATCATTTCTTTTTTCACCAAAAGTTTATGTTCTTGGTTTGTTTTATGCCTCATAATCTACAAAATAGCATCGGTGACATGTATTTCGACCCTTGAGTGCAAGAAGGCTTTTCAATGCTAAAGGATTGCAAATCCTTGTTGCACTCAATGGACAAATTTATCAATTTTGTTAACTTGGGTAAAATATCGGACATAAACCATTTAATTTTAATTTTTTTAAGTTTGCATTAGTTATAAAAAGAGATCAAAGAGATCTTTGGGTGGCCTGCATGATAAAGAGAGGCCAGGTTTTGATAATGGGGAAGTGGGATGGGAGAATGAAGGACATGTGGTTGGGGGAGACTCAAAGGAGAGGGTTAATATGCTAATCGGAGAGATTGGGAAGAATGGGGCAAGGGATGTCATCAAGCAGTTTGTCTCCGAGTGTTGGGAGGAGAGGAGAAGCGTGGGAATAGGGAGGCAGTTGGGAGTGCAGGGGTAACCATGGCCTTCTCGTCTGAGAACCGCGACAAATCAGCGGCTGGCCAGTGGCCAAAGTGTTATTACGCCAACCAAAAGGACCATGCAGGAGATTTTTTTTAACTTTCTGAGGCCTAAACATTCAAAGGGAATAATAGTGATGGAATCAAGGAGAGTGTGCTTTCCAACATTCTTGTTAGCAGAGCCTCAGATTAGTGCTATTAGTCACTAATTTGCATCCCATAGGGATCTGCAAATCACAATTATTTTTTAATTGAATCTCGAATCGAATCATGTCTCTGATATCGATATTGTATCGAATCCCAAATCGAATCTTAAAAGACAAGTTATTTCATATTGCACCAAGCAGAAGCTATAGAGCACTGTGATGGCTCTTACCTGACTGAGTGAACATGTAAACACCAATAAATAAATATTCTCTGTAGCACTGTCGCTAAAACAACTAGGCCTATTATCCATAGTTTTAGTTTTTGAAGGCCTAACTTGTTACTATTCACATTCACGTGAATAGTAACAAGTTAAGCCTTCAAAAACTAAAACTATGGATAATGTTCTTGGCAAAATTCACTACTTACTTAACAATTAACAATTAAACATTGTCAGTTACTCAAGTAAATAGGAATTGAGCCTACATGAATGAATTTTCTAATGACAAGTTCTACAGTACATATCTCAGAAACCCCACATGGTGGTAATAACCAATTTGTTCCTATATCCCGATAAATTCTGTCTCTTGATTGGTCAGAATGCCTTGGACAAATAACCATGGCAAAGGGTGCACCCAACATCCAAAGTATAAGAGAGCATGCAACATCCAGGGTATAAGCGCATGCGAAACATCGGGGGTATATGGTTTAGCCCTTTACCCAACCTAACGGCCAAAACCGGCCAGCGCTATTCTCAAAAATCGCCAATTAATTTTCACTATTTTTTTCATTTTTTGTCTCAAAAACATAGGTTATGACCCCTCGTTGGAACGAGCTCGTCGAGCTCGTTCCAACGAGGGGTCATAACCTATGTTTTTGAGACAAAAAATTAGTTATTCAAGAATTTTTTTTTGCAAGTGTCGTCTGCTTTTCACGTTAGGTAAAGGGTTAAATGAAAGATTTCTGCTTTTGCTCCATTCGATATAAAAATTGAACCAAAAAACACGAAAATAGTCACAAATGTCATCAGATTTCTGACAATTCGATCATATTTTGCTGTTATAAATTAAATAGTCAAATAATTAAATGAAACAACTTAAGAAAAATAAAATAAAAGCAAATATCGTCCCTTCATTTCCAATGTGTTCTATGTGCCAGTAGGCACATTGTGAACACATTGGAACTCGGGCGGCGATAGGTAAACAAAATACCGTTTACTCGTTTCCATAATGACCTCAAGGGATGTAACTGTATCTCTGTTTCTTCTGCGTTTGTAAAAACAGAACAGTTATTCACGAATTTGGTCCAACTGATTACTGAGCATGAGAAACGCGTCCACAAATTTTTCTCCACTATGTTTCTATTGTGTTTCAAACGGGACAAAATTGTTATCTCTGTCAACATGTATGGTATATGGAGATTTAATACCTCGATGACTCATTTAAACACCGAGCCTGCGGCATACATGTTGGTGGAGATAACTTATATTATGTTACAATGTGCTTCCCTTTCTTGACTTGTTCACATAATGAAGGGATTGGATACAGTTTTGTTCAGTGTCTGCTATCACAATCATTCAGCATCTATGAATTTATTTTTTTCCTATTGAAGATCATTCAGTTACTATAATCAAAACTGGTGGCCTTGGCGTGTGTTATTACTCAAAGCAGATAAAAACATTCTCTTTCTGAATCGAATGATCGCACCTGCAGTTGCTACTGTCACTATAGATATGTATTTCGTTTAGAAGTTTTTACTGGTATTGGAGGAAATATGTTCTTGTAAGATAAAAACCCAGATTGAAGAGTGGAACCTTGTTAATTGAAAAGCCACTTTGCCATTGAAAATTATTCAGTTAACACAAGTATTCAATTAACTGGGATTTTGACCCTTTCTGTATTCTAGTTATAGAGTATTTTTTTCTTTTTTATCTTGTTTGACAGATCTCACGTCTGTCAAACAAGATATAATAGATTAAATGTGTGTATTGGATTTATGGTTTACCAAGGTCAATGGGTGTACAAAAAAGGGAATTTGGTGTTTGTCAGGGTCATTTCTTGACAATTTTTTATTCTCCCAGAAAAAATTTGGAGGCAGCGTATAGTCGCTGATTTATTTGTCTGTCCATCCATCCATCCATCTGTCTGTGCATGCATCCATCCATCCACAGCTATATCTCGGCAGTGAGTGGATGGATTTCACTGAAATTTGGTCTGAGGGATCCTTGTGACAAGCTGCTCCTGCACATGTTATAAAAAGGTTGCGAGTGTATTTTTCACCACAGTTACAGTCTTCCTTTGTCAATTTTTCATGATTTTTTTCTGTATGACACGATATCTTACCAGTGCAGGGATGGATTTCAATGACATTTAGTATGAGGATTCCTTGTGAGAAGCCGTTCATGCACGTTATAAATAAGTTGCCTCTACAGTTAAAACTAGAAGTCCTGTCATCAATTTCGCGCAAACACCTCGCTATTTAGCGCGTTTATCGGCGCGTTAGGTCATATGAAAAGGCTATCACATTCTCTACGCAACCTATGCACAAGCAATGGTTCAGCCAATGGACCTCCGGGTTTAACCCGGAGGTCTATTGGCTGAAACATTGCTTGTGTTTGCTGTGAGTAATGGCAAGACTCTGTGGTAATTTGGGTATTTTCAATAGGAAAATTGCGCGCAATTCCTGTGCGAAATTGTGTCAAGATAAGCGCGCAATTCATGACAGGACTTCTAGTTTTAACTGTATATTTTTCACCAAAGTTACAGACCTTACTTTCATGATTTTTCTGTCTGCAGCAATATCTCAGCAGTGAGTGGATGAAAATCAATGAAATTTGGTATGAGGGCTGCTTGTGACAAGCCGCTCCTGCACATACTATAAACAAACTGCTTTATCCATCCATCCGCCCACAGCGGTATCTAAGCAGTGAGTGGATGGAGTTCAATGAAATTTGGTATGAGCGATCTTTGTGACAAGCCACTCCTTCAGATACTATAAAAAGGTGCCAGCATGTTTTTCACCAGAGTTACGGTCCTGGCATTTCAAAGACGTGTCAAATTATTTCCTATACATCTAGCAGGGAACCACTAGTTTTCAAATCTGCTTGTTAACTAAGTGGACTGTCGGAGAGCATCCATCAGTTTTACTGATTTTCTTGTTTTTATTCAGTTAACAAGAGTTTACTCTGCAAAATATATGCAGCTGATGGTAAATTTGTGCCTAAAGTATGGTAAATGATTTTATGTTTAGAAATTGTGTTCAATCAACCAGGGTATTCAGTTAAGAGATATCTAGTTTAGTGGGCTTCACTGTATTGGGAAAGTTATGGAATTTTGCTAAAAAATTTATGGTACGAACTCGGATTGAAGAGTGCGGCAACAATAATTCATTATAAGTTATCATGTTAGAGTGATAGTTTCTGACAGCTTTTGCTGCAGATTGTTGTGTTTTCTAGTTGAAACAAGAGTGCCAATTCTAATGTTACTGGTAGAGTGCTGGAAGCCCATATTTGGGCTTTATTTTGAAGTGCAGGTACTGCAAAATAAAGACTTCATGTTCCAGTAGGAGTAAAATCCTCGCCCTCTGATTGGATGAGAGCTGGCATAGATTATTTTATGTTTATGGCTCCAGTAGCAAATGTTACCGTCTGACGTCACAGTGTGAAATATTTGACATGACGTCGCCCGTTTCATAATTGCTTCATCAACGAAGAGACTAGCAAGCCACTTCATTTTTCTGGATTTTTCATGTGTGCAGTAGACGGTGTTCCGGATAAAGTGCTGTTTAAATTACAAACTGATTTATGATTTGAACTAAGATGGAATGAGTTCATTTGGCTTATTGATTACTTATCCAGTGATGGGGTACACAAGAGGTTTATTTACTAAACCTGTGATCGTTAAAGTTGCCTTGAACAAGGCAACTTTTAACGATCACAAGTTTAGTAAATAAGCCTCTCGTGTTTCATGATGTAGGTTTTAGGCTATAGCTGGTATCTTATTGGAACATATACGTGATTGTGATGGGTTGACAGTAACATGGTCTGAGGTTTGCAGCCCAGAGCTGCAAACCTCAGACCATGTTAGCGTCAACTTATCACAATAACTTATAATGTTCAGCGGATATGCTTCATATTATCTTTGAAATGAAATTATTTCATCTGTTTTGAACTGCCTTGTTACAATTTGATGGAGAGTGCCTATTCTCTCCCATAAATTGTAACAAGGCAAAGAGGTGTAAAACTTTGATGACCAAAAATAATTTAGCATTCTACCAGGTAAGGTGTATATACTATCACCCATTATATTGTGTCTTCCTGGTGTGATAAAATGTAAATCAAACTTATTATTAAGCTTTAATATATTTTCATATTTTTAGAGGTGTAAGTAAGGCCTCATAAAGTAGATTTTCTGTTTCTCAGGCCATTTTTTTTGTAAAATTGCATGGGGTGGGTGGGGGGGGGGGTATTTTTTATTAACTTTTTTGTAATTATTTCTTTGCCATCAAAAAATGTTTTATGTCTTAGGCCTCATAATCTACAGTCCAAAACAGCATGGGTGGTGGTGTATTTCATCCCTTGAGTGCAAGAAGGCTTTGCAGTGCTAAAGCATTGCAAAGCCTGGTTGCACTCGAGGGACAAACTTATCAATTTTATTAACTTCGGTAAAATATCAGACATAAACCATTTAATTTTTATTTTTTTTAAGTTAGCATTGGTTATAAAAAGAGTGCATGTGGCAGCCAAAAGGACCATGCAGGAGGGCCTGAGAAACAGATTTTTAACTTTTTAGGCTTAATGGGGATTGAATTTTACATTTTTATTATATGTTTAATTTTAATACTTGACGTACATATTCAAAGTTGATTATCTCATTCATCAGTATTGTTTTATTTTAGAGTGGATGGAGAATGTGTACTGTTTTTGAGTGCGTCCCAAAATTATCTCACAAATACAAGTGTTCAGCAGTAGCTGAAAGCAATCACCAGAGTTCTTACACTACAGTTAGAACAGTCAAGTAAACCTAGTTACAACATGTGATTACTTTATGTAACATTATGTAACGCAGAATGCAGTGTGCTGTTCACGAGGTATTTAACTTTGATCTCCGACACATATCATTAAGAAAAGAAATGTGTTGTAACTGGACTAGAACATCTGTCGATATCATTTCAAATCAGGTTCGACTGGTAAATTAGTGGTCACTTGAAATTTCAGTATGTTGACATCAGTGTGCAGATGATCTTTGAAGTAAAAAAAAAATAAAAAAATGAAACACCCTTACAATACCTAGTAATTTAACTCTTCAACCACTTAGTATTTTTAAGATATCTTTCATCAAATCTAGTCATGGCTGCTTTGGATCAGCCATGACAAGATTTGATGAAAAATTCGTCTAAATTTAACTCCTCCAAGAAATCATTGGTGAAAAAATTCCATTCAGTTTACAGTACAGGGTGGAAATTGGATTAACCCTTTGGAGAGTCCATATCCATAATTTGGGGATAGAGCAATTAATATTTTCAACGTGCAGCCTTCAGGCTGCACATTGAAAATATTAATTGTTCTACCACACTCGTTCACTTAGTAGCCATCCTACTTAATGAAATTGGGGTGCGGTGGCTCAGTTGGTAGAAGTGCAGACTGCAAGCCGAGAGGTCCTCGGTTCGAATCCCACCTGCGGCAACCGCGTTGTGTCCTTGGTCAAGACTCTTCACCCCCATTGCCCTTGTGGGGGCGTGGTGACGCTGTGTACTAAGGCGTACTGCACGTCGATGGTGCACCTGTCTTCAACCAATGCTAACCCTGCTTGTGTGGAGTTCGTATGTTGGGGAGCTGACAGTTGCTCGCCGTTGCTCGGTGGTTCTCTCCAGGTACTCCGACTTCCTCCACCCGTAAAACTGTCACGGTCATGGTTGGCCATTGTGTAGAAATATGTGACCTTAAACACCAATACATAAATAAATACTTAATGAAATTATGATGTATTGTGTTCCTGGACCAGAAAAGTGGCCTCTCATGTTGAAAGAGTTAAATATGCCCAAATTATACATATTTCATTGGCAAGAGAAATACTGTCCTGGGCAGGAATATCCGCCAGCAGCATGAAAGGCGTTAAGGCCTAAAAAAATAAAAAATCTGTTTCTCAGGCCCTCCCGCATGGTCCTTTTGGCTGCCGCATGCTCTCTTTTTATAACCAATTTAAACTTTAAAAAAATAAAAATTAAATGGTTTATGTCTGATATTTTACCCAAGTTAAATAAATTGATGAATTTGTCCCTTGAGTGCAAGAAGGCTTTGCAATGCTTTAGCATTGCAAAGTCTTCTTGCACTCAAGGGATGAAATACACCACCATCCATGCTATTCTGTAGATTATGAGGCCTAAAACTTGAACGAAGAACATGAACTTTTGATGGCAAAGAAGTAATTACTGAAATAAAAAATAAAATAAAAAACCGCTCGCCCGCATGCAATTTCACAAATAATGGCCTGAGAAACAGATCTACTTTGTGTGGCCTAATAGTCTTTGACTTCTAGAACAAGCAGCTTTGCTGAACCACATGAGTGTGAAGAAAAGACATTGTCACAGATGTTTCTAAGAAAACAAAACGTTACCTTCTACTGCTGTTTTTGTCACCTCGAGGTACTTTAATGGGTATGGAAAATGGGCTGACATGTCTGGAGAAGGTCTGGGAAAAGTTTGGAACTTATTTTTTGAGGCTAGTGTAAGAACCCTGTTTCATGGATGAGATAATTCTCGAACCTACTTAAAAACAGTAAGTATTCTTTTTAGTCAATATGTTGCAATGTTTTAATTGAATTAAAATGTCCAAACACCAAAAAATGTACACTGATATCAATCTAAACATCTGCGTGATGTGCATCACTTCTGGAGCGATATTCTCGGAATCAAAAAATATTGCACTACACTTCTTATTAGATAGAGTATTATAAAATGTCTTCTTTCTCAGTCAATTTTTCCTCAATTTTATGATGAGGGAGGGAGGCTTTTTTTTTCTTTTGGTTCATTCCCACTAGACCAATTCCCTGTAGACCAACTCCCACGAGGCCAGTTCACAAAAGACCAATTCCCCTTAGACCAACTGGTGTGTTCTACTTTAAAAATAATTTTATATCAATAATTTGATATATTTATAAATATTTATAAATATATTTGATGTTATTGATATTCAAGCCTGAAAATAAGCAGTCTGTCATTTGCAGAATGAGGTCCCCAGAGGGTGAATTTGTTGATGCTATCCCATACAGTGGGCCAGTTTATCCTCTGGGTACCTCTTTCTGCTTATGTTTGAGACCTTGATTCAGGTTGAGGTTCACAGAGGGTAAATTTAGTGATGCTACCCTGCTGTGCAGGGTAGCATCATCAAACTCACCCTCTGGGGACCTCATTTTTCAGATGATAATCTGCTCATTTTCTGGCTTGTCGATATTTTATAGATGTTGGGCAGATTTTTATAAATAATTGTTTTCCTAATTATCCTTAATCAACCCTTAATCAGAAACACTATGTAGTTGGTCTAAGGGGAATTGGTCTAGTGGGAAGACACCTTTCTTTTATATATGTCCGTTTTAAAAAACGGTTGTATTTTGTAAATGGCCTGTCTATCCATAAACAATTGGTTTCAACCAAAGTTGGTATGTGTATTCCCCAGCTAGTAATACAAGCCATGTTCAAATATGGGTTCCCTCCAGTTATTTTTACATGAGTTATGGTCTTTTTTCATCTTAGAATTTGACCTTCTATTAACATTTTTGGGTTCCGACAGATAACTCCAGTTTGGATTATTTGATCTCAACCAAAGTTGGTATGTGTATTCCCCATGTGTATTCCCCAGCTCGTAATACAGGGCAAGTTGGAATATGGGTTCTGTCCAATTATTTTTACTTGAGTTATAGGCCTTTTTGCCTTAGATCATTACCATCAACATTTTGGTTTCCAGATGATAACTTGAGTTTTGATTCATAGATGGGGACCAAACTTGCTTTCTGCCTGAGTTATATCAAAATGAAGGTTAAGTTCGGATTGGGGCATGGTTCAATGATTTTTACAAGAGTTATGAGGCTTTTCGACCTGGAAATTGAATATTTCCATCAACTTTTTTTCAAAACTTTGTTTATGGCATAACTTGAACAATAGTTAACGGATTTCAATTCTTTTTTGGTATATGTTCCTGTAGCTACAATGTCTACATCAAGTTCGATTTCCAGCCATATACGATGAAAATTATGGGAGTTATTGCCCTTTGTTAATAAATATCATGTAAATGCTTGTTTATGGAACAACTTAAACATTAGTAACCAAATATCAATTTTTTTGGTATATATCTCTTTTGGAACAATGTCTACCTCAAGTTTGATGACCACCATTATCCGATGAAAATTATCAGAGGTATCGAAGACTCTCTTATGACTGCAAGATGGGGCACCTGTGGCTTCAAAATTTGTCAAAGTTGGAAATAGGCCTTTAGGTCTTAACCCTTTACCCAACGAATTGCCCACATCTGTCCGCCTAATATCCAAATTCAGCAGTTGAAAAAATATTATTTTTAAAAAAATGTCAACAAAACCATATCATGTGACCCCTCGTTGGAACGAGCTCATCGAGCTCGTTCCAACGAGGGTTCACATGATATGGTTTTGTTGGAATTTTTTGAAAAATTTAAAAAAGTGATATTTAAAATAATAAATTTTGGTATTGTCTGTGTTGGGTAAAGGGTTAAGGCATGGAAGTTTAACAGCAGTCATAAGAAGTGTTCAACCGGTTACCCAAAATGGCTGCTGACCGATTACCAGTTATCTGAGCTCACACTCAGCCGATTCCGATTGTAATACTGTGCACTACCAGAAGAGTCGTGGCTTAAAAGAACTACATTAAATTGAACATATTTCACAGTGTTAAACGTTGTTGACTTAGATTATCAGAGCCACGTTTACTGTCCAAGTGCAGGCAACTGGTTATTTTACTGCAACCTGAGTCAAGGGAGTATGACCTTCACTTTTTCCAGTATGAACTGGCGATTGCCATAAGTACACTCAACTGTAAGCTTTACATGTCGTTTAACTTGTATATCCTGTAAAGGGGCGTCTGGAGAAATTAAGAATACACATTGTGGTTGTTTCTTTACTTTATTCAATGGTATCATTGACATCATTTTACAATAACAATTGAACAATTGCAGAAGATAATAAATTGTGGTTAATGAGTCATCAGAAAAAATGCTTGGCAAAATCAGTTGAACTGATGTTCCACGAGCCGATGCTGTTGTCATCTGATTGCCCACAATCGGCCGATTGGGATGTCCGATTCTGATCATCGGTTGAACACTAGTCATAGGTTATTTTAATAATAAAAAAAGTAAATGAATCAGAAAATCCTTATGAAGCTTTTATCACATAATTACTGCCCAAATGATGTATTAGTTTATAAACAGCTTGTGTTCTGGGTGCAATAATGTGGTTCCAGTCACTTGGGAACCCTTGGAAGTGGAGCAGTGCTTAATTACCACAGTTAAGTAGTTTTATTGGTAAAATAGAACTTGGTTACCAATGCGTGGGGGATATTTGACATGCAACATCCTTTGAGAAATCAGATTTAAGTTTGATTTCCAAGTTTGTTCAAAAATCAATAACCTGGGGGCATATTAACTCTTTACCCAATGCAGACGATATCAAAATTTATTTTAATTACTATTGTTTAAAATTTTAAAAAAAATTTCAACAAAACCATATCATGTGACTCCACATTGGAACGAGCTCGATGGGCTCGTTCCAATGAGTGGTCACATGATATGGTTTTGTTGAAATATTTTGAAAAATTTCTTGCGACTGCTAAATTTGCAAATTGGGCTGGCAGATGCAGGTGATTTGTTGGGTAAAGGGATCTTATTGATGTTAACACTGGGTAATGGAAAAACAGGCAGTTTAGCAAGATTTTGTTCTGAAATAATTGTTTTCTTGTAATTCATTGGAGAGTGCCAACAGTCACTTTCCAATAAATTCTAATCAAACAATTTTATATTTTTTTTTTCTTCTACAACTGAGCACACAAGCTTGTGCATCTTGGGTAAAGCCACTGAAGTGGCTTCTATCACGTTTCAATAGAGCCATGATAATGGCCTCCAGCTTCAGTGGCTTCTACATGTAGCACTTTTCAGTATAGCCTTCACCGTGGCTTCAAGCATTCAACCAGTTAAGGGGCTTATGGGGCTTCGGATGTTAACACTGGGTGATGGAAAACAGACTTAACTCTTCTTATCCCAAACTGCTGCACTCAAAGCTTTTATATTTGACTTATACAATATTTGTATGAATGATAAACATGTTTGTTTAAACTTGAATTCTTGGGTATATATTTACGGGTGTTATGATGATTTAAAATCTTGTCTGATGAGTCAGTGGTGTGTGTGAGGTGAGGTGCTTCAGGCCGTCGAGGGTCTGTTATTTTTCTTGTTTTGCGTTTGTTTTTTATTGTTGATTTAACTTTTTAGGTTTTTTAGTTTGTTTTTAGCTTGTTAGTGTGTTTGAGAAGCTGTATAGTTAAGTCTACCTTTTATACAGGTGTTGCGTCGGCAGAGTTTCGAATCAAATTAAATCTCAATGCTATTCAATTTGTAGATAATGCATATTTTGTCTTCCGAAAGTAGTAAATATTTTCACACTCCATTCAAGTATTGTGTTCAACAGTGACTGGTCTAGGGCAGCGCGGTATTTCGATAAACCGATGCATACTGGTATATCAATACCAGTATAATGACGAAAAAATCGGTTTATTATCATTATTTATTCACCAACAAATTAATTTCCAAGATGTCTGGAGTTTTAACTGTACTCCCAAATGAATACTGTTCTTTTACCCAACAAATCGGCTGCATCCATCTGTGTATTATACAAACTCAGCAGTTGAAAAAATATTTTTCCAAAAAATGAACCAGCTCGTTCCAACGAGGGTGTTACATGATATTGTTTTGTTAAACGTTTTGGAAAAATTTGCTGAACTAATATTTTAAATTATAAATTATGATATCATCTTTGTTGGGTAAAGGGTTATTTGAAGTCCATCATCAAGGCATGTTAATACATTACACTGTGATGGCTCATGTCCCAATTGTGATACGTATATGTTCAGATAGGGAAAGTCTTCCGATATACTGGTTTATCACAGTATGTTTTTATACTGATCCTGGTTTAGAATATCATGCAGCCCTAGACTGGTCTAGGCATGTCAATCAAAAAGCTGGATATTCCAGAATGGAATCTAACTACTTTCGTAAGCAGAACTTTAACTCTTCTCCTGTAGAGGAGACCTGTTGAGAGCAGAGAAGTTCAAGGGGAGACGCTTGGAAGGGTTTTATGAATACATTGATGAGTTGAAAATTTCTGAATCAGCACAACTAGAATCAAATCATTGTGCCTATGTGGGAGTTTGGTGGAGCTGTGTATTAACCCCCTGCACACTGATGTCAAAATATCTAAATTTCAGGCAGAAAAAATTTTCCATAATGCATCTAGAAATTTAACCAATTCAATCTCATTTGACAGAGCTCATTGAGCTCTGTCAAATGAGATTGAATTGGTTAAATTTCTAGATGCATTATGGGAAAAAACAGCTTCCTGAAATTTTGGTATTTTGACATCAGAGTGAAAGGGGTTAAGGCATAGGGCATGACGCTAGTACACATTCTGCTAATTGTTGCTAACCCTTGCTGTTCTAAGTGACGTTAAACTCCAGTCAACAAGCAAACAATTGCATTATGGGAAAAATTTTATTTGCAATTCCCTTATTGATATTATCAAAAAGATAGAAATTAAATAAGGGAAAAAAATCTGGAACAGATTTCTTTGAAAATTAATTATTTGACAATTAATGGTAATGTGATTATAAGAAAGTTAAGTTCATCAAGGGCAATAACTCTTGAAGAAATACTTAAACACAGCTGTTTTTGCAATCCCCTTCATGATATTATCACCCAAAAGCTAAAAAAAAATCAAACAGTTTTCTTTGAAATTTGATGACAAGAAATGGTAATGTGACGGCAATAAATTCATCCAACAGAGGCAAAAACTCTTTGAAGAAATACTTGGACAGAGCTGGTTTGTAATCCTAGTCATGATATTATCACCAAAATACTATATATTAAATATGGAAAATAAATCTTGAATGATCTTCTTTGAAATGTGATGACAAGAAACGTTCAGGTGATGACAGGAAAGTCTTTCATCCAAAAAGTAAATTAACTCTGGAAGAAATATTTGGACACAGCTGGTTGACAATTCCATCCATGATTTTATCTTCAAAACGCTATATGTTAAATTCAGGAAAAATATTTTAAATGTGATAAGAAATGGGGAAGGAAGAACAGATTGGTGGAACCCATTCCTGTATCCCCCATCCCACTACAGTAGAACCTGTCTTGAGAGACCGCCCTTTGGGCCATACAAAAGTGGTCTCTCAAGACAGGTGGTCTCTCAAAACAGGTTCAAGGTTTTCTCAAGTCAGTGAATAACCAACAACAAAATTCAGAAATGGAGAAGAATGGATTTTTGTAATTACTTTGTAGTTGTTCTTTTTTATGAAGTTTTTGTAACAAATTGAAATGGACTGTTATAAAAATTATAAAAATAAATTAGTGTTGAAAATCTTCATTGAAGATTTTCAACACTAATTTATTTTTATAATTTTTATAACAGTCCATTTCAATTTGTTACAAAAAGATTTTCAACACAAATTTATTTTTATTCCTATCTGTCACATTTCAGGTATGTATGAAATTGTTTATTCAGCAAAAATCCTAATCTTTTCACAGGGGTCTTATAAAAACATCTCAATCTTTAATGAGTTAGCAATTGAAACCCAATTAAGAGCTTTTAAGACTTTTAATTATGTTAGTATAACCACAATGGATTTTCCAATTCCAGAACAGGTAAAAAGTTTTTGTCATGGTTTCAGTCTTCAAAGGGCCGGTCTCTCAAGACAGGTCCATTATGGCATAAAAATACAAGTTGGTACCAGGTCACAGTGGTCTCTCAAGACAGGTGGTCTCCCATAGCAGGTCCATTATAGAGTAAAACCAGTCGGTGCCTGGTAGATGTGGTCTCTCAAGACATGTGGTCTCTCAAGACAGGTTTTACTGTACTTGGCGGGGGATAATAAAGATATAGTGTGTGCAGTGGCTCAGAGGTTATGGCATTGGACTTCAAACCGAAAGGTTCAAGGTTCGATCCCTGCCAGGGGAAACTGCATTGTGTCCTTAAGGCACTTTATCCCAATTGCTCGTGTGGTGGGCACAATGGCACTGTGTACACATTGTTGGTGCACTTGTCTTCAACCAATCCTAACCTTGCTTTTGTGGATTTAGTATGTTGAGGAGTCTGGCAGTTGCTCGCCATTGCTCCATGGTTTGCTCCAGGAACCCTGGCTGTCAAAAGTGTCATTAGATCTCAATAAATAAATGAATAAATAATAAAGTTCTAAGGTCAACCACAGAAGTTCAACTCACTGATGAATTCACGATTTTGTATCAATTTTCGGACTATTTTTTATCAGTGCTGTTTTCTCCAGTCTCATTAATCAGTTCATCATTATACCACCCACTTGAAAAGTGGGCGGTATATAGCATTCATGGTGTCCGTACTTACGTACTTCCGTACGTCTGTACGTCCGTGACGCTTTGGGGGTACACATCTGCTATCCGCTACTCCTCTTAAACCAGTGGGTGGATTTCATTGAAACTTACAGGCATTCTTTTCTATACATTATAGATGTGCACCTCCTATTTTGCTTTCAGGTATTTTTATTTTTTACTCTTTCCCAAAGGGCGAAATGAACTTAGCCAAATTGTTGTGATGCTTTAGGGGGGTACACTCCTGCTATCCGCTACTCCTCTTATACCAGTGGGCGAATTTCATTGAAACTCTCAGACATTCTTTTATATACATTATAGATGTGCACCTTCTATTCTGCTTTCAGGTATTTTTATTTTTTTTTTTTTGAGGGGGGGGGGGGGGGGGGGGTTGTCAGTGTTTGTGCTCTCTACATTAAACACACTTTTACTGTTGTAAAATGTTTCTTGGTGGGAGTGGGTGGTATCATTTAGTGAGCAGTGCTCACAGTTTTTCTAGTTTTTTTGGCAACAATCAAAATTCAATGACGTTTTTTTATCAAATTACTGTGCACATCTTTTGAATAAATGCAATTTGGGCTCAAACTCTGCATATGTTTGGTGAGTAAGATAGAAATACTTTTTGAGACGATTCCAAGAGACAGTAGTTCACTCAAGATAAAGAAAAATATGCATATACGGTAGAACCTTGTTAATTGAATAGCAAGAATTTTTCATCGAGAATTATTCAATTGATCTGAGTATTCAATTAACAGGGATTTGGTCATTTTCCTGTATTATCGAGATAAACTCAGCATTTATCCTATTATATTTTGTTTGACAGAGCTCATTGAGCTTTGTCAAACAAGATATAATAAATTAAATGCCTGTATTGGATGTACGGAGGCAAGATACGTCTAAAA
Source organism: Pictodentalium vernedei (assembly GCA_031216915.1). Classification (NCBI taxonomy): domain Eukaryota; kingdom Metazoa; phylum Mollusca; class Scaphopoda; order Dentaliida; family Dentaliidae; genus Pictodentalium; species Pictodentalium vernedei. The sequence continues at coordinate 59,236,584 of CM062294.1, read as the reverse complement.
GGCAAGGGGATTTGGTGATTGTCAAAGTAATTTCTCAACAATATTGCAATACAATGGAGCCCACTTAATTGGATATTTCTTAACTGAATAACCCTGTCAATTGAATATAATTTCCCAACACAAAACCATTTACCATACCTCCAGTACAAATTTGACCTGTTAATTGGATATAGGTTATAGAGTAAACTCCTGTTCATTGAATAAAAAATCTTGTAACCTGTCGAAAAATTTCCCTGACTCGCCCCAGTTTTTCTTTGTTTATAGACATATTTGGCCTCAGTACATCCAGTACAGGTATTTAACCTATTATATCTTGTTTGACAGAGCTCATGGAGCTCTGTCAAACAAGATATAATAGAATAAATGCTAAGTTTATCTCTAGAAAACAGGAAAATGACACAGTCCCTGTCAATTGAATACTCCTGTTAATTGAATAATTGTCATTGGATAAGTGCCTATTCAATTAACAGGGTTCCACTGTATTTATATTTCTTGGTCATATTTGTGTATATGCAGTTTTTAAGTATCAAAACCTATTTGTTTTATTATGTATGTTGAGCGATTTTTGTGTATATTCAGTTTTTAAATATCAAAACCACCATGTTTGTTGTGCAGTTTTCTTGTATGTTGTGATTATTGTGTTGCTGTGCCATTTTTGTGTGACATTTCTATGATTGCGATACATAAAGGATTATAAGATGAAAAGTACTTGTTAATTCACTCTTTTATCATCTAAGTGTTTGTTATAAGCTATTTTCATTTTCTTTGATTATATTTTATAAATATTTTAACTATCCTTTATTTATGTGTTGATTATAATTTATCAGAGAAATGCATCTGTGTAACCATCACCCAAGTATTTGAAGAGTATTTATCATGTACAGTTAAAACTAGAAGTCCTGTCACGAATAGTGCGCTTATCTAGGCTTAAATGCGCGTTGGAATTGTGCGCAATTTCCACATCGAATGGCATCCAAAGCACGGCAGGTTCTCCTGGTTACTCATAGCAAACACATGCAATGTTTCTGCCAATGGACCTCCGGGTTACCCGGAGGTCCATTGGCTGAAACATTGCTTGTGCACAGGCCATATGTACAGAATTTGATAGCTTTACTGGGGCCATAACGCGTACATTAACGCGCATATTAACGTACTATTTGTGCGCATTTCATGACAGGACTTCTAATTTTAACTGTAGAGGTTGAGGTATAAGGCCATTAACTCGAGTTGATTATATTTTATCAAAGAAATGCATCACCCAAGCATTTGAAGAGTATTTATTATGTAGTGGTTGAGGTATAAGGCCATTAACTCGTGTTGATTATAATTTATCAAAGAAATGCATCACCCAAGCATTTGAAGAGTATTTATTATGTAATGGTTGAGGTATAAGGCCATTAACTTGTGTTGATTATAATTTATCAAATAAATGCATCACCCAAGCATTTGAAGAGTATTTATCATGTAATGGTTGAGGTATAAGGCCATTAACTTGTGTTGATTATAATTTATCAAATAAATGCATCACCCAAGCATTTGAAGAGTATTTATCATGTAATGGTTGAGGTATAAGGCCATTAACTCGTTTTGATTATAATTTATCAGAGAAATGCATCACCCAAGCATTTGAAGAGTATTTATTATGTAGTGGTTGAGGTATAAGGCCATTAACTCGTGTTGATTATAATTTATCAAAGAAATGCATCACCCAAGCATTTGACGAGTATTTATCATGTAGTGGTTGAGGTATAAGGCCATTAACTCGTGTTGATTATAATTTATCAAAGAAATGCATCACCCAAGCACTTGACAAGTATTTATCATGTAGTGGTTGAGGTATAAGGCCATTAACTCGTGTTGATTATAATTTATCAAAGAAATGCATCACCCAAGCATTTGAAGAGTATTTATTATGTAGTGGTTGAGGTATAAGGCCATTAACTCGTTTTGATTATAATTTATCAGAGAAATGCATCACCCAAGCATTTGACGAGTATTTATTATGTAGTGGTTGAGGTATAAGGCCATTAATTCCTGTTGATTATAATTTATCAAAGAAATGCATCTGTGTAACCCTCACCCAAGCATTTGAAGAGTATTTATTATGTAGCAGTTGAGATATAAGGCCATTAACTCTTTGCATGCTGCTGACGGATATTCCTGCCCAGCACAGGGTTTCTCTTGTCATTGAAATCAATATAATTTGGGTGCATTTAATCACATTTCCCCCTATAAATTGAATGGATTTTTTCACCAGTGGTTTCTTGTGTTATATTTAGATCAATTTTTCATCAAGTCTAGTCATGGCTGCTTCATAGCAGCCATGACTAGATTTGATGAAAAATATTTCATACTCATATTATGGTGTAAGGGCCATTTACCAACCAGCCCGGTTGGTCCGGATCTCTTAGTAAATCACATGCTTTCTGTACTAGAGGTAAGCGGTTCAAGCCATGGCTCCAGCATTTCTCTATCAATCTGCTACAGTTAATTCAACCATTTTCTCAATGTTATAAATTGTTTTCATTTCCTTTAACCCTTTGCCTAACATGAAAAGCAGACGACACTTGCAAACAAAATTCTTGAATAACTAATTTTTTTCATTTTTTGTCTCAAAAACATAGGTTATGACCCCTCATTGGAACGAACACAATGAGCTCGTTCCAAAGAGGGGTCATAACCTATGTTTTTGAGGCAAAAAATAATGCAAATTAATTGGCGATTTTTGTGAATAGTGCTGGCAGATTTTGGCCATTATTATTGCAAAGGGTTAATTAAATCAATTATGTTTTGTTTATTGATTGGCTTTGCAAACCATACTGAACAAAATCACATTTGGCTAAGATAAAACAAGCAAATGCAGTGAATTCATGTCTCCCGCTGGGCAACAGTTTCAAGGGGAATTAATGCATCCAGTGGAATATAGTTGAGTTGCAAGTGGAAGTTATTTAGAAGAGACAGAACAGACAGTGCTTCAGACACTGGTTATCAGATTTATTTTCATGGAGGTCACTGTCAAAGCAAGTAAAGTGATGTGGAGAATAACTGTGATAATCATTAAAAATTAAGACTGTATGATAAGGCATAGTACATTAAACTGATGTGAAAAGTAATCCATATATGAAATTTCATTGAAAGCTGTTGACTCTAAGGAAAATTAGAGTCTGGAAACCATCAGCCAATCAAATTTAAGCAACCTAATTAAATATATGCAGAAAATGCCCATGTTCAAACCCACAATTGATAAAAGTGATCTACTACCCAAATTTCATCGAAATCGACTGACTGTAAGGAAAGTTAGAGTTTTGAAACGAAAAACACGGAAGGTGTGCACTTACTGTGTATTAGTAGTAGCACTGAATAAATCAAAGTTTCCCTAATTTGCATAATTTTTACACGAGAACAAAATCCGTATTATATGTGATGTATTGCATGTTACTAAACATTCATACAAAAATTTATTCAAATCCAAACTTTCATGTAGAAGTTCTGTACAAAAAACTGATTACACCCAATTTCGGAACAAAATGGCCACTGGTGGCCATCTTGAATTTTGGACCAAAACACATATTCTGGTCTCACAATGATAACAAAGATACCCAAGAAGTTTTGTGAAGATCGGTTCATAAGTACGGCTTTTAGTCCGAGGTGCGTTGATGCACGGGGCAGATGGACAGATTTTTGGTACAAAATTTCCCACATTTGAACTTGATCTAGGTATTGATAAAAGTAATCCATATATGAAATTGGTTGATTTTAAGGAAAGTTAGAGTCTGGAAACCGTCAGCCAATCAAATTTCAGCAAACTAATTAAATATGTGCTGAAAATGCCCATATTCGAACTTGGACCCACAATTGATGAAAGTGATCTACTACCCAAATTTCATCGAAATCTGGTCACTGTAAGGAAAGTTAGAGTCTAACGAAAAACACGGAAGGACACCCCGAATTTAATATCTCCCGGTTTTTTTTAAAAAGCGGGAGACAAAAAACATTTCACCAGCTGAGTTATTTTAAAATACTATCTTTGAATTTTATTCACAAGAGTGTAGGACTGGCATGATTATGAAATGTCATGATCGACTTTTGAAGAACAATCGATTCAAGTTGACTAAAGCGTATTCTGTGACCAGAAAGAACTATACAGAAAATAATATTTTTGGTCATTTATAATAGTTATATTTATGTATTTATTGGTGTTTAAGGCCACATACTTTTGCACAATGGCTAATCATGACAACATGGAGACAAAGTCAAGGTCAGTCAGTCGTTTATACCCTGTGATGCCTATTTCAGAGGACTCGCACCCCAAACATTAGTGACAGGGTCCTATTTTACCAGTGAAAAAGAGCTTGTTTACCACAGTAAACAAGCACTGCTTCACTTCCCGGGGTTCCCGTGGGGGTGGTCTTTAGTTCCTGAAGCCAAACATTCTTTAGGCATGCAGACTATCCCAAGTAAAATTCAAACTCATGATTGTCTCAGGGCCAAATCTGAGCCTGGCATTCTAAGATGAAAAGGGCCACAGTTATGCCACTTTTCATCTTAGAATGCATGAATTTTGTCTAGAGATTTTCTCTGATGTTTATGGGTCGATTCCTTTGAAAACTGGTATGGATATTCACTACCATGGGAACCGGTGCACCTGCAATTATTATAGCCTTTTATTATAGCCTAACTTAACTCCATCATAAAGCTACCTTAACAATATCGCTCTAGGCACTGAAAGTGACTGAGCACTAAAAAACCTAATTCTAAGCCATGATTTAGTCTATTGCATATACCTTGTTACCGAGTCCCGACTGTAGAAGATTGCCACCCCAGGTGTTGGTTACTAGGTCCTACTTTACCAGTAAATTGTTGTGGCGTATCAGCCTTTTTTTTATCAACATGACATTCAAAACTATCTTGAGAAAAATATTATTAGAAAAATTAGAAGCTCTGTAATTCTCAAGACAAATCTCGGTGGCTAACTGTATTGTACCTCACTTTATTTATTTATTTATTACTATAGTTTTAATTAGACATCTTTTCACATAATGAATGACGACAGATAAAAACTAGAGGGAACTGTTTTAGTGAACTAAAACATGTCCCCCCCCCCCCCCCCCCTTCAATTAGTTCCATGTTTCCAACTTACGACTAACAACGATCAAACTGAAGGTCAAATGTCAAGATCATGGAAGTTCAAGCCTGGCTGTTGCATTCATATGCCAAATATCATAAACCTAGCTGAACAATTCAATAATTTAACCTTGATGACAAAGGTCAAGGTCATATGTAGGTAATGATGGTGCATGAGACATTGTCTTTTGGTGAAACACTCATGCCAAAAATCATATGCCAAGGTCAAAAGATTAAGAAACAAAAGTCAATAATGTGACCATGAGGCCAAAGGTCAAGGTCATATGGATCATGATGGTATGTGACACATCGTCTCATGGTGATACACCCACATACCTAATATCATAAACCGAGGTGAAAAGGTAAAAAAGTTCTGGCCCGTACAAGCGTACTTGTCAAAAAAAACCGTAATTTGACCTTGAGGTCAAAGGTCAATGCCATGTGGGTCATGGTGGTACATCGTCTCATGGTGATACACCCACATGCCAAATATAAGCCTAGGTCAAAAAAAACAAAAAAACAATCAAAGTTCAAGGTCATACGTGGGTCATGATAGTACACGACACATCGTCTCATGGTGATACACCAACATGCCTAATATCAGGGTTCTTACACCTATTGAACAAAAAAATTTCCATACTTTTTCCAGACTAACATTGCCATTTTTCCATACTCGGAATACCAGAACAGCGTCAGGATAATTTCAAAGAAAAGCATTAATCAAGGACTGATGTTTTTCTTTAAAGCTATTCTGAATCTCATTCTGTCAAGAAAATCAAATGAAAAAAGAATGGTTGTGCAGCTTTCATTAATTGAATTTCAAATATGTGTGGACTACAGTGCAAATAACAACTTACCACATTACTGTACATGTAGTAAGTTATTTCTCACAGATCCTCCACTTTAGTTCCAAAACAGTTTATAGACAACATGTATGTTTCTTGCCTATTATGTGGCTCCCCAAGGCTGCTTCGCCCATATTGGATACATCGAAGGATTTTTTGCACACTGAGCATGACGCTTTTTTTGTTTGAAGTTTTGTCCGGTGCAAGCCACTGTTTATGCTTTGGGTCATTTGACCACTTCTCACAAAACACACACTTCCCCATGTAAATGGTGCTTTTTGCAGAAAATACAGTGAAATTGTGTTGTTGAATAGTTGATTCAAGTTTTGACATCAAACACTTAAAACTATCAAACACCGTCACAAACTTTGGGAAGTTAAATTCAGTAAAATAACAGCGCATGCGACACTCGATACGACAATTTCTGCGAACTTTCGGGGTTCACCAACTCTCAGTAACTTTCAAAACACCCTCGGTTGTATTTTGTCATTAATGATTGAAGGTTTCCGACTTTCATTTTCATCTTACAGAGTTTTGTTTGATTTGACAATGATGAATTATTACCATGTGGCTTAACCAATGTATTTTTCATTTTAAACTAACCCATGCTTAAGGGAGCGTGGTGGCTCAGGAGGTAGAAGTGCAGGCTGCAAGCCGAGAGGTCCTCTGTTATAATCCCACCTGCGGCAACCGCGTTGTGTCCTTGGGCAAGACACTTCATCTCCATTGCCCGCGTGGGGGCATGGTGGCATTGTGTACTAAGGCGTACTGCACATCGATGGTGCACTTGTCTTCAACCAATGCTAACCCTGCTTGTGTGCAGTTAGTATGTTGGGGAGCTGACAGTTGCTCACCATTGCTCGGTGGTTCTCTCCAGGTACTCCGGCTTCCTCCACCCGTAAAACTGTCACGGTCATGCTTAGCCATTGTGCATAAATATGTGACCTTAAACACCAATAAATAATAATAAATAAATAAATAATAACCCACGCTTAAGAATAATTTTCATACTTTTTCCAGACCTCCAAGGCGAAAATGTATATTTTTCCATACTTTTCAAGACCTTTTCCAGACTGACCCCAATTTTCATACTTTTTCAAGGATTTCAAAACAGCGTACGAACCCTGTAATATAAGCCGAGGTGAAAAGGTAAATAAGTTCTTGCCTGGACAAGCTTACTTGACAAAAAATCAGTAATTTGACCTTGAGGTCAATGTCATATGTGGGTCATGATAGTACGCAACACATCGTCTCATGGTGGTACACCCACATGCCTAATGTCATGAGCCAAGGTGAAAAGGTAAATAAGTTCTTGCCCGGACAAGCTTACTTGACAAAAAATCAGCAATTTGACCTTGAGGTCAAAGGTCAATGTCATATGCGGGTCATGATGGTACACGACACATTGTCTTGTGGTGATACACCCACATGCCAAATATCATGAGCCGAGCTGAAAAGGTAAATAAGTTCTGGCCCGGAGAAGCTTACTTGCCAAAAATCAGTAATTTGACCTGGAAAAAGGTCAAGGTCATCGTCTCATGGTGATGCACCCACATGCCAAATATAACCCAAAAATCATGTACCTAGGTAAAAAGATTAAAAAAATCAATAATGTGACCTTGAGGTCAAAGGTCAAGGTCATATGTGGATCATGATGGCCTAATATGAACTGAGGTGAAAAGGTAAAAAAAGTTCTGGCCAGGACAAGCTTACTTGCCAAAAAATCAGTAATTTGACCTTGAGGTCAAAGGTCAATGTCATATATGGGTCATGAAGGTACGTGACACATCATCTTATGGTGATACACTTTCATGTCAAATATAATAAGCCAAGGTGAAAAGGTTAATAAGTTGTTGCCCGGACAAGCATACTTGCCAAAAAATCAGTAATTTGACTTTGAGGTCAAAGGTCAATGTCATATATGGGTCATGAAGGTACGTGACACATCATCTTATGGTGATACACTTGCATGTCAAATACAATAAGCCAAGGTGAAAAGGTTAATAAGTTCTTGCCCAGACAAGCTTATTTGCCAAAAATTCAGTAATTTGACCTTGAGGTCAAAGGTCAATGTCATATGTGGGTCATGATGATACACGACACATCGTTCCGTGGTGATACACCCACATGCCAAATATTATAAGCCGAGGTGAAAAGGTAAATAAGTTCTGGCCCGGACAACCTTACTTGCCAAAAAAATCAGTGATTTGATCTGGAGGTCAAAGGTCAAGGTCATATGTGGGACATGATGGTATGCGACACATCATCTCATGGTGATACACCCACGTGATAAATATAAGCCTAGGTCAAAAGATAAAAAAAGTTCTGGCCTGGACACGGTTGTATGAGAAGAACAACAATAACAATGAAGAGAAGAAGAATTCAGGGTGAAACAATGTCTCCCTTCAGTGAAGGGGAGACATACTTACGAATGGTTAATAGTAGTCACATGTTCGTCGGATGGTCAAAAAACCTTTTCGTAGAATTGATGACTGAGTCCATTTGCGTTTTCGCAATTATTTCGTGTTGCGCATCGCCGAATGATTTGATTGCCAGTAAGAGATGGAAACTTAGGCCACATGGCGATTACAGCTTCAGGACAAAATCTTAGAGTGAACCCCCACAATAAGTGGGGGAGAAACAGTCTCAAACGTTTTGCAGTATGATATATCTGTTTTTTATGAGAAATCGTAATCTTGACTACAGATAAGGGAAAAACGACAGCTGATAAGTAGAACACAAACTCCCATTGATAATTCTCATTAGTCATCGTTGATTGTGCGTAAGGTCTATAGTATCCGCAACTAGGTTATGGCAATATAGTAAAACTCGGTTGACTGAATGCCAAGTTTGCCTCTAGAAATAGCAAATTAATTCTTCACCCAACACAAATTCAACATGACATTCACAAATCAGTTTCTAGAATAACTTAATTTTTTTTCATTTTTGTCTCTTTTTTTGGAAGGGAACACACAGATTCATATGCCCTGTTAGAATTTTATGTACCTTGAGCCACAAAAATAGTTACCATGGAGAAATCCAATGGGAAAACAATCCTGAGCCGATTTGAACCAAACTTGGCAGGAATGGACTGTGGGAGGTTCTCTACGACTGTTCCTCATTTTGTTTCTGTTGGATGAAAAATATGGCCACCAGAGGCATTCTTTGATTCCAATTGGTCGGTTTTGAAAAATCTTCTCTGAAACTACAAGGCCAAATGTTTTGAAACTTCACATGATTGTTGACTGGGACACCCTCTATGAATGGTCCTCATTTAATGTTGAAAACGATCATCATTCTGGTTTGCTCAGATGAAGGAGCATGGCAGCCAGCTGCATTCTTTGATTCTGATTAGAATACTTGAGAGATATGTAGTTCTGCAAGGTGAGGGATTACTGGCTCTTCAGAGCCACTTGTTTAACTAAGGTTGGGAATATTTTTCAATACCAAAATTTTGGTATTTTGAGATTCCCTTGGCATGGTAAATTGGAATTGACTCAATACTGACAATGAACGGTATTTATGGTATAATGCCCATTTCTAATGGACTTAACTGATATGGTACATAACCATGTGTAACTAATAATATTGGATGAGTAACCCCCTTGATGAAATTAATGGATCAGCATTCGCTTTAAATTATTTTCAGACTGAATCAATCCTTTACACAACAAATCAGAAAATCTTAGTGAATATGTCCAGCAGTACTTATTATCAACCAACCGGTTTCCTCCTAAAATTGTCATTTGTGAACAAAAGTAGAAGTTATCATAAGTCCTGTGTTATCTCTTTTCAAATCTCAGTGAATGTACCCCAATCTATAATTGTCTAACCTTTCAACTCTTTTGAAAAGAAAGCACATACCAGTAGTCATGATCACACTTACTTGGTTCCCCACTGCATGAGAAGTAGTGATTAACCAATGTTTGGCAATCGCATCTGACATCAGTCAATTTTAAGCCATCTGTTGATCACTGGATCAAAATTGTTTTGTATGTACGTTTGATTAACAATCTCATACAAGCAGTAACAAACTTAATAAGTTACCACATTGATTGGCAGGAATCAAGATTGGCCTAATCTTATTGATTGGTCTGATCTTCCCCTTGATTCTTGCTCACGACACACATGCCATGTGTTTTGTGATGACTCAATGAAAAATAAGTTCTGGCCCGGAGAAGCTTACTTGCCAAAAAATCAGTAATTTGACCTGGAGGTCAAAGGTCATCATCTCATGGTGATGCACCCACATGCCAAATATCATAACCCAAAAATCATATGCCTAGGTCAAAAGATTAAAAAAAATCAATAATGTGACCTTGAGGTCAAAGGTCAAGGTCATATGTGGATCATGATGGAATGTGACACATCGTCTCATGGAGATACTCCCACACGCCTAATATGAACTGAGGTGAAAAGGTAAAAAAAGTTCTGGCCCGGACAAGCTTACTTGCCAAAAAATCAGTAATTTGACCTTGAGGTCAAAGGTCAATGTCATATATGGGTCATGAAGGTACGTGACACATCATCTTATGGTGATACACTTGCATGTCAAATATCATAAGCCAAGGTGAAAAGGTTAATAAGTTCTTGCCCAGACAAGCTTATCTGCCAAAAATTCAGTAATTTGACCTTGAGGTCAAAGGTCATGTGGGTCATAATGGTACAAGCAGTAACAAACTTAATAAGTTACCACAGTAATTGGCAGGAATCAAGATTGGCCTAATCTTATTGATTGGTCTGATCTTCCCCTTGATTGTTGCTCATGACACACATGCCACGTGTTGTGTGATGACTCAATGAAATGTGACATCAGCAGAAACAAGTTAACAGTGCAGCGTCTTTGATCATTGATCAAAGACGCTGCGATGTTAACTTGTTTCCACTAATGTTGGATTTTTATTTTAATACACACACTGACATCCTCTTGAGGTCAACAAACAAATTAACCTGACTGTACTGTAAAATTAACCCTGTTCTATGCATTTTTAAACATAATACAGTAGAATCCTCTTAATTGAATATCCATTTTGCCAGTGAAAATTATTCAATTAACAGGATTATACAATTAACAGGGATTTAGTCAGTTTCCTGTGTCCTGGAGGTAAACTGAGCATTTATTCTATTATATCTTGTTTGACAGAGCTCTATGAGCTCTGTCAAACAAGATATAATAGAATAAATGCCTGTATTGGATGTAGTAAGGCCAAAAATGTTGATAAATAAGGGGAATTTGGTGCGTGTCACAGTAATTTTTTCGACATATTACAAAAACTTATATACAATTCACAGGAGTTTACTCTACAACCCATATGAAATTAACAGATCAAATTTGTACTGAAGGTATGGTAAATGGTTTTGTGTTTGAAAATTATATTCAATTAACAGGGATATACAATTAAGAGATATCCAATTAAGTGGGCTCCACTGTACTCCTTTTGGTTGTTACTATCTGACATCGGCACTCACAATCGGCAAATTGTGTGCTCAACTAATCAGCAAGCAGAATATGGTCATAAATCCTTATCGGTTAATCACCAATGGGAAGTACCATAATTAATCTCCTAATCAACACCTGCAAACAATTTCTCATGTCAAAGGAAGATCATCATGCATAATTCTAATCGAGTAAACGTTACTGCTGAAATGGTTGGCTGGACATCCGATACACATAGTGTTACCAACTTGGGTATTCGCAAAGAGTACTCGGTGATGCGTGTATGGGAGAACAATGTTGAGTATTACTCAACAGTTTGCCTATGCATGCTCTGTGGAGTGTAAATAGTTCTAGACTGTATCATTGTCAGTGTGGGACACTGGGTTCTACCCATTTGTTATGCTGCACATGGGAAATAACAAAAATTTAATGTGAATGAGGCATCCCAGCAAGTATTATCCCAACACTGTTCACCTGATGCTTCTTATTTTTCTTGCTACTCAAATTATCACAATACCCCCAGAACATGAAAGGAAAATGTATCAACGGCAGTCCCATGTGGGGAGATAATCTGAGCTTTGAAAACTTCTTAGGACAGTAAAGGTAAGATCATAGTTTACAGGTAGAAAATGCTCACACCAGACCAAAAAACACCTGTACTTGTGCACATGTTCAAATTCTCTGTAAATTGTTTTTGTCAGGGAAAGATTTTAATGTGGGCTCCAGTCTGTTGGTTAATCTCAATCTACTTTTAAAGCAAATAAAATAAGTTTAAAATAAAAAAAAAAAACAAATCATCAGAATAACTTACAAACTGAGCATTTGCAAATTAAGCAGTTGAAAAAGATTATATTTTTCAAAATATTTCAACAAAACCATTTCACCTGACCCCCCTCATTGGAACATGCTCATTGAGCTCGTTCCATTGAGGGGTCACATGATATGGTTTTGTTGAAATGTTTTGAAAAATTGAAAGTGTCGATGACACTGAAGCTCAACATGACCAAGAAGGGACTGAACTAAATAGAAAGTTCCAGTAATGCCAAGTCATTCACTCCTATCTACAGAAAACAACCCATCCCAATAGCTAATACCTGGTATTGTCAAGTTGAGGAAGAAGTGAAAATAAAATAGCACTGTGTGCGTGTTTTTTTCAAATGACACAATCATGTTTTAGAGGAACTTTCAATGTTGGTTTCTGATCCCCTGCCGGGATGTGAACCCTCGGCAACACCACCTAGCAATCAGGAGTCCAGCACCTAAACCACTAGACCATTGCACACTGTCAAAAAACGATGGCTGGAATCTAACTTTTTAGATGAAGTCCTCATGATTACTTGGTTTATCTTCCTTTCGGCAGCAGCATTAAAGTGTGGAACGCGCTGGCTACAGTACAACGAAAGTGCTATGGTTGGCCTGAGACAAAGACTGGCACAGGCCTCTGTGTGTTTTTCAAATGGTACAATCATGTTTTAGAGGAACTTTCAATGTTGGTTTCTGATCCCCCACCAGGATTCGAACACCGTCAAAAAACGATGGCTGGAATCTAGCTTTTTAGATGAAGTCCTCATGATTACTTGGTTCATCTTCCTTTCGGCAGCAGCATGAAAGTGTGGAACGCACTGGTTACAGTATGACGAAAGTACTGTGGATGGCCTCCGACGAAGACTGGCACAGGCTTGTGTGTGTTTTTCAAATGACACAATCATGTTTTAGATGAACTTTCAATGTTGGTTTCTGATCCCCCGCCAGGATTCAAACCCTCGGCAACACTGCTTGCTTGATAATCAGAAGTCCAGCGCCTAAACCACTAGACCATTGCACACTGTCAAAAAACAATGGCTGGAATCGAGCTTTTTAGATGAAGTCATCATGATTACTTGATTCATCTTCCTTTCGGCAGCAGCATGAAAGTGTGGAATGCACTGGCTACAGTATGACGAAAGTGCTGTGGATGGCCTCAGACAAAGACTGGCACTTCAGAGAGTTGAAAAAGATTGAGTGAGAGACGCACCCCACAGGGTGTGTGCTAAAGGAATAGTTGACAATTTATATGCCAAATCCAAAGACGGATTCTAGCGACATTTTTCAAAACAAATTGATACCTCCCATCTGGACATCACACCAAAACTGCATATGAAATTTGAAAAAGATCAGGTGAGGGATGCAGTTTGTAGGTTATGCTACTGGAAATGTTGACAATTTATATGCCAAATCCAAGAGAGTGGTCATGTTTTTCAACAACATTCAAAAAAACATCATAGTTCCCATCTGGACATCACACCAAAGCTACATATAAAATTTGAAAAAGATTGTGTGAGGGGTATGACCTTTGGAGTGTGCTAATGGAATTGCTGACAATTTATATTCCAAATCCAAGATAGCCCCTGCCAGCCTAGTTTTCAATAATATTCAGGAAAAGTTGACCGCTTCTATCTCGTCATCACTCCAAAGCTACATATGAAATTTGTAAATGATTGTGTAGGAGATGTGGCCTGTAGGGTGTGCTAATGGAATTGTTGACAATTTATATGCAAAATCTAAGATGGAAAAATCTAAAATTCGGAAAAATTTGATAGCTCCCATCTAGACATTACCCCAAAGCCATGTATGAAATTTGAAACTGATCGGGTGAGAAGTGGCCTGCAGAGTGTGCTAATGGAATTGTGTATGGACAGAAGTATAGATGTACGGACATACAGATGTATGGATGGATGACGGATTGCAACTCATCCCAACAGCTCATACTTTTACCATGTCAAGTTGAGCTGAAAAAATATTTAAAAAAAAATCCAGCAAAAGCATATCGTGTTACTCTCACTGGAATGAGCTAATTGGGCTGGTTCCAATGTGGTGTCACATGACATGATTTTGTTGACAAAATTTTTTTTTTAAAATAATTAAAATAACAAATTTGGGGATTGTGTGCATTGAGTAAAGGATGAAAACAAATAACAAAATTCAAGTCCCCAAAATATTGCATTTCATCATTTAAAGCATTAAATAATAGCTTTAAGGGACAAATATAAGTTTTTATTACTTTCCAAAGTGTGATTTACTGGGATTTCCCAGTTTGATTACAAACGATAACTTAACAAGTGAATTATGCAATCAACAATTGGGTCATGTATCCGTGCACGCAAACAAAGATGCTTTACCATGGGTGTAATGGGGACTTCCTTGTTTTTGTTTTTTTTTAGCCTTTTACCTAACATGAAAACCAGATGACACTTGCAAAATAAATTCTTGAATAACTAATTTTTTCATTTTTTGTCTCAAAAACATAGGAACGATGAGGGGTCATAACCAAAAGTAATAAACAGAGTAATCGCTTCATTCGAGGCGAAGGACTATATTGTAAAACACTCGTGCGCATTCGCACACTCGTGTTTGTACAACGTCCCTCACCTCTCTTGAATTTTTTCACGTAACCAGTCCAGTCAAGCGATTACTCTCTATATACTCTCAGATGTTTCATGTTATAAGGGTATTTCAGACAGTATGACACTGCTCCATTTTACTTGAATTTTCACACATTATTTATTGGTGTTCAAGGATGGCTAATCCTGACCCCAACATGACGATCCCATCGGCAATACCCTAATATTGTAGCTGGCACCATTATGCTATTAAGGTACAATTGAACACTAACTTGTAGTGTCTTTCTCTGTTGACTGTAGAGTTAATATGCATGATAAATTGCATAGCACCATGGACCCATGAATATTCCTAACTCTTTCTTCGCTTTGTGTAACTTGAAACATAATGTAGAAAGATTTGTTTCCAAAATAATGAGCTGTCTATTGATATTACAGTTAAAATTAGAAGTCCTGTCATAAAATACGCACAAATAGCACGTCAATCTACGCATTAATCTGTGCGTTATGACCATAGTATGGCTATCGAATTCTTTATATATGGCATGTGCACAAGCAATGTTTCAGCCAATGGACCTCCGGGTAACCCGGAGGTCCATTGGCAGAAACATTACCTGTGTCTGCAATGAGTAACCAGGAGAACCTGCCATGCTTTGGATGCCATTTGATATGGCAATTGCAAGCAATTCCTACGTGCAATTAAGCCTAGATAAGCTCACAGTTCATGGCAGGACTTCTAGTTTTAACTGTATGTCGAATAGAAGACACTTGATATAACGTAAGTGTTTGATTAATAGTAGACATATAACTACCATCTTGTGTCATTACAGTAGCATGTGTACCTTGGGTGGAAATGACCCTTACAAGCTTTCAGCTTACTGTCGAATCCACAAACATAATTGGAAAATAAATATTGTTTAAACTAAAGTTGGAGTTGATGTTTAAAGACCCAAAAAACCCATCTACGCAAGCATACTGCATATGGTGTATCCATTGCATGCTTTATTTATTTGTTTGTGGGCAGCAATTAAACTTTTAACAGTCTGCATCATATCAAGTTGTACAAATTTATGGGTAGAGGAAGCTAGAGTACCTATAGGGAAGCACCCAACAATGCAGAGTAACTGTTGCGGTTCTACTTTAACATACTGGCACAAGCCGGGTTAGCATTGGATGACGGCAAGTGGACCATGGGCATACAGTGTATCGACCACAGATGTACACCATGTCAATGTAACACTTAACACGTGCACTCAAGAGAAAAATGTTATCAATTTTATTAATTTGGGTAAAATATCAGACAAACACCATTTAATTTTTATTTTTTTAAGTTTGCATTGGTTATAAAAAGAGAGTATGTGGCAGCCAAAAGGAGCATGCAGGAGGGCCTGAAAAACAGATTTTTAACTTTTTTAGGCCTTACATATCAAATAAATAGAGAGATTCTTAGCAAAATGTGAGTAGTACATAATAAAAGCTTAGCTTATCTCTAGAATACAGGGAAGTGACCAAATCTCTGTTAATTGAATACTCCTGTTAATTGAATAATTTTCACTGGCAAATTTGATATTCAATTGACAGGGTTCCATGTACCAAGGATGATCTAAAAGCACCAGAAAAATTTAGCACCCTTTTGAAGTTGCAGCACTCTTAACCCTTTACCCAACGCAGACGATTTCAAAATTTATTATTTTAAATATCAATTTTAAATTTTTTCAAAATTTTTCAACAAAACCATACCATGTGACCCCTCTTTGGAACAAGCTCGATGAGCTCGTTCCAAAGAGAGGACACATGATATGGTTTTATTGAAATTTTTCAAAAAATAATATTTTTTCAGCTGCTGAATCTTTCATATTACGCGGGCGGATGCGGGCGATTTGTTGGGTAAAGGGTTAAGGCCGAGAAAATAATTAATATTATGTGGCATTCATATATATTATCACCATTATGTTTATGTATACTCGTAAAATGTTGTATCCAAGTTGAGCTTTTGTTTATAATGCCATATCTCGACAAGTCGAGTCAAGATATTGTCTTAGAAACAAGAGCGCGCCGCTGATACATTTTGTACATAAACATGATGGTGATGATTGATTTATCTAACAATTCTCAACTGTATTAATTTGATTAACCCTTTACCTAACAAATTGGCCACATCCGCCCATGTAATTTACGAAGTGAGCAGTTGAAAAAAACTATTTTTTAAAAATTTCAACAAAACCATATCATGTGACACCTCATTGGAACGAGCTCAATGAGCTCTTTCCAACGAGGGGTCACATGATATAGTTCTGTTGAAATTACTGGAAAATGTTTTACAAAAAATAAATAAAATACTATATTAATTGTAATATCATGTTCATTAATTAAAGGGTTAACTTGCATTTTAATTTCAGATTTCATTTTCAGACTCATACAAATGATTGTCTTTTCAGTTGAAACTGTATGCAGCTGCAATCCTTAAATAAAGTTATGAAACATGTACATGTTCAACTTTCTGAAAAGAATGCATTCTTTAAAAGTATAATTGTGTGTTGTTCCAGCATGAATGCTTCCACTTCCAGTGATTCACAGACAAAAGGATAAATGCATTGTGGTTCCATAAGGCCACACAAAGTAGATCTTCTGTTTCTCAGGCCATTATTTGTAAAATTGCATGCGGGCAAGCAATTTTTTATTTTATTTTTTATTTATATAATTATTTCTTTGCCATCAAAAAAGTTCATTTTCTTGGTTTATGTTTTAGGCTTCTTAATCTACGGAATAGTATGAGTGGCTGCATATTTCGTCCCTTGGGTGCAAGAAGGCTTTGCAATGCCAAAGCATTGCAAAGCCTTCTTGCACTCAAGGAACAAATTTATCAATTTTTATCTTGGGTAAAATATTAGACCTAAACCATTTAATTTTTATTTTTTTTAAGTTTACATTGCTTCTAAAAGGAGAGCATGCGGCAGACAAAAAGACCGCGCGGGAGGGCCTGAGAAACATATTTTTAATTTTTTTATGCCTAATTTAATAATTATACTTTTGAGAAGTTTTTTTCTCTCTCTCTTTTCGTAAATAGAAACATACAAGCTCCCTCACAAACACATTTCGAAAGCTTGTAATTTTCTATAAATAGTAATGTAAACAAATCATAACCAAGTATATATGCGCTTGTATTATGCAGATGCAAGATACAGAGGCTCCTGATACAGGCTGTATTCCAGTAATTGTGGACCCAATACATACAACAATACATAAGAAAAATGTGTAATGTTACTAATATATCACAGCTATGCTTCATGATTTAGTCTATTTCACCGTGTACTTAACAATATGGACATAGCCAACAGTGCATAAAAAGTGGATGTGAAATAATTTAAAATATCCATGATTAGGCCGATTAAAAAAGATTTCCTGTTTCTCAGGCAACTTGTTCTCAATTTTATGATGAAAGAGGGAGGCTATAATTTTTTTTTTATTCTGTTTGTTAACCCTTTACCCAATGCAGACGATATCAAATTTATTATTTTAAATATAATTTTTTTCAATTTTTCAAAAAATTTCAACAAAACCATATCATATGACCCCTCATTGGAACGAGCTCGTAATATTTTTAAAAATTTGATTTTTTCAACTGCTCAAATTGCATATTACGCCAGCGGATGCGGGCGATTCATTAGGTAAAGGGTTAATCCACGAAACAGTCCCTGAAAAGAGAGTTATAAATTTAACCCTTTACACAATGCAGACAATAACAAAATTTATTATTTTAAATATCATTTTTTAAAATTTTTCAACAAATTTCAACAAAACCATATCATGTGCCCCCTCGTTGGAATGAGCTCAACGAGCTTGTTCCAAAGAGGGGATCACATGATATAGTTTTGGTGAAATTTTTTGAAAAATAATATTTTATCAGCTGCTGAATTTGCATATTACGCGGGCAGATGCGGCCGATTCGTTGGGTAAAGGGTTAAAAAAATTTTAAAAAAACAATGTTTTCACCGGTGAATATTTCCAATACTGCATGTTGCAAATTTAACCAACTATATATTCTTTGACAAAGCTTGCTGAGCTCTGTCAAACAAGATATAGTTGGTTAAATGTTAAGTCCTAGTGCAAATAGTATCACAGGTTAAAAAAAATAATGATGAGGCAGATTTTCAAAGACATGGGAAGTTCTTGAGAAACAAGAAATCTTTTTAATAGCCTTGACTTAAAATTTTCATGACTGTTCTGTGTTGGGTGCAAGGCCATTTAGTCCTCTGTGTAAAGATGTTTCATTCAAACACTTTGATTTTAGATACAACAGTTCTTTTACACACCGGACACTTGGAGGTTGTCCTTGTTATCTGATCAACACACATTTCACAGAGGTTGTAATGGTGGCAAGGCACAAGTAAAGTGTCTTTTCTTCTTATCTTGCAGACTGCACACACAACCTTTTCAATCTGAAAACAGACAAAAAGTTAAACATATTACCCAACTCGACCTCTAAACAGTGACTGAGCTATGAGGGGTATAGGCAGGGAAGCTCCTGCCCCCAATCCCAAGCAAAAAATGAAAATATAAAAAAAAATTGGACGGCGATTTTCGTATATAGTGATGGAAAACGAATCACACACAACTTTATTCAGCATCAAATCAAGACCAGGGTCCGTTCTTTCCCCATTTTCTAAGAATTGGGACACCTGTGAAAATAATTATTTTCAGCTGTCCCAATACATAGAGTAAATACGGTGGTGGTGGTGGTGGGGGGGGGGGGGGGGGGGGGGTTGCGGCTCTAATCCTAAAGCTTAGTATATTCATTAAACTTCAAACAATCACCAATCATTTTGTCAATATAAGATCTGTTTGAGAATCTGTTGCTCATGAGAGCATTAGAGAATGTCTGTCCACACCACAATTTCCTTGTCTTCCGAGTACACAGAGGATATCTAGTGTTTTTGAGTGGATACCGAAAATTATCTCATGAGTGACCAAGACAAATGTTTATTTTTCGCAAGCGCTTGAGCGAGTCACAAGTAAGATAATTTTCGGTATCCGCTCAAAAACACTCGATTTTCTTTTTATTATACGCTTCTTATAAGAATCTGATATTACCACTCGTTTTCAACCTTGAATTGATGCATGAAAGTAAACAGTGCACTGAATCATTGATATGCAGAAGTGATTTGATCGATAATCGGAACAGCCAGCATCTTGCAATCTGATTCAGCTGGCAGTTTTCTAAATCAAACATGGCCTGAAAGTCTGTAATATAAGTTTTTGGTTGGGTATGTCCTTTCAAAAGACGTTCCAAACCAAAAACTTATATTACAGACTTTCAGGCCATGTTTGGATTAGCGAGTTTCATGCATCAATTCAAGGTGAATACATGTTGAATTATTGCTGGAAATGATCGGTATCCACTCAAAAACACTAGATTTTCTTTTCATTATACGTTTCTAGAACAAATTGATAATTTGGCTCGTATTAACCTTGAAGTGATTCTTTTGAAAGCCACCATTTTGATTGATACAGTGAAAGTGAAAATTTCTATATCTTCACAGTGGGGGGATACGATTTCTATCTTTCCACAATTTCTTCGATAATCTATTGTTTAGCGTATAACAAAGATAATTACCTCTAGTTGGAAGCAAATTTGACCACAGTTTCCCTCTCAGAGCACTAGATATTTCAAAATTTCCCCCGACCCCAACTCTAAGAAGGGGGAAACCCCCTCCCAGACCCACCACATGCTCAGCCCTTTGGGCCTCAGGACATGCCTGTCATGTCTTGCCATGCCCTCCTGAATACTGCCCAGTCCCCACCCCTTATTTGAGAATACTAGTTCCACCACTGCCTCTAAAGTAAATCATATAAACAGTCAGAAGTACTAGTTTGTGAATCTAACGCCTTTATTACACATCCATTAAACTTTAAACCCTTGTATTTAACAGAATTGCCACAATGACATACATGTTTCTGTATTCAACTGGTGATGTACAAGCCAGAATTTTTTTCCCAACACCGTTTATACTAGTTTCTTTCCCATCGAGTCATTAGTTATGCTTCGAAAGGTTTCCAAATTTTTTTGTACAATTATCGATCGTCTGTTGCATAGTGTAAAAATGAAAATGTCCAAAGCAAAATAGAATTGGTTCACAAAAAATTAGTTAACCAAAAATGAGATAATATTTAAAAAATGAAAGTGTCAATGACACTGTAGCTCAACTTGTCAAGACATGTACATGTATAGTATGTGACACAGCAATGACAAACATCTAGGTAATGACCTGATAACAAATGTACATATAAAGTATTGTAACGGTCTGTACATAAATACTGGCCGTAGCCTGTAACAAATGTATAGGTAAAGTATTGTAAAGGTGGGTGACAGTCAGATGCTAAATAGAAAAGAAATCTTTGAGTCCCAGAGTGGGTCTGACTGAACCCCAAAATATTTGTTCTCATAACAAAGGCACCCCAAAACATACTCATTCCTGTCCCAGGTGAAAACAAAGGTACCCAAGAAGTTTCGTGAAGATCAGTTCATAAATACGAGCTGTATAGAAGTTGTGACAAAAAACTGGACCTAATTTCGGTACAAAATGGCCACTGGCAGCCATCTTGAATTTTGGACCACGCTCAGAAACACTCGTTCTCGTCCCAAGGTGATAACAAAGGTACGCAAGAAGTTTCGTGAAGATCAGTTGATAAATACAGCCTCTAGCCCGAGCCGTATTGACATGTGCACTTACAGTGTATAAGAAGCACTAAATAAATCAAATTCATCTAATTTGCATAATTTCTGCATGAGAAAAAAACCTGTACTATATGTGATGTATTCCATTTTACTAAACATTCATACAAAAATTTATTCAAATCAGAACTTTCATACAGAAGTTCTGTACAAAAGACTGATTGCACTAATTTTGGTACACAATGGTTGCTGGGGGCCAACTTGAATTTCAGACCACACCCAAAAACACTCGTTCTCATCCCACAGTGATAACAAAGGTACTCAAGACGTTTCGTAGAGATCGGTTCATAAATACGGCCTCTAGCCTGAGCCGTATAGAAGTTGTGTACAAAAAACTGATTAGACCTAATTTCGGTACGAAATGGCCACTGGCAGCCATCTTGATTTTTGGACCGCACTCAGAAACACTCGTTCTCATCCCAAGGTGATAACAGAGGTACCCAAGAAGTTTCATGAAGATCAGTTGATAAATACAGCCTCTAACCCGAGCCGTATTGACATGTGCACTTACTGTGTGTAAGTAGCACTGAACAAATCAAAGTTCATCTAATTTGCATAATTTCTGCACGAGAAAAAAACCCGTATTATATGTGATGTATCCCATGGTACTAAACATTCACAAAAATAATTATTCAAGTCAACACTGTCATATGGAAGTTCTGTGCAAAAATCTGATTGCACCTAATTTTGTACAAAATGGCTGCCATCAGCCATCTTGAATTTTGGACCAGACCCAAAAACACTCGTTCTCATCCCACGGTGATACCAAAGGTACCCAAGAAGTTTCGTAAAGATTGGTTTATAAATACGGCCTCTAGCCCGAGCAGTATTGGCATTTGCACTTACAGAACTGAAAGTAACACTAAATACATCAAAGTTAGTCTAATTTGCATAATTTTTGCACGAGAAAAAAACCCGTATTATATGTGATGTATCCCATGGTACTAAACATTCATACAAAAAATTATTCAAATCAGCCCTTTCATATGGAAATTCTGTACAAAAAACAGATTTCTGCATCGTCGGTACAAAATGGCGGCTGGCGGCCAACTTGAATTTCGGATTGGACCCAAAAACACTCGTTCTCGTCCCACAGTCATAACAAAGGTACCCAAGAAGTTTCGTAAAGATCGCTACATAAATACGGCCTCTAGCCCGAGCTGTATTGAATTGTTGACAGACAGACGGACAGACGGCCATGGCATAAGCTCAAATTTGGCTTCGCCAAAGTTGAGCTAATGAATGTGTCAATGACACTGTAGCTCAACTTGTTAAGACATGTACATGTATAGTATGTGACACAGCAATGACAAACATCTAGGTAATGACCTGATAACAAAGGTACATGTAAGGTATTGTAACGGTCTGTACATAAATACTGACCGTAGCCTGTAACAAATGTATAGGTAAAGTATTGTAAAGGTGGGTGACAGTCAGATGCTAAACTAGAAAAGAAATCTTTGAGCCCCAGAGTGGGTCTGACTGAACCCCAAAATATTTGTTCTTATAGCACAGTGATAACAAAGGCACCCCAAAACACACTCATTCCTGTCCCAAGGTGAAAACAAAGGTACCCAAGAAGTTTCGTGAAGATCAGTTCATAAATACGAGCTGTATAGAAGTTGTGACAAAAAACTGATTGGACCTAATTTCGGTACAAAATGGCCACTGGCAGCCATCTTGAATTTTGGACTGCACCCAGAAACACTCGTTCTCATCCCAAGGTGATAACAAAGGTACCCAAGATGTTTTGTGAAGATCGGTTGATAAATACAGCCTCTAGCCCGAGCCGTATTGACATGTGCACTTACAGTATATAAGAGTAGCACTGAACAAATCAAAGTTCATCTAATTTGCATAATTTCTGCATGAGAAAAAAACTTGTACTACATGTGATGTATTCCATGTTACTAAACATTCATACAAAAATTTATTCAAATCAGAACTTTTATGCAGAAGTTCTGTACAAAAGACTGATTGCACTAATTTTGGTACAAAATGGCTGCTGGTGGCGCTCTTGAATTTTAGACCACACCCAAAACACTCGTTCTCATCCCACGGTGATAACAAAGGTACCCAAAACGTTTCATAAAGATCGGTTCATAAATACGGCCTCTAGCCTGAGCCGTATAGAAGTTGTGTACAAAAAACTGATTAGACCTAATTTCAGTACAAAATGGCCACTGGCAACCATCTTGAATTTTGGACCGCACCCAGAAACACTCATTCTCATCCCAAGGTGATAGCAAAGGTACCCAAAACGTTTCGTGAAGATGGGTTCATAAATACAGCCTCTAGCCCGAGCCATATTGACATGTGTACTTACTGTGTGTAAGTAGCACTGAAAAAATCAAAGTTCATCTAATTTGCATAATTTCTGCACGAGAAAAAAACCTGTATTATATTTGATGTATCCCATGGTACTAAACATTCACACAAAAAATTATTCAAATCAGTGCTTTCATTTGGAAGTTCTGTGCAAAAATCTGATTGCACCTAATTTTGTACAAAATGGCTGCCATCGGCCATCTTGAATTTTGGACCAGACCTAAAAACACTCGTTCTCGTCCCACAGTGATACCAAAGGTACCAAAGAAATTTCGTAAAGATCGGTTCATAAATACGGCCTCTAGCCCGAGCCGTATTGGCATTTGCACTAACAGTGCTGAAAGTAACACTAAATACATCAAAGTTAGTCTAATTTGCATAATTTACGCACGAGAAAAAAACCCGTATTATATGTGATGTATCCCATGGTACTAAACATTCATACAAAAAAATTATTCAAATCTTTCGTATGGAAGTTCTGCACAAAAAATCTGATTGCACCTAATTTTGTACAAAATGGCTGCCAGCAGCCAACTTGAATTTCGGATTGGACCCCAAAACACTCGTTCTCGTCCCACGGTCATAACAAAGGTACTCAAGAAGTTTTGTAAAGATTGGTTCATAAATATGGCCTCTAGCCCGAGCCGTATTGAATTGTTGATGGGCAGACGGACGATGGACGACTGGCCATGGCATAAGCTCAAATTTGGCTTCGCCAAAGTTGAGCTAAAAATCAAAGTTCATCTAATTTGCATAATTTCTGCACGAGAAAAAAGCCCGTATTATATGTGATGTATCTCATTGTACTAAACATTCACACAAAAAATTATTCAAATCAGTGCTTTCATATGGAAGTTCTGTGCAGAAATCTGATTGCACCTAATTTTGTACAAAATGGCTGCCATCGGCCATCTTGAATTTCAGACCGGACCCCAAAACACTCGTTCTTGTCCCACGGTTATACCAAAGGTACCCAAGAAGTTTCGTAAAGATCGGTTCATAAATATGGCCTCTAGCCTGAGCCGTATTGGCATTTGCACTTACAGTGCTGAAAGTAACACTAAATACATCAAAGTTAGTCTAATTTGCATAATTTATGCACGAGAAAATACCCGTATTATATGTGATGTATCCCATGGTACTAAACATTCATACAAAAAAATTATTCAAATCAGAGCTTTTATATGGAAGTTCTGCGCAAAAATCTGATTGCACCTAATTTTGTACAAAATGGCTGCCAGCGGCCAACTTGAATTTCGGATCGGACCCCAAAACACTCGTTCTCGTCCCACGGTCATAACAAAGGTACCCAAGAAGTTTTGTAAAGATCGGTTCATAAATATGGCCTCTAGCCCGAGCCGTATTGAATTGTTGGCGGACAGACAGACGGACGACTGGCCATGGCATAAGCTCAAATTTGGCTTTGCCAAAGTTGAGCTAAAAACCCAATAATTTCCAACCACAACATTAACTCAGTTTGCAGATCCTGTTATATCTAAATTAGTCAACTTTATTTCAGTAAATCTTCAGACATCTTGACATGCTTCGAACTTCTTTTAAAAAAGTTTCTCCCAGCTGTTTTGCAAATCATCAAATCTACCCAAATTTGTACTTGTATTTTTACTAACAGTAATTGCCACCAAATGATTAGGCATGAATGGACACCGGTGAAAGAGAAACAGTGATACGAATTTCAAGAAGCACGCCCAATAGAAAAGATAATGAATGTAATTTAGACGGGTTCCCAAAAGGTTGTTTTGATTTTTTATCGATCCATTTCATCAGTACAGCTTCAAACAAAACAAATGGACTCTTCACCTTTTAGTTTAAACATCAGAATTAAAATTTGTTTATTTAAATGAATTTTAATGCATGAGATGTGTAATAAACACAGTACGTGATGTGTGTTTGAAACGGTGGGTGTTTTACATAGCTCGTTGGAATGGCATAGTCATATTTCTCATGAAATATGACTGTGCCACCATTCCAAGTCATTATGTAAAACACCCAGCGATTCAAACACATATCGCGTTCTGTCTATACAGTGGAACCTTGTTAATTGAATAGCCACTTTGTCAGTGAAAATTATTCAATTAACAGGTGTATACAATTAACAGGGATTTGGTCAGTTTCCTGGTGTATACAATTAACAGGGATTTGGTCAGTTTCCTGTGTTCTGGAGGTAAACTGAGCATTTATTCTATTATATCTTGTTTAACAGAGCACATAGAGCTCTGTCAAACAAGATATAATAGAATAAATGCCTGTATTGGATGTAGTGGGGCCAAAAAGGTTGATAAATAAGGGGAATTTGGTGCGTGTCACAGTAATTTTTTCGACATATTACAAAAGTTTATATACAATTAACAGGAGTTTACTCTACAACCCATATGCAGTTAACAGATCAAATTTGTACTGAAGGTATGCTAAATGTTTTTGTGTTGGAAAATTATATTCAATTAACGGAAATATACAATTAAGAGATATCCAATTAAGTGGGCTCCACTGTATCTGCAACATTTTCACACTGTCCTCAATATGCAAAATTGAATGAAGATTTGTGCTGGCTTGAATATGGTTATTATTTCAGGTAAAGAATTAACTTCTTCAATGCTTCTGCTAGATATTCTTACCCTGGGACAAGAAATCTCCTGTCACAAAAACAAGTACATTTGGTGACTTTTCACCCAATCATCCCCCGAAAATGGAATCAACTATTTTACCATTGATAAAGTTAACTTATTGTGAATTGTCCATCAAAGCAGCCATGAGAATACTTTCAAGATACTCAGAGTGTTAAGAATTGAATGGGTGATTCATTGTTTATTTATTTATTTATTTATTTATTAGGATTTAACAACACAGCCAGGGTCACCTCGTGTCAGACAGTTTTACAGGTGAAGGAAGTTGGAGTTCCTGAGAGAACTACTGAGCAATGGCGAGCAACTGTCAGACTCTGCAACGTGCTAACTTCACACAAACAGGGTTAGCACTGGTTGAAGACAGGCACACCATTGATGTGCATTGCACCTTAGTACACTGCGCAACCGTGCCCCCCATGTAGGCAATAAGAATTAAGTGCCTTGCCCAAGGACACAATACAGTTCATCCTGACAGGGATTGATCCGTGGACCTCTCGGTTTTCAAGTTCAATACTGCAGCCAGTGAGCCACTACTTACCACAGGCAATCAGGATTAACCCTTTACCCATCACAGACAATATAAAAATTTATTATTTTAAATATCATTTTTTTTAAATTTTTCCAAAAATTTCAACAAAACCATATCATGTGACCCCTCGTTGGAACGAGCACAATTTGCATGGGCAGATAGGGGTGATTCATTAGGTAAAGGATTAAGGACAGTTACTGCTGGTGAAGATCAAACTGTAGACTTTTCGGTTTGATGTTCAATGTTTTAACCACTCAGTCACCGCTCCATCTGTCAAACACGACTAAATTGGTTAAATTCACAATTGCATAAGGTACAAGAATTTGAAATCTGATATTTTAATATATAGACATTAGGTTGCAGAGGGTGGACATCAGCTTCTCTTTGTTCAGTGTATCTCCTTGTACTATTGTCATCTTTGGAATAACTATACACAGCTCAGCTTGGATCTTAAAATTTTCTCGCATGATTATTAATTTATATATTTATTGGTGTTTAAGGTCACATATTTCTGCACAAAGGCTAATTGCGACCACAACATAGTAATAAAGTCAAGTTTGGTCAATCATTTATATCCATGCTGCCCATTTTAATGCTGCCCATGTTAAAAGAGTTCCACCCAACGCATTCGTGACAAATTTAAATAAAAGTCTTCTACTGAAGATCCGATGGATGAATTAGTTGAAGTTTGGTATTCAGCTTCCCTTGGAGACGTACACTAAAGTTTGTTTGAGGAAAGTTTATGGGGCAATATTTATAGTTTTTCTTGGAGGGGCAAGATAATTGCTCTCTTTTTCTGCCAACAAGTTATGACCCTAAAATATTTTCTGAATTGGGCCAAAAATTACTCTGAATAAAGCTGGCATTACAAGTTTGGCTCAAAAATGGAAATAAGCTAAAACACTGTCCTTGGTTTATCTCAGTTAAAAGTATTTCAAATTTCTCAGCTGGTAGTACCATTTTTACTGCTTTTTAACCCTTTACCTAACGAATCGCCTGCATCCGTCCGCATAATATGCAAATTCAACAGTTGAAAAAATATTGGCATGGCGGGGGTTCGAACCCACGCTGAGAGAGTTTCCTTCTGCACCAACCGCCTAGCGAAACTATACTGAACCACGCACACCACTCAGCCACCGACAGACCCCTAAAAAGGGAATGCTAGTTAACCAAGCATATACGAGGCCAGTACAGTAGCATTCCCTTTTTAGGGGTCTGTCGTTGACCGAGTGGTGTGCGTGGTTCAGTATAGTTTCGCTAGGTGGTTGGTGCCAAAGGAAACTCTCTCGGCATGGGTTCAAACCCCCGCCATGTCAATGTAAACAAAACAAGCGTCCTTTCTTAATTCTATGGCATCGGAGAAATTTGAAAAAGACAAGTGTCGCTGATTTCTTCTGAGGTGCAGTTCGTAGAATTAAGTACTTAGATGCAACTTTCTGATGAATAATGAAAAAATATTATTTTTAAAAAAATTTCAACAAAACCATATCATGTGACCCCTCGTTGGAACGAGCTCATTGAGCTCGTTCCAACGAGGGGTCACATGATATGGTTTTGTTGAAATTTTTTTGAAAATGATATTTAAAGTAATAAATTTTGATATCGCCTGGTTAAGGCTGTATAAAGAGTTAAGTATGTATAAAGTTACTTTAAAAAATCAACAATATTCCCAGAAAATGTTTATTTTCTCAAATTTGACCCCATTTAAATATCCAAAAGCATATGAATCGGCCAAATTTGTAATGTAATATACAAAAATTGCCATTCAAATTTTATTTTCGTTTTTAAAATTTTATTTCAAACCTTAGATTATGATGAAGGGTTAACCCTTTACCTATCAAATCAGCCGCATCCGCCCATGTAATATACAAATTCAGCAGCAGACAAAAAATATATTTAAACAAGAGGCCCCACGTGGCCTTAATCGCTCACCTGACAAAGTGACTCTAAGAAGTATTTTAGGTCACCTTCACCATGTCATGCCTCATCAACATTAACTGGTTGAGTGATAGATTTTGTTTGAAGTTCAACATTTGTTACCTAAAATTAGTTTTATTTAAAATCATTGGTGTGTGGCCAATCTCCAATGATTTTTAATAAAGCAAATTTATCTCTGCAGACAAACTGGTTTAGCATGAAGCACAAACAAGGAATGTGAAGAGATAGCCTTGGACATCTCTCCCCAACTGTGGATATCTTCCATGTGCTACATGTATATATTTGCATGCAAGAAAACAAAAATTTTCACAAATTTTCCAAAATATTAGTTTTTTTTATCATCATTGGAACAAGCTCAAACAGCTTATTCCAATAGGGGTATGGGAAGATCAGGTATATTTTTGAGACAGAAATGTGAATATATAAATAATGGTGTTTTTTTGTGAATGATGCTGGAGAATTTTGCGTAAAGATATGGTAAATGGTTTGTTCTAGATACAGAATGATGCAAAAGTATTTAAATTTGATTAGGCAAGTTGTTCCTATAATGCATTTAAAAATTGAAGTAACTGTTTTTTTGCTGACAAACTTTTAGATGTGTGTGTCTGTGTTTGTGTGTGTGTGTGTGTGTGTGTGTGTGTTTGTGTGTGTGTGTGTGTGTGTGGGGGGGGGGGGGGGGGGGGTAAGAGTGTTCTTGCAAACAAAATTCCTGAATAAATGGAAAATTTTATTTTTTGTGTGAAAGACATAGTGCATGAATGTTGATTGGAACAAGCTTAGAGAGCTCATTTTAATGTGAAGTCATAAAGCTGTGTTTTACGTACGAAATTCTGGAATAACTAAAAAAAATTGCTTTTTTGACTCAAAAAGCATGGTGTGCGACCTCTCATTGGAATGAGCTCAAAAAGCTCATTCCAATGGGGTATTTACAAGCGATAAGTACATGTATGTTTAAGAGACAAAAATTAAAATTTGAATAGCGATTTTTGCGAAGAATGCTGACAAGTTTTGGCAGTTATGCTGGTAAAAAGGTAAGATATGCAGCAAAGTGGTTGTTTTTTAGAGGCGACATTTAATTAAGGGGAATTAACCCTTGATTACTGAGGTAACTTCTAAAAGTACTGAAATTTCATGAAGCAATGTGAATAACAGACAACAGTTGCCTAAAAATTTCATGAATAACTAAAATTTTTATTCCTTTGTCTCGAAAACATGGCATATGACCTTTGTTGGAACGAGCTGAATGCGTGTGTTCCAATGAGGGGGTCATAAAATTTGAACGGAGATTTGTGTGAATAATGCATTAGTACTGCTAGATTTGGGTAAACGGTTCACCCTGGATACCACCCCTTCTATAGTAGATCTTTTCTGCAAATTTTGTCTAAGATTCTATCAACTTTACAAATAAATACGTTCATGAATCACAATCAGATCCACCCCACAATGTTGCATACCAAATATCAAAAGATTCTGCCTGCTGGATCTGGAGAAGAAGATTTTTTAAGAAGTATGCCTGAAATGCACTAAGTTAAAATTTGGGCTCCTATACGGAGCCCAAATATAAACCCAGGGGGCCGATTTGAACAAACTTGAATCAGATCCACCCCACAATGTTGCTTACCAAATATGAAAAGATTCTGAAGCTGGATCTGGAGAAGAAGATTTTTTAAGAAATTTGCCTGAAATGCACTAAGTTCGAATTCGAGCTTCTATAGTGAGCCCAAATATGAAACTAGGAAGCCGATTTGAACAAACTTGAATCAGATCCACCCCACAATGTTGCATACCAAATATCAAAAGATTCTGCCTGCTGGATCTGGAGAAGAAGATTTTTTAATAAATTTGCCCGAAATGCACTAAGTGCGAATTCGGGCTTCTATATTAAGCCCAAATATGAATCCAGGGGGCCGATTTGAACACACTTGAATCAGATCCACCCCGCAATGTTGCATACCAAATATCAAAAGATTCTGCCTGCTGGATCTGGAGAAGAAGATTTTTGAAGAAATTTGCCCGAAATGCACTAAGTTTGAATTCGAGCTTCTATAGTGAGCCCAAATATGAATCCAGGGGGCCGATTTGAACAAACTTGAATCAGATCCACCCCGCAATGTTGCATACCAAATATCAAAAGATTCTGCCTGCTGGATCTGGAGAAGATGATTTTTTAAGAAATTTGCCTGAAATGCACTAAGTTCGAATTCGAGCTTCTATAGTGAGCCCAAATATGAATCTAGGAAGCCGATTTGAACAAACTTGAATCAGATCCACCCCACAATGTTGCATACCAAATATCAAAAGATTCTGCCTGCTGGATCTGGAGAAGAAGATTTTTTAATAAATTTGCCCGAAATGCACTAAGTTCAAATTTGGGCTCCTATACTGAGCCCAAATATAAACCCAGGGGGCCGATTTGAACAAACTTGAATCAGATCCACCCCACAATGTTGCTTACCAAATATGAAAAGATTCTGAAGCTGGATCTGGAGAAGAAGATTTTTTAAGAAATTTGCCTGAAATGCACTAAGTTCGAATTCGAGCTTCTATAGTGAGCCCAAATATAAAACTAGGAAGCTGATTTGAACAAACTTGAATCAGATCCACCCCACAATGTTTCATACCAAATATCAAAAGATTCTGCCTGCTGGATCTGGAGAAGAAGATTTTTTAATAAATTTGCCCGAAATGCACTAAGTGCGAATTCGGGCTTCTATATTAAGCCCAAATATGAATCCAGGGGGCCGATTTGAACACACTTGAATCAGATCCACCCCGCAATGTTGCATACCAAATATCAAAAGATTCTGCCTGCTGGATCTGGAGAAGAAGATTTTTGAAGAAATTTGCCCGAAATGCACTAAGTTTGAATTCAAGCTTCTATAGTGAGCCCAAATATGAATCCAGGGGGCCGATTTGAACAAACTTGAATCAGATCCACCCCGCAATGTTGCATACCAACTATCAAAAGATTCTGCCTGCTGGATCTGGAGAAGATGATTTTTTAAGAAATTTGCCTGAAATGCACTAAGTTCGAATTCGAGCTTCTATAGTAAGCTCAAATATCAATCTAGGGAGCCGATTTAAACAAATTTGCATCAGATCCATCCCACAATGTTGCATACCAAATATCAAAAGATTCTGCCTGCTGGATCTGGAGAAGAAAATTTTTTAAGAAATTTGCCTGAAATGCACCAAGTTCGAATTTGAGCTTCTATAGTGAGCCCAAATATGAATCTAGGAAGCCGATTTGAACAAACTTGAATCAGATCCACTCCACAATGTTGCATACCAAATATCAAAAGATTCTGCCTGCTGGATCTGGAGAAGAAGATTTTTTAATAAATTTGCTTGAAATGCACTAAGTTCAAATTTGGGCTCCTATACTGAGCCCAAATATAAACCCAGGGGGCCGATTTGAACAAACTTGAATCAGATCCACCCCGCAATGTTGCTTACCAAATATGAAAAGATTCTGCCTGCTGGATCTGGAGAAGAAGATTTTTTAAGAAATTTGCATGAAATGCACTAAGTTCAAATTCGAGCTTCTATAGTGAGCCCAAATATGAATCTAGGAAGCCGATTTGAACAAACTTGAATCAGATCCACCCCACAATGTTGCATACCAAATATCAAATGATTCTGCCTTCTGGATCTGGAGAAGAAGATTTTTTAAGAAATTTGCCTAAATGCACTAAGTTCGCAATCGGGCTCCTATACTGAGCCCAAATATGAACCCAGGGGGCCGATTTGAACAAACTTGAATCAGATCCACCCTACAATGTTGCATACCAAATATCAAAAGATTCTGCCTGCTGGATCTGGAGAAGAAGATTTTTTAATGTTTTTCCCATTGCCTACAGTGTTAAAAAGTGCTGACTCAGCACTTTTTCAAAGTCCCGAAACTGTACCCTATGATAAAACCGATGGCAATTTTTTTTTACCAATCCTTTCTGTTGGTCCTAAGGAAGCTGCACACCAAATAAAAATTCTCAGTGCCGTGCAGTTTTGGAGATATGGGCGTTTTAAATTTTTTCTATTTTTAGCTCCTGCGGTTCCCACAGGGCTGCGGGAAATTTTTTTTTTGCATAAATCAAGTACTCATGACCCAATAAGCCCTCACATAAAATTTGGTTCAAATCAGCCTCTCGGTTTGGAAAATAGAAATTTTGGGCGGGGCAAAAAATTTTGCCCCTCTCATAACAACGCCAAGTATAGCCCCACAAACATCTCTTGAACAAATCTGAGTCTACACCTCAAAAGGAAGCTGCACACCAAATATCAAGTCTCTGCTACTGCTGGTTCATGAGAAGAAGATTTACAAAGATTTTGGTGCCCCTTGGGGGCGTGGCACCACCCAGGAGGAGGGGCAACTTCATTTGAACAAACCTGAATTGGCATTAGGTAATAAACATTTAGCCAACATTTGAATAAAATTGGGCTAGTGGTTTAGGAGGAGAAGTCGATAATGTAAAGTTAACGCCGGACGGACGACGACGGACGACGGACGCCGGACGACGGACGACGGACGCCGGACAGAAAGTGATTAGTAAAGCTCCCCTTGAGCTTCGCTCAGGTGAGCTAAAAATGATAAAATCATATCACATGATCCCACAATGGAATGAGCTTTGTCAAGCTAGTTCCAATGAGGGGCTCACATGATGTGGTTTTGTTGAATTTTTTTTTTAAATTTGACAAAATAATATTTAAAATAATAAATTTTGATTTATCTTCTGCATTGAAATAGATTCGACCAAAATAATGCAATCTAAAGACCCACTCTGTTATAACAGAAAAATGGGTCCTCAACTCAAAGATTCTCTCTGTTATACACTGATGCAATATTTAACTCGAAGATTCTCTGTGTTATGCATTGATGCAATATTTAGTAAGAAAAATATCAACAAACTTGTAAGTCCTGAAGAATCATATTACAAAGATCAGTGCAAACCCTCCACTTGTCATCGGCTTCTACATCATTTACTTCAAGATGTTCTTTACAGAATTCTAGCAAGTTTTCTGTCCTACAAAGTAAAATCATAAAAAAGTCAAATATTTTCAAGAACTTGGTTCTGTAAAATCTTTTTCCGAACGTTTTGCCCAAATCCACCCAGTACTATTCAGTAAAAGCACCATTCATATTCAGGTAATTTTGTAATCTTTGCTTACAAAACATACCTTATGACCCCACTTTCAAATAAGCTCAATAAGTTTCTACCAATAAGAATTTTTATCATATGACTCATCCGTTTTGTTCACTTTAAAACATTTGATATTTTGCTTTCATATTAATCAGTGATACATTACGTGTACACTCCATATAAAAAAATTATTCCAATGTCGACTGAGTGCGTTATGTAAGATTATATAACAGCAGTTATTTACTCATTAATCAGTGTTGATTGGGAAAACACCTCGCAATTTACATAATAAGTTTTCTTCACTAAATCCTTTTTCTGTGCCTGAAATATTTTTGGAGAGAATTTTCTGGATCAAAAGAATCCTTTAAATGTGAAAATCTGTCCAATAATTCACGTTTTGTGTTCTAATAAATCTTTTAAAAAAATGTGAATTTTAACGATCCCGTGAAGCAGTGTGGCTCTTCCATCTATTGGATTTACATGATATAAAATAGTCTGAACTCGCTTAATCGAGGTCATTGTTGTTGAAAAAACCATTCTGATTCTCAACCGAAATGGACGGGTACAGATAACTACACATTTTTCTTTTTGAACATACTGGCAATTTATCTGCTTTTCGCCCGGGATATAACATGATAATCCCCCCAAATGTAAAAATTAAAACACATTTTTTATTCTATATGACAGCCGCTATGGAACCCCAAACCCGGGGGAGATTATCTTCAAAACACGGATCAGATCCAATTTGGGTAAACCCGATCCATGCTTCTCTCATCTTTTTCCTGGAGCTACTTCAAAACACGGTATCATAATTCAACTCGGGACCATTCCGATCGATGAAGTGTGTCCCCACGGGAACGAAATGACGCCACCCAGGAATACATTACTTGAGTTTATGGTCATAAGAACAACGTTGTGACATCTTATTCAACCCGGGGAATCGGTCATATCAGCGGTGACTGATATTGGTGATAAAACGAGTTTTGGCTCCCATTCTTTTTTTTGGAGGGGGAGGGGGGCTGATTTTGAAAAGATTAGGGCCAAAACGCATGCTCTATTCAATTCGGCGAAACTCAAACCGTTCTCACCCTAACTCGGTGGTAGTGTTGCGGCATCATACTATGATGTGGATAATGAAACAGTCCACCAATAATATTAGCAACAAATAATAAAAAATAAATAAAGCTTGATGAGACGCGTGTTCATAGCTAATATTATTGGACTACTTGATCAAGACATCGTGTTAAGCACTAAATATCCAAAGTTTCAACTAATGAAGTCTCTTATTTGTAGCTAATATCATTGGACTCGAGACCGCGCAAGCACTAACTTTCAGGAGATTTTAAAAATGTTTCCTGTGAATATTTTTATATTTGGGGGATGTGATATGATGAAACATAGCAAGTGTTTCGTTTCTTTTAACATTTTCTTGGGGATTAACAACAAACAAAGGATTTAATTTAACACGCCACTGAACAGAAGTAACTAATTGAGCATAATTGTATACTGGTATGTCATATGTTCAACACCTTTTCTAAGGCTAATTTACTTATTAATCTGTCAAAGGGCCGAAGCATTTGAAGCATCTATTGAAAAGAAACCCATGCTAGCTGGGGAGAATTATTATTACCAAAACACCAACATACAGACGACAGCGTCTGGCCAAAATGTTATCAGTCTACCCAGTTTCCAGCCACGAAAATAAACATACTATTTCCAAGAAAAAACGTACCAAATGCTAGGAAGATAAATCCGGTGATCCAATAGTCTCCACCCGCCTACAGGACCAGGTGGCACTTGCAAGATAAATTCTTTAATAACAACTAAAAATTTGATTTTTTTTGTCTCAAAACAGAGCTTGGGACCCCTCAATGGAAAGACTCAAAATCCACTAGCTCGTTCCAATGAAGGGTCATAAGCTATGTTTTTGAAACAAAAACTTAAACATAATAAAATTTGAATGCAGATTTTTGTATAGCCTGAGTGCTGGCCAAATTCGGCCATTGGCGTTGTGAATTTAGTGAATTTCCATATTTTGTTTCAGTCACATAGTTTATGGCCCCTCATTGGAATGCTCCCCTCCCCCGTTAATGAGGGCCACAAGCTGTAAAAAAAGGAAAATATATAAAATTTTAAGGGAGAATTTTTCCAGGTGCGGCGGATCAGATTTAAAAGTGGAGAGATTATACTGCCGATCGTTGACTCACGGGAGGCGTGAATACGCCATGGTTACGGGGGTGGGGTGGGGTGGGGGGATAGAGACAGAGAGAGAGAGAGCGTTTGTGTGTGTGTGTGTGTGTGATGGACGTGGGAAGCAAATGTGGGCAAAATCTGTGTTTAAGGGGCAAATACCTACCCCTCCCCGGCCCCCAGTGACGCCACCAATTTTTCATGCCTTTTTCAGATATTGGAAGTTGACAAGAAAATCCCATTGTGGGTGCCTTCCACTTCCTAAACTACACTATAAATTTGTTTATCGTAGGCCATGATTCGTATGTCTCTTCTTCTAAAATTTCATGATTCCGAAGACTGAACGTAATTTGAAAAAATCCACCCGAGTTGTTACGAAAATGACCGGAAGGAGCAGATGGATTTATTTATTAATTCTGTTTCATTCTCAATTTAGTTCGTCAAAAATAATTACTGAGGTAAACGTGAAGCAGCTTATCTGCAATGATATTAAATCATATGCCGAGTTCGTAATGATTCCGAGTCTGAAAAATAGGGGCCGCACTTCGTAAAGACAGGATGTATCGCCGAGACTGTCACATTATTGTTCTAAAAAAACATAGCAACGCACAGAATTTGTTTTATTTTAAAATACTTCCTCTATTCGGTAATTTTATTTAAAAATGTCTCGATGAAATGTTTCGAGAATGAAGGTGGACAAGATCATGTTCGATGGCGATAAACTTACCTTTAATTATACAGGGGGGAATCCAAATGACATATCGGCAAAACATTTTATTTTAATACGGAAACAAGTTAAATATCTCGAAAAATACTGGGCGAATTGTTTAAAAGCGGACATTATTCCGGGGTACAATGATCTGGAAAAGACAGATATAATATTTTTATGTCATTATTTTATGAAATGCAGGTTTTAGAAATTCAATGACTGAAGACTAATATTGCTAATCAGGTTCAGACTCTGGAAGAAATTTCTCGTCGAGCACTAATTGATTATGTAATGCTTCTCTCCTAACCGCACTTGGGTACCCCACTTTTCTACACAAAAAGTGGGGTACGCGAAGTGCGGTTTTATATGGAGTGTACACGTAATGAAATAAAGCCTTCCGTCGATTTCATTGGTCAATTTCAAAACTAGAGAATTTGATTGGCTGAACAAAATACAACTGGGCCATATTTTCATAATTTGCATAATTGGGGTTGAAAGATTTTATTGGTCAATTTCAAATATGGACAGTTTGATTGGCTGTACAATATACAACTGGGTCACATTTGCATAATTTGAGTAGGGAGAATGTATGTTATCTGTCCTATTTAGGTTGGGTTATATTGCATTAACCCTTTACCAAACAAAAAAACCCAAACCGGCCAGTGCTATATACGAAAAAGTTTCATTTTTTGCTTCCAAAACATAGGTTATGACCCCTCATTGGAACGAGCGCATCGTGCTCGTTCCAACAAGGGGTCATAACCTATGTTTTGGAAGCAAAAAATGAATTTTTTTTAGAAATGTCGTCTGCAACACACGTTAAGTAAAGTGTTAAAAAATCATACAAAGTCGTTAATTTGTGCATATGTGTGTATTATGATAAATAGAATATGAAATAAGTGTTTTTCTCATATGATATTTATGAAACTCGTCCGAATTTTCCGTTTAGGGCTCGCTAAACAGAAAATTCTTAGACTCGTTTCATAAATATCATATGAGAAAAACACTCATTCCATATCCTCTATATAAGCTATACCGGCTTATACCAATAAGAATTTATAATCTATGTTGTGGAAGCGGAAACTTCAATTTTTTTCAGTTATCTAGGGAATAAATATCATTAGCCCCCACAAAGTAGTTCTGTTTCTCAGGCCATTTTTTTGTAAAATTGCATGTGGGCGTGTGGTTTTTTGTTTTATTTTTGTAATTATTTCTTTGCCATCAAAAGTTCTTGTTCTTGATTTTGTTTTATGTTGTAGGCCTCATAATCTACAGAATAGTATAGTTGTTGTGTATTTTGTCCCTTGATTGCAAGAAGGCTTTGCAATGCTAAAGCATTGTATAGCCTTGTTGCACTCAAGGGACAAATTTATCAATTTTATTAACTTGGGTAAAATATCAGACATAGACCATTTAATTTTTATTTTTTTAAGTTTGCATTGGTTATAAAAAGAGAGCATGCAGCAGTCAAATGGACCATGTGGGAGGGCCTGAGAAACAGATTTTTAGCTTTTTTTTTAGGCCTTAACCCTTAACCCTTTACCCAACGCAGACGATTTCAAAATTTATTATTTTAAATATCATTTCTTAAATTTTTTCAACAAATATCAACAAAACCATATCATGTAACCTCTCTTTGGAACGAACTCGTTCCAAAAAGGGGTCACATGATATGGTTTTGTTGAAATTTTTCGAAATATAATATTTTGTCAGCTGCTGAATTTGCATATTACGCGGGCGGATGCAGGCGATTTGTTGGGTAAAGGGTTAATATGATGTGTTACATAGAGTACTGTGATAACACAATCAGAGAGGGATTCTAGATGATGAGTTCATTGCAATCTGGTCCTAATTCTTGTCTACTTTCCTCCCAATGACACTGTGGGATCTATCTTGTTAAAACAAAAAAAATTGGGACACCCTGTCAGTGGTGTAGCTTGGCGACCCCAAAAAGTTTCACTGGTGCCCTAAAACATTAGCCCAATGCAACTTTCTGATAACATTGAGCTCTAAAATGGTCTCCAATATAGGGCTACACATGACCAAGTAAGTGGGAGGAGGGGGTAATGACTGTAGAGTCCTAGTTGGGACTAGGGGAGGCCCCCTGAATCCCCAACAATAGCCTTTCAAATACAATGTGTGACCTCCCCCTCAAAAACACTGGCTAGGGCATCCCTATTACAGAATCCTGTTTACAAAAAAAATTATAATCCATTGTAGCTGTGACCTTAAAATTGCTTGGTGATTCTCTCCAGGTACTCTGGCTTCTTCCACCCGGAAAACTGTCTAACTCGAGGCAACCCTGGCTGCTGAAAGTGTCTATAAACCCCAATAAATAAATAAGTAAATAAATAGATTCTTCAAGTGGGCAGTTATTATGTGAATTTGTATTGTAGACAATCAATATTTTCAATGTACAGCCCTAAGGCTAAATGTTGGAAAGATTAATTGGTCTGCACCCCAAATAACAAATATGTGCTCTTCCAACTGATGGCAGTGAACTGGCACAGAAGATACCAGCAGTATTCACAACGTTAAAATATACAATACTCTCATTACAAAATTGGACAGAGTATTTTAACCCTTTACCCAACGTAACGACCAAAACCGGCCAGTGCAATTCTCAAAAATCGCCAATTAATTTTCATTATTTTTTTATTTTTTGTCTCAAAAATATAGGTTATGACCCCTCATCGAGCTCGTTCCAATGAGGGGTCATAACCTATGTTTTTGAGACAAAAATGAAAAAAATTATTTATTCAAGAATTTTTTTTGCAAGTGTCGTCTGCTTTTCATGTTAGGTTAAGGATAAAGATCACTTGGCTGATACTTGTTGTTGTGGTCCCAATATTAACATTGTCAGGGTGAAAATGCCATTATATGGCAGGGGCATAGATATGTTTTTTTCTAGTTAAGGATGGGGAAGGGGGGGGGGGGTAATTTTCTAACAGACCAATAAAATTTGCAACAGATTTCACTAGTTTCTACCATTATAGCACGCAATAGGGCTTATTTATCAAGAATTCAGTATAAAAACATTTGTTTCTGACAAAATATCAATAAAATTTTCATGCAAACGTTCTATGGGGGCATCAGTGATAATCCATCTCCCCAAAACAGGACTGCAATTACAAATGTTGTCTCATTCTCAAATGGACCATTATGGATGGTAATTAGGGTTTAATATATTCCCTAGATTTCTAGGAACCGGGAACAGGAATGAAATTACTCTCAGAACCAGGAACCGGGATATTTCCCGGCTAATATCAAGCATATTTACGAGGGCGACATGATGCAATTATATTAGTGATAATAAGCATATGTCATTGCCAATCTCCCATCTTCAAACAGAAAAGTTCTTTTCCTAAGATAAGTATGAAAACTCAAACCCGCTTCAATCACGTCTTTATTTTCGGAATAACTCGCATTATCACCTCTACCTTCTCCATCATCAACACCCTCTTCACTGCCATCACCAGTCTCCTCTGCTTTAACTGTTGATGGCAGTGAAGAGGGTGTTGATGTTGGAGGTAGTGAACAGTGATACTAGTAATTCTGAAAATGAAGACGAGTTTGAACTTTGAAGCGGGTGAATAAGATCTTGCTGTTGAAAGGAAGTGGGTGGGTCCTCCAGAACTGGTTGAGAGCTACAGTGATTTGTTGAAAATGGTTCATCAGGAATCAGGACTGTAAAAATATCAGGCGTGGAAGGGCTGACAAAATCTTACAAAGTTTCAATTTGGAAAACTTCAGTTTAACCCTTTGCCTAACCTGAAAAGCAGACGACACTTGCAAAAATAATTCTTGAATAACTAATTTTTTTCATTTTTTGTCTCAAAAACATAGGTTATGACCCCTTGTTGGAATGAGCTCGGCGAGCTCGTTCCAACGAGGGGTCATAACCTATGTTTTTGAGACAAAAAATGAAAAAAATAATGAAAATTAATTGGCGATTTTTGAGAATAGCGCTGGCCGGTTTTGGCCATTACGTTGGGTAAAGGGTTAATACACAAACAGTGCCATGCTTCATTCCCGGTTCTGTGCTGTAGATTTCCCAATTATTGGGGCTGGCTTTTGGAACCGGGAACCCGGGAATTCCTATTCCTGGGATTAAACCCTAATGGTAATCTGTCTCATTTTTGATTTTAATCTGGGTGTGACAAATTGACATTGTTCAATCAAGATATCATAAACAAAATATTGCAAAATAAAGCCTTAAGGCTAAAAAAAAATAATGTTTTGATTCTCAGGCCCTCCCTCGTTGGATTTGAACCTCCTCCTTAGACATTTTTATCGTCATGTTTTTTTAAGAATTTGTGAAAACTTGGAATGGACATTTTTTCACATTTCTCAAATTATAATTATTTAGCTGTGTTTGCAGTAAATTGGTTTTTCTTGTTGCAGTTTATGGGAGAGTGCCCAGAGGCACTCTCCCATAAACTGTAACAAGGAAAATTACCATATACTGGATCATGATTTAATTATTTGTTTATTTGCTGGTGTTTTAGGTCATATATTTCTGCACAATGGCTAATAGTGGGCGCAACACCGAAATAAACTCATGTTTAACCAATCATTTAGAGCCATGTTTCATTTTAAAGGTCTCCTATCCCAAGCATTGGTTTCTAGAGCCTATTCTAATGGATCATGATGTTTGACAGATCTATACTATTAAAAAGAACAATAAAATACAAATCCTTTTAGCTGTTGTTACGGCAGTTAGTTATAAAAGGTATACTATAATTACACTAAAATACCTTTTCTCTTTTTCAAGTGGAAAGACTGCAAAAAGATTTACTGAGTATACTCAACCCTTTACACGAAAAAAAAAAAATAAAAATAAAATCCTCCCTCCCTCCCTCACTGATTTGAAAAAAAAATTGCCTGAGAATCAATTCAGTTTTTTTATTTGGCCTAATCATGAAAAATTAATGAACATAACATCCAAGATACAATATTTTTGTGTTTCTTGTCTTGATACTTAAGACTCTATACTGTTATGGGCAGACAAGCCATCTAGAATTTCAAAATGCTCTATTTACTTTTAAGACTAAATTACTCGACTGTCAGTGGTCTATAATAATGCAATAAATTCCATTTCCAGAAAGGTCTTCTCAAAAGGGCTGAGTGTACATGCCATTATAAGAAGCCTTTCCAACACAAAGAACAGAAAATTATCATCCCCCAACTTTGAAACTGATCATGGCTATAAATCAGATCAAATATTATTCATGCTAGGCCCTGCAAAGTACATCTTCTGTTTCGCAGGCCATGTTTTGTAAAATTGCATGTGGGCGGGGCGTTTTTTGATTTTATTTTTTATTTTTGTAATTATTTCTTTGTCTTCAAAACTTCACGTTCTTGGTTTGTTTTATATTTTAGGACTCATAATCTACAGAACTGAATGGGTGGTGGTGTATTTCATCCCTTGAGTGCAGAAGGCTTTTCATTGTTCAAGTATTACAAAGCCTTGTTGCACTCAAGCGACAAATTTATCAATTTTACTAACTTGGGTAAAATATCAGACATAAGGCCACACAAAGTAGATCTTCTGTTTCTCGGGCCATTATTTGTAAAATAGCAAGCGGGTGAGCGTTTTTTTATTTTATTTTTTATTTCAGTAATTATTTCTTTGCCATCAAAAGTTCATATTCTTTGTTTATGTTTTAGGTCTCATTATCTTTGGGATAGTGTGGGTGGTGGTGTATTTCGTCCCTTGAGAGCAAGAAGGCTTTGCAATGCTAAAGCACTGCAAAGCCTTCTTGCAATCAAGAGACAAATTTATCAATTTTTTTAACTTGGGTAAAATATCAGACATAAACCATTTAATTTTTATTTTTTTTAAGTTTACATTGGTTATAAAATGAGAGCATAAGGCAGCCAAAAGGACCATGTTGGAAGGCCTGAGAAACACATTTAAATTTTTTGAGGCCTAAAGCATTTAATTTTTATTTTTTTAAGTTTGCATTGGTTATAAATAGAGAGCATGTGGCAGCCAAAAGGACCATGCAAGAGGGCCTGAGAAACAGGTTTTTAACTTTTTTAGGCCCTATTTGTTATCCATAGATGAAACAATATTAAAAGTGAAATATTTTAAACTCCATCAATCTTACCTATTTCTATGTTGACCAACATAATGGGTTAACTCTTCAGTTAGTAACGATTGCTTTTTTTCCACTACTTCGGCTTTTGCCACCATCTGTAAAGAGATAAACCCAAGCATACTCCTTCCAGTTTCCGAAGAGTTTGGCAAAATACTTAACACTCAACAGTAATGATATTTATTTCAAATATTTATTTTTTTGGCGTTTAACCCTTTACCCAACACTGGCCAGCACTATTAAAAAAAATCACCATTTAATTTTCATTATCTGTCTCAAAAACATAGCTTATGACCCCTCTTTGGAACGTGCTCATCAAGCTCATTCCAATGAGAGGTCACAGCCTATGTTTTTGATTTAAAAAAACTGAAAAAAATTCAGTTATTCAAGAATTTTGTTTCCAAGTCTTGTCTGCTTTTCATGTTAGGTTAGGGGTTAACCCTTTATCCAATGCACATGTTGAATCGCATGCTGTGTTCTACATGGGTGTGGCCAGGTCAAAATCAAATGGGAGTTGTAGGATGGGTCATATATTCTTTTGCTGCCAATCACAACAGACAAATATTTTAACCCCCCCCCCCCCCCCCCTTCCACTTCATTTTACCTAACCCTGGATTCAGACTGTTAATTCCCCATACGTGAAGGTGCAAAATTAACTTATGCCAATTGGAATACCCCAGATACTTTTTGAAGACCTTAGCACCCAGAAAGTGGAGGTATAACTTTTGCTAAATGATCCAAGAAATATCAGGGTGAAAGTACATGAATAAGCTTTATGAATTTCAGGCATGAA
Organism: Pictodentalium vernedei; assembly: GCA_031216915.1. Lineage (NCBI taxonomy): Eukaryota > Metazoa > Mollusca > Scaphopoda > Dentaliida > Dentaliidae > Pictodentalium > Pictodentalium vernedei. The sequence continues at coordinate 59,192,700 of CM062294.1, read as the reverse complement.
TGTATATTAGGTTGACGTTTCTCATGAAAAGTGGTGGGGAGAGAGGCTGTTGAGGGGGTGGGAGGTGGGGGGGGGGCTAGTACCCATTCCCCTGAGGCTACGCCACTGGATAGCACCATTTTGAAAGATTCATCTTATGTGTAACAGATGGATAGAGAAGTGAAGGAGCCAAGGCTCGAACTGTGGACCACTAGCATAGAAAGCATCTGATTTACCACAAGACTAAAAGATCCAGACCAACCAGGCTGGTTGGTAAATGGCCCTTATACCTCAACAAGCACACTACTCTAGAGCTGTGCAGTATTGAAACTTCAGGTTCGGTATCGGTATAGGTATTTTTAGGGTAAATATCTTGGTTTCGGTATGGTATTCGGTATATGCAAAGAACACTGAAAATAGTCAAACTGACCCGATTTCCTAACATTCAACCATATAGTAACTTAACAGGTTCAGCACTGACATCTCATGAACTTGACAAATTACTAGCAAGTTATTTAGTGAATCATCACACTGCATCGAGTGATTCATTAAATAACTTGCCAAGCCAATCAGTTGGCCTCTCTGTCCTTCGTACATGTACCATTGCCCCTCCCCCATTGAATCAGGTAGAAGAAACATATATGTTCTTCAACTTCAGAGCTTTTCAGTAAGTTTTCACTGGTAGTAACACTCTTGGTCAGCCCCCCCCCCCCCCCCCCACCCACCCTATCTTTCAAAGTGGCAACAAGATTAATGTCCACTGTCCAGTGAATCCAGTGTCCAATATCCACACAAATATGCAAGTAAATAGAAGTAATTCAACTGTAATTAATCTCTCTGTGATAATCCCAGCTGTGAAAACATTGTGCAATCATTGCCTAGCATGCAATACGTCAATGACATGGTGTCATCCACCTTTCATTGTTTGGGTACATCCTTGAAAAACATATAAAATAACATGTTTTATTACATGCCTGTTCTATGAAATCCCCATCTACATCAACACTAAACCATGCGGAAAAATAAAAATCGGTTGCGCACATATGTGCGGAACAGAAATTGTTGACAGACTATTTTTAAATAGAAGCAAAATTTCACTGGAATTTTCTACAAATCGTGCAACACAATTACAATTTGAATTGCTAGCGATAGCTGAAAATTGTCCCCTGAGTTGCAATGTGTTCTATGTGCCAGTAGGCACATAGAATACATTGCAACTCAGGGGATAAAATATTAACACGGGTTCCCCTCGCAAATTTGGTTTGCGATAAAATGTGTTGTCTGTTTTAATAGTTGTCAAATGAATTGCCAAGTGTCCTTCTAGTAATTGTTCAAAAGACGTGAAGGCATGTAATGAACACAGAATGACACATGCGTGTGAATGGGTTAATCGATATGGCACTTGTGCCATCATGGAAGGATAAAACTTGAGGCCTGCAGCCTCTCGTTCTATCCTTCGGGGCTGGCACTCGTGCCATATCAATTAACCCATTCACACGTGTCCGTCATTCTGTGTATTTATGACATTCAACTAGTTTCTGTTTTAGGGGATTTTGAGTGGAATCACTCTATCAGTGTTCACTAACTTCACTTCTGGTTCTTGGCCTCATACAAGTTTCTGAAAATTCCAGAGAATCCACGATTTTCCATCACAAATTAGGATAAATTTTCATTTTCCATGAAAAAAAAATGTACAAATTGATTATTTACTAATAACAGCAAATCATTTTCAAAGCGGTTGCTACGCCTCGATCGACCAAATGAACTTCGATAATGCTAAATCTGATATCGCCTGTTGGCTTCCATACATCGTTTTTTTAATGTATCTTAAAATTAAGGTCAATGACATCTTTCCCATGTCCGCCGGTGTGCAGTATAAATTATTTATTCAAAAGAATATAAAGCAGATGATTGGGTGTTAAAGTTTGGGGGCTTGTATTTTAATAAAATGATCAGTTGTTAAAAGTATCTGCAATTTAAAATATTAATGCAGGATTGAAAGAAATGCTATAAAAAAAATTGTTGAGACGTGATAACCACTGGCAGTAACGTCTGTATGTCAACTTATTGAATTTTCAAAGCCAGTGGATTTTTTCCAACCAAATGTCAACCACCCACCTGACCCCCAATGTCCCCCTGTGAATAAATCGCATAGTAATTTCCAGAAAATATACTGAATCAGCTTAATGTTGGAAACACTGGAACCAGGCCATATTTCTTTAGAAATGGAAGAACCAAGTTAACAACTTGCCATTTTTTGTTTTTCTGCTGTCACTTTTTTATATCTTTCTCAGACATATTGCAGCATCTGCTGTCCTACCTGTCGCTTACAAAGTTCACATTTGCGCATTTTCTTATCAATTTGATCAAAATATGCAGCCCACAGGCTTTTAGATTTATTATCCACCTTGATGAGTTGATTTTCTGTCAAGTAGATGATCACATAACATACCCACGTCCGGAAAAAGGCAAAAAACGCAACATGTGTACTGTAACAGAAGTGTAATTTAGTGAAATATGACCAGAGACTTTACAATAGATGATGGGGGGAAATGATATAACCCTTTACCTAACATGAAAAGCAGACGACACTTGCAAAAAAAAATTCTTGAATAACTAAATTTTTTCATTTTTTGTCTCAAAAACATAGGTTATGACCCCTCGTTGGAACGAGCTCGACGAGCTCGTTCCAACGAGGGGTCATAACCTTTGTTTTTGAGACAAAAAATGAAAATATTTTGAAAATTTATTGGCAGTTTTTTAGAATAGCGCTGGCCGGTTTTGGCCGTTACGTTGGGTAAAGGGTTAACAGAGGCGTAATTTAGCAAAATATGGACCAGTTACATGTGGAGAGAAATAATATAATGGAGGCGTAATTTAGCAAAATATGGACCAGAAACTTCCCCTTACATGTAGAGAGAAATGATATAATGGAGGTGTAATTTAGCAAAATATGGACCAGAAACTTCCCCTTACATGTAGAGAGAAATGATATAATGGAGGCGTAATTTAGCAAAATATGGACCCGAGACTTCCCCTTACATGTAGAGAGAAATGATATAATGGAGGCGTAATTTAGCAAAATATGGACCAGAAACTTCCCCTTACATGTAGAGAGAAATGATATAATGGAGGCATAATTTAATAAAATATGGACCAGAGACTTCCCCTTACATGTAGAGAGAAATGATATAATGGAGGCATAATTTAATAAAATATAGACCAGAGACTTCCCCTTACATGTAGAGAGAAATGATATAATGGAGGCGTAATTTAGCAAAATATGGACCAGAAACTTCCCCTTACATGTAGAGAGAAATGATATAATGGAGGCGTAATTTAGCAAAATATGGACCCGAAACTTCCCCTTACATGTAGAGAGAAATGATATAATGGAGGCGTAATTTAGCAAAATATGGACCCGAGACTTCCCCTCACATGTAGAGAGAAATAATATAATGGAGGCGTAATTTAGCAAAATATGGACCAGAAACTTCCCCTTACATGTAGAGAGAAATGATATAATGGAGGCGTAATTTAGAAAAATATGGACCAGAAACTTCCCCTTACATGTAGAGAGAAATGATATAATGGAGGCGTAATTTAGAAAAATATGGACCAGAAACTTGCCCTTACATGAAGAGAGAAATGATATAATGGAGGCGTAATTTAGAAAAATATGGACCAGAGACTTCCCCTTACATGTGGAGAGAAATGATATAATGGAGGCGTAATTTAGCAAAATATGGACCAGAGACTTCCCCTTACATGTAGAGAGAAATGATATAATGGAGGCGTAATTTAGCAAAATATGGACCAGAGACTTCCCCTTACATGTAGAGAGAAATGATATAATGGAGGCGTAATTTAGCAAAATATGGACCAGAGACTTCCCCTTACATGTAGAGAGAAATGATATAACAGAGGCGTAATTTAGCAAAATATGGACCAGAAACTTCCCCTTACATGTAGAGAGAAATGATATAATGGAGGCGTAATTTAGCAAAATATGGACCAGAAACTTCCCCTTACATGTAGAGAGAAATGATATAATGGAGGCGTAATTTAGCAAAATATGGACCAGAAACTTCCCCTTACATGTAGAGAGAAATGATATAATGGAGGCGTAATTTAGCAAAATATGGACCAGAAACTTCCCCTTACATGTAGAGAGAAATGATATAATGGAGGCGTAATTTAGCAAAATATTGACCCGAGACTTCCCCTTACATGTAGAGAGAAATGATATAATGGAGGCGTAATTTAGCAAAATATGGACCAGAGACTTCCCCTTACATGTAGAGAGAAATGATATAATGGAGGCGTAATTTAGCAAAATATGGACCAGAAACTTCCCCTTACATGTAGAGAGAAATGATATAATGGAGGCGTAATTTAGCAAAATATGGACCCGAGACTTCCCCTTACATGTAGAGAGAAATGATATAATGGAGGCGTAATTTAGCAAAATATGGACCAGAAACTTCCCCTTACATGTGGAGAGAAATGATATAATGGAGGCGTAATTTAGCAAAATATGGACCAGAGACTTCCCCTTACATGTAGAGAGAAATGATATAATGGAGGCGTAATTTAGCAAAATATGGACCCGAGACTTCCCCTTACATGTAGAGAGAAATGATATAATGGAGGCGTAATTTAGCAAAATATGGACCCGAGACTTCCCCTTACATGTAGAGAGAAATGATATAATGGAGGCATAATTTAATAAAATATAGACCAGAGACTTCCCCTTACATGTAGAGAGAAATGATATAATGGAGGCGTAATTTAGCAAAATATGGACCAGAGACTTCCCCTTACATGTAGAGAGAAATGATATAATGGAGGCATAATTTAATAAAATATAGACCAGAGACTTCCCCTTACATGTAGAGAGAAATGATATAATGGAGGTGTAATTTAGCAAAATATGGACCAGAAACTTCCCCTTACATGTAGAGAGAAATGATATAATGGAGGCAGAATTTAGCAAAATATGGATCAGAGACTTCCCCTTACATGTAGAGAGAAATGATATAATGGAGGCAGAATTTAGCAAAATATGGACCAGAGACTTCCCCTTACACGTAGAGAGAAATGATATAATGGAGGCAGAATTTAGCAAAATATGGACCAGAGACTTCCCCTTACATGTAGAGAGAAATGATATAATGGAGGCGTAATTTAGCAAAATATGGACCAGAGACTTCCCCTTACATGTAGAGAGAAATGATATAATGGAGGCGTAATTTAGCAAAATATGGACCAGAGACTTCCCCTTACATGTAGAGAGAAATGATATAATGGAGGCAGAATTTAGCAAAATATGGACCAGAGACTTCCCCTTACATGTAGAGAGAAATGATATAATGGAGGCATAATTTAATAAAATATGGACCAGAGACTTCACAATACATAGAGAAATGATAAAATGGAGGTGTAATTTAGTAAAATATGGACCAGAGACTTCACAATACATATAGAGAGAAATGATATAATGGAGGTGTAATTTAACCCTTTACCTAACGTAACGGCCAAAACTGGCCAGCGCTATACTCAAAAATCGCCAATTAATTTTCACTATTTTTTTTCATTTTTTGTCTCAAAAACATAGGTTATGACGTTGAGCTCGTTCCAACGAGGGGTCATAACCTATGTTTTTGAGACAAAAAAGGAAAAAAAATAATTATTCAAGAATTATTTTTGCAAGTGTCGTCTGCTTTTCAGGTTAGGTAAAGGGTTAATAAAATATGGACCAGAGACTTCACAATACATAAAGAGAGAAATGATATAATGCAGGTGTAATCACAATAGTTTAACCCTTTACCCAATGCAGACAGTTTCAAAATATATTATTTTAAATATCATTTTTTAACTTTTTTCAAAAAATTTCAACAAAACCATATCATGTGACCCCTCTTTGGAACAACCTCGACGAGCTCGTTCCAAAGAGGGGTCACATGATATGGTTTTGTTGAAATATTTTGAAAAATAATTTTTTTTTTCAGCTGCTGAATTTGCATATTACGCGGGCGGATCAGGGCAATTCGTTGGGTAAAGGGTTAACCCTTTACCCAACACAGAAATATTGAAATTTATTATTTGAAAAATCATTTTTTTTAATTCTTAAAAAAAATTCAACAAAACCATATCATGTGACCCCTCATTGGAACGAGCTCAATGAGCTCATTCCAAAGAGGACTCACATGATAGGGTTTTGTCGTAATTTTTTTAAAAATAATATTTTTTCAGATGCTAAATTTGCAGGCGGATGTGGCCGATTCGTTAGGTAAAGGGTTAAGAGGGAAATGAAGTAATGGAGGTGTAATTTAGTAAGATATATTTGGCACTTAGATTCCTAAGCCTAACTGGTAAACTACTTAATTAATTACTGTGATCAGAATATCTTTATGAGAATTTGTTTTGAAATAATTTATTGGAGCATGCCTATTAGCATGCTGCAATAAATATATGTATTGAGACACTCTATGATTTGGGACACACATTTTTTCCAGAAAACTATATTTTTTTTATGCTCCAAAATTTGGGACATTCAGGAGATTTGTTTCCAGTTGGCCCATTGCTAGTAGCAGACGACACTCATAAAAAAAAATTTTTGAGTAACTAAAAATTTTCATTTTTTGCTTCCAAAACATAGCTTATGATCCCTCATTGGAACGCGCGCAATGCGCACGTTCCAATGAGGGATCATAAGCTATGTTTTGGAAGCAAAAAATGAAAATATAAAAAAAAAATTGGACGGTGATTTTCGTATATAGTGATGGAAAACGAATCACACACAACTTTACTCAGCATCAAATCAAGACCAGGCTCTGTTCTTTCCCCATTTTCTAAGAATTCGGACACCTGTGAAAATAATTCTTTTTAGCTGTCCCAATACATAGAGTAAATACGGTACTTGGCAAAATGATTTGTACAAAAGAAATTTGGAACACTCTTACCATAGAATTTTGAATACTCCTTGAGCACATTTCATAGAAGCCCAACTATGTTTTTTTTTTACTTGATCAGTAAAGCATCCCTAGATGACTTATGAAAATATATTACAGTATGATACCTCTTTATTAATTTGTTCTATCTGTCTTTCCATGTGTTTTATTGTCTGATTCAAGCCAGTATTTCGGTCCTGTTCCACTCTTATCTGATGTTGTAATTTCTGTATAGTTTCCTATCAACAATAAAAAGAAATAAAATATAAAATAAATTCAATTTATTTATTGGTGTTTAAGGACGTTTTTAATATCAATGGCTATACAAGTATACAATCAAGTTTAGGCCTAAAAAAGGTAAAAAATCTGTTTCTCAGGCCCTTCCGCATGGTCCTTTTGGTTGTCGCATGCTCTCTTTTTATAAACCAATGTGAACTTAAAAAAAATAACAATTAAATGGTTTCTGATATTTTACCCAAGTTGATAAAATTGATAAATTTGTCCCTGGAGTGCAAGAAGGTTTTGCAATGCTTTTGCATTGCAAAGCCTTCTTGCACTCAAGGGATGAAATACGCCACTGCCCATGCTATTCTGCAGATTATGAGGCCTAAAACATAAAAGAAACCAAGAACATGATCTTTTGCTGGCAAAGAAATAATTACACAAATAAAAAATAAAACAAGGCCACTGCCAGGCGTGGGCTATGTCCCCCGACAGCAAGTTCTTACAAAGGAGAGGATTAATATGCTAATTGGAGAGATTGGGAAGAATGGGGCAAGGGATGTCATCAAGCAGTTCATCTCCGAGTGCTGGGAGGAGAGAAGAAGCATGGGAATGGGAGGCAGTTGGGAGTAGAGGGGTAACCAAGGTCTTCTCACCCAAGAACAGCGACAAATCAGCGGCCGGCCAAAGTGTTAGTATTATTATTATTGGACATATTTCCAGACATCACATTTCAGGTAAAAAATGGGAAAAAAGGGCCATAACTCAGCCACAATTGATCAAACTAAACCCCAATTCAAACCTGACCTGCGTATTACTGTGATAAACCAAGGTATAAATTTTGGTGTTGATTCAATAACTCAAACTAAAGTTATCAGCCGGACATTCCAATTTTCAAAGTAAATGAAAGTGTCAATGACACTGAAGCACAACTTGTTTAAGACATGTACATGCATTGAATGTGACACAGCAATGACACACATCTAGGTAATGACCTGATAACAAAGTTACATATAAAGTTTTGTTAACAGTCTGTACATAAATGCTGACCGTAGCCTGCAACAAATGTATAAGTAAAGTATTGTAAAGGTGGGCGACAGTTAGATGCTAAACTAGAAAAGAAATCTTTGATTCGCAGAGTGGGTCTGACTGAACCCAAAAATATTTGTTCTCATAGCTCAGTGATAACAAAGGCACCCCAAAACACGCATTCCTGTCCCAAGGTGATAACAAAGGCACCCAAGAAGTTTCGTGAAGATCGGTTCATAAATACAGCCTCTAGCCCAAGCTGTATTGACATGTGCACTTACTGTGCATAATTAAGTAGCACTGAATAAATCAAAGTTCATCTAATTTGCATAATTTCTGCACGAGAAAAAAACCTGTATTATATGTGATGTATTCCATGTTACTAAACATTCAATCAAAAATTTATTCAAATCAGAACCTTCATATAGACATACTGTACTAAAAACTGATTGCACTAATTTTGGTACAAAATGGCTGCCAGTGGCCATTTTGAATTTCAGACCGCACCCAAAAACACTCGTTCTCGTCCCACAGTGATAACAAAGGAACCCAAGAAGTTTTGCAAAGATCGGTTCATAAATGCGGCCTCTAGCCTGAGCCGTATAGAAATTGTGTACAAAAAACTGATTGGACCTATTTTCGGTATAAAATTGCAAGTGGCAGCCATCTTGAATTTTCGATCGCACCCAGAAACACTCGTTCTCGTCCCAAGGTAATAACACAGGTACCCAGAAGTTTCATGAAGATCAGTTCATAAATACAACCCCTAGCCCGAGCCGTATTGACATGTGTACTTACTGTGTGTAAGTAGCACTGAAAAAATCAAAGTTCATCTAATTTGCAGAATTTCTGCACGAGAAAAAACCCGTATTATATGTGATGTATTCCATGTTACTAAACATTCAGACAAAAATTTATTCGAATCAGAACTTTCATATAGAAGTTCTGTATAAAATAACTGATTGCACTAACTAAGGTACAAAATGGCTGCCGGTGGCCATCTTGAATTTCCAACCACACCCCAAAACACTCGTTCTCGTCCCACGATGATAACAAAGGTACTCAAAAAGTGTCGTAAAGATCGGTTAATAAATACGGCCTCTAGATCGAGCCGTATTGAACTGTTGATGGACAGATGGACAACGGGCCATGGCATAACCTAAATTTGACTTACATCAAAGTTGAGCAAAAAATTTGACTCACGTCAAAGATGAGCTAAATATTTGACTCACATCAAAGTTGAGCCAAAAAATGGAAAAAGGGTCATAACTTCGCCAAAATTGGTCGGACCAGACCCATCTGAAGTTATCCTGACACCAAATTTCCAAAGTTGCCAAATTGGGCACAAAAGTGTCAAAAAAGGGGCATAACTCCAACAAAATTTATCGGGTCCAGCCAATATTCAGAATTCACCTATTCACTGGGATAAGGGACATTTACACCAAATTTGGTTTTGATTTGATGACCCAAACTTCAGTTATCACTCTGGACGGATGCACGGATGCAGCGAATTTCAATAGTCCTCCGACAAAATGTTGGGGGAGGTAATTTGAAAACATTTGCAAACTGGTCCCAGCATTTAGCGCTCTAGTTTTTGATATCACAAATGTTAGAATATTTTTTTTCCATAAACTGTGATGCAATGTGATAATGTGATAGGGACATTAAACTTATAAAATGTTTGTAGTGTAGGGTACACTCAAATTTCCAGACATGTATTTTAGTAATTTGTAGCGGCCTCTACTTTACTCATGAGAAAACCAGTGATCTTTCAGGAAAAGGATTTCTGATATCCTACATTTCCAAGAGAGGCCTGATGACCTTTTAGGGAGATTCTTGGTGATTATTTTTCGTCTGCAGAGGCCTGGTGATCTACTTGCATCTTTTGGTTTGGCCTGCTTGATCTGCTTGATTCTTCTGGTGAGGACTGGTGATCTACTTGATTCTTCTGGTTAGGACAGGTGTTCTTTTAGCTTCTTCTGGAGAGGCCTGGTGATCCACTCACTTTTTCTGGTGAGGCATGGTCATCTAATTGTTTCTTCAGGTGAGGCCTGGTTATATACTCTTTTTTCCTGGAAAGTCTTGTCATCGGCTCTACTCTTGAGGCCTTGTGATCCTTTGGGAGAGTCCTGGTGATATTCCATTTATCTGGGAGAGGCTTGATGATCTCTTGGGGAGAGGTCTGAGGATCAACTCTTTTCTTCTGGTTAGGCCTAGTGATCTACTCATTTCTGGTGAGGCCTGGTGATCTACTTGCATCTTCTGGTAAGGCCTGATCTACTCGCTTCTTCTGATGAGGCCTAGATATCTTCTTGCTTGTTCTGGTTAGACAGGAAGATGTAATCTCTTCTTCTGGCTAGGCCTTGTGATCTTTTTGCTTCTTCTGGTCAGGCTTGTGATCTACTCACTTTTTCTGGTCAGGCCTGGGAATCTGCTCTCATGGAGACCTAACCTATTCATGAGGCCTATGATCTCTTAGGGACAGGCCTGGTGATATTCTATTTTTCATGGAGAGGCCAGATAATCTCTTCAGGAAATTCTTGATCATCTACTCTTTTCTTCTGCAGAGGAAAAACTGGTGATCTACTTTCCAACAAACTGAAACAAAACAATTATTTTGGAACAAAATATTACTAAATTAAGCCTCCCTTGCTGGTAGCATGATCTCTGAAAAAAATTACTCATATTACAAATCACCTTTAAAAATACTTTAACCCTTTACCCAACGAATCGGACGCATCTGCCTGCACAATATGCTAATTCAATAGTTGAAAATATATTATTTTTCCAAAAATGTCAACAAAACCATATTGTTTGACCCCTCGTTGGAAACGAGGGGTCAAACAATATGGTTTTGTTGACATTTTTTGATAAATTTGAAAAAATGATATTTAAAATAATAAATATTGATATCATTCACGTTGGGTAAAGAGTTAACAGCCTACAAATTAATTGAATAACAACATTTCTAGTGAGAAATATTCAGTTAACAACTCGCCTATTCAATTAAATGGAATTTGGACATTTCCTTATAAAGTATGTGTTTTGTCTGTATTGTATTAATTAGTTATGGGCTGAATATTACACAGTAAAAAGTCACATAGCATATAACAAAAAGAAATTCTACGCTGTTTTAGTGAATATCGGGAATTATCTCATGATCACTGTAGACCTGAAAGTTAAGCTAAAAATTTACTTGTTTCTCAGGAAATTTTATGATGGGAGAGGGAGGCTTTTTTTTGTCTTTTCATAAAACAGTTCTGAAAACAGTTGGAATAGGAAATATACACTATTATGTGGCAGACCAATGTTTTTGGCAGTGAAAATTTCCCATAATGTAGTTGAAAATTGAACCAACTATATCTTTCTTGAAAAGACCTTGGTGAGCTATGTCAAACAAAGTATAATTGGTTAAATAGTTGTCCTACAAGTTCAAAATAGTGTCACAGAAGAAATTTCCCGGTAATAAAAGGTGATGAGGCAGATTTCCTATGACATGGCAGTAGGGCTGCGTGGTATTCAAAACTGAATACCGGTATCGGTATTCAAAACAATACCGCGGTATACCGGTATATCGAAAGACTGTTCAGATATGAGGACACACGTTCCATAATCGGGACTTGATCATTCACAATCAGAACAAATCAGCATGTCTTGATGATACAGTTCGAATAACACTTTACCCGACGCAGACGATATCATAATTTATTTTTTTTAAATACTGCTTATCGATTTTAAAAAAGAAAAATTCAACAAAATCATATCAAGTGACCCCTCATTGGAATGAGCTCATCGAGCTCGTTCCAATGAGGGGGTCACATGATATGGTTTTGTTGAATTTTTTTGAAAAATAATATTTCTTCAACTGTACAATTTGTGTATTACCCGGGAGGATGCGGCCAATTTGTTAGGTACACGGATAATATTATTCGTTGGGGACTACAATTTAAAAACTCAGGACATCTTGAAAATTGAACTGTGGGTAAATAAATAATGCCGATAAACCGATATTTTTGCAATTACACCAGTATTCAATTGATACTGGTTTGAATACCGGTATGTATCGGTTTATCGATACACCGTGCAGCCCTACGTGGCAGGTGCCTGAGAAACAATAATTTTTTTTTTTAATAACTTTATTAATAGGTACCCTGTATACATGCCAATTATTTTAACGCCTACTGTACACAATGTGGTGTCCCTTCTACTTAAAGTTATATACTTACAAGGAATCAAAGCCATAAAATGTTTTTACTACAATTTTTTTTGACGGCATGCACTAAAAAATTAACCTTACCTCGGCACTTGCTGTCAACTTTCTCAACTTGTCTTCAAATCTATCCTTCAAAACTTGTTCACCATTTACAAATGAAATCTCTTTCTCCATTACTTCATCATTTGCATGTTTCACCTTCTCTTCCAGTATAGTAATTTCTTTCATGTGTTTCTCTACAGACCAAACAAGTTCTTTCTGGAAGAAGAAACTATTTTTTTATCAATTATTATTTACAACATACTTTTCCACTTGACATCTATCTCTCAGAACACCTTCTATATAAACCTTAAGGGCCTAATTCCGACTTTAATAACATTTTTCTACAGCAAAACAGGTGCCCCAACATGCAGTCTTGGGAAAAGCTTGAAGTTACATTTGAAGTGCCATGGCAGTTGTTTCTGAGCAAGTCTTGCCTGACAACATAGGCAGCCAAGACATGCCAAGAAACAACTTCAAAGTCATAGGATGTGGATTGTCAAAGTAAAATAAAAATGTATAAAAAAAATCTTGAGGCCTTCAACTGGTAGAGTGCTGGAAGCCCATTTTTGGGCTTCATTCTGATGTGTCGTTACCACAACTTAAAGGCAACATTTTCTGTGGATGTTGTTCATATCACCTTTGAAGTGAAATTATTTAGTCTGTTATGATTTGCCCTGTTGCAATTTATGGGAGAGTGCCTATTGGCACTCTCCCATAAATTGTAACAAGGCAAAGATATGTGTTAAAATTTTGATGACCAAAAATAATTCAGCACTCTACTAGTTAAGGGTTAAACTTAGTGTGAATTTGTGTGAATTTTTCGTTTATTTTTTCTTATACAAAACTCTGGGTGTTTCAATGGTTTAACCCTTTATCTAATGAATAAGCCGCATTTGACCACATAATTTTCAAATTAAATTGCTGAAAAAAAATTTTTTCATACAATTTCAATAAAACCGTATCATGTCACCCTCAGTGGAACAAGCTTGATCCAATTAGGGTTCACATATGGTTTGGTTGAAATTTGTTGAAAAATTTGAAATATTTAAAATAATAAATTTTGATATTGTCTGCATTAGGAAAAGGCTTTTAACTCTTAACCCGCTGAGTATTTTCAAAATATTTTTCATTAAATCTAGTCATGGCTGCTGTAAAGCAGCCATGACTAGATTTGATGAAAACTTAATCTAAATTTAACTCAAGAAATCATCAGTGAAAAAATCGCGACATCGACGCCGTAGCTGCAACGGGTGGTGCAATCCTACAAAATTCTAAGTTCATCAAGGGCCATAACTCCAAGAAAACTATTTGGAACAACACATGCATTGAACAGTTACGTGCCAAATATAAAGTCATTCCATCAAGTATTTCAAAAGTTATTGAGTTTTGAAACTCATAGGTCACAGACCAACCGACCGACCGACCGACAGACAGACCGACATTGCCACTTATAGAGCTGCTAGTCGCAGCTAAAAATCCATTCAACTTACTGAAGGGAAATTTGATGAAATGAACCCAAATTATCCTCATTTCAGTGGCAAGAGAAATTATATCTTGGGCAGGAATAACCATCAGCAGCATGCAAGGAGTTAAAAACATAATATGCAAACTGTGAAAATACTGCATACTGTCAGTTCAATTCAATATGTGACAGACATTCAGAGTTGTCTTCTCTTTGTTATTTCATTTTATAATTATTGAATTTCCTACTATTTTCAATTAATAGCTTGTTTTTCAATGAAATCATTTAAAAGATCGCTTTTTTCTGATCACAGCACCATACCTTTAAATCCAATATTGTTTTTTGTAACGAATCTTCTCTCTCCTGGAATTCCTTCCTCCATGTCTCAGGCAGCTGTTTACTCTCATTCCACTGGTTTCGATGCAGAGAATCACAATATTTCTTCTCTGCGATGTCACATGCCTAAAACAGATAACACAGGACAAAACAATAAGAATTCTTTTTAAACAGAATAGGTAATAAATAAATACTTCTCACCTGACACCAAATAATGCATTAATGCCTTATATGCTGTTGGCGGATACAGTAGAACCTGTCTTGAGAAACCGCCCTTTGGGCCACACAAAAGTAGTATATCAAGACAGGTGGTCTCTCATAAGAGGTTTCAGGTTTTCTCAAGTGAGTGAATAACCAACCACAAAATTCAGAAATGGAGAAGAATGGATTTTTGTAATTACTTTGTAGTTGTTCTTTTTTATGAAGTTTTTCTAACAAATTGAAATGGACTGTTATAAAAATTACAAAAATAAATTAGTGTTGAAAATCTTCATTGAAGATTTTCAACACTAATTTATTTTTATAATTTTTATAACAGTCCATTTCAATTTGTTACAAAAAGATTTTCAACACAAATTTATTTTTATTCCTATCTGTCACATTTCAGATATGTATGAAATTGTTTATTCAGCAATAATCCTAATCTTTTCACAGGGGTCTTATAAAAACATCTCAATCTGTAATGAGTTAGCAATTGAAACCCAATTAAGAGCTTTTAATACTTTTAATTATGTTAGTATAACCACAATGAATTTTCCAATTCCAGAACAGATAAAAAGTTTTTGTCATGGTTTCAGTCTTCAAAGGGGCGGTCTCCCAAGACAGGTCCATTATGGCATAAAAATACAAGTTGGTACCAGGTCACAGTGGTCTCTCAAGACAGGTGGTCTCTCAAGACAGGTGGTCTCCCATAGCAGGTCCATTATAGAGTTAAACCAATCGGTGCCTGGTAGATGTGGTCTCTCAAGACAGGTGGTCTCTCAAGACAGTGGTCTCTCAAGACAGGTTTTACTGTATTCCTACCCAGGACATAAAATATCTTGCTACTGAAATAAGTATAATTTGGGAACATTTAACCAAATTTCACCCATAAATTGGATGACCAATGATTTCCTTAGTTAAATTTAGATCAATTTTTCATCAAATCTGGTCATGGCTGCTTCACATCCATGACTAGATTTGGTGAAAAATATTTTAAAAATGCTCAGCAGGTTAAGAGTTAAATACCAACAAGAGTACTTTAAAAAAAACTGCCGACTTTAGGATATTCAAATCAAACAATTTTTTGCTTTATGTTCCTAATTAACTCCTTCTGTGCTGCAAGAGAATATTTCTTCCAAAGAATAACTGTAGTGGGCATTTTGGGTGTAATTCTGCATCTTCAGAATTAAATAGACTCGGAGGAGTCTTCATAACACACTTTGAAATCCATCAGATATTTAGACCAACGCAAAATTCTGCTCATTTTTTTTAGAATCCGAGGTAAAAAAACACCAGTATAAACTTAAATTCCATTGCAAATTAACAACGGAATGGCCACACATCCGTTTGCAAAGAAAAATGAAAGTGTCAATGACACTGTAGCTCAACTTGTTAAGACATGTACATGTATAGTATGTGACACAGCAATGACAAACATCTAGGTAATGACCTGATAACAAAGGTACATATAAAGTATTGTAATGGTCTGTTCATAAATACTGACCGTAGCCTGTAACAAATGTATAGGTAAAGTATTGTAAAGGTGGGCGACAGTCAGATGCTAAACTAGAAAAGAAATCTTTGAGCCCCAGAGTGGGTCTGACTGAACCCCAAAATATTTGTTCTTGTAGCACAGTGATAACAAAGGCACACAAAAACACTTGTTCCTGTTCCAAGGTTATAACAAAGATACCCAAGAAGTTTCATGAAGATCAGTTCATAAATACGAGCCGCATAGAAGTTGACAAAAAACTGATTGGACCTAAGTTCGGTACAAAATGGCCCCTGGCAGTCATCTTGAATTTTGGCCAGCACCCAGAAACACTCGTTCTCATCCCAAGGTGATAACAAAGGTACCCACGAAGTTTCGTGAAGATCTGTTCATAAATACAGTCTCTAGCCCAAGCTGTATTGACATGTGTACTTACTGTGTATAAGTAGCACTGAATAAATCAAAATTCATCTAATTTGCATAATTTCTGCACGAGAAAACAACCTGTATTATATGTGATGTATTCCATGTTACTAAACATTCATACAAAGATTTATTCAAATCAGAACTTTCATATGGAAGTTCTGCACAAAAATCTGATTGCACCTAATTTTGAACAAAATGGCCACCATCAGCCATCTTGAATTTCGGACCGGACCAAAAAACACTCGTTCTCGTCCCACGGTGATACCAAAGGTACCCAAGAAGTTTTGTAAAGATTGGTTTATAAATACGGCCTCTAGCCCGAGCCGTATTGGCATTTGCACTTACAGTGATGAAAGTAACACGAAATACATCAAAGTTAGTCTAATTTGCATAATTTATGCACAAGAAAAAAACCTGTATTATATGTGATGTATCCCATGGTACTAAACATTCATATAAATAATTATTCAAATCAGAGCTTCATATGGAAGTTCTGCGCAAAAATCTGATTGCACCTAATTTTGTACAAAATGGCTGTCAGAGGCCAACTTGAATTTCGGATCGGACCCAAAACACTCGTTCTCGTCCCATGGACATAACAAAGGTACCCAAGAAGTTTCATAAAGATCGGTTCATAAATACAGCCTCTAGCCCAAGCCGTATTGAATTGTTGACGGACAGCGGATGACGGACGACTGGCCATGGCATTAGCTCAAATTTGACTTACGTCAAAGTTGAGCTAAAAACTAGAACAATATACAATGAAATAATATTATGCATTTCAGAAGGAGAATTATTATTACATGTACTGAAATGAAAAGTAGCATTTCAAAAAATAGATTGAAAATAAAACAGTTCTTGCTTTTTGCAACGTGATATTTTCTGTTTGCAAACATGTTTTCGAAGTCTGATAATGTCTGAATGTGCTGAATGGAAGCAGAAAACTAGAAGCAGAAACATTTTCAGTTATTTTAAGGTCTACTCAATCATCACTCTGGCTCAGAATGCTTGAAATGTCCAAGTAACTGAATGTAAACATATGCCCACACAACGTTGTCACCATGAATGCTTAGATCTGTCAGTGATGATGTTGCAATTCCATGCTTTGATTCCTTTCGACGTTTGAGTTGTGTTTGTGGATTAACTCTCTTCAGGTCGTTGATGTCATTCATGTTCAGCTTTAGCCTGCATCTGCATGCCCAAAATTTGAGAGGTGCCTAGTTTTGGTGTCTTCCCACTAGACCAATTCCCTTTAGACCAATTCCCTTCAGGCCAATTCCCAAAAGACCAATTTCCCTTAGACCAACTACATACTATTATTGATTAAGGGTTGATTAAGGATAATTAAGAAAACATTTATTTATTGATAAGCACTTTATTTGATAAAAAAAAATAATAAAAAGAATCACAGCCTTTGAAAGTGTGTGATTACTATAACAATTGTTATGAAAAATCTGCCCAACATCTATAAAATATCAACAAGCCAGAAAATAAGCAGACTACCATCTGACAAATGAGGTCCCCAGAGGGAGAATTTGGTGATGCTACCCTGCACAGCAGGGTAGTAAAACTAAATTTACCCTCTGTGAACCTCAACCTGAATCAAGGTCTCAAACATAAACAAAAAGAGGTAACCAGAGGATAAACTGGCCCACTGTATGGGATAGCGTCAGGAAATTCACCCTCTGGGGACCTCGTTCTGCAAAGGACAGACTGCGTTTCTTTAGGCTTGAATATCAATAACATTAAATACATTTATAAATATTTATAAATATATCAAATTATTGATATAGAATTATTTTAAAAGTAGAATGCATCAGTTGGTCTAAGGGGAATTGGTCTTTTGGGAATTGGCCTCGTGGGAATTGGTCTAAAGGGAATTATTGGTCTAGTGGGAATGAACCCTAGTTTTAAGTATTCAGCTTTTGGAAACCATGCACGTGATGGTGTGCAATTGCAGTTGTGTGCCGTCTAATTCAAAGGTCTGCAAACAGATAAAACATCTCATGTTTACACTTTTCTTTTTCACCCAAAATGTCTTAAATTCCCCCAATGTTGTATTTGAAAGTGCTATCTATTTGTAACTATGATCCCGTAAAAGATCCCAATTTTAAATTTCTCAGTTCATCCAGCTCTCAGCACTATTAGGCCTGTAAAAATATTTCTTGTTTCTCAGGCAATTTTTCCTCACTTTGATGATGAGGGAAGGAGGCTTTTTTTTAATTCATAAAATAGTTCTGAAAATAGTTGGAATCAGAATTTTAATTACTTACACTATTATGTGGCAAACCAACGTTTACAGCAGTGAAAATTTCCCATAATTTAGTTGAAAATTTAACAAACTATAGCTTGTTTGACAGAGCTTGGTGAGCTCTGTCAAACAAGGTGTAGTTGGATAAATATTTGTCTTACAAGTTCAAAATTATGTCATAGAAGAGATTTCCAGGTGAAAAAAAGGTGATAAGGCAGATTTTCTATGATGATAGGTGGTGCCTGAGAAA
The DNA here is from genome assembly GCA_031216915.1 of Pictodentalium vernedei. NCBI lineage: Eukaryota > Metazoa > Mollusca > Scaphopoda > Dentaliida > Dentaliidae > Pictodentalium > Pictodentalium vernedei. The sequence continues at coordinate 59,173,844 of CM062294.1, read as the reverse complement.
ACAAGAATGTTTTTTTTTAATAACCTTAGGATAACCCTTTACCTAACAAATCGCCCGCATCCGTCCGCGTAACATGCAAATTCAGCAGTTGAAAAAAATTATTATTTTTTAAAAAATTTCAACAAAACCATATCATGTGACCCTTTGTTGGAACGAGCTCGTCGAGCTCGTTCCAACGAGGGGTCACATGATATGGTTTTGTTGAAATTTTTTGAAAAATTTAAAAAAATGATATTTAAAATAATAAATTTTGATATCGCCTGCGTTTGGTAAAGGGTTAAAACATTTTTTCCATATTTTGAGAGAACTGCACCCAAACACATCTGCAATTCTGTATTTTGTATTTTGAGACCACACCCGATTATAATACACACTCACCTGTTTAGCTAATTTAGACAAGACCTTGTGATGAAGTTTCAATAAGTATGGAGACTTATCTAACAAGCTTTTAGCTGGAGGCTGCTTCCTATGATCCAAAATGGCACAGCACATCAAAGTTTCTCTACATTTACACTAAAACAAAACCAAAACATCTTATTATTTGGCCTAAGAAAGTTAAGAATCTGTTTCTCTGGCCCTCACACATGATCATTTTGGCTGCTGCATGCTCTCTATTTATAACCAATGCAAACTTGAAAAAAAAAAAATTAAGGGTTTAGATCTGATATTTTACCCAAGTTAGTAAAATTGATAAATTTGTCCCTTGAGGACAACAAGGCTTTAGTAATGTGAAGCCTTGGTGCACTCAAGGGATCAAATACACCACCCCCAGGCTATTCTGTGGATTATAAGGCCTAAAACATAAAACAAACCAAGAACATGAACTTTTGATGGCAAAGAAATAATTACAAAAATAAAATAAAAAAAAATGCCTGTCTGAATGCAATTTTACAAAAAATGGCTTGAAAAACAGAAGATCTAACTCGTGGGGCCTTACATAAATTACTAACTTATAAATAGATCAAGTTTTCTCAACATTAACCCTTTGATACTTTTGTACATGTTATTACGTACAAAATCTTTTGTTCACTTTAACCCTTTGATACTTTTGTATATGTTATTGCGTACGAATTATTTTGTTTAATTTAACCCTTTCATACTTTTGTATATGTTATTACGTACGAATTATTTTGTTTAATTTAACCCTTTCATACTTTTGTACATCTTATGAAGCACGAAATCAAACAGCTCGTTGATACTTTGTGGTCATTTATTTTGTTATTAGTTTTCGTTTTCTTAAAGTTTAACCTCAAATTCCTATTTTCTCCTGAATAGTGCTCAGTGATAACCGCTAAGCCAAATGTTAAAATACTAATATAATCCTGCTGTTGAGACTTCTTAACTGGTTGAGTGCTAGAAGCTACTATCAGGGCTTTTGAAAGGTAAGGATACCAGAGCAAAAGCCTACATTTTATTTGCTTATATTTTATATTCAGTCAAACACAAATAATATTTTGTTTATATAAATTTGTTTTATTATAAATTATTGGAGAGTGCCTGTGGGCACTCTCCAATAATGTGTAATAAAACAAGTTTGAATAACAAATTCCAACCACAAAAAAATAATGTATCCCTCAACCACATAATCACTAATGTGAAAAATAGCTTGTTATTTGTACTTTCCGACGTTTGACGTCGCATTTTGAAAAACGTTGAATCTGAATTCACGGTGACGTTTGAACGTCAGGATAATTAAAGTCTTAAGGGGTTAACTCCATATTGGTAAATGCTGTGAACACAGAATACATGCATTTGTATTTGAGATAGGTGAGCAAGAAGCAAATAGCAATTCCAGGACTTTTTACTTATTCATTATCTATTTATTGATGTTTAAGGTCACATACTTCTGCACAATGGCTAATCAAGACCGCAGCATGGAGATAAAGTCAGTTGTTTATACCCATGTTGCCCATTTCGGGGGACTTTGACCCAAGCATCAGTGACTGGGTCCTATATTACCAGTAAAACTAAGCTTGTTTACCGACATAAAAAAGCACTGTTTCATTTCCCGGGGTTCCCATGGGGTTGGCTTTTTACTTAGGCCTTGGCAACTGGCCAAGGTAGGTATTTTGCATCAGCAGTGTTCTCTGCTGAGCGCTTTTCTAACTGTTACATTTTTTTAACACATTCTTAAATTATTAAGAACTGTAATCAACAATGAAAGTGTCAATGACACTGTAGCTCAACTTGACAAACAAGAACTTGGTAAGTTATAATGAAATAGCAAAATTGAAGATCATTGGTTCTAATGTTATTTGGTGAAACTTCAACATAATGGCATTGTGTGTGCATAACGTCAGAGCAATCCATGCATTTTTAAATGACAGAAATGGAAGAAAATCGACAGCTCCCATATAGATGTCACCCCAAACAAGCACACCAAATTTCCAAACGATCCAATCATAAATGTGCCCTGTAGGGTGTGTCAAAGGGAAATATTGATGCATAACTGCACTAAGTTTTTACTAAGTTCATCAAAGGTCATTGCCAATGGCAACTATTTGTGACATAAATGGAAGAAAATCGATAGCTCCCATCTGAAGGTCACCCCAAACAAGCATACCAAGTTTCAAAACAATCCGATCATAAATGTTCAATGTAGGGTGTGCCAAAGGAAAATATTGAGGATATATTGATGCCTGAATAAACTAAGTTCAAAGGTTGTTGCCAGCTGCAACATTTTTTGATAGGAATAGATGGAAATCGATAGCTCCCATCTAGAGGTCACCCTGAACAAGCTTGCTAGGTTTCAAAGCAATCCAATCATAAATGTGCCCTGTAGGGTGCGCCAAAGTGAAATCTTGATGCATAACTGCACTAAGTTCATCGAAGGTCGTTGTCAGGGGCAACATTTTTTGATGGAAATCGAAGAAAATCGATAGCTCTCATTTGCAGGTAACCCCAAACAAGCATACCAAGTTTCAAACCGATCTGATCATAAATGTGCGCTGTAGGGTGTGCCAAAGGAATATATTGATGCCTGACTAAACTAAGTTCAGTGGTCGTTGCCAGCGGCAACATTTTTTGACAGAAATGTAAGAAAATCGATAGCTCCCATCAAGAGGTCACCATAACAAGCATGCAATCCAATCATAAATGTGCCCTGTAGGGTGTGCCAAAGGGAAATATTGAGGTCTGACTAAGCTAAGTTCTAAGAACATTTTTTGATGGGAATGGAAAAAAATCTATAGCTCCCATCTGGAGGTTACCTCAAACAAGCATATCAAGTTTCAATGCAACTTGATCATAAATGTTCCCTGTAGGGTATGCCAAAGGGAAATATTGAGGTCTGACTAAACTAAGTTTTAAAAACGTTGCCAGTGGCAACATTTTTTTGATGGAAATGGAAGAATATAGATAGCCCCCATCTAAAGGTCATCCCAAACAAGCACACCAAGTTTCAAAGTGATCCGGCCAAAAATGTGCACTGCAGAGTGTGCCAAATGGAAATATTAATGCATAACTGCACTAAGTTCATTGAAGGTCATTGCCAGCGACAACACTGTTTGACAGAAATCAAAGAAAATCGATAGCTCCCATCTAGAGGTAATCCCAAACAAGCATACCAAGTTTCAAACCGATCTGATCATCAATGTGCCCGGCAACATTTTTTGACGGAAATGGAAGAAAATCGATAGCTCCCATCTAGAGGTCACCCCATCACAAATGTGCTCTGTAGGGTGTGCCAAAGGGCGTTATTGAGGTCTGACTAAACTAAGTTCAAAGAACATTGCCAGCGGCAATATTTTTTGACGGAAATGGAAGAAAATCAATAGCTCCCATCTAAAGGTCACCCCAAACAAGCATACTAAGTTTCAAACCGATCTGATCTTAAATGTGCCCTGTAGGGCATGCCAAAGGAATATATTGATGCCTGACTAAACCAAGTTCAATGATTGTTGGCTGTGGCAACATTTTTTGATGTAAATAGAAGAAAATCGATAGCTCCCATCTAGAGGTAACCCCAACACAAGCAGACCAGGTTTCAAAGCAATAGGATCACAAATGTGCCCTGTATGGTGTGCCAAAGGGCATTATTGAGGTCTGACTAAACCAAGTTCAAAGAATGTTGCCAGCGGCAACATTTTTTGACGGAAATGGAAGAAAATCAATAGTTCCCATCTAGAGGTCACCCCAAACAAGCATACAAAGTTTCAAAACGATCCAATCACAAATGTGCCCTGTAGGGTGTGCCAAAGGGCATTATTGAGGTCTGACTAAACTAAGTTCAAAGAACGTTGCCAGCGGCAACATTTTTTGACGGAAATGGAAGAAAATCGATAGTTCCCATCTAGAGGTTACCCCAAACAAGCATACCTAGTTTCTGAGCGATCTGATTATAAATGCGATCTGTGTGGTGTGCCAAAGAAAATTGTGGATGTACGTATGTATGTACACCAACGGACAAGTTCAGAATTCATAAAAATGGACTAATTCAGGCCAATTTTCAAAGTTTGTCGAGTTGAGCTAAAAATGAGTACTATGTTAGTTACTGATGTTTTTAAGTAATTTTTAATTTAACCCTTCACATAATTTACAAATTTAATACATTGACTCAAATATTATACATACAGGTTATTAGGCTATTAAATGAAAGTGTCAATGACACTGTAGCTCAACTTGTCAAGACAAAGACATGTACATGTGTAGTATGTGACACAGCAAAGACAAACATCTAGGTAATGACCTGATAACAAAGGTACATATAAAGTATTGTAACGGTCTGTACATAAATACTGACCATTGCCTATAACAAATGTATAGGTAAAGTATTGTAAAGGTTGGTAACAGTCAGATGCTAAACTAGAAAAAAAATCTTTGAGTCCCAGAGTGGGTCTGACTGAACCCCAAAATATTTGTTCTCATAGCACAGTGATAACAAAGGCACCCCAAAACACACTCGTTCCCGTCCCAAGGTGAAAACAAAGGTACCCAAGAAGTTTTGTGAAGATCAGTTCATAAATACGAGCTGTATAGAACTTGAGACAAAAAAATTGATTGGGCCTAATTTCGGTACAAAATGGCCACTGGCAGCCATCTTGAATTTTGGACCGCACCCAGAAACACTCATTCTCGTCCCAAGGTGACAACAAAGGTACCCAAGAAGTTTTGTGAAGATCGGTTCATAAATACAGCCTGTACCCTGAGCCGTATTGACATGCGTGCTTACATTGTGTAAGTAGCACTGAATAAATCAAAGTTCATCTAATTTGCATAATTTCTGCACGAAAAAAAAACCCTTACAATATGTGATGTATTCCATGTTACTAAACATTCATACAAAAATTTATTCAAATCAGAACTTTCATACAGAAGTTCTGTACAAAAGACTGATTGCACTAATTTTTCGTACAAAATGGCTGCTGGTGGCCATCTTGAATTTTGGACCACACCCAAAAACACTTGCTCTCATCCCACGGTGATAACAAAGGTACCCAAGAAGCTTTGTAAAGATTGGTTCATAAATATGGCCTCTAGTCTGAGCCGTATAGAAGTTGTGTACAAAAAACTGATTAGACCTAATTTCGGTACAAAATGGCCACTGGCAGCCATCTTGAATTTTAGACCGCACCCAGAAACACTCGTTCTCGTCCCAAGGTGATAACAAAGGTACCCAAGACATTTCATGAAGATCAGTTCATAAATACAGACTCTAGCCCGAGCCGTATTGACATGTGTACTTACTGTGTGTAAGTCGCACTGAAAAAATCAAAGTTCATCTAATTTGCATAATTTCTGCACGAGAAAAAAACCTGTATTATATGTGATGTATCCCATGGTACTAAACATTCACACAAAAAATTATTCAAATGAGCGCTTTCATATGGAAGTTCTGTGCAAAAATCTGATTGCACCTAATTTTGTACAAAATGGCTGCCATCGGCCATCTTGAATTTCGGACCGGACCCAAAAACAATTGTTCTTGTCCCACGGTGATACCAAAGGTACCCAAGAAGTTTCGTAAAGATCGGTTCATAAATACAGCCTCTAGCCCGAGCCGTATTGGCATTTGCACTTACAGTGCTGAAAGTAACACCAAAAAACATCAAAATTAGTCTAATTTTCACAATTTATGCACAAGAAAAAAACCTGTATTATATGTGATGTATCCCATGGTACTAAACATTCATACAAATGAAAGTGTCAATGACACTGTAGCTCAACTTGTCAAGACAAAGACATGTACATGTATAGTATGTGACACAGCAATGACAAACATCTAGGTAATGACCTGATAACAAAGGTACATATAAAGTATTGTAACGGTCTGTACATAAATACTGAGCGTTGCCTGTAACAAATGTATAGGTAAAGTATTGTAAAAGTGGGTGACAGTCAGATGCTAAACTAGAAAAAAATCTTTGAGTCCCAGAGTGGGTCTGACTGAACCCCAAAATATTTGTTCTCATAGCACAGTGATAACAAAGGCACCCCAAAACACACTCATTCCTGTCTCAAGGTGAAAACAAAGGTACCCAATAAGTTTCGTGAAGATCAGTTCACAAATATGAGCTGTGTAGAAGTTGTGACAAAAAACTGATTGGACCTGACTTCGGTACAAAATGGCCAATGGCAGCCATCTTGAATTTTGGACCACGCCCAGAAACACTCGTTCTCGTCCCAAGGTGATAACAAAGGTACCCAAGAAGTTTTGTGAAGATCGGTTCATAAATACAGCATCTAGCCCGAGCCGTATTGACATGTGCACTTACAGAGTATAAGTAGCACTGAATAAATCAAAGTTCATCTAATTTGCATAATTTCTGCACGAGAAAAAAACCCGTACTATATGTGATGTATTCCATGTTACTAAACATTCATACAAAAATTTATTCAAATCAGAACTTTCATACAGAAGTTCTGTACAAAAGACTGATTGCACTAATTTTGGTACAAAATGGCTGCTGGTGGCCATCTTGAAATTCGGACCACACCCAAAAACACTCGTTCTCATCCCACGGTAATAACAAAGGTCCCCAAGAAGTTTCGTAAAGATCGGTTCATAAATACGGCATCTAGCCTGAGCCATATAGAAGTTGTGTACAAAAAACTGATTAGACTTAATTTCGATACAAAATGGCCACTGGCAGCCATCTTGAATTTTGGACCGCACCCAGAAACACTCGTTCTCGTCCCAAGGTGATAACAAAGGTACCCAAGATGTTTCGTGAAGATCGGTTCATAAATACAGACTCTAGCCCGAGCCGTATTGACATGTGTACTTACTGTGTGTAAGCAGCACTGAAAAAATCAAAGTTCATCTAATTTGCATAATTTCTGCACGAGAAAAAAACCCGTATTATATGTGATGTATCCCATGGTACTAAACATTCACACACAAAATTATTCAAATCAGCGCTTTCATATGGAAGTTCTGTGCAAAAATCTGATTGCACCAAATTTCGTACAAAATGGCTGCCATCGGCCATCTTGAATTTCGGACCGGACCCCAAAACACTCGTTCTCGTCCCACGGTGATAACAAAGGTACCCAAGAAGTTTCGTAAAGATCGGTTCATAAATACGGCCTCTAGCCCGAGCCGTATTGGCATTTGCACTTACAGTGCTGAAAGTAACACCAAAAAACATCAAAGTTAGTCTAATCTGCATAATTTACGCACGAGAAAAAAACCCGTATTATATGTGATGTATCCCATGGTACTAAACATTCATACAAAAAATTATTCAAATCAGAGCTTTCATATGGAAGTTCTGTACAAAAAACAGATTTCTGCATCGTTGGTACAAAATGGCAGCTGGCAGCCATCTTGAATTTCAAACCGCACCCAAAAACACTCGTTCTCGTCCCACAGTCATAACAAAGGTACCCAAGAACTTTCGTAAAGATCGGTTCATAAATACGGCCTCTAGCCCGAGCCATAGCAGCTTGGCACTTACATAGGGCCCTGCGAATCGGGAAATTTATGTTCGAATCGAATCTCGAATCGAATCGGGACTGATGTCGACATCGAATCGAATCTCGAATCGAATCGGGATAAACTCGAGAAATAATTATAACTGGCATTATCTTGTGCAGAGATGTCCGGAAAGCACTGCGAGAAGAGATCGTTGACATAACTTGACAACTTGGCGTTGTTTTAATTTTCTTTCTCGTTGAATGGCCATCCAGATGTTCACTTGGCCCGACAATAAATTCAAGACATAAATATGGACAAATTAAGGTGTTACTGCCCAGAGACATTTAAGACAAACCACTAAATTGAAACATGAGACTTAAAAGCACAAATGTAATACAAGTGGCACATTAATTCCCATGGGTTGAAGTCAGCTACAGCCGCTAACTTCAGGTACGTTAGCATGCCTAAATACATTATTGTTATGTTTAGTTGTTTTGTATTATCAGAATTTGGGTCTTGTAGATTTCGGTCCTTTCTCTATTCAATAACACAGTATACATCAAAAGCAGTGAAGGCGTTAAACTGTGTTAGTTTCTGCATTAGTTAACTCGAATAGTGACGCAGTGCTCATTCACACAAATTGCTTTTACTTCATTCCAACTTCCAAGTACCAACTCCGAACAATGCAAAGAAACTACAGAGGTTTTCCTCCCACAGTTTTCTAACACAATAATGGAAGCGCTCCAGGCGACATGTCTCCATTATTGTGTTAGAAGATTCCGGGACTGGGAGCAGGCCTTAGGCCCATAGCTGGATATTTCGGTTGTATAGATGGGAGTGAACAGGTTACAACTTGGACAGAGCCGCTGAGCAAACTGGATTCCGCGAATAACTCTCACACGAATTCCTGGAAATCTATAAATAGCGAATTTGCGGTGAGTGGTTTTCTGGGAATCTGAAACTGAAAGTGAAACGACAGAAATTTGCAATGAATTTGACTATTTTCCTGATAGAAACATTAAAACTAGAAGAGTTCGCTCCTTATTTCAACTGATGTCGACATTGTCGAACACTGATTCATTTTCCTCGAAGCTTCGTTTGACTAACGAATCGGCAAACTATTCGAGATCGATATACGAATACCAAAGTGATGTCGACATCGAATCGAATACTCGAAGCTTCGCAGGGCCCTACACTTACAGCTCTGAAAGTAACACTAAATAAATCAAAGTCAGTCTAATTTGCACAATTTACGCATGAGAGAAAAACTCGTATTATATGTGATGTATCCCATGGTACTAAACATTTATACAAAATTTTATTCAAATCAGAACTTTCATACAGAAGTTCTGTACAAAAAGTTAAAAAATTTATAGTAATTTATATATTTTTTATACTTACCAATGACCCAGACATAGCTGGTGCTAACTCTTAAAATATAGGGCCAAACACAAATTTTGCCCCCCAATCCCCAAAATTTGCATCTAAAATCAAAGAAAACATGTCCTGAAAGGCCCTCCACACTTCGCCCCCACTGCGCATGCGCAGTGTCAAGGACGTTCCGAAATTGGCACCATTAATCATTCTAATAACCAGCGCCTGGTAAGCGCTATGTACTCAGCGGGGAGGCAAGAGTTCCCAACTCCTGGGAGGGCCATCCCCGTCTGGGTCATTGGTAAGTATAAAAAATATATAAATTACTATAAATTTTTTAACATTTTTATACTGTACCAATGACCCAGACATAGCTGAATAGTAAAAAGGCTGGAGGGCCAAGGACATAGAGCAAAATGGAATACGCTCAATAAAATAAAATAGAGTCATCCCCTGTAGGGAAAAAGAAGTAATAGGCCTTACATGTATCTTTCTTATTTATGATAAATTAGAAAGATACAACACCTTCCAAAATTGAGCTTCATACATCCATGTACTCTATTAATATCCAATATAATCCTTATACTAATAATTTTTAAAGTAAGCCAATAAATAAAGTAAGTCTAGAGAATAGAGACTCTTATACTCCTAAAAGTGTCTGAGGATTGCATAATCATGTCCGTTGACATATGCAATATTCAAAAGCTATACTTTAAAAACTAAGACTTGAATGAATTTTAAAAACCTAAACTTCTCACTAAACAACCATCCCAATAACAGCTCAGAATTACTAACTCCGGAGGAAGTATCCCCTTGTTTTCATAGTAAAACAGGTGACCCAAGGGAACACCCTCCCCCCCCCCCCCCCCCCCTTTTTCTTGCCCTGGGTCAAATAGCCCAGAGCGAAGAGGGCAGCCGAACGGAGACACTGCCGAAACAGACAGCCTACCTAGCTATAGTAGCAACTGTTAAGTGAATGACATTCTGAGCAGTAGATAATAGACCTAACAATAGAGGCCTCCAGAAATGGACTCGATATTTCTGAGATAAAATTCATGAATGTGGATGGCTGAGCACAATGAGCAGCCTTCAAAAATCTATAATAGCGACAGTATTAATGTAAGCCCAAGAAGTAGAAGAACTCTTACTTCATGAGCCGAAATCTTAAGCACAACTGCTAAGTCAATGATATACCATAAGCAGTACCGATAGTTAATAGAATCTATTAACAATAAAATGGAGCGTAACGTCCTTCTACTAGACATCAAAGACAGAAGAAGTTTACGCCCATAGTAATAAATAGATATCTGTTTATAAATACATAAATTGTACCCGGAAAGAGTAAAGGCCTATGCCCATACGAAGACGGAAGGACCTTAAAATAATAGGTTCCGGATAATAGGAGCCTAACTCTTATGCAACAATCCAACCTAAATAGTAACGGAAGTAGTGATTCCGAAACTACGAAAGTGAAAATCATCCATCGATAGTGCATGAAACTCACTGACTCTACAGTAAAAGAGAAACCAACAGAATTACTGTCTAAAAGGTCAGAATTTGAAAACTACTGTTTCCAGAGGCTCAAATGATTACTTAGCTAAATAAGAACCGAAGTTAAAATCCATATAGGAATTTAATCTAAAGATTCTAAGTCTATTTATCAAAAAGTTACTAACTGACTTAGATAAAGAGACAAAAGACTCAATTGTAAACTATCGTAGAGTGCATAGGTATGAGGTAACATAAACCTATAACCTAAATAATAACAGGCTGCAGTAGATCTTGTGAAACAAGTATACTAAAAAATAGCAATGAGTAGTATGGAGGGATCCACAATATGAACATAATGATCCCTACACCACGACGGAAGAGCCTCTACTTTAGCCGCATAGAATAGCGAAGAAGAGGATCTCCTATAGTAAGAAATCGTGTCCAAAGCTCGTCCAGTACAGTGCTTACAATGCAATACGGACCACACAACGGAATACATGAAGGTTGCGACCTTGCGGGTTGTGATAAAGATGACACGATTTACCCAGTGAAAAAAGATCCTCACATAGAGGAAGATTTCACGTTAAGACCCACAGTAGACAAGAGAGTAAATTACCCATGATCTCTGTGAAGATAGAAATGCTATCAACAGAAATGTATTGTGGTTGTTTATCTTAGCAATACCTGCTGAAACAACAGCGCCGGAGGATACGCGTATCCTATCATTCCGTCCTATAGATCAATAGAGCGTTAACAACATTAGCTCAGAGATCTGGACAAGCCAACACATACGTCTGCAATTGATTAGCAAGCTGTGTCATAAATAAATCATCATTGGGCGCTCCCATAGATAGCAAATCTGATTGAATACTTGTTTGTTGAGAGTCCATTCTGACAGCAACAAGCAACCCGTAAGAGAACGGGAGTCCGATAAAACAATCAGACGACCCGGAATATGACGGACCAAAACTGAACTTGGTGTACTATAACCAACAGACGGATTCTTTCCATTAAATTGAATAACGGAAACGAAAGAGTGCCTCTCTGGTTCCGGAGATACGCCACTACTGTCGAATTAAAGGACAGGAATTTGGGCATGCGTTTCTGAATAATGTTCATGCAATGACATAAAGCAAGCCTAAAAAACATTATTCCGCGGAAGAAAACTGATTGCTAAGAGATTGCGGAACCCAAAGACCCTGGCACTTCGAATCCATAGGGATCAGTATTATATCCCAATCTGTTTGACTGGCAACCGTCATAACAGCCACACTCGGGTCCGGCAACTGCGGTGGCACTCTCTGAGTCAACCACCGAATGTTTGCCCCAGTCTGAATCTCTTGTAACACTAGATAGACAAGAGAACGTGTAAATCGAGCAATTCATGGATTGCCGAAAAGTTGCCGTCGAAGAGAAGCTCCTCCGAGAACGAAGCGACTCTGAGAGAGTTCTTAACCTTACTATCCACGCGTGTGGATGTAGCTAGGGCTGCGTCACGTCTAACCAACTCCAATCAGCCACTGAAGGGCGGAGTTATACGTGAACAAACCACTGCCCTCAAAAGAAATTACATTGAGAATAATATCCCGTAAATCTTTTCTTGAAGACGTAAAGATAACGCCTCAGTAAGGCGGATTACGTATGATAAAGCGTCTAAGTTAAGTCTACTATACACCATGTCGTTCCCAACATTGAAATTGGAAAAGACATAAATGGCGAAAAAGAATATATGCAGTCTTTAATCACACCGTCTAGACGCATATGAACTCTCGGTATGCCCTGCTCTGCCAAAATAAACTATTCGTATAAATGATAAAATGGCAGAAATGAGCAACGCGGACAAGAAACTAAACTATCATGCTTGGTAGCAGGCTTGTATATATATATATATATAGCGTCGAAAAATAAAACACATGTTATAATGACAATATTGGACTGCGTCGGTAAGTCAGGGACAATGTCCCTGAACCGATCGAAAAATCCGAGTCCAATGACACTATAAGTCTCTTATCCAAGATCGCAGCAATGAAGTCCGAAATAACAATCACTGGAAGATAATGCCAGAAGACATGAAAGGCATCTTCCGATACTACTAAAGGGAAAACTCGAAATCTTTCGAATCCCTTTCGCCATCCTGTCGGACCCTATAAAGCGTTCGGTCGTCCGCACCTGATGCAACCGCGGACCGCACCGACCCAGCGCCGTCGGATAATTCCTGATTCGACCGAGAAACAGTCAATTGCTGGGATGCTGCGAAACAACTGTGCTAACTCGGATAGCACGTCCGTCACTGAGGCCTGAGAAGCGGTCTTACGATGCATTGCCGCTGGAAGCTCCGTGATCGTTACCCCGTGCATACTACCAATATGCGAGCGAACGGAGTGTATAGGCCTCGTGTCCCTTGTCTACCGGATGGCGCGACCTATTCGCCGTGGAATCACTGAATGCCGAAACTGATCGGATACTCGAGGTCACGTAGCCAATAGCCAATGTGCGGTCGTGTGCCCTGCTGTGAGGATGAGGAAGCATCAAGGACAGTCTCTCGGACTGTCAATATAACGGAGCGTCCCGACCGACGGACATATGCTCCGAATGTAAAATATCTGAACCACAACATGCGGTCCCCTATGTTGCTGGACGAGAGAGGGACCTCTCTCGCTCACAGCCCGGACGGACCTGGACAAGCCAGGAACCGGACTAACAGGCTTCCTCCGATCTGTCCTCAATCTGCCGTCACTGGGTGAGTACTAAAGTAATTAAAGTGCTCGCATCACCCAAATCTCCTTCCTAGACCGCAACGGACGAACCCGGCAGCCGAACCATTCAACGAATGTACGCTACACCGGGTGAGCTAGCGAATGTCACTCCATAGGCAATAGACATATTCCATGAGCACTTATTGCCGCTAGCTCTTCATTAACTATGACGACAGAGGCACACTTTTGAAAGACATCTCCATAACTCTTCGAACAAGAAACCAGAAATGCTTGGTTAGCAAGCATAAAATAATAATATATATAGCGTCGTTCAATAATTCGAAAGTTTGTGTGACATTATTGGACTATGTCGGAACTGAGGGACGATGTCCCTGAACCGAACCAAAAATTTCTAAGTCCACCGACGCTATCAGTTTCTTATCCGGCATCGCAGCAATCTGGTCTGACGAAAGAAGCTGTAGAAGACCAAGTCAGATGACATACACAACAGCATATGTTGTTCCGAAAGGGAAAGCTCGAAATCCTCCGAATCCCTTTCGGTATCCCGTCGGACCGGATGAAACTTTCGGACGTCCGTACCCGCTTCCGCAGAGCGTCCCGACCCAGCATTGTCGGATAAAATATATGCGACAGATTCAGTTGATGCTGGGATGCTGCGATAAACTGTGCTATTAAGGAAAGCACGTCCGTTCCCGAGGCCTGTGCAGTAGCGGTCTTACGATGCATTGCCGCCGGAAGCTCCGTGTACGTTGACTCCCACACACTTCCTATGCGAACGTCCGGAGTCTGCAGGCCTCGTGTCCCTGGCTACCGGATGGTGTGACCTGGTCGCCGAAGAATCCTTGATCGGCGAAGCTGGTAATATATCGGCGGTCACGCAGCCAAGGTGCGGTCGTGTGCGCTGTCGAGAAGAGGAAGCCTTAGCAGTCTCCGCGGACTGCCTATACAACGGAGCGTCCCGAGCGACGGACGTATGCTCCGCTTGCGACACATTTTGTACCACAACATCTGGGGCCAGATGTTGTTGAACAAGAGCGGGGCCTCTCTCGCTTGCCGTCTGGATGGACCGGAACGAGCTATGAACCGGACTAAAAGGCTTCCTCCGTTCTCCCTCCGATCCGCCGTCACTGGGTGTGCATTAAGTTAATTTATAGTGCTTGCATCACCCCAAAATTCCTTCTAGACCGCAATGGACAAACCCGGCTGCCGAACCATTTGGTGAATGGACGCTACACCGGGCGAGCTAGCGGACGTCAAAGGCCGTCGAACCTACTAGGGTTCTCTTAGGCAATTGGCGTATTTACATGAGCACTTTTCCGCTAGCCCTTCATTAATTGTGACGACGGAGGCACACTGTTGGAAGACATCACGGATACATCACCCTAATCTTGATCGTCTGAAATAGAAATTGATAAAGTAGAGTGACCCTGCGGGGAAAGGACCGGAGTGTCCAAATCCCCAATAACATACCGTGACATACGCTTCCCATATTGTCATCGAAATCATACGATACAGAACATGAGTTAATGCGAGTACACTGACCACATATAGAATGATAATAAAGTCAGAGGAAGACTTCCTCTTAAAACAATTGATCAATATCCTTTCAATGTGAAAAGAAAACAAGTCCTGGTACTCGCACTAACCCCTGGCAATCAAAATACATAATAATAATATGATCCATTAATATAGAAAAAATAATTGAAATCAAAATATTTTGAAAAAATATTTTTTCAGAACAGCCCAAGTTTCTGAAAAGTAACGTTGAGCCCCAATGGATCCCAAGCCTAAGTGTGGACAAAAATTTTAAAAATATTTTAAACAATTTATCCAACACTTACGAACAATAATAATGTATCTAGTTATGATTAAAATAACATCAAGATATTATTTTTTAGAAATCCCCCCCTCACACAGAGGGCTGTTGAAAATGTAAACAATGAGTGTAAAAACACTAAAATAAGACTCCAGGCACCCAGGCCCGAAATCAGTTACCAAAAATACACTATCTGATGCAAAACAGAGACTTCCAGGGAAGAAACTGCAGAACATCAGATGGTAGATGCAGAACACAACGCCTAACCACCCGTAGGTGAAGACGTAAACATGGGGAAAGAACAGAATTCATTCTGTTATTCAGCTAAAACTCCCAAGAAAATTTAGTAATAATAATTACAAAAACTATGCCAAAAGCATGGGAGAATAGCAAGGGGGGACTTAAAGGACAGGGAGAGAGGAAAACACTTAAAAAACAGTGTAACTAAATAATCAGAATGACAACAAAATGGCTGCTGCCTCGAAAATAGGTAACTTAACATAATTTCATTAAAAAATTTTAAGTTACAGCCCTGATAATATTCTGTCACACATTTTTTTCCTCTCCTCCTTCTCTATCCTCCTTAGAATCACCATTTCACTAATATTTATGTGTCTGGCATCATTTAAACTGAGATTTATAAGCACAAAGATCAGTCAGATGTTAACTGATGAAGGGCCAAACTTAGAATGAATAATGGCGCCAATTTCGGAACGTCCTTGACACTGCGCATGCGCAGTGGGGGCGAAGTGTGGAGGGCCTTTCAGGACATGTTTTCTTTGATTTTAGATGCAAATTTTGGGGATTGGGGGCAAAATTTGTGTTTGGCCCTATATTTTAAGAGTTAGCACCAGCTATGTCTGGGTCATTGGTACAGTATAAAAATACTGATTTTTGCATCATCGGTACAAAATGGCCGCTGGCAGCCATCTTGAATTTTGGACCACACCTAAAAACACTCGTTCCCGTCCCAGGGTCATAACAAAGGTACACAAGAAGTTTCAAAAAGATCGGGGCGACGGGCCATGACAATAGCTCAAATTTGACTTCGTCAAAGTTGAGCTAAAAATTATTCAAACCAGAGCTTTCATATGGAAGTTCTGTACAAAAAACAGATTTCTGCATCGTCGGTACAAAATGGCAGCTGGCAGCCATCTTGAATTTTGGACCACACCCAAAAACACTTGTTCTCGTCCCACGGTCATAACAAAGGTACCCAAGAGGTTTCGTAAAGATCAGTTCATAAATACGGCCTCTAGCCCGAGCCGTATCCAATTGTTGACGTACGGACAGATGGACAGATTGCCAGACGGACGACGGGCCATGACAAAAGCTCAAATTTGGCTTCGCCAAAGTTGAGCTAAAAACAATAGGTGCTCAGCAGAGATGCAGGCATTGTGTCATGGCAGTGAGTGTTGCATATCCAAAACCCAGGTATCAATCATATCCCGGTTGTCAAATCTGGAACCTTTGTTCAAGTTATAATGCTAACAAGTTCAGAATTCATAATGAAAGTGTCAATGACACTGTAGCACAACTTAGCAAACTTGAACTTGGTAAGTTATAAGTGAAACAGCAAAATTGAAGATCATGGTACCTATGTTATTTGGTGAAATTTCAACATAACAGCATTGTGTGTGTACAACATCTTAGTAAACCATGCATTTTTAAATGTAAACTGTAAGACTGGCTAAAGGAAGAATGTTGAAACACAAATGCAGTAAGTTCAGAGGTTATTGTAAATGGCAACTTTTTTCACAATGAAAGTGTCAATGACACTGTAGCTCAACTTGTTTAAGACATGTACATGAAGAGTATGTGACACAGCAATGACAAACATCTAGGTAATGACCTGATAACAAAGGTACATGTAAAGTATTGTAACGGTCTGTACATAAATGCTGACCGTAGTCTGTAACAAATATATAGGTAAAGTATTGTAATAGTTGGGTGACAGTTAGATGCTAAACTAGAAAAGAAATCTTTGAGTCCCAGAGTGGGTCTGACTGAACCCCAAAATGTTTGTTCTCATAGCACAGTGATAACAAAGGCACCCCAAAACACTTGTCAATGTCACAAGGTGATAACAAAGGTACCCCAAGAGGGTTCGTGAAGATCAGTTCATAAATACAGACTCTAGCCCGAGCCGTATTGACATGTGCACTTACTGTGTATAAGTAGCACTCAACAAATCAAAGTTTATTTAATTTGCAAAATTTCTGCACAAGAAAAAAACCTGTATTATATGTGATGTATTCCATGTTACTAAACATTCATACAAAAATTTATTCAAATCAGAACTTTCATACAGAAGGTCTGTACAAAAAACTGATTGCACTAATTTTGGTACAAAAAGGCTGCTGGTGGCCATCTTGAATTTTGGACCACATCCAAAAACACTCATTCTCGTCCCACGGTGTTAACAAAGGTACCCACGAAGTTTCGTAAAGATCGGTTTATAAATACAGCCTCTTGCCCGAGCCATATAGAAGTTGTGTACAAAAAACTGATTGGACCTAATTTCGGTACAAAATGGCCACTGGCAGCCATTTTGAAATTTGGACCAAAACCAAAAACACTTGTTCTCATCCCAAGGTGATAACAAAGGTACCCAAGAGGGTTCATGAAGATCGGTTCATAAATACAGCCTCTAGCCAGAGTGGTATTGACACATGCACTTACTGTGTATAAGTAGTACTGAATAAATCAAAGTTCATCTAATTTGCATAATTTCTGCTCGAGAAAAAAACCTGTATTATATGTGATGTATTCCATGTTACTAAACATTCATACAGAAATTTATTCAAATCAGAACTTTCATACAGAAGTTCTGTACAAAAAACTGATTGAACTAATTTTGATATAAAATGGCTGCAGGTGGCCATCTTGAATTTTGGACTGCACCCAAAAACACTCGTTCTCGTCCCAATGTGATTACAAAGGCGCCCAAGAAGTTTCGTAAAGATCGGTTCATAAATACAGCCTCAAGCCTGAGCCATATAGAAGTTGTGTACAAAAAACTGATTGGACCTAATTTCTGTACAAAATGGCCACTCGCATCATCTCAAATTTTGGACCACACCCAGAAACACTCGTTCTCACCCCAAGGTGATAACAAAGGTACCCCAAGAAGTTTTGTGAAGATCGGTTCATAAATACAGACTCTAGCCCGATCTGTATTGACATGTGAACTTACTGTGTATAAGTAGCACTGAATAAATCAAAGTTCATCTAATTTGCATAATTTTTGCATGAGAAAAAAAAAACGTATTATATGTGATGTATTCCATGTTACTAAACATTCAAGCAAAAATTTATTCAAATCAGAACTATCATACAGAAGTTCTGTACAAAAAACTGATTGC
Organism: Pictodentalium vernedei; assembly: GCA_031216915.1. Lineage (NCBI taxonomy): Eukaryota > Metazoa > Mollusca > Scaphopoda > Dentaliida > Dentaliidae > Pictodentalium > Pictodentalium vernedei. The sequence goes on along the minus strand of CM062294.1, from coordinate 59,155,223 downwards.
ACTAACTAAAGTACAAAATGGCTGCAGGTGCCTATCTTGAATTTCGGACTGCACCCAAAACCACTCGTTCTCATCCCACGATGATAACAAAGGAACCCAAGAAGTTTCATAAAGATCGGTTCATAAATGCAGCCTCTAGCCCAAGCCGTATTGGCATTTGCAGTTACAGTGCTGAAAGTAACATTAAACAGATCAAAGTTAGCCTAATTGGCATAATTTATGTACGAGAAAAAAACCTGTATTATATGTGATGTATCCCATGGTACTAAACATTCACACACAAAATTATTCAAATCAGCGCTTTCATATGGAAGTTCTGTGCAAAAATCTGATTGCACCTAATATTGCACAAAATGGCTGCCAGCGGCCATCTTGAATTTCAGACTGGACCCCAAAACACTCATTCTCGTCCCACGGTGATAACAAAGGTACCCAAGAAGTTTCATAATGATCGGTTCATAAATATGGCCTCTAGCCCGAGCTGTATTGGCATTTGCACTGACAGTGCTGAAAGTAACACTAAATAAATCAAAGTTAGTCTAATTTGCATAATTTACGCATGAGAAAAAAAAACATATTATATGTGATATATCCCATGGTACTAAACATTCATACAAAAAATTAACCAAATCAGAGCTTTCATATGGAAGTTCTGCACAAAAATCTGATTGCACCTAATTTTGTACAAAATGGCTGCCAGCGGCCGTCTTGAATTTTGGACCGAATCCAAAAACATTTGTTCTCGTCTCACAGTGATAACAAAGGTACCCAAGAATTTTTGTAAAGATCGGTTCATAAATATGGCCTCTAGCCCGAGCCTTGTGTATGGCACGATGGACAGACAGACGGACAGACGGATGGACGACGGGCCATGGCAATACCTCAAATTTGGCTTTGCCAAAGTTGAGCTAAAAATGTTGAGCAGCTGATTTATATCAAATGGATTTTATGCCAAGGCAACTCACTTAGCCAAGGCAGTTCTTTTGCTGAGGTGCGTTTTCTTAACTAGAAGTCCTGCAAACACTACACCAACAAAACGTCTTGTTCAAGTGTTCAAAATTAAATTTATTTTTCAATTTTCCATTTTGCTCATAAAAATTTTAAAGTAAAATTTTTCCATATTGATCTACTGGAAAATGCCTGAATTTTTGGAGTCCCAACATCTCTTGCTTTTTGGGTAGTATAAAATGTCAAATAGACAAAACTACTGTCAAAACTGGGTTACCAGGCACACAAAAAGTGAGCTCATAAACCAGTATCCTTCTAAATGTATTTTGGATGGAAGAGTTATTTCCCTTATGGTCAATTTCTACATACTCTCACCATCTTCAACTCTTAACCCAATGTTAAAGTCTAAAACTGCCATCGCTATTTAAAAAAATATCTATTCATTAACTCTTTACCCAACGCAGACGATTTCAAAATTTATTATTTTAAATATCATGTTTTAATTTTTTTCAAAAAATTTCAATAAAACCATATCATGTGACCCCTCTTTGGAACTAGCTCAATGAGCTCGTTCCAAAGAGGGGTCAAATGATATGGTTTTGCTGAAATTTTTCGAAAAATAATATTTTTTCAGCTGCTGAATTTGCATATTACACGGGCGGATGCGGGCGATTCATTGGGTAAAGGGTTAATCCTTTACCGAACACGAAAGACAAGATGACACTTGCAAAGAAAATTCTTAAATAACTAAATGTTTTCATTTTTGCTTCAAAGACATAGCTTATGACCCCTCATTGAAACGAGCTCAATGAGCTCGTTCCAGTGAGTGGTCATAGGCTATGTTTTTGAAAAAGTGTAGATTGAAATTTTAATATTCTGACCTCAGTGTGTGGATGGTAAAAGGAGAAATAATTAATACAAATTTTTAAAACATCACTGCCTTTTTCTGCGTTTGTTCTTCACAACATCCACTGTATCCCCAGTATTGATGAACCATGTCAATATCAAGCATCCAGACTGGTACCTCTATACGTGTTCCATACATCAAACAGCATCTCTAGAAAATGCAATGGATGACAGGGTTCCCAATTATTTATTTTATGCAACACTTAACTTTAAATTATTGAGAAAATGCTTATTAAAGAAATGATGCCAGACAGGGAAATTACACCTACCAGACAAATCATGAAGTTATGCGAACATCAGCTTAACCTTAAAAGGTCTACTTCCGACTTTTTGACTCAGAACAGGTGCCCTTAACATGCCATCATGAGTCAGTCCTGCTGACAATAAATAAATTACATGGGCAGTGGTTTCTATTAAAGTCTTGGCTGCCTTAACAGGCAGCCAAGACTTGACTAGAAATCACTGTTGAACCATTAGACGTGTACAGGCTGTGGTCAGGTGTGCATTCAGGACATTGTTCAGGCAGTTAACTGGATGATTAACCCAGGGACCTGATTTGAACAACCTTCAATCTAACCCTCCCAGAGGTGTTGTACACCAAATATCAAAAGAATCTGTCAGCTGGATCTGAAGGAGATGACTTTAAATGATAATTCTCCATACTGCACTAAGTAAATATTTGGGCTCCCTTGGGGAACCCAAATATTAAGCCAGGAACTCGATTTGAACAAATCTGAACCTTACACCTCTAGAGATGTCACATACTAAATATGAAAGGATTCTCACTAGTGGGTCTGAAAAAGAAGATTTTTAAGAAATTTTCTCATATTGCAGTAAGTTAAAATTTGGGCTCCAATAAAGAGCCCAAATATTCATCCAGGGATCCCATTTGAACATACTTGAATCTAACCCCCCCCCCCCCTCCCTCCCCCCCCCCCCCCCCCCCCCCCACCACCTACAGATGCTGCATACCAAGAATCAAAAGAATCTGACTGGTGGATCTGAAGAAGAAGATTTTTAAAGATTATTACCCATATTGCATGAAGTTAATATTCAGGCTCCCACTGGAAGCACAAATATTAACCCAGGGACTCAATTTGAACAAATTTGAATCTTACACCTCTAGAAATGTCACATACCAAATATGAAAGGATTCTAGATAGCAGGTCTTTCTGAAAAAGAAGATTTTTAAAGAAATTTTCTCATATTGCACTAAGTTCAAATTTGGGCTCCAATAAAGAGCCCAAATATTCATTCAGGAATCCCATTTGAACAAACTTGAATCTAACCCCCCTAAAGATGCTGCATACCAAATATCAAAAGAATCTGACTGGTGGATCTGAAGAAGAAGATTTTTAAAGATTATTACCCATATTGTACGAAGTTAATATTCAGGCTCCCACTGGAAGTACAAATATTAACCCAGGGACTCAATTTGAACAAATTTGAATCTTACACCTCTAGAGATGTCACATACTAAATATGAAAGGATTCTCGATAGCAGGTCTGAAAAAGAAGATTTTTAAAGAAATTTTCTCATATTGCACTAAGTTAAAATTTGGGCGCCCATAAAGAGCCCAAATATTCATTCAGGGATCCCATTTGAAAAAACTCGAATCTACCCCCCCCCCCCCCCCCCCCCCCTTCCCTAAAGGTGCTGCATACCAAATATCAAAAGAATCTGACTGGTGAATCTGAAGAAGATTTTTAAAGATTATTACCCACATTGCACGAAGTTAATATTCAGGCTCCCACTGGAAGCCCAAATATTAACCCAGGGATTCAATTTGAACAAATTTGAATCTTACACCTCTAGAGGTGTCACATACCAAATATGAAAGGATTCTCACTAGCAGGTCTGAATGAATGTGTCAATGACACTGTAGCTTATCTTGACCTTATGGTATATTTTGGGGATTAATGTCATAATTACTCAACTTTTATGTTACATTCAAGTAAATTGTGCCATAATTATTGACTTTTTGTTGTCTATCAGAAACTACAGACTTTTTGTCCCTTAAATGTGTTTTGGATATTTTCAGTGACTTTATGCCCCCCAAAAATCCTCTCCACGGATGCTTATTCAATGTGACTGGTTCCATAAGGTAAATATTTTTTTACTTTAAAAAGCATTTTGGAGGTTGGAGGATTTTGAACAAGGAAAAAATATTGCACCTAATTGTGTTTTGGGGGATTTTGTGAGATTTTATTCAAAAAAGTTCACCCCATCAACCTATCACCCCAAGCCCAACTGTATGGGGCCCGTCAATTGGGTGATTTTTTCTTTTTTTTAATGAAATCACTCAAAATCCCCCAAAACACATTTTAAAATAAAGGTAAAAAAAGAAAAAAATCCCCCCCCCCCAACACCCCCCGGTCCCCACCCCATGTCGTGAACTGGGTGAACAATTTTTTTCCTTGGCCTTAAAATGTGTTTTGGGGCATTTTTAGTGATTTCATGCAGAAAAAAAAAAATATAATCGATCCGTGGATGAAATTTTTTTGTCATGAAATTACTCAAAATCCCCCAAAATAAACTCAAAAATTCACCCATGGGACCCCCAACCCCAGCCCACCCCCCCCCCCCCCCCCCCATCCCTAATTTCGTTGAAATTGGGAGAAATTAAAGTGTCAATGACACTGTAGCTCAACTTGTTTAAGACATGTACATGTATAGTATATGACACAGCAATGACAAACATCTAGGTAATGACCTGATAACAAAGGTACATGTAAAGTATTGTAAAGATCGGTTCATAGATACAGCCTCTAGCCTGAGCCATATAGAAGTTGTGTCCAAAAAACTGATTGGACCTAATTACGGTACAAAATGGCCACTGGCAGCCATCTTGAATTTTGGACCGCACCCAGAAATACTCGTTCTCGTCCCAAGGTGATAACAAAGGTACCCAAGAAGTTTCATGAAGATCGGTTCATAAATACAGCCTCTAGCCCGAGCCGTATTGACATGTGCACTTACTGTGTATAAGTAGCACTGAATAAATCAAAGTTCATCTAATTGCATAATTTCTGCACGAGAAAAAAACTTGTATTATATGTGATGTATTCCATGTTACTAAACATTCATACAAAAATTTATTCAAATCAGAACTTTCATACAGAAGTTCTGTACAAAAAACTGATTGCGCTAACTAAAGTACAAAATGGCTACTGGTGGCCATCTTGAATTTTGGATCGCACCCAAAACCACTCATTCTCGTCCCACGGTGATAACAAAGGTACTCAAAAAGTTTTGTAAAGATCGGTTCATAGACCGAGCCGTATTGGCATTTGCAGTTACAGTGCTGAAAGTAACACTAAATAGATCAAAGTTAGTCTAATTGGCATAATTTATGCACGAGAAAAAAACCCGTATTATATGTGATGTATCCCATGGTACTAAACATTCACACAAAAAATTATTCAAATCAGAGCTTTCATATGGAAGTTCTGCGCAAAAATCTGATTGCACCTAATTTTGTACAAAATGGCTGCCAGCAGCCAACTTGAATTTCGGACCGGACCCCAAAACACTCGTTCTCATCCCACGGTGATAACAAAGGAACCCAAGAAGTTTCGTAAAGATCGGTTCATAAATGCGGCCTCTAGCCCGAGCCGTATTGAATTGTTGACGGACAGACGTCAAAGTTGAGCTAAAATTACATGGTTGCAGCAGCCAAGCTACAATTGGCTGATTTGAAGCCAAACATTATGAAAAATAGACATGGTCAAAGCTAAACCTACATATGAAATTTTGTTGAAAACGGAGAAAAAAATACATGGCTGCAGCAGCCATGCTACCACTGACTGATTTAAAGCCAAACATTATGAAAAGTAGTCATGGTCAAAGCTGAACTCGTATATAAAATTTTGTAAAAAATCGGAGAAAAAAATACATGGCTGCAGCAGCCATGCTGCCATTAGCTGATTTGAAGCCAAACATTATGAAAAGTAGTCATGGTCAAAGCTAAACCTGCATATGAAATTTTGTTAAAATCGGAGAAAAAAATACATGGCTGCAGCAGCCATACTACCATTGGCTGATTTGTAGTCAAACATTACGAAAAGTAGTCATGGTCAAAGCTAAACCTGCATATGAAATTTTGTTAAAATCCTGCAAATGAAATCACTCAAAATCCCTCCCTCCCCCCCCCCTCGGACCCCACCCTATGTGGTGAACTAGGTGAACAATTTTTTTCCTTGGTCCTTGGCCTTCAAATGTGTTTTGGGGCATTTTTAGTGATTTCATGCAGAAAAAAAAAAATTGAATCGCTCCGTGGATGGAATTTTTTTGTCATGAAATTACTCAAAATCCCCCAAAATAAACTCTAAAGCAAAAAAGATTCACCCATGGGACCCCCACCCCCCCCCCCCCTCCCATCCCCAATTTTGTTGAAATTGGGAGAAAAAAAATACATGGTTGCAGCAGTCATGCTACAACTGGCCGATTTGAAGCCAAATATTATGAAAAATAGACATGGTCTCAAAGCTACATCTACATATGAAATTTTGTTGAAATCGGAGAAAAAAATAAATGGCTGCAGTAGCCATGCTACCATTGACTGATTTGAAGTCAAACATTACGAAAAGTAGTCATGGTCAAAGCTATAACCTGCAAATGAAATTTCATCAATTGGAGAAAATAAATACACATTTAAAATGTACTTACTGATCTCAAGCCAAATTTCAAGAAAATTGGTTAAGATAAAAAAAAATTTAAAATCATCCCACACTGCTGCTGCAGCAGCTGCAGCAGCCAACTTTGACCAAAATAGGCTGTTCTCATCTAGACATCAACCCGAACATGCATATGAAATTTGGTGATGATCAGATGAGAACTACAGCCTGTAGTCTGCGCCATAAAAATTCATGATGGCTGCTGCAGCAGCCAAGGTAAGCAGCCGACCATGACCAAAATAGGATGTTCTCATCTAGACACCAACCTGAACATGCATATGAAATCTGATGTTGATCAGATAAGAACTATGGCCTGTAGCCTGCGCCATACAAATTGTGGACAGACAGACTCACAGACTTCTGCATGCCCCATGACAATAGCTTAGCCTGACTTTGTCCAAATCCCCAAAATTTGCATGCAAAACCAAAAATTAGAAGTCCTATCTGGCTCTCCATACATTTACCCTCCATGCATGCGCAGACGCCAGGAAGTCACCGAATCTGGCGCCAACATCATTCTTTGTAAAAAGATTAAAATATAATAATTCAGCGGGGAGGTATGAGTGTCCAGAACTGCCCACTCATGGGAGGGCCATTCCCATCTGGGTCATTGGTAAGTATAAAAAATATATAAATTACTTTAAATTTTTTCATATTTTTATACTGTATACCAATGGCCCAGACTAGCTGAATCGTAAAAAGGTGGAGGGCCTAGAACTTCCGAAATAGTAGATCAACATAGATCAAATCCTTCAATCTATGATGAAGAAAATTAGAATAATTAGAATGTACATGTATGTCTCTTTATACCATAATAGAAGAGACATATCCTAATATAGATCCCAATTATGTAAATCCTAAATCTGAGCATGAAATCATGCTAAATAGGATGTAACGAGTTCACAAATTTTTAAGGCTAGTCTGGACTAAGACCTAAAAATTAGGATATTTGAGAATAAGAGAAAATTGCCCATAAACCTACGCCATACAATAATACTACAGCTGAACGCCGAATATAGTACAGACAAAACAGCTTCCTTCATAGTTACATACCCAATAAGCCAGGGAAGTGGAGAAAATGATCCCCCCCCCCACCTTTTTTGGAACATATCTTCAAAAGAAAGAGAGGAGAGCTCTGGAATCAATAAGCGGTACCAGGAAACAATATAAATAAATATCGATCAGGCAAGCAGGGATTAATTCATGAATAATAAATGGTGCTTAATGCCACTTCACAAGCCAAGGCTATAGCGATCATTTTGGTAAACAATATTATCCGCTACAAAATATGCGCTATAAAGGTACAACGAAATCAGTGAAATAATAATATAACATACACATATTAAAGCGAGATATGACAGACAGCCTCTGTACAATTAAATCCAGTTAGAACACTCTCCAACAATTATGATGATTTAAACTGCACTTGTATATTAGAAATCAGAAAATAAAAACTAATGTAACAAAACTGCATATATACCTATGAGGGTGTCATCCAACATGACACAAACGCAAAGTATGTATGTATTAAAATATATATACGCAACAGTGTGTGAGTGTGTCAGTGTCTGCACGAGAAAAAAACCTGTACTATATGTGATGTATTCCATGTTACTAAACATTCATACAAAAATATATTCAAATCAGAACTTTCATACAGAAGTTCTGACAAAAGACTGATTGCACTAATTTTGGTACAAAATGGCTGCTGGTGGCCATCTTGAATTTTGGACCACAACCAAAAACACTCGCTCTCATCCCACGGTGATAACAAAGGTACCCAAGAAGTTTCGTAAAGATCGGTTCATAAATACGGCCTCTAGCCTGAGCCGTATATAGAAGTTGTGTACAAAAAACTGATTAGACCTAATTTCGGTACAAAATGGCCACTGGCAGCCATCTGGAATTTTGGACCACACCCAGAAACACTCGTTCTCGTCCCAAGGTGATAACAAAGGTACCCAAGACGTTTCGTGAAGATTGGTTCATAAATACAGACTCTAGCCTGAGCCTTATTGACATGTGTACTTACTGTGTGTAAGTAGCACTGAAAAAATCAAAGTTCATCTAATTTGCATAATTTCTGCACGAGAAAAAAACCTGTATTATATGTGATGTATCCCATGGTACTAAACATTCACACAAAAAATTATTCAAATCAGCGCTTTCATATGGAAGTTCTGTGCAAAAATCTGATTGCACCAAATTTTGTACAAAATGGCTGCCATCGGCCATCTTGAATTTCGGACCAGACCCAAAAACACTCGTTCTCGTCCCACGGTGATAACAAAGGTACCCAAGGAATTTCGTAAAGATCGGTTCATAAATACGGCCTCTAGCCCGAGCCGTATTGGCATTTGCACTTACAGTGCTGAAAGTAACACCAAAAAACATCACAGTTAGTCTAATTTGCATAATTTACGCACAAGAAAAAAAGCCATATTATATGTGATGTATCCCATGGTACTAAACATTCATACAAAAAATTATTCAAATCATAGCTTTCATATGGAAGTTCTGTACAAAAAACAGATTTCTGCATCGTCGGTACAAAATGGCGGCTGGCAGCCATCCAGAATTTTGGACCAAACCCCAAAACACTCGTTCTCGTCCCACGGTCATAACAAAGGTACCCAAGAAGTTTCATAAAGATCGGCTCATAAATACGGCCTCTAGCCCGAGCCGTATCCAATTGTTGACTGACAGACGGACAGACGGATGACGGGCCATGGCATAAGCTCAAATTTGGCTTTGCCAAAGTTGAGCTAAAAACTGTAATGACATTTCGGCGAGAGAACCAGCAGTGTCCCTTGCCGCGATAGGACCGATAGTGTCCACTCACCTAACACAAATCATGACACCCATCATCAACATTGTCAATGGAGCAAGAATTAGTGGTAGTACATCGACTATATGCAAGACAATGACCATGTAAATAGAGGAAAGGCTTCCTCTATTTACCCTACTATTAGATAAATAATTATATCTAAAATCTAACATAGGACAATTGTACTACCACCAAATCTATATAAAAATAAGATAACATTAAAATACAATCGATGAAATAAATACATCCAAAAGAAAAATTCCTTCAAAAAATAAAAAAAAATTTTGAACATTTTTTCTTAAATAAGAGCCCAAGTTCCCAAAGGGAACGATGAGCCAAAAAAAACCTAAGTGTGGACAAAATTATAATAATAAGTCATATAATTAACTACCACACTATCAGAATATTTAATGTTACTTACAACTGTCGTTTCTTAAAAATAAAAGGAAACCACCTAGAGCATTGTCAATGTAAACAACTTCAAAACAAAAAAAAAACGAAAACAAGACCCCAGGCAACACGGCCCGAAGTCAGTAACAGATTTTTGATCTATCCGATGTAAAGCAAGATCTTCATCAGAAGAAAAAACGATACATCGGATAAATGATGCATGACCAAAATGCCTAAACACCCTAAGTGTGGGGACATAACCCTGGGGATGTACAGAATATCTTCTGTATAATACGTTAAATTCCCAAGAAATTTTATAAAAAAAATTCAATAAAACAAGCCAAAAAGCTTGGAAGCTTAACTGGGGGGATCAAGGAAAGGAAGGGAAGGAATACTAAACAAACAGTGGATAGATCATTATCAATCAATGATGACATCAGGCCAATGTCCCGAAATTGGGGAACATGAACTAATTTTTATAAATATTATAAAATTACAGCCTTGAACGTTTCAAACCACCGTTTCTCCTTCCTTCATCCAGTTGTGTCCTTGGATCCACCAATTTAACCATTGATTTGTGTCTGGCATCATTATTAATTGAGATTTAAAAAGTACAAATGTCAGTTTGTTGTTATCTGACAAGGGCCAAACAAAGAATGATGTTGGTGCCAGATTCGGTGACTTCCTGGCATCTGTGCATGCGCGGAGGGTAAATGTATGGAGGGCCAGATAGGACTTCTAATTTTCGGTTTTGCATGCAAAATGTGTTTGGCCCTAAATATTTTTGAGTTAGTACCAGCTAGTCTGAGCCATTGGTATACAGTATAAAAATAGAAGATTTTTAAAGAATTTTTTTCATATTGCACCAAGTAAAAATTTGGGCTCCAATAAAGAGCCAGAATATTCATTCAGGGATCCTATTTGAACAAACTTGAATCTACCCCCCCCCCCCCCCCCCACCCATGCTCTTCTGTAAATTATGAGGCCTAAAACATAAAACAAAACCAAAAACATGAAATTTTGATGGCAAAAGAAATAATTACAAAAAAATTTAAAAAAACGCCCGCTCACAAATAATTTTACAACAAAGGCCTGAGAACAGGCCTGAAAATAAGCAGTCTGACATTTCCGGAATGAGGTCCCCAGAGGGTGAATCTGATGATGCTATCCCATACAGTGGGCCAATTTATCCTCTGGGTACCTCTTTCTGTTTAGTTTTGAGACCCTGATTCACACTGAGGTCCACAGAGGTAAATTTAGTGATGCTACCCTGCTGTGCTGGGTAGGATCACTAAATTCACCCTCTGGGGAATCTCATTTTGCAGATAACAGTCTGCTTATTTTCTGGCTTGCCTGGGAAACATAAGATCTATTTTGTGTTGCCAAAACTCACCTCTAGACAGTGTGTCTTAGTAATGTCTATCAGACTTATTGTGAATTCTGGATCAGCAAGCTTTACAAGCTCAACCACCTCCTTTAAGAGTAGTCTCTGATTTGTGTCGAGAGATGAAAATGATAAAATATCAGGTTCTCCACACCGTTTCTTTGATAAAGCTATATCTATAGGTTCAAACTTCCCTGATTTAATAAGAAGATCTAGCAGTGTAGAGCTACAAAGAATTACCTGAAACAAAAACAAATGAAGACAATACACTAAAAATTCAGAAATGACAACACATAAAGTATAAAGTTCAATGAAACTTCTCTAACATAATAAGGCCTAAAATGAAAGTGTCAAGGACACTGTAGCTTAACTTGACTGTGTGTTGTTTGATGAAAAGGATAATGTTCAATGTTTATGAAAGGATTATGAAATAAAGACAAGAATTGTGATAACTGAGAATATGTCCATTTCTGTTCCCTGTATGCTTTGTTTTCAATAAAACTAATTTGAGGTGTAGACTATACTAAAGAATTGAGGGGTGGGTTAATATGACCCTCACAGTTAATGTATGTCAGCCAAAGTTACCAAGTTACAGTGAAATTATTCCAAAATGAGTCATCCTATCAAGTTACAATGAAATCCCTTCATAAAGACGGCCTGAAGACTGTGCTAAAGGTTTTTGGTCTTCGGGCCAGTGAAGCCATCACGGTTAACCGATAGCAACCAAAAGGGGACGTCCTCATCTTGATATTATACTGAATCATCCTACCAAGTTACAATGAAATCCCTTCATAAATATGACCTGTAGTCTGTGCTAAAGGTTTTCGGGTTTTAGGCTCAGGCAGCCGTCATGGTTGATAGATCGCAACCAAATGGGGAAGTTCCCATCTAGACATCATACGGAGCCATTCTGCAAAATTACAAGGAAATCCCTCCATATTAAATATGATCTGTAGACTGTGGTAAAAGTTTTTGGGTTTCAGGCTTGGGCGGCTGTCACGGTTGACAGATCGTGACCAAAAGGGGACGACGTTCTCATCTAGATATTATACAGAGTCATCCTACCAAGTTTCAAAGAAATCCTGTCATAAATACGACCTGTAGACTGTGCTAAAGGTTTTCAGGTTTTGGGCTCAGGCAGCAATAATGGTTGACCGATCATGATCAAAAGGGGACGTTCTCATCTAGACATGACCTCAAACCTGCATATGACATTTCGTGACGATCGAACAAGAACTACGGGGTGTAGCCTGTGCTAAAGGAAAATGTGAACAGACTTAAAGACTCACAGGCTAACAGTCCTCTGCACGCGTGATGGCAATAGTTTATCTTGACTTTGTCAAGTAAAGCTAAAAATTAAAAATCTGTTTCTCCAGCCCTCCCGCATGGTCCTTTTGGCTGCCGCATGCTCTCTTTTTATAACAATGTAAACTTAAAAAAAAATAAAAATTAAATGGTTTATGTCCGATATTTTACTCAAGTTAAAAAATTGATAAATTTGTCCCTCGAGTGCAAGAAGGCTTTGCAATGCTTTAGCATTGCAAAGCCTTCTTGCACTCAAGGGACGAAATACTCCACCATAAATAAAAAAACGACTGGTTTAAATCAACCATTTAATTTTTATTTTTTCAAGTTTGCATTGGTTATAAAAAAGAGAGCATGCAGCAGCCAAAAGGACGATGCTGGAGGGCCCGAGAAACAGATTTTTAACTTTTTTAGGCCTAATAGCTTGTTTTGGGATTGTTTTACTTACATTCATGTTGAGTTCATCCTTGACACTCTGTATGACATCTACTGTGGAGTTATTCAATAAAGGATATGAATCATTCCCATATTCTCTGGAAAAGAGAAGATTTTGCAGAAAACTGGTTTAGTTCTAGAATTACAAATCTTTGTTTGTTTCAAAAGATTATTTTAAACAAGAACTATTGCTAAAGGCAATTCATACCCCCAATGCTGGACCGAAGAAGAATGGTGAACTGTTTATGCAGTTGGAATATTAGTCATTGGGATTTATAGTTAACAAAGTCAAGACTTCTTGGAAATTTTCAGTGAATAAATATAAAAATATACATTTAGTATATAAGGCCCCACAAAGTAGATTTTCTGTTTCGCAGGCCATTTTTGGTAAAACTGCATGTGGGTAGAGTTTTTTGTTTTATTTTTTATTTTTGTAATTATTTCTTTGCCAGCAAAAGTTCATGTTCTTGGTTTGTTTTATGTTTTAGGCCTCATAATCTATAGAATAGCATAGATGGTTGTGTATTTTGTCCCTTGAGTTGAAGAATGCTTTGCAATGCAATGCAAAGCTTTCGCACTCAAGGAACAAATTTATCAATTTTATTAACATGGGTAAAATATCAGACATAAACCATTTAATTTTTTTTTCAAGTTTGTATTGGTTATAAAAAGAGAGAATGTGACTGCCAAAAGGACCATGCAGGAGGGCTTGAGAAACATATTTTTAACTTTTTTACACCTAATCTACACATACTGTATTGGTACTCTAAATTAGCCAAGTTGGGCCACTTCCAGCACAAATTAGGTATGACAGACCTCCTCCATCTTAATCGCCGACTGTGTGTGTGACAAATAACCAATTATCAAATTAATTTTTTTTGGAAAGTACAGTGGAGCTCACTTAACTGGATATCTATTAACTGAATAAACCTTTTAATTGAATATTATTTCCCAGTACAAAACCATTTACCATACCTCCAATTCAAATTTGATCTGTTAACTGGTAGAGTGCTAAATTATTTTTGGTTCTTAAAATATCTTTGTGCATCTTTGCCTTGTTACAATTTATGGGAGAGTGCCAGAAGGCACTCTCCCATAAATTGTAACAAGGCAAATCCTAACAGATAAAATAATATCATTTTAAAGATAATATGAAGCACATCCACAGAATACGAAGCCTTTAAATTATGGAACTTGCACCTCAGAATTAAGCCCAAATATGGGCTTCCAGCACTCTACCAGTTAATTGAATATAGGTTAAAGAGTAAACTCCTGTTAATTGAATAAAACATCTTGTAACCTGTTGAGAAATTATCCTGACTCTTCCCAGTTTTCCTTTGCTTATAGACCTATTTGGCCTCAGTACATCCAATACAGGCATTTAATCTATTATATCTTGTTTGACAGAGCTCCATGTTTATCTCTAGAACACAGGAAAGTGAAACAGTCCCTGTTAATATATTTATTTATTGGTGTTTAAGGTCACATACGTATGCACAATGGCTAATCATGACCGTGACAGTTTTACTGGTGGAGGAAGAGTACCCGGAGAGAACCACCGAGCAATGACGAGCAGCTGCCAGCTCCTCAACATCGTAACTCCGCACTGCACCACAGGCAGGGTTAGATTGGTTGAAGACATGCGTACTATCAACGTGCAGTATGCCTTAGTTCATGGCATGATCGTGCCCCCATGTGGACAATCGGGGTTAAGTGCCTTGCCCAAGGACACAACACAGGAGTCTGAAACGATCGCTCAAATGGTCACCCATCCGAGAACTAACTGGGCTCGATGCTGCTTAACTTCGGTGATCTGACAAGAACCAGTTACTGCAATGTCACCATGCCCCCCCCCTGTTAATTGAATACTGTTAATTGAATAATTTTTATTGACAAAGTAGCTATTCAATTAACAGGGTTCCACTGTATATGATTACTAGCAAGAAGCAATTGATATCTTACAACTCCAGTCCTCATAAAAACAGTCCTGACTGGAAACTTACTGGAAGGGAGGATGCCCCCCCCCCCCCCCCCCCTTAGTTTTTCCCCTAGATAAGATAAATCATATTACTCACAAGTAAAACTGGTTGGCCACTTTTTCTGCCAAGTCTTCAGTAACATATTGTGCAGCATGTTTTACATCTCTGTATTTACTATAAATTAATGGAAAGTAATAAAATAATAATAAGGCCTAAAAGGTTAAAAATCTGTTTCACAGACCCTCCCATATGGTCCTTTGGGCTGCTGCATGCTCTCTTTTTATAACCAATGTAAACTTAAAAAAAATAAAAATAAAATAGTTTATGTCTGATATTTTACCCAAGTTAAAAAAATTGATAAATTTGTCCCTTGAGTGAAAGAAGGCTTTGCAATGCTTTAGCATTGCAAAGCCTTCTTGCCCTTAAGAGACAAAATACGCCACCACCCATGCTATTCCGTAGATTATGAGGCCTAAAACATAAACCAAGAACACAAATATTTGATGGCAAAGGAATAACTTCAGAAATAAAAAATAAAATAAAAAACCGCTCGCCCGCATGCAATTTTACAAATAATGGCCCGAGAAACAGAAGATTTACTTTGTGTGGCCTAACACTGTTCCAGAACAGCAACCATCTTTCAATTCCATCAAGACATGTGCAATTCATTGTCCTCACTTCATCTATTTGCATGGATGGTTGTTTAAAAGTTCCTCTATTATTTTCATTTATTAACCCTTTACCTAACATGAAAAGCAGACGACACTTGCAAAAAAAATTCTTGAATGACTATTTTTTTTCATTTTTTTGTCTCAAAAACATAGGTTATGACCCCTCGTTGGAACGAGCTCAACGAGCTCGTTCCAACGAGGGGTCATAATCTATGTTTTTGAGACAAAAAATGAAAAAATAATGAAAATTAATTGGCGATTTTCGTGAATAGCGCTGGCCGGTTTTGGCCGTTACGTACGTAATTAAAATTAAATGTGGTTTATATGTGATATTTTACCAAAATAAATAAAATTGATAAATTTGTTTCTTGAGTGCAACAAGGCTTTGCAATGCTTTAGCAAAGCCTTCTTGCACTCAAGGAATGAAATACACCACCACCCATGCTATTCTGTAAACTATGAGGCCTAAAACATAAAACAAACCAAGAACATGAATTTTTGATGGAAAGAATAAAAATTTAAAAAAAACACTGGCCCACGTGCAATTTTACAAATGAAAATGTTAATTTCTGTTCCCCACATGCTATGTTTTCAATAAGAATAATTTGAGGTGTAGACTGTACTAAAGAATTGAGGCCTGGGTTGATGTGGCCCTCACAGTTAACGTATGTGAACCAAAGTTACCATGTTACAGTAAAATCATTCCAAAATGAGTCATCCTACCAAGTTACAATGAAATTCCTTCATAAATATGACTTGTAGCCTTTGCTAAAGGAATCTGGGTCACATGCTGGTCTGGTGGTCATGGTTGACCGAATATACGGAGTCATCCTACCAGGTTACAATGAAATCCCTTCAGATATACGAACGGATTTCGGGTCCGTGCAGCTATCATGGTTGACCGATCGTGACCAAAAGGGAACGTTCTCATCTAGACATGACCTTGAACCCACTAAGAAATTTCCTGATGATCGGACAAGAACTACAGGGTGTAGCCTGTGCAAAAGAAAATGTGAACAGACTCACAGGATAACAGACTCACAGACTTCCCCACACATGATAGCAATAGTTTATCTTGACTTTGTCAAGTTTAGCTAAAAATGGCCCAAGAAACATAAGATCTTCATTGAAGGGTCTAATAATAAAACTTTGGCCGGCTGCTGAATTTTTGTGGTTCTTGGTTGAGGCCTTGATTAACCCTGAGCTCCAAAATGCATTCTTATCCCCACGCCTCTTCTCTCTCCCAACACAAAGAAATTAACTATTTGATAATATCCCATATCCCATTCTTTCCAATTTCTCCAATAAGCATACCAAACATTCTCCCATCCCACTTCCCCATTATACTCCCAGTGAATTTTAATCTGTCAGACTGATATTTTGGACATTCTAAGAGAAAGTGGATCTCCATTACTCATAAATTACACATTTGGCACTTATTTTCACTGTCTTTCCCAATCCCCCCCTCACCTCCCCCCCCCCCCCAATCCCAAAGTGCCATCAAGGTATTCCTCAAAACCTGGCTTCTCTTTACCATGCAGGCCACCCAAAGACCTCTTTGCTTTGTCCCCCTCTCACCAATCTCAGTTACAATTCTGACTCTTTAACAATTTTTTTAGTGTAACCTCATTCTGAAAATAGAGGCTATTTTTGGAAAAAAGGCAACCTTCATCTTGGAAACAGCATGTAAGACACTGTACATTGTACAAACCATTCAATAAGAAAAAATAGTTTCGTAAAAAAGAAAATGTGTATGATACGCCTAAGCTTACCGGCTTAACCCTGAATCGAGTTCCAAAACTTTTACATAACTTTTTAGAAATACAGTGAAACCCTGTTAATACAATAGCCAATTTGCCAAAGAAAATTATTCAATTAACATAAACCATTTAATTTCTATTTTTTTAAGTTTGCATTGGTTATAAAAAGAGAGCATGTGGCAGCCAAAATGACCATACAGGAGGGCTCGAGAAATAGATTCTTAACTTTCTTAGGCGGAATTCTAAAGTACTTTCCAGGAAAACTTTTCTCAATATTTAAATTGTTAGTACATATACTAGTTAATAAATCTTAGATAACTATTTTAAACAAATCATACATGTATTCTGAATCTCAAAAAGAAATCGAATACCTAATATCAACCCACTGCTTCCAGGCCTTCAAATACTTGCCAACTAACGATGGTAAATGCTATGCCCAAATAAGATAATTGCGCCCAAATTATGCCGAGTTTGAAACTTTTTCCAAAGTTTTGAAGTGTTTTGGCAATAAACAGTTTGGCCAGATTTTTGTGATGCTTGCAATATAGCTTAGAGCTTACCTCCGAATCAAACAATACAACAGATAAATAATTTTTTTTAAAACCCAGAGAGTTCGCCATAGAAAAGCAATCGGAGTCGACAGTGTCATATACCACATTGTCAACAGTGATTGCTTTTCTGTGGAGAATTCCATATGATCATGCACTTAAAGCTTGAGATCTATTATATTCAATGTTTGTGGCATTTCTCAGTAAATGCCATGCATAATTTACATTCAAATAGACCTTTGGCTCGACAATGGGAAACTAAGAAGCCTTCTAGAGTTAGTCGAGTAAACTTATGTCAAAGGGTGGTGGAAGGGAACCAGTGATAATGGTGAAGACCTATAACAAGGGGTTGTAAACTAGCATTTTAAGACAGGGGACCTAAAACCTAAAACAGATGCCAACCATGCAGGCCACATCCATATTTGCTGTTGTGCCCAAACTAGACTGATCTGAAGGTCTGACTGCTTCTACCAGTTCAAAAGATGATTTTTTTTTAAATTTGGAGTTATTTTTTGTCATACCTACACATCATGAGGAGCACCAATCACATCTGCACAAGGTTGAAGCATGTCATTGATTTGTGAGGAAATTTCTTCCACCTGAATGAACTGTACATGGTGATAAAAAATAATCAAACTGTGGCCAAGAATACTTTTTCCATCAGGCAATGGTACAGTGGAGCCCACTTAATTGGATATCTCTTAACTGTATATCCCTGATAATTGAAATATAATTTTCAAACACAAAACCATTTACCATACCTTCAGTACAAATTTGATCTGTTAATTGCATAAGGTTTGTAGAGTATATAAATGTTTGTAATATGTCGAAACAATTACTGTGACACGCACCAAATTCCCCTTATTTATCAACCTTTTTGGCCTCACTACATCCAATACAGGTGTTTATTCTATTATATCTTGAGCTCTGTCAAACAAGATATAATAGAATAAATGCTCAGTTTACCTCCAGAACACAGGAAACTGACCAAATCCCCATTAATTGTTTATTCCTGTTAATTGAATAATTTTCACTGGCAAAATGGATATTCAATTAACAGGATCCTAATGTATTTTGAATCAACTTGGTTTGCAAAAACAACAAAGGAATGATATTTCTGGTAATTTTCAAGGATTGTTTTAAATACATGATGTAAATTCCCAATTTTTAGAAGCATGCAAACCATGGTGAGAATGACATCACATTTCAAAACTTTCTTGCTGTCACTTCCAATTATTTCACCTTCATCTGCTTTGTTTTAGTGTTCAGAATTGTGGATTGTTTACATACTGGACTGTGCAATAATTTTCTGCAACATGGAATGTATGATAAGACAAATTAGACCAGTTTTTCGATTCTGAGGCACGCTGTCATTCTTGCGCACTATCGTGCCACAATTTAAATTTTTTTGTGAGTAGTCAACAGTGCATCTCAGGTCTGCCTTGCAAGCAATTATTAAAATACATTCCAATAAGACTAAAATCCTCCTCCTCTAATTAGACTAGAGCTCACTTAGTATATTTCATGTTTACGGCTCAAGTGGCAAATGTTACCGTCTGACGTCACAACGCGAAATATTTGAAATGACGTCACCCGTTTCGTAATTGCTTCATCAACCGAGTGGCAAGCAAGCCGCTTCATTTTTTTCTGGATTTTCCACAGGTGCAACAGAGGGTGTTCCGGATAAAGTGTTGTTTAAATTACAAACTGACTTACGATTTGAACTGGAATGAGTTTATCTGGTTTATTGATTACTTATCCAGTGCCATCGTGGGTACACGAGGGGTTTATTTACTAAACCTGTGATCATTAAAAGTTGATTTCCAGAAGGCAACTTTTAATGATTACAGATTTAGTAAATAATCTCTCATGTTTCACAATGTAGGTTTTGGGCTATGCGTAGTGTCTTATTGGAACATACACGTTATTGTGATAAGTTGACTGACGGTAACATGGTCGGAGGTTTGCGGCTCGGAGCGTATGTTCAACCACGACGTTTCACGTCTTGGGTGAATATATGATCCGAGCCGCAAACCTCAGACCATGTTACCGTCAACTTATCACAATAACTTATACTATTCATGGGAAAAAGGGTGAAATAAAACAAAGCATGTACGGAAATGTTAACAATATTCCATGAATTACTGAATTATAAACTGTAACATGCCAAGACTTCAAACCAAATCAAATTTTGTTTCCAAAAATTGTTAGGTGAACAAAGTGATTCAGTAAAGTTTAAATTTCAAATGTTGATAACAGTAATGCAGAGATACAAGGTATGCATAACAAGTAATCTCCCTTGATATACATAAATACTAAATGTCAAACAAAGCCAATCTCTTATGTTCAACATAGCACGTAAAAGCATGTTTTGTTCATGCAACAAATTTACAAAGTCGAATCTAATGATAAAAGTAAAAAATACTCAAGGCCCCACAAAAAAGATCTTCTGTTTCTCAGGTCATTTTTTTTTACGGCCATTTTTTTTTACTGTAAAATTGCATGTGGGTAGGAACTTTTTTATTTTATTTTAAATTTTTGTAATTATTTCTTTGCCCTCAAAAGTTCATGTTCTTGTTCATGGTGTATTTCATCCCTTGAGTAGAAGAAGGCTATGCAAAGCTAAAACATTGCAAAGCCTTGTTGCACTCAAGGGACAAATTTATCAGTTTTATTAACTTGGGTAAAATATCAGACAAAAACCATTTAATTTTTAATTTTTTTAAGTTTGTATCTTCTGTACTATATTTTAGAATGCCGCCTGCCTGCCTGCCTGCCTGCCTGCCTGCCTGCCTGCCTGCCTGCTATAGAAATGAATATGGAGCCATCCAGAGTGCCCAAAATGGGTCTACTAGGAGTACTTTTTTATGGCGGAGGTCCTCGTCAGGTTTAAAAAAGTGTGCGGGTGGGGATGGGGAGCACCGAAAGTTATGACCAAACTTTTTTTCCCCGATATAGGTTTTCAAAGAGGTCTACTTGGGGTACCCCAACTTTTTATCAGGAATCTAATAGTGGCGTTTAAAAAAGTGGTGGGGTGGGGAGGGGCAAAATTGATGGATTTCACCGATATAGGTCCTCAAAGGGGTCTACTAGGGGTAACTTTTTACCAGGAATCTAATGGTGGGGGTTTAAAGAGTGATATGATCGAAGGCCCTGCCCGTAGGACGGGGGCTGAGTGTGTCACCCGCAGGGCAGCCTGGGTCGAAAAATACGCAGCCCCTATTCTTTGTTTTGGGTACTTTTTATATGACCCCTACATTTCCCAGTGCAACGCCGGGTAACCCTGCTAGTTGGTTATAAAAAGAGAGCATGTGGCAGCCAAAAGGACCATGCCAGAGGGCCTGAGAAACAGATTTTTAACTTTTTTAGGTCTAACAGATACTTTACCTACTAATCATTATTTTTAACTATTATATCTGAACAAATATTTGGGTACACCTTAGGATTCTGCCTAACAGAATTTGTTATATACAATCTCCAGAGAGTCTGCTCCATTCCAAAGTCAAGGTAAAGTATGTTTGGAGTTCACATTTGAGAATGTCTCCCAGAACAAGTTAACAGTTTGTAAGCCAGGCTACAAGTTAGATGCATTGGTCTCTTTAGCAGTGAAGTAGCAACTGCTTTCTTTTCACGAGACAAGTCAGGGTGGGGGGGGGGGGGGGGGGGGTGAAGAGAGGGCTTTTATAAAATCCAACCCCATAAATTATGATTGTTGATTTTTTTCTTGAAAACATTTTCCCAATACCGATACTCAACAATAGTGCACCTCACTTAAAATGTTAGCGATTAGTATCCCATGCACCTCCCGTTTTCAAAATTTTAAGACTGAACTAGACACATCATTCATTGCGGCATTATAAGCTTTTGAAGGAAATGACATGTGATTACTAGAACCACTGAAATAGTCTGTTAGGCACACATGCATTGGTTTCCCATTATGTCATGTGACTTTATGATCACTAACTTTCCTTGAGGTTGATACAAGGATTTATCAACCTGAAAAAAGTAAAATTCACTGAGGCCATAGGCTGAGGTGAACATTACTTTTCAAGGGTTGATAATACCTTTTATCATATGACTCGTTCGTTTTGCTCACTTTAAAACATTTGATATTTTGGTTTCATATTGATCAGTGATAAATAAAGCCTTCCATCAATTTCATTGGTCAATTTCAAAACTAGACAATTTGATTGGCTGAACAAAATAAAACTGGGCCACATTTTCATAATTTGCATAATTAGAGTTGGGAGCTTTCATTGGTCAATTTCAAAATTGGACAATTTGATTGGCTAAACAAAATACAACTGGGGGATATTTGCATAATTTCAGTAGGGAGAATTTACGTTATCTGGCCTGTTTAGGGTGGGTTATATTGTATTAATCTTTTACCTACAAGAAAAACGCCATTCATTTTTTTTTTATATTTTCACTTTTTGCTTCCAAAACATAGGTTATGACCCCTCACTGGAACGAGCTCGACGAGCTCGTTCCAATGAGGGGTCATAACCTATGTTTTGGAAGCAAAAAATGAAGATTTTTAGTTATATGAGGATGTTTTTTCCAAGTGCCGTCTGCAACTCAAGTTAGGTGATGGGTTAAAAAGTCATACTAAGTGGTTAATTTGTGTGTGTGTGTGTCATATGATAAATAGAATATGAAAAGAGTGTTTTTCTCATATAATATTTATGAAACTCATCCGAATTTTCCATTTGGGCTCGCTAGAGGCTCGCCCAAACGGAAAATTCTTAGACTCTTTTCATAAATATTATATGAGAAAAACACTCATTCCATATCCTCTATGTATCAACCTCAAGGAATGTCAATTATTGTTTTATTATACCGGTAATGACAGAAAAAATCGTTTGCAAATTCCTTGACGAAAAACTGCATATTCATACGCAACATAATAAATTTAATTTCAACATTTATATACATATAAGAAGCAATGTGCATTAACTTATTTGTTCACGTTGTTGTTAATTGTTATATTTGAACACTTCCTAAACATTGGAACAGGAAAATTAAAGGAAGGTGCAAGTTGGAAATACCATTTCTATTTTTATCGCAAACAGGTATTTGGAATCATTATATCAACCTACATGTGCTATTTATAGACAATAATGACACACAGAGTGGTGAAATATCAACTCGATTTCGATGAAAATAGAATAGATCAGCAATACAGTGGAGCCCACTTAATTGGATATCTCTTAACTGAATAACCCTGTTAATTGAATATAATTTCCCAACACAAAACCATTTACCATACCTCTTGTACAAAGTTGACCTGTTAGTTGAATATAGGTTACAGAGTAAACTCCTGTTAATTGAATAAAAAATCTTATAACCTGTCGAGAAATTACCCTGATTTCCACAGTTTTCCTTTGTTTGAAGACCTATATCACCTCAATACATCCAATACAGGCATTATTATATCTTGTTTGACAGAGCTCATGGAATAAATGCTAAGTTTATCTCTCGAAGACAGGAAAGAGACACAATCCCTGTTAACTGAATACTCCTGTTAACTGAATAATTTTCATCAGCAAAGTGGCTATTGAATTAACAGGGTTCCACTGTACTGGAGTACATCAACATTTCTGAAGAGGGTTTTAGCCAATTAAATTACCAGATTTTTTCTGTTATATAATAATTATTGTTACTGAATGGTGCGATTACACCCATATAAAAAAAAATTAAATCAACATAGGGAAAGGTTCCAATAAGAGTAAAATCCTCATCCACTGATTGGATGAAAGCTGGCAGAGTTTCTTTTATGTTTACAACTCCAGTAGCAAATGTTACCATCTGACGTCATAACGCGAAATATTTGAAATGACGTCACAGGTTTCATAATTGCTTCATCAACGGAGTGACTAGCAAGCCGCTTCATTTTTCTGGATTTTTCACGCATGCAGCAAACGGTGTTCTGGATGAAGTGTTGTTTAAATTGGAAACCAATTTACGATTTGAACTGAGATGGAATAAGTTTATCTGGTTTATTGATTATTTATCCAGTGCCGTCGTGGAGTGCATGAGTGGTTTATTTACTAAACCTGTGATCATTAAAAGTTGCCTTGAAAAGGGCAACGATCACAAGTTTAGTAAATAAGCCTCTCGTGTTTCATGTTGTAGGTTTTGGGCTATGGATAGTGTCTTATTGGAACATATACGTTATTGTGATGAGTTGACGGTAAAATGGTCTGAGGTTTGTGGCTTGGAGCATATGTTCAGCCTCGATGCTTCGTGACTCAGTTTAATATAAGCTCTGAGCTGCAAACCTCAGACCATGTTATCGTTGACTCATCACAATAACTCAAAAGATTTTAAAATCAAGTTTTATGTTCCCTTATAGCTAATGTTCTGTAGTTCTTTGAATTTACCATTTTTCAAGTCAAATTAAAGAAATAAAATAAATTCAAATTGGTGAAAAAAACAACTTAAATCAGATAAAAAAAAATTTAAAAATAGACCTGTTCGTAAGCACAGCTAACGAAATGCCCCCACAATGTGCAGGCCAATCCAAAATATAGATTGCTATCAAGTCGACTTTTAAAAATATGTTAGCACATTGTATAGGTGCTTCATTTTGATACTCAGAAAAGGAAAGGAAAATGAAGTGTCACCATATGGTGACACAAAACATACCCCCACTTATTTAAAAATGCAAGCCTGACTATAGGTGATACAGTTTCTGGGTATATACAAATACTAAGTCCATAAAGGGCAATGACTCTGGCAATAAAATCTTGAACGATACCTACATTTCACTATGGGTATACAGCAATAGGATACACTTGTATACCAAATATCAAGTCACTCAACCAAGTACTTTACAAGTTATTCATGTTTAAATTTCGGGATGAACAGATGGACGGATGGACAGACGTTCTTAAAAATGGGAGTTGTGGGCTTAATTTTTTACAGAAAAATTTATCATTTTAATTCGTTCGAACAATCGTTAAAACCTCGGTTTTTTTTCGGTAAAATTTTTGGGGGGTATAGACATAGTTACATCCCCCAACGTAATGCTTGATAGTAACTAACGCTAACCCCAAGTACTTTACAAGTTATTCATGATAGAATTTTGGGATGGAAGGACGGACGAACAGATGGACTGATGGTCGGATGGACCTTGTACTGTGGGTAGACACCAATAAGATAGAGCTGCACATCAAATATGAAGTCCTTCCACTGAGTACTCTGCAAGTTATTCATGAATTAATTTCAAGGCGGACAAATTCTAAGTCCATAAAGGGCAACGACTCTGGCAATAAAATCTCGAACAACACCTGCATTTCACTATGGGTATTCAGCAATAGGATACACTTGCATACCAAATATCAAGTCGCTCAACCAAGTACTTTATAAGTTATTCATGATTGAATTTTGTGGGTATAAAAACCGATTGCTGCAAATCATTAAATTTTGATCACTACTGATGCTGCTGTTTGCAGGTGCATTTTTAGGTAAATGTAGATAAAATACATGAATACCTGCTTTATAGTAGATGGATGGTGACAGATGATGACAGTGACATGACAGACACAGGATTAAAAGTAATGACTGTACCTAATTCCGACTTTGAGTTAGGTTAGCTAATAAAACAAGAGCACCATCTAGCGGGGCAACATAAGCCCGCCAAAATTGGAACATGCACAAGTTTTTCTGGGGTAAAGTTTGAAATTTTTGTTGACTCGTCTATGTCTGTCCCCCCCCTCCAATCATTGCCCATTCCACTATGCTGCCTGGGGGAAAGGGTTTCAAATTGTATGCTTGTGTGCACACATTTCATATTGTTTTTGTGAAATTTTAGTATGCAGAATGGAAATGCAAACAATTTTTAGGTGAAGAAGATTCTCCTCGCCGTTTACAATGGTAGTATCCATTCATTGACAGGTTAACTTCACCGATAACGATTGATGATAGGTGGCACCAAGGAAAAGGACATTTTGAGGATTATAACAGCTATAAACGGCGAGGATTCTTGTCTTTTAAAAATAAAATGGAGTTATCTGCTCCTGTCACATGCACAACGACAAGTGATGAACAACATGGGTGCAAAGTTTGAACAATAAAGCAAGTAAAATGTTGAAGGAGTAGGCAACACAACTGTGTAATGTTTCAAGTACTAAAAGGGGGCATAAGTCTGGAAATACAAAACAGAGTTACCTGCTCTGGTCACATGCACAATGGCCATTGGTGATCAACATGTGTAAAAGTTTTAACAATATAGCATTTAAAATGCTGAAGAAGGCGACACAATACTGTAATGTTTTAAGTACTAAAGGGGGCATAATTCTGAAAATACAAAATGGAGTTACCTGCTCTTGTCACATGCACAACGGCAATTGGTGATCACCATGTGTGCAAAGTTTGAACAATATAGCATATAAAATGTTGAAGTAGTAGGCGACACAATACTGTAATGTTTTGAGTACTAAAAGGGGGCATAACTCTGAAAATACAAAATGGAGTTACCTGCACTTGTCACATGAACAATGGCAACTGGTGATCAACATGTGTGCAAAGTTTGAACAATGTAGCATATAAAATGTTGAAGGAGTAGGTGACACAATAGTGTGATGTTTCAAGTATTAAAAGGGGGCATAACTCTAGAAGTATAAATTTTATAGTAAATTTCCTTTCTTATTATACCTACCGAAATTGTTTACTACAGGCTTGCACTACAGTGGAAGAACCTAACTCGGATAAAATGCTCTCTATTTTAATCTTTCCCAAGATTTGGGAAAGAAAAGTGGTGTAAAAACACCAGGAAAAAAGAAGCCAAAACTGGGCCGAGCGCCATCGGCGCACACCCAGTATGGGACGCTCTTCCATAGTACAAATCCACAACTTCCGTAACAGTGCGCAATGCGTCAATTCGTCATTCTTTTGATTCCGAACAACACAGGAGTTATGTGATCAGCGGGGAGGAAGGATTCTTACCCGAATAAGAAGACGGGAGGGCCTCCATGTAAACAATTTCGGTAGGTATAATAAGAAAGGAAATTTACTATAAAATTTATACTTCTTATCAACCTACCTCAATTGTTTACTACAGGCTGAATAGACAAAAGGCTGGAGGGAATCACATAACCAACCCACACATAACTCAATAGCACTGGGACCGTGGACAGAGGAAGAGATCCCTAGGCCTATCAAACCATAGCATCACAAACATTAGAAAAGCCAATGAAAGATGAGGCGTATGGTGAAGTGCGATGCACAGACAGAAAGGGCAGTAACAGCACAAAGCTGGAACTGACCCTGAAAAAAGCTGAAAAGCTTGGATAGACAACATCCTGAGCCGAAGAAAGAGGACCCCAAGGTTCTCTGTCGGCTCCAGCAACTGTCGCAGATAAAAGGAGAATGTAGCATTTCTCCAGAAGGCTGCCAGTATAACATAAGTCATCCGACAACATGACAGAGTTATTAAAAGAGGAAGACAATGCATGCACCTCGTGGCAGAAAAAACAATTGATAATACAATCACCAGTAGCTAGACGAGCGGAAGCTGCACGAATAGCAAGACAAGTCCATCAAGAAATGGATGCAGGGGAGATCTGGCATGTGGGAAAACGCATATTCATCCAGGATAAAGGCGTGAACGCCCCCAACCCCCAAGCAGAGCAGCGCCCAAGAAAGTGACTATCTTGGTGTAAACTGCAAAGTCCTAGGCCTTTTCAAGGGAAAGAGCTGAACAAGCTTGGAGAGGCAAGGATGAGTGTCGAAACAATGCGGTATCACATAGGAAAAAATGTCTCCGAAGCATGGACATGTACCCATTGCTGGAGACCCCCAGAAACAAACATATACCAGAAACTCCGCAAGCGGTGTGATCGAAGGAGTGACAGAAGCAACAGAGTGATCGCTCACCATCGACAGAAGAACCTTCCACTTAGCCACAGAGGCTAAACCAGTGGAGTGAGTGCCTCCTTGAAGAAAAGCAACTCCACTGCGTGTCTCGAAAAACCACTACGGAGGAGACAGGACCCGATAAAAGACATGTGCGAAGGCACAATGAAGTCTGGTCAACTTGAAAACCTCCTCGGGCGACTTTGGCAAAGAAAGTCGCGAGGTAGAGGGATACATGCCGGAACTGCTGCTAACAGAGAGCGGAGCAGATTGATCCACACCCACCGAAGCGACGGGTGTGATCGAATGGATTCGACGACTGCAGGTTCATATCTGGGTGAGAACCTGAGGCGGAATCGGAACCAGTAGGAAGGCGTAGCCGTCAAGACCATCCCAAAGGAGGGCCAGAGCGTCCACGGCGAAAGCCAGAGCATCTGGACATGGGGACATGAAAGTGTCCACCGGATGGTTCCAACGAGTCACAAGAGATCGATGGAACCCGCCATGTGGAGCATCCACCTGGTGGAAATGACCCTGCCCCGACGGGACAGGGAGTCGGCTCGGACGTTCAGGCGACCGATAAAGTGACGAACAGCCACCCCGGCGTGGACATCCTGAGCGAGCAGTATAAGATCCCAAGCCAATTCGTACATTGGAACAGAGTGCGTGCCGCCCTGGTTCCGAATGTAAGCAACCACCATCGAATGGTCGGACAACAGAAGGTCCTGGTGATTCAACAGGTGAGGGATCCACTGCCTGAAACGCAGAAGAAGAGCAAGAAGCTCCTTCTGGTTGATGTGTAGAGCTACATGATCCTGGTCCCACATCCCGTGAATGGAAAGACCTAGAGGATCCAACGTCGCACCCCATCCGAGATCGCTGGCATCTGCCGTCAGAACGCGATCGGACGTGGGTAAGTCCAATGGAACACCCTGCGAAAGCCACTGGACATCCGCCCAGAGGAGAAGGTGAGGATAAAGATATTCTGGAAACTGAAGCACCAGATCCAGAAAATCTACATTCGGCCTCCAACGACTGAGCAGAAAGTGTTGGAGAGGTCTGACACGCAGCCGACCTAGAGGAATGAGATCCATCACCGAACAGCAGAGACGATTAGCCGGAGAAAACTCCGAGCCGTCGCGGATGTGGACTGGGACAGAGTCGGAGCAAAAGCTGAGAGAATCACAGCCTTGGCCTGGGGAACCGCCACCAAATTTAATTGTGTGCGGAAAGCCATCCCCAGATGATAAAATGACTGAGAAGGGACCAGGTCCGACTTCAAGCTCAACAGAGTGGCGACATCCGACTCCAGTAAGGCAACATTGGAATGCCCCTGGAGGATACCGTCCAGATATGCCTAAGTAGTCACCCTGGACTGTGTGCGATGGAAAGGTATCACATGCGACATCAGTCTGGTGAAGGCCCAAGGAACCAGGTTGAGGCCGAAAGGCATGGCCTTGAACTGGTAAACTCGCCCCAGAAAAATGAACCTGAGATACTTCTGTAACGCCCAATGAATCGGAACGTGAAAGTAAGCGTCTCGCAGGTCGAAGCTGGAAGCGAAATCACCCTGGTGAATTGAACGGAGGACCGACCTAAAAGTCTCCATGCTGAACTTGGGAGCAATGATAGACTGGTTCAGGAAACTCAGATCGAGAACCGGTCGGAGTCGGCCGTCCTTCTTCAGCACCAAGAACAGGCGGGAATAGAAATCCACTGACCTAATGTTCTTGATGACTTCAATCGCCCCCTTTGTCAGGAGATTGTCTATCTCCGTGGACAAAAGTTCCCAACGTAAAATGTCTAAAGGAACTGTGGTTGAAAAAGGCACCCTGGACAGAGTGGGGTGCCGTCGGAAGGATATTCGCAGCCCGGACCAAACAACATCTAACATCCAAGGATCGGATGTGATGGTGGCCCAACGGTCTGCGAACTCTGCTATCCTTCCTCCAACCTGGGACGAGTCGAGGTGTGAGGACCTTCATTGCGTACCCTGACGAGGCTCGCGAGAGGAGAAATTACCTCCTCTACTGAATGAAGAATCCTGGGACTTCCCTCAAGACTGCCAACGCTTACCCTTACCCCTTGAGTAAGATGTAGAAGCGGTGGCAGAAGGATCAGCCCCTTTGCTTCGCAGAGGAAGCAGAGGGTACTTGTTAGGCTTGGAACAGCCCGTGCCTACCCTAGAAGGCTGATCAAGCTGAAGAAACAGCAGCTGATCGTTGGAATGACGTAGGACGTCATCCCGGACCGTCAACACAGAACCATGGAAAAGTTGCGGACATGCCAAAAATCAGATCGAAGAGTAGCGCACTGCTCCTCAGGAAGGGATCGGCCTGTGTCCAGCACAAAGTCCCTTCGAACTAATTCCAGATTAGCCGTGTTACAGGCATGCGTGTGAGTAAGATGCATGAGCGCCTTGGACAGCACTCGCAAAGGAGTCTGTACCTCGTCAAACTTATCTGAAGGCAGATAAGCAGCTAAAGCTGAGACGACGTGATCGGAGAGAGAAAGAATAGCAAGCATTTCTCCCGATAAGCCCAATGTGGACTCCAGAGTCGTCATCGGAATGACGGCAGACTTGGACTTGGAAAGCCCGAGGGAATTGGAGTCCTGATCCAAAACCGTCAAAGTCTGGTACGGATTGGCAGAATTGTAGGAACGATAACGCACCGGAGGCAAAAAGGTGTCAACCCTGGTGAAGAACGGAGCCTTCATAGCCTTGGAACTTAGCTTGGAGTCCAAGGCTGAAAATGCTTCAACCAACTGTACCGACGGGCATGGTCGAAGACGCCCAGAAGCAGGTTGCTCCATAGACTGTTGGCGTGCGACCGATGATCGCGGCCTGGCTGACACTGTCGACTGGTTAGATGGTTTAAGATCCGGAAGGAACCCAAACACGAAATCAAGAGCTGCCCCCAAGTCCGAAGACTGCTGGCTCTCGACATCAAGCATGTCTGACTCTTCCCCTGAGTCGGAAGACACATGGCCCATCGTGGGCAAACCAGCCGATGCCTCCCATGGTGTCGGAACACCAGGGGGATCAGAAAGCGGCCTGTTTCCAATCCCGGGAGGCGGCGCCATAGGGGGCACCTGGAAACCACTGGCTGCCACGCTGGAAGCAACGGGAAGGCTCTTTGACAGAACCTGAGTGAGTAAGGAGAGGGCCTCCCTAAGCTCACTGCCCGTACTGGCCGGTTCGACAGGGGAACGGACTGGCAAAGTGGCTTCACCTCTGACCCTCTTAACCAGCGAAGGGTCACGATCCTCCAAAAGACCTGACGTGGGACGACGGGCGGCAGCCGAAAACGTCTTAAGGCAGACGTGTATAGGGGTGTGACACACCCCGAGGATCAACATAGCAGGAACTCATGAGAGTCACCGCTGACCTCTGCAGGGCAGAAGGTCCAGGCTGCACAAAAGACGTTGGACCCCCAAAACTGGTCGTGTGGCCAGAATGAGTGGACAGAAACGCCACAGAGTTCATAGTGTCCCACTAAGAACAACCGAATCCAATGACAACTGTGGTGCTCGACGGCACAGAGACCACAGGAGAGGGTCCGGCTGGCAGCCACTTCCAACTTCGCCGAGTTGAAGTCAGGGAAGGCTGAGGCCGATACCCCCACGTCTACACAACCAGACACCGCAGCAGACCACTGCAGGTATAAAACTACTGTGCTCAATGGCTGAGAGGACACAGTAGGGGGTTCAGTCGGCACCCCCATTTGACTTCGCCAAGTGGAAGTCTGGGAAGGCTGAGGCCGAAACCCCACAACCACACTACAGACATCCCTGCATACCCTGGCAGGGAGAAGCCGAGGCCAGCTAAAAACGGTGCCCAATGACGTTGTAGACGGAACAGCAGTAGCAGCATATACGACGGGAGCTGTTGGAACTGGCGGAAAAGCGGAGAGAGCCACCAAGCTCGGCCTCCAAAGGAGGAGTCACAACCCTAGTGACAGCCTCAGATGTCGACTGGAGGGGGTGCATAGTCCCGGAACCAGGCATCTCTACACCAGAAAACCAACAGCTCCCGCAGTATCCACCACGGTAAAACACTGCACATTCCCCACGGAAGGGGAATAACTCTCACCAGACATGGTCGAATTGGGAAGCCCCGAAACGACAGCGGTCCCCACCCCCCTGCTGGTGTGGGAGGAGCTGCAAATCCCCCACGGAGGGGGAGCAATTCTCATCAGACGTGGTCGAATCGGGCGACCCGGAATGATAGCATTCACCACCCCCCGCGGGAGCGGGAGGAGCTGCACATCCCCCACGGAGGGGGGTCAAACTCACACCAGATGTGGTCAAGTCGAGGGGGGGGGTGGTCAGGGGGGCTGCCCCCACCCCCGGGGGCAGGAGGAGCTGCACATCCCCCACAGAGGGGGTAAACTCACATCAGACGTGGTCGAGTCGAGAGGCTCCCGAAATGACAGCATTCCACACCACCCGCGGGTGCGGACGAAACGGACACGAGAACGCACCAATGGCGAGGGCAAAAGGAATTGCCCTAAAGGAACCGAACTGGAAAGAACAGAGGTGAGAGCAGTAGAAGAAAAAGGTGAACTCAACAGAAACAGAAAGTAGAAGAACACCCTCAACTACAAGAGAAGGTGGCAGAACCCAGAGGGCCGACACCTACTCCAATAACAAATTTTTATCAACCGAAAAATTCATTGTCGAATCGCGATGACACGATGTCGCAAACAAAACATTCGCGAAAGCGGAATAGAAAATAATAAACAATGAGAATGTGGTTGAAAATATAAACGAGAATATATAAAACACAGTCCTGTTATTATACGATCTGCAGATCCATAATTCCAGTCACAGGAAAACCATTATCCACGAGTTGAATTATCACTGTTTCATAATGCATATGGCAGAAACACATCCTGCTCGTGCCTCGGATAGAAAAAGAATGACGAATTGACGCATTGCGCACTGTTACGGAAGTCGTGGATTTGTACTATGGAAGAGCGTCCCATACTGGGTGTGTGCCGATGACGCTCGGCCCAGTTTTGGCTTATTTTTTCGTGGTGTTTTTACACCACTTTTCTTTCCCAAATCTTGGGAAAGATTAAAATAGAGAGTATTTTATCCGAGTTAGGTTCTTCCAATGTAGTGCAAGCCTGTAGTAAACAATTGAGGTAGGTTGATAAGAAATACAAAACGGAGTTACCTGCTCTTGTCACATGCACAACAACAATTGGTGATCAGCATGTGTGCAAAGTTTGAACATCATAGCATGTAAAATGTTGAAGGAGAAGGCAACACAATAATGTAATCTTTTAAGTACTAAAAGGGGCATAACTCTGGAAATACAAAATGGAGTTACATGCTCTTGTCACATGCACAACGGCAATTGGTGGTCACCATGTGTGCAAAGTTTAAACAATATCGCACGTAAAATGTTGAAGGAGTAGGCGACACAATACTGTGATGTTTCAAGTACTAAAAGGGGGCATAACGCTGGAAATACAACATGGAGTTACCTGCTCTTGTCACATGCACAATGACAATTGGTGGTCACCATGTGTGCAAAGTTTAAACAATATCGCACGTAAAATGTTGAAGGAGTAGGTGACACAATACCGTAATGTTTTAAGTACTAAAAGGGGGGACAGAACTCTGGAAATACATAACAGAGTTACCTGCTTTTGTCACATGCACAAGGGCAATTGGTGATCACCATGTGTGCAAAGTTTGAACAATATAGCATGTAAAATGTCGAAGGAGAAGGTGACACCATACTGTAAAATTTTAAGTAATAAAAGGGGCATAACTCTGGAAATACAAAATGGAGTTATCTGCTCTTGTCACATGCACAATGGCAATTGGTGATCACCATGTGTGCAAAGTTTGAAAAATTTAGCATGTAAAATGTTGAAGGAGTAGGCGACACAATACTGTAATGTTTTAAGTACTAAAGGGGACATAACTCTGGAAATACATAACAGACATACCTGCTCTTGTCACAAGTACAACAGCAATTGGTGATCAACATGTGTGCAAAGTTTGAACAATATAGCATGTAAAATGTTGAAGGAGTATGCGAAACAATACTGTAATGTTTTAAGTACTAAAAGGGGCATAACTCTGGAAATACTAAATGGAGTTGCCTGCTGTTGTCACATGCACAATGGCAATTACTGATCAACATGTTTGTAAAGTTTGAACAATATAGCATGTAAACTTTTGGAGGAGGAGGGGACACAAAATTTTTTTACAGACAGACAGACAGACAGACAGACAGACAGACAGACAGACAGACAGACAGACAGACAACACCATAACATAACACGGCCGTCAAAAAATGATGGGCGTATAAAAACTAGTATTATATATATGCCCCATGATGTAAACTGTTGAACAATGAAATCATAAGGGAAATATATTTCGTTTGTATTTCTGAGACCACTTTTTGGAATGGTCAGAAAAAAAAAACAAAATGGTCAGAAAAAAAAACTTACTCTTCTTGCAGAAGATGAAAATATTTCAGCAGTAAATCAGGTTTCTTTTTCACAGCTTTGATCCATATACCACTCACCTGGAAAATAGAAATGTATATACAACTTCAACATTAACAATTAACAATCTCCTTTTTCGAACAAATTCTTATTAAAAAATTTCACCAATTCTCATGTTGACCTCCACGTTTCAAACATTATGATTAGATGTTTAGGCCCGACAAAGTAGATCTTCTGTTTCTCAGGCCATTATTTGTAAAATTGCATGTAGGCAAGCGGCTTTATATTTTATTTTTTATTTCTGTAATTATTTCTTTGCCATCAAAAGTTCATGTTCTTGGTTTATGTTTTAGGCCTCATAATCTACAGAATAGTATGGGTGGTGGTGTATTTCATCCCTTGAGAAAAGGATTGCAAAGCCTTGTTGCACCCAAGGAACAAATTAATCAATTTTTTTAACTTTGGAAAAATATCAGATATAAACCATTTAATTTTTATTTTTTTAAAGTTTATATTGGTTATAATAAGAGAGCATGCGGCAGCCAAAAGAACCATGCAGGAGGGCCAGAGAAACAGATTTTTAATTTTTTTTAGGCCTTATCTTTGTTTGTTTTGTTTTTTGTGATTAAGTTAATTTTAAGCATCTACAGCTCTATGAAGATCACAACACTAGTATAAAGTTAAGCTCACTTTAGAGGATTTTCACATCAGGTATTGATTAATTAAGGTTCTTTTGTACTGTGGACAGAATTTATTTATTTATTTATTTATTTATTTATTTATTTATTTATTTATTTATTAATTGCTAGATTTCCAAGTTTTTTCAAAACTGGGGGTGGGGGGTTTAGGGGGGCTAATTTTTTTTTTAAATTTCTCTAGAATACAAAAATCGGTGCTAGACTGTAGTGAAATTCCGACATGATACAAGACCATGTGTTATAAATAGAGAAATTTATGTTTGATTTTTTTTATTCACAATCATGGAACTTTACCATGAGGTAAAAATAACAAATCAAAGTTCGAACTTGGTGAA
Source organism: Pictodentalium vernedei (assembly GCA_031216915.1). Lineage (NCBI taxonomy): Eukaryota > Metazoa > Mollusca > Scaphopoda > Dentaliida > Dentaliidae > Pictodentalium > Pictodentalium vernedei. The sequence continues at coordinate 59,120,032 of CM062294.1, read as the reverse complement.
TAGCTTCACCAGTACTATATGCTGACAGTTTAGCAGTATTGAGCAAACAACATTGTGTTCACTTTCGTGATTTTCATTTTTTTTTCTATGAATTTACTCACATTCAAAATTTATATGTTGTTTCTCTGTGTGAATTATTTAACCAACAACCTTACACAAAACAGAAAGAAATGAAAAGCTCCAATGTTCATGTCAACAAAAGGTACACAAATGAATATTCAAAACTAAATTACTGAGTTTGTAAGAGGTCTTTCTGACCCCAGGTGATTAATATTCATGACATAAGGTCACGAATGAGATTTGTGGAATATTGTTGACATAATGCTTCAAAGAAAATAACCATGTGGTTCTTTATTTATTTTGGATGTTAGACAAACAATAAAACCCAATTTTATTCCACAAAAGTTATTCAGTGTTTTATTGATTATAAATATGTAAGTCTCAACTGTTTATTTGTAAAAAAATAAGAAAATAAATTATCAAATTATTCAAATATGAATAACCACTATAGAACTGCATTCATCTGCCAACTTTGTTCTGCGTTATTCCAGCTGGTAAACATTTTGAGCTTCATTTCGCGGACATAAAGGTACGAAAATAAAAAAAATTGGGTGGGCATGTAAATTTAGGGTGGGCGGAGATGAAAGTCTACCATATTTTTTTATTATGACCTAAGCTAACGTGAGCATACTAGATCATTAAACCTGGCGAAAATTTGTGTGTCCCAGTGACAATTTGGCTTGACTCATTTTATGTTCACGTGTTTTTCATTTAAGGTAACCTCCACTTGACCCAAACTGTCATTCACCTCAAATTGACAAGCCTGATGTATATGTATATTGATGTTGCTGTATAGGCAGCCAAGACATCCCTAGAAATAATGGCCAAGCCACAGGATGTCAACTGTCAAGAAGTGGAAAACTATGTATAAAAACTCTCCAGGCTAGCTTATCTCTTTTGATAGAGTTCCCTGATCTCCATGAATCAAGATATAGAAGGTGAACAAACATTTCTCAATTCGAAAGTAAATTTAGCTGTGCAAATGAATATTCAAACAAATATTTTGCCTTTATTACATAAATTCTGACAATTCAAACATATTATTTCATTAGTTTAGGTTCACAAGTCAAGCAAGCCAGAAAAAAAGCAATCTGCCATTTGCACTTCTTGCCGACAGTCAGTTCAGCACTCAAGCAACTCTTGTCGGAATTTTTGCCTACCTGACTTACTGCAATTCCGAAGCCCTTTTCAGTATTTTTATGACAGTTGTATAATGCCTCTTTTCAATCACGAAACAAGCGTCCACCTATTGCAGGGGACATGCCAGGAATAACCACATCACGTGGAAGTTTTATATCCATCCCAGCTTATGATGATGAAAAACTTTTTGTTTGTCTGATACAGTCCCCTGAAGACATGTTGAATTGTTCGGGTAATGATACTAATGCAGCCGCCCCTCTAAGTATGGTTCGTGAAGACACAAACCATACTTAGAGGGGCGGCTGCATTAGTATCATGACCGCGTCTCTCTTCAATCAATTTACTTCCAAGTTGGACGTCTTGCGCCCATGACCCCAGCGCACGTTCACGTGTAGCCTTTTTCGGTCTGAGAAATTTAGGCAGGTCCACCATAGTTATAAAAAAAGTAAAAAATTATCAGACCCTCCCCGTTGAGTGAAGTTAAAGCAGCGCTTTCCTTTCAGTTGCACAATGCAGAGCAGTTCGTATTTTCTGTTATCCAAGATCACAGCGCTTGATGTGCTCATGTCGGCGGGATATGGACGTTTCAGCCTCGAGAAGTTTCAGCTTCCATATATTGAACAAAATGGAATAAGGACTTGAGGTGTCATATTTGTGAGGAGGGGGGGGGGGGGTGTACACAAGTCAAAGTGGAACTGATAACAACCTCCCCCGCCCCCCCCCCCCCCCCCCCCCCCCCCCCAAGTTGTATGATTTATTAATAAAACAGATACCGATTTTTTTTTATTGATAAAATTTTATTATTTTTTGTTTTAATCCATTCATGACATAACGATAATAATATTCTATATGATCAATAAGGAATACAATGCATTAACATCATGCGTGTCACATTTACTCAAGAACAATGTCAAATTAGGACCACTCAAACTTTAAATTGAAAGAATCCAGTGACGGATTTTATATGCATTTACAAACTGAAAGTAATCGAGGAAATGATACATTTTTCTTGAAACAATTGTGTAGTCGACAATAGCAATAGTAATTGTCGACTTCACAAACGTTTCAAGAAAAACGTTCTATTTCCTTGGCCCAATGGGTACAATTTTAAGTTTATTTACGAAGTATAAATTGATTGGCTCAAGTTTGATTTTTAACTTCAAATCACCAAATCATCGTCTCCGGAAATTGATGACGAGTCAGATAAATCAGAGGCATCCAGGTTTAATTCCAAATCATCAACTGTAAAATCTGAATCTGATTTGTCTGACTCATCAACAATGCCGGACGATGTTGAAGGGACATTTTCAGCACTGGTCTCTGCAGATTGAATTTCTACAACGTCGTCATCACTGGCTACCTCAGGGAGAAAGAGACAGTTTGCTTTTTTGGCTGTGTTATTTGCCAGCGATCGTTTCCCGTTTATGATGAAGTCTTGTGTGACTAACATAACCTGAAGGTCGTGGAGCATGAGTTCGAACAGTACCATCTGAGTACTTTGTCTGGAACGCATCAACCACGCTATCGTATTTATCAGGGCGAAAATTTTCAAAATCGTTTGTCCTGACAATCAATTCATTTTCAATACTTTAATGCTTCAGAGAAAGTCTGTTTTTTGCAAGAATTTTAGCGAAGACACTAAATATTCTCTCCACATCTGCGCTACTTATTGGCAATACAATGCAAATCTCTGCAATTTGCAGTATATTAGCGATAGATAATGTATCCTGTGAAGCAAAAATCTGCTGCCAGGCAAGTTCATTTTTAGATTTGGCCAAAAATGTTTTTGCGTGATTATGCAGAAAAATTAACTCCTGGTGCAGCTTTTCGACTTCACAGCAATTTGCTACAAGAAGAGACGAAAAATGCCGCTTTATGGCTAGCACATTTTCGAAAAGGACATCAACAGAAATGAACTGATAATTCTTTATGTCTAAAATGACAGAAGCAGCCTGGAAAATTGGGTTTTCAATAAAGTCAGCAAACCTGGAATTTAAGTTTGCCTCCAACTGTGCTAGCGTTTTCTTTATTTCATTGGTCACTTTTTCTAGTGCGGCATCTAAACCACAGGTTAACCCATAAGCACGAAACATTTGTAAATCCCTTGAAGTTGTACCATCACTATGGGTTTTATGACCAGGTAAACTATCTTCAGAATTGTGCTGGGGTTCCAGGTGTGGGAATATCATTTCATCTAGAGATGGGAAAAGACCCTCCACATAAAAGCCGGCGCTGCCTTTTTCTTCAAGTATGTGTTTTATTCTTGAAATCACCTGAACAGCATTCCGCATTGAGCTCAATGCCTCAGGTGCTTTCAGCTTACGATTCTCAAGAAGTTGAGAAAAGGGAGAGAAGTAAGCGAGAACATCATGCTTCACCGCCATATAAAGTATGATGTCTAAAGTGGAAGCAGTTTTTAAAAGGCCTTGCAAAACGGGCGCAGCATCTTTCATGGTCTTATTGTACGGTGACTGTATTTGGTGGTGAAGAAATCCAATAAGTACTGGGAGATTTCTTAAATAATTTGTGAGGGATTTTACCTGATGTGCTACCCACCGTGTACCAGAGGTCCTCTTATACTTGTAGTATCGGATGTTCATAAAATCGGCCTGCCTTTTGAAAAGACGCCATTTAAGATTTGCCCTTTTAAACAAGTAATACGTATTGCTAGTTTGATCTTCACTGATTTTATTGAGTTTCTCATTTTTAAATGCAACATGCAAGCCAAGTTCCGCCTTGTGATTTGCGCACCAACCCATGAGTAAATGTTCACCCAGATCCTCTTTCTCAAGGCGGAACAAGGCATTATTTACGGCGGCACCATCACTACCATTCCCAACCTGGTGAAACTTTTGCTGGAATTCAAAGTTGAGGTTCTTTCAGTGACATGACCTGACACACCGGCTCTCCTTTATTGCACATTTTAATGACATAAACTTCTTTCTCTTCCATGGTTTTCGCAGAACTTGAGCCATCATAAAGAAGAGAGAAATAACGACGTTCCCCGTTATTTAAGGGCGTTGTTATTTCTTTCTCCTTTATGTTTTGTGCAATAAAGTGGCACATAGCTCTCGCAGAATGCCCATTTAGGTACCCTGCCCCAAAATCAACGTTATGAATATCTCTTTCGAATTTTCCAATCAGTTCATAGTGTCTGAATGGTCTGTCGTGCACTACAGTGTAGTGCAGCAACTGGTACTTCTTAATTAGCTGACATCGCTGCATTGCAGTTACTTTTACAACATTCTCAGGAATGGTTGTTTGTCACCAATTTTGTTAGTTCTATTAACATCATTGTTCAACCTTAGTTGCGACCCTTGAGGAAGTGCATGTAGTGCTCATCTATGCACTGATGACTTTGTGACATGGTCCACTGCATTAGATTTTTTTATCACGTCTGTGCCAGAGACCCACTTATCCACTAAACTGGAAACAGTGCCCTTCAGACCACGTCATATACCGTAGAATTTTCAGCAAACTCTCTACATATTTTACAGTAAATTTTCAGAACAGTTTTTCCGTCATCTGCTAGAATAAAGTTCAAACAGTCAATCCCCCCACTTCTCCACAGTTTCTTTCTTGACCATATTGAGTGTAGCCCTTTACTTTGCTTGTCCTCCACGAAAGACTCAGACACTGAAAACTTTATTAAAAAAAAAACAGGTTCAATGTGCACGCAAGAATACTGCTAGCTCCTATTTGTAAACAAAATGACGTCACGTATCATACGGTAAGGTGACGTACTCTATGTTTTACGTGTGGAAAAATGGGTTACTGTGCAGTGAACCATTAAAGAAAGACAAACTGCACTCTCACTGATGTACGAAAGGAGTAGTTACAAGGCAGTCCCACGTTTGAAAGTCAGGAGGTTATGCAGTGGAATTTGTAAAGGCATATTGAGGTGTTGTGGTGATGGTGATGTGAAGGCACGGGTGTGTGTGTGTGCGGGGGATGGGGGTGGCAATAGTCGGCACTCATTAACCACACCTCATCAATAAAAGTGGACACAGACCTGTCTTAAAAAGTGACAAGTCACACTTCAAAAAGTGGCCTGCCACTTGCTCACAATCTTAGATATTTCTTTTTATTGGTCGCAAAATTGACTGTGAAAACTGAAAATGAAATACAATCTCTCTGTTAGTCCGTGACTCAAAAACAGAACAATTTTCCTCAGTACTCGTAAAGTAGTACACGAATGTGGCGAAAACTTCCAAATACTGTGAGGGGGGGGGGGGGGGGGGGGGGGAGGGGGGGGGGGGGGGGGGTGGGGCGAAGGGGGAGGGGGGTTAACAGGTAATAACTAGTAAGAATTTTAAATAGATACTATAATGATTTATTAATAAAAACAAGAATCAGTACAGCATGGACAATCGACATATATTAAGCAGATGGGTATAACTCTCCCAGGAGCATTAACAACAGAATAAAGTGATATCGGTATTGGTGAGCAGCCAGATCTGCCTCAGGGAAAAAATGGCATAAAAACGTGAATGTTTAAAACTTTGGTGCACTGACGATGAATTATTTGACTCTACAAGTCTCAGTTGCATTGCATGGGCCGCAAAACAGGGTTAGGAGTCTGGGCCTTGCCCTCCCACAGCCCACACTTTTTGAGTGCAAGAGAGCAGTCCCTGTGGGGGGAGGAGGGTGGAACACTCCATCGCCTGAGCCATAACCAAAATAGAGGGATGCAGAGCCACCTTTAGTGGCTAAGCCACTTGGGGGGGGGGGGGGGGAGGGGGGCTTTGCCCGAAAAATGTTGCCAGCCCCCCCCCCCCCCCCCTCCCTCAATATAATTCCTGAAAACATGTCTAACATAAATATATTATTGGAGGAGGACTGGCTGCCAGCCAAACTCAGCCTTACAGAGAGAGCTTAACCAAGGCCGAAAGTGCCTCCAGATTGGCTCTCAGGGCTCCAAAATAGAAAAAAATTTCCTGGGGGAGGGTCCATTCATTGGGGGAGAACATTCCATCTTGCCCAACAGAATATTACCCCCACCCCCCCCCCTCCCCCCACCAACCCCACATTCTGCCCCTGCCCCCATTCTGTGATCCCGGCTATGCCACTGCCCCCCACCCCCCCCCCCCCTCCTCCCACATTTGATAAGGAATTGTATAGAATAACATTCTCTATAAGTCTCGTCAAATAGATATTTCCCAGCCCCCCCCCCCCCCCCTTTCATTCCCAGATTCAATCCCACCCTCCAATTTGTGTTGCCCACCCAACTTTCAAAATTGGAGATGGTGATGCCAACCCTGACCCCACTCTTTCACAGTGACACACAAGTTAACATTCCTGTATTCGTTCCCACTCTTTAATTCTGATTTGAATTGTATCCCGTTTTACACTCGAATTTCGTGACGATGTTTTTTTTTTTGTTTTGTTTTGAAAGGTGCCTCGTGTTTACTTAAAATTGCAGAATCAAGAAGCAGAAGGAGCTCTAATGTTAACTTTTTACAGTAGATATCTCTAACGGGATCTCAAAAGGGTGTTCTCACACGAGCTGATTTTGTATGAGCTAAGCTTGAATAATTACGCGGGCCGAGTTTTCTTATGAGCCAAATTTGTGTTTGGACCGAGTTCTCGCATGGACCAACTTTGTTTTGGTTCACTTCTCCTGTATTCTGAATTTCCCCAACATCGTTACATGCACCGTAACCCTCACCACCGCAACTGACACACATTCATTTTATTCAACAGATTCGCACCGATGAATAAATCAAATTAACATTTTTAAAATACTTAATTGGCATTTGCTAACAAGAATTTGTTCATTTTTTACCGCAGAATTCTCTTAATAATAGAAGGCTGAAATCTCCTTGGTCCAATTGTTCCCCGGTAAACGTATCAATTCCGATGGAAACGTCTTTTGCCTTTTCAACAAAGTGATGTTCCGCTCCGGGACACGATTCCGTGTTTCTTTATATTATTAAGATTGGAGTTTTGTCTTGATGATGGTGGGATATTTTTTTCTAAATTAATAGGATGTTTTGTCAAAAAGACAATCTTTTTAATCTGTATCTGTTCATCTGATAATTTTCTTCATGCTCTGTTTTACTTTTAACGCACATGGACACACTGTTTGGCGTCGGCATTATTTCTGCCGACGCAAAACAAAATCACATCAGCTTTTGCCTCGGCATTGCCGAATGCCGACGCCAATTGCAAGGGGCTGTCGTCCCACGGTGATAACAAAGATATTCAAGAAGTTTTGTAAAGATCGGTTCATAAATACGGCCTCTGGCCCGAGCTGTATTGGCATTTGCAGTTACAGTGCTGAAAGTAACACTAAATAGATCAAAGTTAGTCTAATTGGCATAATTTATGCACAAGAAAAAAAAACATATTATATGTGATGTATCCCATGGTACTAAACATTCACACAAAAAATTATCCAAATCAGAGCTATTCATATGGAAGTTCTGTGCAAAAATCTGATTGCACCTAATTTTTGTACAAAATGGCTGCCAGCGGCCATCTTGAATTTCAGACCAGCCACAAAAACACTTGTTCTCGTCCCACGGTGATAACAAAGGTCCCAAGAAGTTTCGTAAGAGATCGGTTCATAAATACGGCCTCTAGCCCCGAGCCGTATTGGCATTTGCACTTACAGTGCTGAAAGTAACACTAAATAAATCAAAGTTAGTCTAATTTGCATAATTTACGCACGAGAAAAAAACCCGTATTATATGTGATGTATCCCATGGTACAAAACATTCAATACAAAAAAATTATTCAAATCAGAGCTTTCATATGGAAGTGCTGTGCAAAAATCTGATTGCACCTAATTTTGTACAAAATGGCTGCCAGCGGCAATCTTGAATTTCGGACCTGACCCCAAAACACTCGTTCTCATCCCACGGTGATAAAAAAGGTACCCGCAAAGTTTCGTAAAGATCGGTTCATAAATACGGCCTCTAGCCCGAGCCGTGTTGACAGCACGACAGACAGACAGATGGACGTTCTTACAAATGGCTACTTATGTGGTTATTTTATGGACATGTTAGGTGTCTAACCTAAAACACATGTCCAACATAATAAAACAAGTTTTTGGTGGGAAAATTTGGGGGGGGGGTCAGCTAACCCTACCCTTTACTGACCCTAACCCTACCCACTCCTAACCCTAAGCTAATCCTAACCCTAAACTAACCCTAGCCACATAACTCTAACATCCCTTCACTGACCTCCACCCCACCCCTAAACCCCACCCTGGAATGCCCTAACCCCCCCCCCCCCCCCCACAGACACACAATAAGAGATTCTGTTATGTGGCTTGCCATGTAACAGACTTTAAACCACATAAGTATCCTGTTTTACTAATTCGTAGCCACATAAGTAGTCATTTGTGTGTGCAGACAGACGGACGGACAATGGGCCATGACAATACCTCAAATTTGGCTTCGCCAAAAGTTGAGCTAATAATAAATTTTGATATCCTGTACATTGGTTAAAGGGTTAACTGGTTGAGCACTAAATTATTTTTCAAAGGTGATTTGAAACATGGGTATTTTTTTCAAAGATACCATGCTACCAGTACAAGGAGACTTAGTTTAGTTTAGCAAGATTTTGTTCATAAATAATTGTTTTGTTACAATTTATTGGAGTGTCTCTCCAAACAATTTATGTGAAAAATATTTCTTCTACTGCTGACCAATCATCAAGCAAATGTATACAGTGTCAAGTCATTAAAGTGGTTTCTAACAACTTTCAAAACGGCCTTAATATATGTCTTCTTGCACTCAACCAGTTAAAAATCTTTCAACTTGAGATACATACCAAATGATCAATTTCACTTGGCTTTGGTACAGCATTTCTGTCACGATCAAGTTCCAGGTGAGAAAAGTTCACTCCTGCAGCAAGTTCCTGGTCTCTCATATCAGCAACCCATAATCCTTTAACATACAATTGACCTGCAAGGGTATCATCGAGTAACAGTGAACCTAAAAAATAGACAGAGAGCATTTTTGAGTTGCATAATCTGGGATTGAGCATCATATCTTAAAAACAAACTGAAGCACAAATGCGACTTAGTGATGTAAAAATAAACACGAAATGTCACACAGTCGCACAAGATACCCCCACCCCCACCCACACTTCCCTAAAAATCCCTCAAATAGAATTGAGCATAACTCAATTATGACTTGACCTTGAAGATATGCAAGCAACAATTAACTGTAGAGTGCTGAATTATTTTTACATAGTAAAATGACAAAAGCTCTACACAGTAAAATGACAAAAGCTCAAGAGGACCTATTTCCTGTGGCTATGTGCCTTGGTTGTTGATACAAGCCTAACTGGTTTTGTACCTGATTTGTACTCATCAGAGGAAATGGGGAGAGAGCTCTTTCCCTTTTTTATTGTGACATTTGGCAGGTGACTGGTGTGCCTTTTTCGGCGCTGACCGTAGTATTTGTGGTTGATGGGTTACCAAATGTCTGTGGGTGGCGGGTTACCCAACAAAAAAATTTTTTTAATTTTTTTTTTTTAGGTTTGATTCTTTTTTTGGCAGGTGACCTATTGTTTGTTTATACATGGTTGGGTAAAATGGAACATGTTGTTCCTTATGGTAATTAGTGGGATAACGACGATCATAGAAATGGTTATCCGTATTTGTTTGGAATGATTGAGGATGGGGAGAAAACATGAAACATGTATTGTTGGAGTGTTATTTATTTCATTGATGTTTAAGGTCACATATTTATGCACAATGGCTAATCATGACCGTGACAGTTTTACGGGTGGAGGAAGCCGGAGTACCCGGAGAGAAACCCACCGAGCAACGACGAGCAGCTGCCAGCTCCCCAACATCGTAACTCCGCACTGTAGCACAGGCAGGGTTAGATTGGTTGAAGACATGCGTACCATCGACGTGCAGTACGCCTTAGTACACGGCGTCATCATGCCCCCACGCGGGCAATGGAGATGAAGTGTCTTGCCCAAGGACACAACGCGGTTGCCGCAGGTGGGATTCGAACCGAGGACCTCTCAGCTTGCAGCCTGCACCTCTACCAACTGAGCCACCGCGCTCCCTGTTGGAGTGTTAAAGTTTTTTTTATGGAGAAAACAGCATTATGTCATTTTTGTGAAATGAGGTAAAAGTTAGGCATTTCTAATACTGTGAATCTTCTCTTCTCTTGAAGGTTTTGCTGCATAATGTGCATGTTAAGAATCCCACTTGTTTGTGGTTGATTCTTATGTGGCGGCTTCGGCCCCGTTTTGTCTTGTAAATCAAATTGCATTCTCTGCAAGGAAAAATTGTGTTTTCTCATAAGCGAGTTTCTTATGTATCCTCTCTTGATTAGGATGTTTGTTACGTCATCTGCATTGTGATGTTGGTGAGTAGTTATAACCCACGACCATGGGTTGTTTTTAGTTGACAAACATTGTTCACATGTACTCTTCTTGTTACAGTTTATGGGAGAGTGCCTATGGGCACTCTCCCATAAATTTTAACAAAGAATATCCAAACATACTAACAAACTAGTTTTAATCCAAAGATAAAATGGGAGCCTATCCACAGAATATGAAGCATTTAAGTTGGAGCACCTGCGCCCCCCCTCCCCCCCCCCCCCCCCCACCCCGCTTCTGCACATCATTCCTTTAAGAAACTGGAAGAAATGCTCACTTAATATTACCATGGTCATGCTGCGAGGCTTATGAAAGCTGCAATTTGATCTCATTTCTCCAGACAGTACAGATGGGCAATATACCGAAAAATTGAACTGATACCGATATTATGGGCATATCAAAAACAGAATCGAACCAATCTAAATATTCAAATTTTCCTACATTCACTATTTATGAGGCCCTGCTGAGGCTTGACAGCAGTTGAAGGGTTCAATTTCATGAAAGAAGCAGCTGATTTTCTTTTCAGTTTTGTTAACCCTCAGGGGCCTGGGGCAGTTGTCCTGAATTCACACTAGACTACAAACTGTACACATCCCATTGCTTAGCAGTGATTTCTAGCCAAGTCTTGGATGCCTGTTAAGGCAGCCTAGACTTACTTGTCTAAGAATCACTGCCCAGGTGCTTTGTCTATTGTCAGCAGGACCTCCTAAAGATGGCAAGGTCAGGGCACATACTCTGTGATAGCAAAAACCTGAAATGTGTCTTTAAACATCAAGGTGCATTTAGAACAAGTCACAAAATTACTGTAGATATGATTTCTGGTTGTAAAAGAATATCTAAATTTTATAGTAAATTTCCTTTCTTATTATACCTACCACAATTGTTTACTACAGGCTTGCACTACAGTGGAAGTCCCGAACTCGGATAAAATACTCTCTATTTTTGTCTTTCCCAAGCAAGTTGGGAAAGAAAAGTGGTGCAAAAGCACCAATAAAAATAAGCCAAAACTGGGTCGAGTGCAACCGGCGCAGACCAAGTACGGGACGCTCTCTCCCAAGTACAACTCCACGACTTCCGTTGCCAGTGCGCATACCGTCTCTAAAGACTCATTCTTTTGAATCCGTAAACGTTAGAGTTATGTGATCAGCGGGGAGGAAAGATTCTTTACCCGTAAAGAAGACGGGAGGGCCTCCATGTAAACAATTGTGGTAGGTATAATAAGAAAGGAAATTTACTATAAAATTTAGATTTCTTATCAACCTACTCACAATTGTTTACTACAGGCAGAATAGACAAAAGGCTGGAGGGAATCGCATAACCAACCCCCACATAACCCTAGTGCACTGGAACCGTGAAGCAGAAGGAAGAGGTCCCGAGGCTTATCAACCATAATGTCGCAATCATTGGTAAAGGACAATGAAAAGAGACATATGAGCCTGTGTGACACACAGACAGAAAAAAGGGCAGTAACAGCACAAGGCTGAAACTGACCTTCAAGAAGCCTAATGGCTATGGCAGACAACAGCCTGAGCAGAAGAAAGAGGACCCAAGGCAAAAAGGTCCTCCGACTGCTCCTGCAACTGGCGTAAATAAAAGGTGGAGAAAGTAGCATTTCTCCAGTAGGCTGCCTGCATAACATCCGACAACTTGACGGAGTTAGAATAAGCCCAAGAGGTAGACAGTGCCCGCACCTCGTGGGCAGAAATACGATTGGTAATACAATCGCCAGCTGCTAAACGACTATAAGCCGTACGAATAGCAAGACAAATCCATCGAGAAATGGATTGAGGAGAGATCTTCTGTCGACCCGGAATGAGAGACAGAAAAAACCGTTTTCTGCCCTTCCGTATGAAGCGTGTCCGATCAAGATAAATGCGAATAGCACGGACCGGACAGAGCAAAGGGCGAGTACCCTCAACAGAGGGAAGAGCCCTGATACAGATAGGAGGAGGAGTAGTATCTGGTAACTGATTCTTAGCCAAAAAGGAGCAATCAGTGGTAAAAGTAACACTGTTGGGAGAACTCCTAAAAAAGGCCGGGTCAACCGAGAGGGCGTGAAGCTCACTAACCCGTCTGGCCGAAGCAAATGCCATCAGAAAAGCCGTCTTGTATGTGAGAAATTGCATATCCACCTGGGATAAAGGTTCGAACGGCGCCCCCCCCCCCCCCCCCCCCCCAAGCAAAGCAGCACCCACGAAAGATTCCATCGTGGAGTAAGCTGCAAAGTCCGAGGCCTTTTCAAAGAAAAGTGCCGAACAAGCTTGGAGAGGTAAGGATTAGTGCCGATACGACGCTTCCCCACATAAGAAAAAGTCTCTGAAAGCATAGACCTGTAACCCTTGATGGTAACAGGCTGGAGACCCCGAGAATCAAGCAGATATACCAGAAACTCCGCAATCTGTGAAATCGAAGGATTGGCATAATCAACAGAGTGATCAGCACACCATCGACAGAAGACCTTCCATTTAGCTGCATAAGCTAAACCAGTGGAGTGCCTCCTTGAAGAAGAAATGCACTCCACTGCTCGTCTCGAAAAACCTCTACGGAGGAGACAGGACCTGACAAAAGATATGCGTGAAGGCACAATGAAGTCGGGTCGACGTGAAACCTCCTCGGGCGACCTTGACAAAGAAGGTCGCGACGTAGCGGGAGACGTGCCGGAACCGCCGCCATCAGCGAGCGGAGCTGATTGATCCACACCCGCTGAGGCGACAGGGGAGCGATCAGAATGATTCGACAACTGCAGGTTCGAATTTTGGCGAGAACCTGAGGAAGAATCGGAACCGGCGGGAAGGCGTAGCCGACTAGACCGTTCCAATCGAGTGACAGAGCGTCCACGGCAAAAGCCAGAGGATCTGGACACGGGGACACGAAAGTGTCCACCTGATGGTTCCAACGAGTCGCAAAGAGATCGATGTGGGGACGTCCCCAGAGATCGCAAAGCGACTGGAACACTGCCCTGTGAAGCATCCACTCGGTGGAAATAACCCTGCCCTGTCGGGACAGGGAGTCGGCTAGGACGCTCAGACGACCGGGAATGTGACGAACAACCACCCCGGCGTGAACCTCCTGAGCGAGCAGTAAAAGATCCCGAGCTAACTCGTACATCGGAAGCGAGTGCGTGCCGCCCTGGTTCCGAATGTAAGCAACCACTGTCGAATTGTCGGATAGTAGAAGGACCTGGCGATTCGACAAGTGAGGGATCCACTGCCTGAAACTCAGAAGAAGAGCAAGAAGCTCCTTCTGGTTGATGTGTAGAGCTGCTTGATCCTGGTCCCACATCCCGTGTAGGGAAAGACCGAGAGGATCCAACGTCGCACCCCATCCGAGATCGCTGGCATCTGCCGTCAGGACGCGATCGGACGTGGGTAAGTCCAGCGGAACACCCTGCGTAATCCACTGAACATCTGTCCAGGGAAGAAGGTGAGGATACAGAGAGTCCGGAAACGGAAGCACCTGATCCAGAGAATCTACATTCGGTCTCCAACGACTGAGCAGAAAGTGTTGGAGAGGTCTGACACGCAGCCGACCTAGAGGAATGAGATCCGTCACCGAACCGCAGAGACCGATCAGCCGGAGAAAACTCCGAGCGGTCGCGGACCTGGTCTGGGACAGAGTCAGAGCAAAAGCTGAGAGAATCACAGCCTTGGCCTGGGGAACAGCCACCAAATTGAATTTGGTTTGGAAAGACATCCCCAGATGACAAAACGACTGAGAAGGGACCAGGTCCGACTTCTCCTCGTTGACTCTGAATCCTAGCGACGTGAGCAAGCTCAACAGAGTGGCGACATCCGATTCCAGTAAGGCAGCATTGGAATGCCTCTGGAGGATATCGTCCAGATATGCCGAAGTAGTCACCCTGGACTTCTGGTGAACGCCCAAGGAGCCAGGTTGAGGCCGAAAGGCATGGCCTTGAACTGGTAAACTCGCCCCAGAAAAGCGAACCTGAGATACTTCCGTGACGCCCGATGCATCGGAACGTGGAAGTAAGCGTCTCGCAGGTCGATGCTGGCGGCGAAATCTCCCTGGTGAATTGAATGGCGGACCGACCTGAAAGTCTCCATGCTGAACTTGGGAGCAATGATAGACTGGTTCAGGATGCTCAGATCGATAACCGGTCGGAGTCGGCCGTCCTTCTTCGGCACCAAGAACAGGCGGGAATAGAAACCCACTGACTGAACGTTCTTGACGACCTCGATCGCCCCCTTTGCCAGGAGATTGGCAATCTCCGTGGACAAAAGTTCCCGACGTAAAACGTCTGAAGGAACTGTGGTTGGAAGAGGCACCCTTGACAGAGTGGGGTGCCGTCGGAAGGATATGCGCAGCCCGGACCGAACAACATCTAACACCCATGGATCGGATGTGATGGTGGTCCAATGGTCTGCAAACTCTGCTATCCTTCCTCCAACCTGGGACGAGTCGAGGTGAGGACCTTCATTTCGAGCCCCGACGAGGCCCGCGAGAGGAGAAACCACCTCCTCTGCTAAATGAAGAATCCTGAGACTTCCCTCGATTCTGCCGACCCCTACCTTTACCCCGTGAGTAAGAAGCAGAGGCGGCGACAGAAGGACCAGCCTTTTGCTTCACAGAGGAAGCAGAAGGGTACTTGTTAGGCTTGGAACGGCCCTTGCCTCCCCGAGAAGGCTGATCAAGCTGACGAAACAGCAGCTGATCTTTGGAATGACGTAGGACGTCATCCCGGACCGTCGACACGGAACCATGGAAAAGTTGCGGACCTGCCAAAGAAGCAGATCGAAGAGTAGCACGCTGCTCCTCGGGAAGGGATCGTCCTGTGTCCAGCACAGCGTCCCTTCGAACTAATTCCAAATTGGCCGTGTTACAGGCATGCGTGTGAGTAAGGTGCATAAGCGCCTTGGACAGCACACGCAAAGGAGCCTGTACCTCGTCAAACTTATCTGGAGGCAGATAAGCAGCCAAAGCTGAGACGACGTGATCTGAGAGAGAAAGCATGCCAAGCATCTCTCTAGATAAGCCCAACGTGGACTCCAGAGTCGTCATTGGAATGACGGCAGACTTGGGCTTGGAAAGCCCGAGGGAAGTGGAGTCCTGATCCAGAACCGTCAAAGTCTGGCAGACTGACGGATTGGCGGAATCGTAGGAACGATAACGCACAGGAGGCAAAAAGGTGTCAACCCTGGTGAAGAACGAAGTCTTCAAAGCCTTGGAATTCAGCTTGGCATCCAATGCTGAAAAAGCTTCAACCACCTGTACCGACTGGCACGGTCGAAGGCGCCCAGAAGCAGGTTGCTCCATAGGCTGTTGGCGCGCGACCGAAGATCGCGGCCAGGCTGACACTGTCGGCTGGTTAGCAGGTTTGAGCTCAGGCAGAAACCCAAACACAAAGTCAAGAGCCGCCCCCAAGTCCGAAGACTGCTGGCCCTCGACCTCAAGCATGTCAGACTCCTCCCCAGAGTCGGAAGACACATAGCCCATCGTGGGCAAACCAGCCGACGCCTCCCATGGTGTCGGGACACCAGAGGAATCGGAAACCGGCCTGTTTCCAATCCCGGGAGGCGGCGCCATAGGAGGCGCCTGGAAACCACCCATAGCCTCGCTGGAAGCAACAGGAAGGCTCTTTGAGAGAACCTGAGTGAGTAAGGAGAGGGCCTCCCTAAGCTCACTGCCTGTACCGACCGGTTCGACAGGGGAGCGAACCGGCAAAGTGGCTTCACCTCTGACCCTCTTAACCAGCGAAGGGTCACGATCCTCCAAAACACCCGAAGCGGGACGACGGGCGGCAGCCGAAACATCTGAAGGCAGACGTGTATAGGGGTACGATGCACCCCGAGGATCAATATTGCGAGAATTCATGAGAGTCACCGCGGACCTCTGCGGGGCAGAAGGTCCAGGCTGCACAAAAGGCG
The DNA here is from genome assembly GCA_031216915.1 of Pictodentalium vernedei. Taxonomy (NCBI): domain Eukaryota; kingdom Metazoa; phylum Mollusca; class Scaphopoda; order Dentaliida; family Dentaliidae; genus Pictodentalium; species Pictodentalium vernedei. The sequence continues at coordinate 59,103,596 of CM062294.1, read as the reverse complement.
TTGGTCCCCCAAAACTGGTCGTGTGACCAGAGTGAGCGGACGGAAACGCCACGGAGTTCATAGTGTTTCCACTATGAACATCCGAATCCAAAGACACAACTGTGGTACTCGACGGCGACGAGACCACAGCGATGGGCTCGGCCGGCAGCCCCTTCCGACTTCGCCGAGTTGAAGTCAGGGAAGGCTGGGGCCGATATCCCACGTCTACAGTATCGGACAGTTCTGCAGTCCCCTGCAGCGAAAAGCCGAGGCCGGCTGAAACAGACAACGAAGCAGACGGACCAGCAGCAGTAGTAGATACGTCGAGAGTCGTTGAGGCTGGTGAAATAATGGAGAGAGCACACCGGCTCGGCTCCGAAGGAGGAGTCACAACCCTAGTGACAGCCTCAGATGTCGACTGGAGGGGGACCGTAGTCCCGGAACCAGGCATCTCTACACCAGAACACTCAACGGCTCCCGCAGTATCCACCACAGGAAAAGACTGCACATCCCCCACGGAGGAGGAATAACTCTCACCAGACAGAGTCGGCTCGGGAGGCCCCGAACGACCACGTTCTCCTTTCCCGCGGGAGCGGGAGGCACGGCCACGAGAACGAACGACACGATTTACAGACGCCCAAAAGGTGGAAGACCATGTTCCACAGACACCACACGGCCGCTCGGCCGAACACCCATTACAGGAGGAACACGAAGAATGTACATCGTCCACATGCTTAGGCAGCAGACACTGCCCACAAGGAATTGTCCTAGGCATGAAAGAGGTGAGAGGAGCAGAGAAGGTGAGATCAGAAAACAGAACACCCCCAAAGAGAGAAAGGTGACAGAAACAAAGACCCCAGACGGCCGACTGGGAACCACCCAACAGGAAGACTACTCTCAACAGAAAGAAGAAACACTGTAGGAGTGGTACCCCACTGACACCTAACTCTAACACAATTAAAAAATTTTGCAAAAAAAGCATTAACAATAATTGTGAAATAATCTAAGTCCGAACCGCGTGGCCCGCGAAATTCGCGCGCGACTCGAGAGAGAGCAAATAAATATACATGATGGACATATAATAGAAAAAAGAGAATATAAAACACTGTTCCTGAGAATACAAAGGATACACTGTGGTATAATGAATCAGGAATCATCAAACATCGAGTTGGTGGAACACTGATAAGCGTGCAAAAACATCTCGACACGAAGCGGATTTTAAAAAGAATGAGTCTTTAGAGACGGTATGCGCACTGGCAACGGAAGTCGTGGAGTTGTACTTGGGAGAGAGCGTCCCGTACTTGGTCTGCGCCGGTTGCACTCGACCCAGTTTTGGCTTATTTTTATTGGTGCTTTTGCACCACTTTTCTTTCCCAACTTGCTTGGGAAAGACAAAAATAGAGAGTATTTTATCCGAGTTAGGGACTTCCACTGTAGTGCAAGCCTGTAGTAAACAATTGTGAGTAGGTTGATAAGAAACAACTGTTGAGCTCATTGGCAGTGTCATTTATAGAGTGGTGGTAGAATGATACTACAGCAACTTATTCTGTTTTTTCTGATGTGAATTCCTCTTTGGTACTTCAGTAAAACCTGTTTTAAGAGACCACTGTCATGAGAGACCACCTGTCTTGAGAGAGTGCAGTGACCTTGTACCATTTGGTTGTGTTCCACTGTAATGGACATGTCTTGAGAGACCACCTGCTTTGAGAGACTACTTTTGCCTGGTAAAAAGGGTGGTCTGTCAAGACAGGTTCTACTGTATCAGAAAATCTCAGTCAAGCAAGTCAGATACCGAAACGATACCAAGGTATACTCCCTTAAACATACTGTAACCAGCACCGAAATCAAAATTTGATTACTGTCCATCTCTACCAGACAGTGCAATTTTTGTTATTATTGCATTTGGATCATTCGTGGAATGATTTTTTCATGAAATGCTCTTTGACAGAGCTACCAAGAAGTAGGAACAGAAGCTGGTATGATCACTGAATACAAGGAGAACGGTAAAAGTCCTTGCAGCTATCCCACAGCTCAATTCCACACCTCATAGAAATCTAATTTCTTTGAAATTGCCATGCCACTGTGTATTTTCTGAAAAATTAATCAGGAATGAGTTCCACCCTTCCCCCCCCCCCCTCCCCCCACTCTCACCACGAATGCTAATTCTCAACAGCCCTGTAAGTTCAATTATGAAAGCCTCATCATAAGTGAGTTGATAAACACTTTTTACAGTAGGAAATCGAACCAAGTGTTTAATCAGGGAAAAAAACAATGGATTACTCTATGGACTGACAAAAGACCCATGGCCTCAACATTCGACGAAACAGCCACAGGCAAAATTGGTCAAGAAATGTTGTCTAGTTGAAAATGCACATTTAGTTTAAACCTTTACCTAACATGAAAAGCAGACGACACTCGCAAACAAAATTCTTGAATATCTAATTTTTTTCATTTTTTGTCTCAAAAACATAGGTTATGACCCCTCACTGGAACGTGCCCGATGAGCTTGTTAGAAAGAGGGGTCATAACCTATGTTTTAGAGACAAAAGATGAAAAAATAATGAAAATTAATTGGCGATCTTTTAGAATCGCACTGGCCGATTTTGGCCGTTACATTAGGTAAAGGGTTAACTCATGAAATCATTGGTAAAAAAAATCCATTCAATTTACAGGGAGGAAATTTGATTAAATATGCAGACGACACTTGCAAACAAATTTCTTGAATAACTAATTTTTTCATTTTTTTGTCTCAAAAACATAGGTTATGACCCCTCATTGGAACGAGCCCGATAAGCTCGTTCCAAAGAGGGGTCATAACCTATGTTTTTGAGATAAAAAATGAAAAAAATAATGAAAATTAAATGGTGATTTTTGTGAATAGCGCTGGCCAGTTTTGGCTGTTATGTTGGGTAAAGGGTTAAAACATTCCTCTGATATACTGTCACGGATAATCATTGCAACATAACTATTCATTTCCTTAGAGACCGATAATCATTTCAACAGAACTATTCATTTCCTTAGAGGTCAGGGCACCACCACTTTTTGAAATCGCTTCATTCACATTTTAAACATTATTATTCTTGAAAATGTTCTGGTTGGACAGCACTTCTACCATTGTTTTAAAATGAGCACATTCTTGGTAACAGAAATCATCGTCACAGTATTTGAAAAAAATCCACCAAGAGGATCACAGATCCAGAAGTCGAGTTTTGACATTAAATTCTGAAGAAATATAAGCTATTTATAGTAACAGTGACCTTGACCTTGGAGTCCCAGACTCCAAAATCAATAGGTGTCTTCCCTTCCTATAAGGTAACCTCTGATATAAGTTTGGTAAAGGTGCGTCAAATAGAACTCAAGTAATTGGCCGGAAACCAATTTGTCACAAAATATTCTATTGATAGTAACAGTGACCTTGACCTTGGGGCCCCAGACTCCGAAATCGATAGGTGTCTTCCCTTCCTATAGGGTAACCTGTGGTATAAGTTTGGTGAAGATACACAGAATAGAACTAAAGTTATTGCCCGGAAACCAATTTGTCACAAAATATTCTATTTATAGTAACAGTGACCTTGACCTTGGAGTCCCAGACTCCGAAATCAATAGGTATCTTCCCTTCCTATAGGGTAACCTCTGGGATAAGGTTGGTAAAGGTGCGTCAAATAGAACTAAAGTTATTGCCCGGAAACCAATTTGTCACAAAATATTCTATTTATCATAACAGCGACCTTGACCTTGGGGCGCTAGACTCTGAAATCGATAGGTGTCTTCCTTTCTTATAGGGTAACCTCTGGTATAATTTTGGTAAAGGTGCATCAAATAGAACTAAAGTTATTGCCCGGAAACCAATTGTTTACGCCTGCCTGCCCGCCCGCCCACCTGCCACTTCATCAAACTATAAGTCGAGTTTGACTTCGTCAAAACTCGACTAAAAATTGTCTTTTAGGCTATCAGGGTTGAAATTAAAACAAATGATGAAAGTGTTACTGACACTGCAGCTCAACTTGCCCAAGATGGAACTGAACTAAATAGAAAGCTCCAGTAATGTCAAGTATTCAATCAAGTTTCTACAGAAAAGACATCACACCAAAGCTACATGAAATCTAGAACAGATCAGGTGAGGGAAGTGACCTGTAGTGTGTCAATGGAATTGTAGACAATTTATGTGCCAAATCCAAGATGGCTGTTGGTAGCCCTGTTTTTCAATGAAATTCAGAAAAATTTGATAACTCCCATCTAGACCCAGGGGGTCTTCAAAAAATTCTGATACACCAGGCCGGGGTGGGTGGGTGGTCCAGCAGCTCCAAAACTCACTTTTTTCCAGGTGGTCTAAATTTTTTCCTAACATACTTTTAACAGATAATTATAGCTGGAATTTGATGAGATGCATTTTGGGATGATTTTACAATATATTGGGGTAGTTATTATGAATTGGGAGGTCACGTATGGCTCTCAGACACCAGATTAACCCATTAACCAATGTGGATAGAAGACGACACTTGGAAAAAAAATGTTGACTAAAATTTTTCATTTTTTGTCTCAAAAACAAAGCTTATGACCCACCATTGGAACAAGCTCAATGAACTATTCTAATGATGGGGTCACAAGCTATGTTTTTGAAACCAAAAAGTGAAAAGATAATAAAATTTGAATGGCAGTTTTAGTGAATAATGCTGGCCAGTGTTTGCCGTTATATTCACTGTTACATTGGGAAATGGGTTGAATGACTTGCCCAATGTCTTTGACTCTGTGAGTAAATGCAAAAAAGTAAATAAAATGAACATTTATATCTGGTTATAGCAGGTTATAACTGTCCGCCTCAGAGAAAATTAACTAAAAAAGAACTAGGGTTAAAACTAAGGTCAGAAATGAAGGATAAAACATAAAATGAATATAAAACTTGTGAAAACAGGTAAAACATAAAGCAGCCAGAAACCTTGGAACTAACATAAAATAAGAAAACAGAAAATGGTTATTGTGTTCTGGTGAATTAGGTTTAAGAGATAAAATGCAATCACAATTAATGAATATAGTCAGTCACCACCCCACCCCTCCCCAAATATTTTTACCTTCCTGATATTGTACCATCTACTTACCCTTTATGTTGTTTTGAAAGCTGAAACCAGATGCAATTAAAGTAAAATTTGCACCGACACTGATAGAGCTGCATCAAGATGCATATGTCTTTGTTTTGTTAGTTACCTCCCTTTGGACAGCTCAAAAAATTGGACTAACTGTTAGAATGAAATAGGAAGATGAAATGCAAGTGAAAGCATTTAAAATTTGGACAATTTAGACCAGATTGGTGGTTAGTGGGGGGTGGGTGTACCATTCGAAATCGAAAGAAAAAAAAATCCTTCAACAAGAGCACCGTGTAGCGGGACAATATATGCCCGTTTTGTATTTTTGAAGGGTTGGGGTGAGGGTGAAAATTGTTTGGACCAACCCCATATTCGCACTTGACCTGTATTTTGTTGTGATTAAACAACATACCAAGTTTGGAACCAATCGGAAAACAAATAATAAAAGTTATCATCCGGAAACCAAATAGTTGATGCATTCTATGTCCAACAAGGTCCATAATTCAGGGGAACTTTGAAGTTCGAACTGACCCCATATTCGAACTTGACCTGTCTTTTGTTTTGTTTTGATACCAAGTTTAGGAGTCAATCGAAAAAAATCCTAAAGTTATCATCTGGAAACCAAACATTGACGAACGGACAGACCGACAGATGGACAAATGGACAGACAGACAGACTGATTCCATAATTCGACAGTTTTTCAGCAGGCGAAAAAAAAATTCGTCAGGCAATACTAAAGTTATAATCCGGAAAACACAAATGCACAAATTCAAGAGGAATAACTCTGGAAAGGTACATGCGATTTTATCCGAAAGTGAATTTGAGCTTTGTTTTGTGATCATAAACAAAATCTGAGAATTTGAAACAAATTAGTCAAGGCAAACTAAAGTTATCATGCGGAAACCACATAATTCACAAATTTGCAATCATTCAAGGGGAATAACTATGGAACGGTACATGCGATTATGGCCAAAGGTGAACTTGAGCTGTGCTTTGTGGTCAAAAACAAAATCTGAGAATTTGAAAAAAATCGGTCAAGGCAAACTAAAGTTATCATCCGGAAACCACAAAATCAACAAATTTGCAATCATTCAAGGTGAATAACTCTGGAAAGGTATATGTGATTGTGGTCAAAAGTGAACTTGAGCTGTATTTTGTGGTCAAAAACAAAAAACTGAAAATTTGAAATAAATCGGTTGAGGCAAACTAAAGTTATCGTCCGAAAACGAAAAGTTGGGCTAAATTCCCATAAGGGCCATAACTCTACTGAAAATGGGCCAGTAGAAACTGAAATCAAACCCGTCCTGTATTTTGTCATACTAAATCCACATGCCAAATTTAACTCAGCTCAAACCATTCCGGAAATGAAATGTGTCCATGGATGGACAGACAGACAGACAGGTGGAGAGACCATTCACATAATATGTCCTGTTTTTCAAACAGGTGTATAAAATCACATCTGAAATATTTCGTGTCAATCCATCAAGGCGTTCAGCTTTAAATGAACGGAAACCAATTTTTTTTCAAAAATTGTGTTTTCAAAGGGCCATAACTCTGCAGCGGATGGACTGAGAAACACCAATATTTAACTTGACCTGTATATTATTGCTACAAACAACATCTGAAAGTTTGATGTCGATCTGTCAAGGCATTTGACTTTAAATGAAGGGAAACCAATTTTTTTCGAAAGATTGTGTTTTCAACGAGCCATAACTCTGCAGTGGATGGACTGAGAAACACCAATATCAAACTTGACCTGTATTTCATTATTAAAAACAAAATCTGAAAAATTTGGTGTCAATCCGTCAAGGCGTTCAGCTTTAAATGAACGGAAACCAATTTTTTTAGAAAAATTGTATTTTAATGCTAAAAACAACTTCTGAAAGTTTGATGTCGATCCGCCAAAGCATTCGACTTTAAATGAACGGAAACCAAATTGTTTACGGACAGACAGATGGACAGATGGACGGACAGATGGACAGACGGACAGACTGATAACATAATACAACCGTTTTTATAAAGAGGCGTATAAAAAGGGGGTGGTGGGTGGTCTTCGGGAGGAAAAAAAAAATTCAGCCCTGTGTACAAGAATTTTTTGAAGACACCCCTCCCCCCCCACCCCCCCTCTGTCTAGAGATCATACCACAGCTACATATGAAATTTGAATAAGATCGGGTGAGAGATGCGGCCTATAGGATGTGTCAATGGATTTATTGACAATTTATATGCCAAATCTAAGATGGCTGCTGGTGGCCATGTTTTTCAACGAAATTCGGAAAAATTCAATAGCTCCCTCCCATCTACTAGACATGGCCCCAAAGCAACGTATGAAATTTGGAACTGATCGGGTTAGAGCTGCGGCCTGTAGGGTGTGCTAAAGGAATTGTGGATGGAAAGAGAAATATACAGATGTACCAGGCTTGACATTTTCAGGAGCGATTTATTCGCCAGCCTACTGCTCGCCTTAAAAAAAGTTAGGAGGGCAAAAATAGCCCTAGAAAATAATGATTACCACAACAGTCTATTCCTAAAACCCACAAGTTTTCAGATCTCTGCTAGTGGCCCCTGCAATATGGCTACACTGCCCCTTCCACACATCCAGACCTTACCAAAGCCCGGAGGTGTGGGAAGGGCAGTGTAGCCATCTCACAGAGACTACCTGGTTAGCAGCACCAAATAAAATGTACAAAGCCCACTAGGCAGAATTCATTAATAGTACAACTTCATTTTGCCACTTTTAGCTTTTTGTAAGTTTGAGTAGAGTTAATCGCTCCCCTAGGCCACGTCAGGAGAGCGATTTTTAGCCTTCCTACATTTTTAAGAACATCAGGCCTGATGTACAAATGGATGTATGAACAGTCGATAGGCACCACGTTATCAAGTTGAGCTAAAACTGGAACAAGAGGCCCCAAGGGGCCTGAGGGCACTCACCTGACATGGTAGCCTAAATATCAACACAGAGAATTGATTTCCACAAGTTGCATCTGCTCCTCCTAAGAAAAGCTTATACCAAATATCCAAAGAGTTGAACAAACTTGAATCAGATCCACCCCACAATGTTGCTTACCAAATATGAAAAGATTCTGCCTGCTGGATCTGGAGAAGATTTTTTAAGAAATTTACCTGAAATGCACTAAGTTCGAATTCGAGCTTCTATAGTGAGCCCAAATATGAATCTAGGGAGCCGATTTGAACAAACTTGAAGCAAATCCACCCCACAATGTTGCATACCAAATATGAAAAGATTCTGCCTGCTGGATCTGGAGAAGAAGATTTTTTTAAGAAATTTGCCTGAAATGCACTAAGTTCGAATTCGGGCTTCTATAGTGAGCCCAAATATGAATCCAGGGGGCCGATTTGAACAAACTTGAATCAGATCCACCCCACAATGTTGCATACCAAATATGAAGAGATTCTGCCTGCTGGATCTGGAGAAGAAGATTTTTGAAGAAATTTGCCTGAAATGCACTAAGTTCGAATTCAAGCTTCTATAGTGAGCCCAAATATGAATCTAGGGAGCCGACTTGAACAAACTTGAATCAGATCCACCCCACAATGTTGCATACCAAATATGAAGAGTTTCTGCCTGCTGGATCTGGAGAAGAAGATTTTTGAAGAAATTTGCCTGAAATGCACTAAGTTCGAATTCAAGCTTCTATAGTGAGCCCAAATATGAATTTAGGCAGCCGATTTGAACAAACTTGAATCAGATCCACCCCACAATGTTGCATACCAAATATCAAAAGATTCTGCCTGCTCGATCTGGAGAAGAAGATTTTTTAAGAAATTTGCCTGAAATGCACTAAGTTCGAAATCGGGCACCTATACTGAGTCCAAATATGAACACAGAGGGCCGATTTGAACAAACTTGAATCAGATCCACCCCTACAATGTTGCATACCAAATATCAAAAGATTCTGCCTGCTGGATCTGGAGAAGATTTTTTAATGTTTTTCCCATTGCCTACAGTGTTAAAAAGTGCTGACTCAGCACTTTTTCAAAGTCCTGAAAAAAGTACTTTGTGATCAAACCGATAGAGATTTTTTTTAACCATTCTATTCTACTGGATAAAAGTAAGCTTTATACAAAATAAGAATTCTCTGTGCCGTGTAGTTTTGGAGATATGGCAGTTTTAAGGTTTTTCCTATTTTTAGCTCCCGAGGTTCCCACGGGGCAATGGGAAAATTTTTTTTTTTGCATCAATCAACTACTTATGACCCATTATCATCTCATATCAAATTTGGTTCAAATCGACCTCACGGTTCAGAAAATAGAAGTTTTAGGCGTGGCCAAAATTTTTGCCCCTCCCGTAACGAAGGCAAATAATGCCTGACAAACTTCTCTTGAACAAACTTGATTCTACACCTCAAAAGGAAGCTGCATACCAAATATCAAGTCTCAGCTACTGCTGGTTCATGAGAAGATGATTTTCAAAGATTTTGGTGCCCCTTGAGGGCGTGGCCCTACCCAGGAAGAGTGGCAACTTCATTTGAACAAATCTGAATTGACATTAGGTAATAAACATTTACCCAACATTTGAAAAATATTGGGCCAGTGGTTTCTTCGGAGAAGTTGGTTTTGTAAAGTTTACGCCAGACGACGATGGACGACGGACTGATGATGGACGGAAAGCGATTAGTAAAGCTCCCCTTGAGCTTCGCTCAGGTGAGCTAAAAAGTGAATAATAGTCAAAACATTGTCGAGGATTAATATATTAAAAAGTTTTTAACCCTTTACCCAACACAAATGATATAAAAATTTATTATTTTTAATATTTTTAATATATTTTTTTTTAATATAATTTTTTAAAATTTTCCCTAAAATTTCAAAATAAAATCATATCATGTGACAATCTCATTCCAAAGAGGGGTCACATGATATGGTTTTGTTGAAATTTTTAAATAAAATCATATCATGTGACAATCTCATTCCAAAGAGGGGTCACATGATATGGTTTTGTTGAAATTTTTAAAAAAAATTTTTTCAGCTGCTGAATCTGCATATTATTTGGGCAGATGTGGCTGATTTGTTGGGTAAAGGGTTAACATTCACATTACAGCTTCTTTGGGGGGTTTTTATTCACAATGTTGGAGCATTTTTTAACAAACAGTGGTCTATTGTGCAGATACATGTATCGTCCAAATATCTGAAACAGTACAAATATCTATGTTTCTCACCTTTTACTGTACAATGTGCCAAAATTTTTGTTTGATCAAACACCGACAAAACAAAAAAAAAACCTGACGCACCTGTGGATTAATCACGATTGTCTGAAAAATATATCAATAATTTTGTATCTGTCAGAAAGTATGATTTGACTACTCTCACTGGAGTAAATTAACCCTCTGAACACCGATGGTGTCTTCCAAGTCAGTTCAATGACAACAAGTGGAAGAGTCCATATTCATTACCTGGGGGTAGACTATTCAATATTTTCAATGTGCAGCCTAGACATTTCGATTGGTTACCCCACAAATTCACTGAGCAATCGTCCTACTTGGTGAAATTATGACCTTCAGGGTTCAAACAGTTCATTAAAGGCAACATAATATACTTCAGTTAAAAAAAAAATATATTTCAAATCTAGAGCAATGCCGAGGGTGCCATATGCCCCCTCCCCCAGCCAAAATCACCATGCAGGTTGGCCTGAGAAACAGATTTTTATTTTTTTTAGGCCTTATTGAAGATTTCTCTTTAACCCTTTACCCAATGAATCGGCCGCATCCGCCCACGTAATATGCAAATTCAGCAGTTGAAAAAATATTATTTTTCAAAAAATTAACAAAACCATACATGTGACCCCTTGTTGGAACGGCTCATTCCAATGGGGGGGGTCACATGATATGTTTTTTTTTTAATTTTTTGAAAAATTTGAAAAAATGATATTTAAAATAATAAATTTTGATATCGTCTGCATTGGGTAAAGGGTTAATAAAGTTAATTTCAGTCTGCCCGGCAGCCTGCCCGGGCTCCATTCTGCTGTAATTGTACATGATACTCAGACAGGTCTACTGAAACTAATACACACCCAGTTCTGTCTTGACAGATTCTTTTGAAGGTTGTAAAAAGAGAAATCTGGATACCTGAAATAATATATATAATAGTAGTGTTAAAAAGATTTTTCGACTAGTCGACGCTGACTCGATTAGTACTAGACAAATCTATTAACAATTTGAGAATCACTCATCGAGTGTATTCTCTAAAGCCTTGAAGTTTCCACTTTGTGTTCCTTTAAGAAAATCCTGTCGATTTCAGGGGGCTATCTCACTCGCATTTCTTCGCTCTTCTTGGTTTGGTCACGCGATGTATTTAATATTCAATGAGGCTATTGTTTATAGTTTGTCTAGCTTTTCATAGGAGGGTTGATTAAGTTATGCATGTCATGGAACAATCGCGTTATCAGAGTACGCTTCTTCAGTGACTTGTGTTCTGCTTTCAAAGTTTTTTTAGCTCAATAACAAAGTGCAGAAATTTCTTATTAGACCACAATATACAAGGGAATTTTCGGGGAAAGTTCGATTTTGCTTAAAAATATTTGACAGAACCGAATACTCTGGGCCCTCTCCTCAATTCCCCTTAGGATATAGGAACATCAAAGATTTATTATCAGATCTATTTATTTTTTGCGGCATCAATTGTTTGGTCGTAAAGACATGGAGAAATTGACTTCCATAATGTAGCACAGTTAGACCCATTAATTGTATAGTAATTTGGAAGCCACTCCAGCCGATGAATTTTGTTAAAACTACAGTTTTGCCGACTTTATTGTTTAGTTTAGCATCTGACATTGCATAACCGACTAGTCGATTAATCGTCGACTACTACCCAGTGATTAGTCAATTAGTAAAAATCCAAATGGCATTAATCACTGCAACACTAATTACACTATATAACAGTTATTTATTACTTTCCAAAGTGTGATTTACTGGGATTTCCAGGTTTGATTATAAACGATAACTTCACAAGTGAATTATACAATCAACAATTGGGTCATGTATCCATGCACGCAAACGAAGATGCTTTGCCATGAATGCAATGGGGGCTTCATTGTTTTTTGTTTTTTTAACCCTTTACCTAATATGAAAAGCAGACGACACTTGCAAAAAAAATTCTTGAATAGCTGTTACTTTCATTTTTTGTCTCAAAAACATAGGTTATGACCCCTCATTGGAACAAGCTCAATGAGCTCGTTCCAATGAGGGGTCATAACCTATGTTTTAGAGACCAAAAATGAAAAAAATAATGAAAATTAATTGGCGTTTTTTTTAGAATAGTGCTGGTCGTTACGATAGGTAAAGGGTTAAATAATATAATTATCGTTAATAATAAAAAGTAATAAACAGAATAATCGCTTGACTGGACTGGTTACGTGAAATAATTCATTCGAGGCGAGGGACTATATTGTATTCGCGCACTTGTGTTTGTACAACATCCCTCACCTCTCATGAATTATTTCACGTAACCAGTCCAGTCAAGTGATTACTCTCTATATATTTGTTTTCCTTTAAATAATGAAGGAGTGTATGTAGTATGTGCTCTAGCATGCATCAGGTGTTTCTTGAAGGCAATGCCAGTAAATACTGGTCATACAATTTCAAAAGGTACATGTACAGTAAGTAAGGTCATCGTGGACTGGTCACTTTCCACGGGTGGGCAATATTTCCATGGATGCAGTAATATTAGATTCCAAACACTGATTATAGGAATAATCAACAACAATTTAATTAATGAAGCACTGGGTCAAGTTTGTTCCAATGAGTGATCACATGATATGATTTTGCTGAAATTTTTGGAAAAATTTAGAAAAAATTAATTAACATAACAAATTTCGATATCGTGTGTGTTGGGTCAAGAATTAAATAATTTTACAAAATTGCAACACATTTCAAACAACGTTAACTTCTCCAAAAGTGTGACTGATACTTAATTTTAATTCTTAAGTGTACTTCTTTATTGTAGAATGGACACCTGAATATTTATTTATTGGTGTTTAAGGTCACATATTTCTGCACAATGGCTAATCATGACCATGACAGTTTTACGGGTGGAGGAAGCCGGAGTACCTGGAGAGAACCACCGTGCAACGACAAGCAACTGTCAGTTCCCCAGCATACTAACTCCACACAAGCAGGGTTAGCATTGGCTGAAGACAGGTGCACCATCGACGTGCAGTACGCCTTAGTGCACAGCGTCAACATGCCCCCACATGGGCAATGGGGGTGAAGTGTCTTGCCCAAGGACACAACGCAGTTGCCGCAGGTGGGATTCGAACCGAGGAACCCTCGGCTTGCAGCCTGCACCTCTATCTACTGCACCACCACGCCGCCCTCCCCCCCCCCCCCCCCCCCCCCCCCCCCCCAAAGACACCTGAAACACATCATTTTGAGAATACCACTGAATGTCATTACCCACCTTGGTAAGTACAGTATGGTCCCCGTGAACTGGTCACTTTCCACAAGTGGGCAATATTTCCATGGACACAATAATATTAGATTCCAAACACCAATTATAGGAATAATCATCAAAAATTTAATTAATGAAGCATCTGGTACAATCTGGTTTTTCATTAATTAAAATTTTGCTGATGATAATTTTTATTACATGGTAAATGCATGCATGGACATTACTGCCCAAGCGTTGATTATGAACAGTCCATGGCAATTGTAATGTATGACATTGTAAACCATGCTATTTTTCCAAAACACTATGGGTTACCATGATGTTTGGGACAATAGCATGGTTTTCCATGGCAGCAGGATGTTTCACAGAAAACACATTTTGTAGAACACGTTTCACAGACATGTCATTTCTTAGACCATTTTGTAAGACACCTGGTCATTTCATAGAAATACTATTTCATACACATCTTCCAGTCACTTGAGAAAAATCATCCTTTCTAGCATGAGGCTGGTACGGGTAACTGTGTCAATTGAAGCGAAGTGGAGCGACATGTTTGTTTACAAACAACAGACAATGATGAAATAGTCAGACGATCATTAAATATTTAAATGAGGATTATATATGTATTTATTTATTAAGGTTTAATGACACTTTAATAGCCAAGGTCATATCGTGTCGGTGACAGTCTTAAAGGTGGAGGAAGCCAGAGTACCCCGAGAGAACCACCGAGCAACGACTGTCCTGAGAAACAGACGATTTACTTTAAGGGGCCTTACTCAACATATAAATATGACTAATACTTACAAACTTTTTCCAATCATTCCATTCTAGTCCTGCTACAGTCGTACATGTGTCAGAGGAACTAAGAGATACTGGACTGTGAAGAAGAAAAAAATAAAATAAGGCCAAAAAATAGTTCTGATTCTCAGGCAATCCCTCACAGAAAATGAAACTCCCCCTCAATGGACAATTTGATTGCCTTGCAGTGTCTTCCAATATTACTCCAAAATCGGAAGACTCAAAACTGTTTACATTTTTGATTGACGTATCATGTATGTAACTAATATTTGAAGAGAATAACTAAAGACAGTCAACATTCTGTGGCTTTATGGTTGTTTCTAGACAAATCTTTGCACCTATTTTGTTGTAATAAAGAGTGATCAAAGTCATAATTAGGTACTTAAGGTTTAATAACCCTTAACCAGCTGAATATTTTCAAGATATTTTACTTCAAATCTAGTCATGGCTGCTGTGTAGCAGCCATGACTGAATTTGATGAAAAATTCATCTAAATTTAACTCAAGAAATCATTGGTGAAACTAGAGCGCACTGTCACAGTGCCAAAGCTGCGATGATTCGTGCAATGCCAATGATGTTTTAAAACTAGTTGGTGACAAAAAAACTTGTTGGTGACCAAAAAAATCGTTGGTGACAAGTCCAGAAATTATCCGAATGACATGCACTATTGAGAGGGTGTAGACACCATGAAGATACACTTGCATACCAAGGGTGGTGTCATTCCATCAAGTATTTTAGGAGTTATGGTGTTTTTAAACTCGTTGGTGACAGACCGACCAACAGACAGACCGACATTGCCACATGTAGAGCTGCTCGTCGCAGCTAAAAATCTATTCAATTTACACAGGAGAAAATTTGATAAAATATGCCCAAATTATACTAATTTCAGTGACAAGGGAAACCCTGTGCTGGGCAGGAATATCCATGCAAGGAATTAAAATTAATAGAGAGTAATCGCTTGACTGGACTTGTTATGTGAAATAATTCATGAGAGGTGAGGGACATTGTACAAATACGAATGTGCATGAGTATTTTACAATATAGTTCCTCGCCTCGAATGAACTATTTCACACAACCAGTCCAGTCAAGCGATTACTCTGTTTATTAGTTTTAGTTTAATTTATTTATTTATTATTTATTGGGGTTTAAGGTCACATATTTCTGCACAATGGCTAATCATGACCATGACAGTTTTATGGGTGGAGGAAGCCGGAGTACACAGAGAGAACCACCAAGCAATGGCGAGCAACTGTCAGCTCCCCAACATACTAACTCCACACAAGCAGGGTTAGCATTGGTTGAAGACAAGTGCACCATCGACGTGCAGTACACCTTAGTACACGACGTCACCGTGCCCCCAGATGAGCAATGGGGGTGAAGTGTCTTGCCCAAGGACACAGCGCGATTGCTGCAGGTGGGATTCGAACCGAAGGCCTCTTGGCTTGCAGCCAGCGCCTCTACCTACTGAGCCACCGCACCCCCTTTCATTATTACTGATAATTATATTATTTAACCCTTTACCTAACATAATGGCCAGCACTATTCTCAAAAATCGCCAATTAATTTTCAGTATTTTTTCATTTTTTGTCTCTAAAACATAGATTATGACCCCCTCATTCGAATGAGCTCAATGGGCTCATTCCAATGAGGGGTCATAACCTATGTTTTTGAGACAAAAAATGAAAATAATAGCTATTCAAGAATTATTTTTGCAAGTGTCGTCTGCTTTTCATATTAGGTAAAGGGTTAAAAAAAAACATAAAAAAACAATGAAGTCCCCATTACATCCACAGCAAAGCATCTTTGTGTGCATGCACAGATACATGACACAATTGTTGATTGCATAATTCACTTGTGTAGTTATCATTTATAATTAAACCCACAAATCCCAGTAAATCACACTTTGGAAAGTAATAAAATGAGGTAATTTGTATAATTATGTACTTTCTATATGTTTGTGAAAAGAGATGGCAGAGATTCTCTCAATCTATGCTCATTATCTCCTTAAATGCAGTGTCGAATATTCCTGTCCAGGACAGGATATCTCTTGCCAATGAAATAATTGTAATTTGGATACATTTAATCAAAACTAGAAACTGTTTTAGCAAACTAAAACATATGTCTCCCCTTCCTTTCTATTTAATGCACTGCAAATTATATATACATGAATAATATTGACAATCATACCAAATATCTAAGGTCTAGGTCAAAAGACAAAAAAGTTCTAGTCTAGATGAAGTTACCCTTAAAAAAGAACATAAATCTGACCTTCAGGTCAAAGGTCAAGGTCACATGAAGGTCACTATGGTATGCGACACACCGGCTCACAGTGATACATCCACATGCCAAATATCCAAGGTCTAGGTCAAAAGACAAAAAAGTTATGCCCCGGACAAAGTTTCCCTTAAAAAGCACATAAATCTGACCTTCAGGTCAAAGGTCAAGGTCACATGAAGGTCCCTATGGTACAGGATACACCGGGTCATGGTGATACATCCACATGCCAAATATCTAAGGTCTAGGTCAAAAGACAAAAAAGTTATGCCCTGGACCAAGTTTCCCTTAAAAAGCACATAAATCTGACCTTCAGGTCAAAGGTCAAGGTCACATGAAGATCAGTATGGTACGCGACACACCGACTCATGGTGATACATCCACATGCCAAATATCTAAGGTCTAGATCAAAAGACAAAAAACTTATGCCCCGGACAAAGTTTGTATGAGAAGAAGAAGAAGAAGAAGAAGAAGAAGAAGAATATGCATTAAAACAATATGTCTCAGCCACAACTAGATTTGATGAAAAATATACTGAAAATACTCAGCAGGTAAGAGTTAAATGCAAGAAAAAAATCAAATGAAAGTGTCAATGACACTGTAGCTTAACTTGACTGTGTGTAGTGTTTGTTGAAAAGAATAATGTTCAATATTTATGAAATGATTATGAAATAAGACAAGAATTGTGATAATTGAGAATACCGTATTTACTCTATGTATTGGGACAGCTAAAAATAATTCTTTTCACAGGTGTCCCAATTCTTAGAAAATGGGGAAAGAACACAGCCTGGTCTTGATTTGATGAGGAATAAAGTTGGATGTGATTCGTTTTCCATCATTATATACGAAAATCGCCAACCAATTTTTTTTTATATTTTCATTTTTTTCTTCCAAAACATAGCTTATGATCCCTCATTGGAATGAGCACATTGCACTCGTTCCAATGAGGGATCATAAGCTATGTTTTGAAAGCAAAAAATGAAAATTTTTAGTTACTCAAGAATTTTTTTTATGAGTGTCGACTGTTACTAGTGAGGGGCCAACTGGAAACAAATCTCCGGAATGTCCCAAACTTTGGAGCATAAAAAAATATAGTTTTCTGGAAAAAATGTGTGTCCCAAATCATAGAGTGTCCCAATACACAGAGTAAATACGGTAAGTTAATTTCTGTTCCTACATGAATAATAATAAGAAGAAGAAGAAGAATAAGAATAATCTGAGGTGTAGACTGTACTAAAGAATTGAGGCCTGGGTTGATGTGGTCTCACAGTTAACGTATATCAACCAAAGTTACCAAGTTACAGTAAATTCATTCCAAAACGAGTCATCCTACCAAGTTACAATGAAATCCCTTCATAAATATGACTTGTAGACATTGCTAAATGAATTCTAGGTCACATGCCAGTCCAGCGGTCTCGGTTGATCGATCGTGACCAAAATAGGACAGTCTCATCCAGATATCATACAGAGTTATCCTACCAAGTTACAATGAAATCGCTTCATAAATATAAACTGTAGACTGTGCTAAATAAATCTAGGTCACATGCCTGTGCAGCCATCACAGTTGACTGCTCACAGCCAAAATAGGACGTTCTCTTCCAGACATTATAGCAAGTAATCCTACCAATTTACAATGAAATTCCTTCATAAATGCAACCTGCAGGCTGTGCTAAAGGAATCTAGGTAATGGCACTCTCCCATAAATCGCAACAAGGAAAATCCATACTGATGAAATAATTTAATTTAAAAGATAATAGAAAGCACATCCACATAGCATGAAACCTTTAAGTTGTTGTACCTGCACTTCAGAATAAAACCCCAAAATGGGCTTCCAGCACTCTACCAGTTAATACTGGAGGTCCATTGACTGAGACTTTCCTTGGCATTTTTATGCATTAACACAGACAAGGAGTATTTGTCAAGTTGGAAACTTCACTCCATGGATATTTCACTCGTAATTCACTCTCAATGTACAGTATAGTCAAATAAAAACGTCAAGTTTTTTAAAAATGTTTTGCAATTTGGTAAAATACTTTATCATATGACTCATCCGTTTTGTTCACTTTAAAACATTTGATATTTTGTTTTCATATTAATCAGTGATAAATAAAGCCTTCCGTCAATTTCATTGGTCAATTTCAAAACTAGACTATTTGGTTGGCTGAACAAAATACAACTGGGCCACATTTTCATAATTTGCATAATTAGAGTTGGGAGCTTTCACTGGTCAATTTCAAAACTGGACAATTTGATTGGCTAAACAAAATACAACTGGGTCACATTTGCATAATTTCAGTAGGGAGAATTTACGTTATCTGTCCTATTTAAGGTGGGTTATATTGTATTAATCTTTTGCCTACAAGAAAAACACCATTCATTTTTTTTTATATTTTCACTTTTTTGCTTCCAAAACATAGGTTATGACCCCTCATTGGAACGAGCTCAACTTATGTTTTGGAAGCAAAAAATGAAATTTTTTAGTTATACGAGGATGTTTTTTCCAAGTGCTGTCTGCAACTCAAGTTAGGTGATGGGTTAAAAGTCATACTTAGTGGCTAATTTGTGCATGTGTGTGTCGTATGATAAACAGAATATGAAAAGAGGCTCGCTCAAACGGAAAATTCTTAGACTCGTTTCATAAATATTATATGAGAAAAACACTCATTCCATATCCTCTATTTCATTCTCCACCAGACATGACACTGCAAAAACATTTGTTGAATAACTAAAAGATTTTATTTAATGCATAATACAACAACTCAGTATAAGTCTACAAATTTAGTTATTTATATTTATATATGTAAATTGGGGTTTAACAACACTATCGACAGCAATGGTCACATCATGTTGGACAGTTTTACGGGTGGAGGAAACCGGAGTACTCCCCAATGTACTAACTCCACACAAGCAGGGTTAACACTGTTTCAAAACAAGTGCACCAATGACGTTCATTGTGCCTTATTAGACAATGTAACCGTGCCCTCACAGAAATTTAGTTACTTAGTTGGGAGTAATCTTGGTATCCGCTAGACAAGGGGACAAATCATAATCAATCTACTGATAGTTTAACCAAGCCTGGAAATAAGCAATCTGTCATTTGCAGAATGAGGTCGCCAGGGGGTGAATTTGCTGATGATATCCCACACAATGGACTGGAATCCCCCACTTTATCCTCTGGGCACCTCTTTTTGTTTAGGCTTGAGACCATGATTCAGAGTGAGGTTCATAGAGAGTAAATTTAGTAATGCTACTTTGCTGTGCAGGATGGCATCACCAAATTCACCCTCTGAGGGCCTCACTCTGCAGATGATAGTCTGCTTATTTCGGGGTTGAGTGTAACCTGACCTTCAATACTTACAATTTCAAAATATTAAAATACAGTACAGCCGCCATGGACTGGTCGTAATCCATGCGTGGGTGGTGATGTCCATGCATGCTTTTACCAGTTAATAAAAATCATCATCAGAAAAATTATAATTAATGAAGTACCGGATTGTACCTGGTGCTTCATTAATTAAATTGTTCATGATTATTCCTATAATTAGTGTTTGGAATCTAATATTATTGGGACCGTGAAAATATTGCCCACTTGCGGGCAGTGACCAGTCCACGGCAGCCATACTAAGTACTTACCAAGGTGGGTAATGGCTTTCAGCGGTATTCTCAGAAGGATGTGTTTCAGGTGTCCTTTCTGCAGTAAAGAACAACATATATGAATTAAAATTAGTTAGGCCCACAAAGCAGATCTTCTGTTTCTCTGGCCATTATTTGTAAAATTGCATGCGGGCGGGCAGTCTTTTATTTTATTTTTTATTTTTGTAATTATTTCTTTGCCATCAAAAGTTCATGTTCTTGGTTTGTTTTATGTTTTAGGCCATGGGTTATGGTGTATTTCGTCCCTGGAGTGCAAAAAGGCTGAATAGCATGGGTGGTAGTATATCTCATCCCTTAACCCTTTACCCAACGAAGACGATATCAAAATTTATTATTTTAATTACTATTTTTTAAAATTAAAAGAAAAATTTCAACAAAACCATATCATGTGACCCCTCATTGGAACAAGCTCGATGAGCTCGTTCCAATGAGGGGTCACAAGATATCTTTTTGTTGAAATATTTTGAAAAAAAGTATTTCTTTCAACTGCTGAATTTGCAAAGTACGTGGGCGGATGCGGGCGATTCGTTGGGTAAAGGGTTAAGTGTAAGAAGGCTTTGCAATTCTAAAGCATTGCAAAGACTTGATGCACTCAAGTAACAAATTTATCAATTTTATTAACTTAGGTAAAATAGCAAATATAACCCAGTTAATTTTTATTTTTTCAAGTTGGCATTGGTTATAAAAAGAGAGCATGGAGCAGCCAAAATGACCATGTGGAGGGCCTGAGAAACAGATCTTTAACTTTTTTAGGCCTTACCTGCCACTTTTCTGGAGAGGTGATGTTGTTTGAAATGTGTTGCAATTTTGTAAAATTATTCAATTCTTTACCTAACACACACGATATCAAAATATATTTTCATTATTTTTTTTTAATTTTTCAAAAAATTTCAACAAAACAGTATCATGTGATCCCTCATTGGAATGAGATTGTCAAGCTCATTCCAATTCAGGGCCACATGACATGTTTTTGTTAAAAATTTCTGAAAAATAGTTTTCCCTACTGGTCAATTTGTAAATGTTGCGGACAGATGTGGCCTATTTGTTACATAAAGGATTAATTCTTTACCAAACTTTACATTCAGAAAAGTTTCTTAAATAAATGTTTTTTGTTTAACCCTTTACCCAACGCAGACGGTATCAAAAATTATTATTTTAAATATCATTTTTTAAACTTTTTCAAAAAAATTCAAAAAAACCATATCATGTGACCCCTCATTGGAACGAGCTCGACGAGCTTGTTCCAACGAGAGGTCACATGATATGGTTTTGTTGAAATTTTTTGAAAAATAATATTTTTTCAACTGCTGAATTTGCATATTATGCAGGCGGATGCAGGCGATTCGTTGGGTAAAGGGTTAAAAAACATAACTTATGACTCCTCATTGGAATGAATTGAACAAGCTCATTCCATTTATGGGTTACTAGCTAGTTTGGAGGCAAATATTGAGCGAAAGTGTCAATGACACTGCAGCTCAACTTGACCAAGAAAGGAGTGAACTAAATAGAAAGTTCCAGTAATGCAAAGTCATTCGCTCAAGTTTCTACAGAAAAGACATCACACCATCATATGAAATTAGAAAAAAGATTGGGTGAGGTCTCTCAATCCATCACGTTGTAAAATTATGAGCTGTGAAAAGAATACCGAATTACAACATTATAATCAATTACAAAATGTTATGGGAATTGAGTAGACCAACTTTTATGATAGGAATCATAAGGGCAGGACAATAACTCTTGAAAAATGCACTGAACAAAAAATACCTTTCAACATGCACATCTGCACTACCTGCTTATACTTCACACCAAGTTTAAAAGAAATTCTATCAAAAAATTTGAGAGAAGCTTTTTCGAAGAAATTTAGCCATAATAAGGGACATAACTCTGGAAAAGTTTGTTGAATCAAAAATTTCTGGACAAATGTGTATCCACACCTCATACTCAAACTCCACTTTAAGTTTCTTTAACTGGTAGTGTTAAGTTATTTTTCAAAGGTGATTTGTAATTGCACTTTTTTCAAGAGTACCATATTACAAGCAAAATGAGACCCAGTTTAATAAAATTTTGTTCAGAAACAATTTTGTTACAATTTACTGGAGAGTACCTCTTAGCACTCTCCAATAAACTGTAATAAAACTATTTTGTTTGAAATTTTTTTGTGTTTCAACTTCTAAGAAAAGAAGGTAATGGATACAGTGTAATGCCACTAAAGTGGCTTTCGGCACTTTTCATTAGAGCCATGATAGTGGCTTCAAGTACTCAACCAGTTCACCCTTTTCCCAACGCAGACGATATCAAAATTTATTATTTTAAGTAACATTTTTTAAATTTTTCAAAAAATTTCAATAAAACCATACCATGTGACTCCTTGTTGGAACGAGCTCAATGAGCTCGTTCCAACAAGAGGTCACATGATATAGTTTTGTTGAAATTATTTGAAAAATAATATTTTTTCAACTGCTGAATTTGCATATTACAAGGGCGGATACGGGCGATTATTGGTGTTTAAGGTCACATACTTATGCACAATGGCTAATCGTGACCGTGACAGTTTTACGGGTGGAGGAAGCCGGAGTACCCGGAGAGAACCACCGAGCAACGACGAGCAGCTGTCAGCTCTCCAACATCGTAACTCTGAACTCTGCACCGCAGCACAGGCAGGGTTAGATTGGTTGAAGACATGCGCACCATCGACGTGCAGTACGCCTCAGTACACAGCGTCATCGTGCCCCCATGTAGGCAATCGGGGTGAAGTGTCTTGCCCAAGGACACAACGCGGTTGCCGCAGGTGGGATTCGAACCGAGGACCTCTCTGCTTGCAGTCTGCACCTCTACCACCTGAGCCACCGTGCCCCCACAAGGGCGGATACGGGCGATTTGTTGGATAAAGGGTTAAAAAGTTAAGCAGACAAAGTTTGGACGGATGGACAAAGTGACAAGGGACCATTTAATATCCCCTACTGATTTCATCATCAGAAGAAATATTTCGGAGAATTTTTGCATTATTCTGTGAAAGAGCATATAAGGACCCACAAAGTAGATCTTCTGTTTCTCAGGTCATATTTTGTAAAATTGCTCGTGGGCAGGAGTCTTATTTATTTTATTGCAAAAGCATTGCAAAGCCTGGTTGCACTCAAGGGATAAACTTATCAATTTTCTTGACTTGGGTACAATATCAGACACAAACCATTTAATTTCTATTTTTTGAAGTTTGCACTGGTTATAAAAAGAGAGCATGCGGCAGCCAAAAGGACCATGTGGGAGGGCCTGAGAAACAGATTTTTAACCTTTTTAGGCCTAATAAATATAGCATACCTTTCACAACAATGCTGAGCATTTTCTCTCCAAACTCTTCATTATGAAGAATATCAAATCGCCAAATGTCTGAACTGGTTTCCATGGTGACAACATGTCCTTGTCTAACAAGTGCTAGTGCACCAATTTTCAAGCCTTCTCCAAAATGTCCAATAACCTCCTTTTTATCAGCTTTACCACTGTATCCCAGCAATAGTATCTTTCTTTGAAGCGATGTCAGGTGGTTTACTAGAGTCAATGTACTTGAAACAGCATCAAATATCAGACAGCCAAGAGTTATTTTCTCTTTGGTTTGCTTATTATACACATAAGCATTATATTCTTCTCTCGTCATTCCTTGTCTTACCTAAATTTGTATAAAAACAAGCACAGAAATATAGTTTTAACCCTCTGCACACTGATGCCAAACTAGAAGGGGTATCAGTACCCCGTAGCTCTCCATCAGGTGGCCAATGTAAAGGGGTGGCTGGAGTAAAAAAAAAAAAGTACAAAACCTGCACACAAAAGTCCAAAATTAAAGTAAATAATGAGCTAAAGGATGAAATAATATAATAATAGCCCCAAGAAGCATGCTAACATAAAATAGGAACCATGGCAATATGCTACAAGGTAAGTCTCTACTTTGAAGAAAAGAAAGACAAACCTCAAAACCTGTACATAAAAGTAAAAAAAAAAGTTTCACATTTGTTTCAATGAGTTAAAATTGAGAAAAATACCCTGATAATGTCACAGTAACCACCATGGCAATATGCCAGTAAGGTGAAACTCTACCTGAAAAATATCCACTTGGAAGAAAAGAAAGAAAAACCTCAAAACCTGCACATAAAAGTCCAAAAAGTATCACACTTGTTTCAAAGGGTTAAAATTTAGAAAAATACCCTGAAAGTTAAAAAATTTATAGTAATTTATATATTTTTTATACTTACCAATGACCCAGACTTAGCTGGTGCTAACTCTAACAAAACCAGGGCCAAACACAAATTTTGCCCCCCAATCCCCAAAATTTGCATCCAAAACAAAAAGAAATCATGTCCTAAAGGACCTCCATACTACGCCTCTACTGCGCATGCGCAGTGATGCAGACGTCCCGAAATTGGCGCCAATTATCATTCTTACTGGCAGTGCCTGGTCAGCGCTATGTACTCAGCGGGGAGGCAAGAGTTCTCAACTCCAGGGAGGGCCATCCCCGTCTGGGTCATTGGTAAGTATAAAAAATATATAAATTACTATAAATTTTTTAACATTTTTATACTGTACCAATGACCCAGACTTAGCTAAATAGTAAACAGGCTGGAGGGCCTAGGACATAGAGGAAAATCCAATAAGCTCAACTATATAGTAAAGAGGTAACCCCTTAAGGAGAAAAGGAGTATTAGGCTTTACATGTATCTTTCTTATTTAATATTAAATTAGAAAGATACACTACCCTTAATAATTGAGCACAATAACATTCATGTTCTCTATTAACATCCAGTATAACCCTTATACTAATTATTTTTAAAGCAAGCCAATAAATAAAGTAGTCCAGAGAATTGAGACTCTTTATAGTCATTTAAAAGTGTCCGAGTATTGTATATTAAAGCCCGTTTGACACTTGACATATACAAATGCTTCACACCGAGCTACACTTTAAAAATAAGACATGAATGAATTTTAACATTAATATTACACTTTAAAACCATCCCGGAAGCGACTCAGAAATACTGACTTGGAGGAGGCATTCCCTTGCTTTTCACTATAAAGCAGGTGACCTAAGGGAACAATCGCCCCCCCCCCCCCCTTCCCCTTGCCCTGGGTCAAATAGCCCAGAGCGAAGAGGGCAGCCGGACGGAGTCACTGCCGGAACAGAAAGCCTACATAACTATAGTTGCAACTGTTTAGTGGACGACATTCTGAGCAACAGATAACGGACCTAAACAATGCAGGTCTCCAGAAATGGACTCAATATTTCTGAGATAAAAATTCGTAAATGTGGATGGCTGAGACCAATAAGCAGCCTTCATTAAATCTGTAATAGCAACACTATTAGCATAAGCCCAGGAAGTAGAAAGAGCTCTTACTTCATGAGCAGAAATCTTAAGCACAGACTGCTGAGAAGAAGATAAATCTTCATAAGCAGTACGGATAGTTAATTGAATCCATCTAGCAATAGAATGGACTGAAATGTCCTTTCTATTAGGTATCAAAGACAGAAAGAAACGTTTCCGTCCCTTTCTAATAAACTGAGATCTCTGTTTATAGATACGTAATGCTCTAACAGGACAGAGTAAAGGCCTACGCCCGTCTGAAGATGGAAGAGCCTTAATAACAATAGGTTCCGGATATTTATTAGGAGCCTGATTCTTAGCTAAAAAACCCACATTAGTAGTGAAGGTGATAGTGTTCCCAACACTACGATAATGAGAATCATCCACCGATAGTGCATGAAGCTCACTGACTCTTCTAGCCGAAGAGAAAGCTAAGAGAAAAGCTGTCTTATAATATAAGAATTTGAAATCTACTGTCCCAATAGGTTCAAATGGCTTTTCCTTCAATTTAAGAAGAACCCAAGCTAAATTCCACTTAGGAATTAATCTAAGAGTTCTGGGTCTATTTATCGAAAAGTTTCTAACCAACTTAGATAAAGAGACATTAGATCCAATTTGTAAACTATCATGATGTGCATAGGTATCAGATAACATAGATCTATAACCCTTTATAGTAACAGGCTGCAGTTTGATTTCGTCAAACAAGTATACTAGAAAGTTTGCAATGTCTGGTATAGAGGGATCGAATATATCTACAGAATTATCCCTACACCAACGACGAAAAACCTTCCACTTAGCCGCATAGTTTAGCGAAGAGGAGGTCCTCCTACAGTTAGAAATCGCGTCCACTGCTCGTCCTGTAAAGTGCTTGCCATGCAAGAAGGACCGCACGTGAAGGTTGAGACCTTGCGGGTTGTGATGGAGTTGGCGCGATTTCCCCTGCGAAAGAAGATCCTCCCGTGGAGGAAGCTTCCGCGGTAGGTCCCACAACAGACACCTGAGTAGATTTATCCATGGTCTCTGTGGTGACAGAGATACTACCAACAGAATCTTGCATTGAGATTGTTTTATCTTTAGCAATACTTGTTGAATTAACGGCGCTGGAGGATACGCATATCCTATCATTCCGTCCCAAGGGATCGACAGAGCGTCTACTGCAAATGCTCTTGGATCCAGACACGGAGACACATATGTCTGTAACTGATTGTTGAGATGTGTCGCAAATAAGTCTATCATTGGCCGTTCCCATTGGTAGCAAATCTGATTGAATACTTGTTTGTTGAGAGTCCACTCCCACGGCAACAAGCGACCCTTTCGTGAAAGGGAGTCTGCTAGCACATTCAGACGACCCGGTATGTGACGGACCGAAAGAAGAACGTGGTGTTCTAGTGCAAACAGAAGGATTCTTTCCGTTAGATTGAACAACGGAACTGAATGAGTGCCTCCCTGATTCCGTATATACGCCACTACTGTCGTATTGTCGGATAGGATTTGGACATGAGCATCGTGAATAATGTCCATCCAGTGACGTAACGCAAGCCAAATTGACATCATTTCCTTGATGTTTATGTGCTTGCACAGGAATTGCGGATCCCAAAGACCCTGGCATCTCGAATCCGTTGGGATTAATGATGCACCCCAACCTGTTTGACTGGCATCCGTCATAACGGTAAAACTCGGATCCGGCAACTGCAGCGGAACTCCCTGAGTTAACCACTGAATGTTTGCCCAAGTCTGAATCTCTTGTTTCACTTGATCTGACAAGAGAACGTCTACATCGAGCGAATGAATTTTCACACTCCAATTCTGAGTCAAGAAAATTTGAAGAGGACGTGTGCGTAACCGCCCCATCGGAATGAGATCCGCGGCGGCTCCGCACAGACCTATCAGTCTCATAAATTCTCTCGCCGTGACTTTGTCTGCGTGCAGACAATAGCGAGCGTAACAACTGACTAATTTCGCTCTGGTTAACGGCAGATGAACGAGATTGTTGTGCGTCTCGAAGCTCATTCCCAGATGAGTGAATGACTTGGACGGCACCAGATCCGACTTCTCCTCGTTTACTATAAAACCGAGACGTCGGAGCAATAGAAGAAGATTCTGAACATCGTTCTGAAGCGTTAACTCGTTGCCATACCTCTGAAGAATGTCGTCCAGGTAGGCCGACGTTACCGCAGACGAATGAGCTCGGAAGTAGATCATTACCGAGTTCATTACCCGAGTGAAAGCCCAGGGTGCTAGATTCAATCCGAAGCACATCGCCCGGAATTGATACACCACTCCTAGGACTGCGAAGCGTAGATACTTTCGGAATGTCGGATGTACCATGACGTGAAAGTAAGCATCTTTGAGATCTATGCTCGTTGAATAATCGTTCACCCGAATACTCGCTCTGACCGATCGAATCGTCTCCATATAAAACTTTGGAGCGACGATCAGCTTGTTTATCCAGCTCAAATCTATGACTGGACGGAACGAGCCGTCTGGTTTCGGAACCAGAAACAGATGGCTGTAGAATCCTGGAGATTCCTGGTTTTCTACGACCTCTACCGCGTTCTTCATTAAAAGAGACTGCACCTCTGATAACAGAGCGTCTCTTTTCTGCGGATTTGACGGAAGATGAGTCCACTTTGGACTTCGAGTTAATGGAGGCTTTCGTTTGAAGGATATCTTTAGACCTTCCGAAGTTACTCCTCTCACCCAAGGGTCGTCCGTAATCGACGCCCATTCTTGTGAAAAGCTCGACAACCTTCCGCCAACCGGAACGCGATAGAGGTTTAAGCCATCACCTCCTGGACCTGCGAGGCCTGCGGTAGGAGAAACCACGTCTTCCACGGCCCGCACCTCGCCCCGTCGACCTCGGGGCGTCCGACCGATTGTCCCGGCCTGAAGGACGTCCCGAACGAGAGTCGCTATCCTGACGGTCTCTCGAATAAGACCAAGAGGATGCACCGGAACCTCTATAGGAACCTCTTTTGGGCGCATTAGACCCAGAAGTGCCTGTCTTATTCGTGTCTGCTGTATCCGACTTCTTAGGAGCAGATTTGAACAACAGAGAATCCTTAGCTTTCTTTGTAATTTTATCATAAATAGCAGAAAGCTTGCCGTCAAAGAGAAGTTCTCCTGAGACCGAAGCGACTCTAAGAGAGTTCTTCACCTTAGAATCCACTAGTGTGGATGTAGCTAGGGCTGCGTCACGTCTAACCAACTCCAGATTTGCCACTGAAAGGGCGGAGTTACACGTGGAATAAGCTACTGCCCTTGAAAGAAGTCTTAAAGAGGATTGTATATCCTGAAACTCTTTCCCCTGAAGGCGCAGTAAGGTGATCTGCGTAAGATAAGGCATCTAAATTGGCTCTGTTAGACGCAATAGCTGTTTCCAACACCGCGGTTGGAATAGAAGCTGACGACGGTAATGATAGCTCTAAGTCTTGCGCCTCGTCATCCATACGCAGAGGAACTCTCGGTATACCCTGTCCTGCCGTATCGAATTTATTCCTTGCATTAATGAAAGGCAGGTTGAGAGTATTAGCGGACAAGAAACCTGCTTTCCCCGTCCTGGAAGCAAGTTTAAATATAGCGTCGTTCAATAATTCAAATGTTCTTACAACATTATTGGACTGCGACGGAAACTCGGGAGCGATGTCCCTGAACCGCTCAAAAAGTCCAATGACGCTATAATTCTCTTGTTCGGAACCGCAGCAGTCTGGCCCGACGGAACAACTTGAGGGAGAAAGTGCCGGATGAAGTCCACGGCAGCTTTATGTTGTTCCGAAAGGGATAGCTCCAAGTCATCCGTATCCCTTTCACCATCCGGTCGGACCTCATGATGTTCCCGGTCGTCTGCCCCCGATGCTTCGGCGGAGCGTACCAACCCAGCGCCGTCGGATAATTCTCGATCCGACACCATTTCTGTCGGCTGCTGGGATGCTGCGATAAGCTGTGCTATCTGCACAAGAATATCCGGCGTCGAGACCTGCGAAGGCGCAGTCTTTCGCTGCTTTGCCGAGGGCAGCTCCGCATCAGATGGCTCCCGCATGCTTTTCCTATGCGAACGTCCGGAGTCCATCGGTCTCGAATCCCTGGCTGCCGGATGGTGTGACCTGGTCGCCGAAGAATCCTTGATCGGCGAAGCTGGTAATATATCGGCGGTCACGCAGCCAAGGTGCGGTCGTGTGCGCTGACGAGAAGAGGAAGCCTTAACAGTCTCTGCGGACTGCTTATACAACGGAGCGTCCCGAGCGACGGACGTATGCTCCGCTAAAGACACATTTTGTACCACAACATCTGGTCCCAGATGTTGTTGTACGAGAGAGGGGCCTCTCTCGCTCGCGGCCCGGCTGGACCTGGACGAGCTAGGAACCGGACTAAAAGGCTTCCTCCGTTCTCGTTCACTATCCGCCGTCACTGGGTGTGCATCTATTATTTTTATAGTGCTCGCATCACCCAAAATTTCCTCTTGGACCGCATCGGACGAACCCGGCTGCCGAACCATTCGGTGAATGGACGCTACACCGGGCGAGCTAGCGGACGACATTTGTCTAATCTCCATGAGCACTTTTGCCGCTAGCTCTGTATTTATTTGTGACGACGGACGCACACTTGAAGAAGATAACATGGAAACATCACCCTGTTCTGGTTCCTCTGAAATAGAAACTGAGAGAGTAGAGTGACCTTGTGGAGAAAGAGCCGGCATCGCTCTTTCTCCAGAAACAACATATCGTGACACACGTTTCCAATGTTTCTCATCCCAATGTTCACATATAGGACAGGGATTAATGCGAGAACACTGACTACAATTAATACAATGATCATGAAAGTCAGAGGAAGATTTCTTCCTATTACAATTTGAACAATGTCCCTTCATTGTGAAAGAACAACAATAAGTCCTAGTTACTCGCAAAAAACCCTGACACAAAGATACATAATAACATGATCCATTAATAAATGAAAAAACAATTGCAAATCAAAATAATTTTGAAAAAATATTTTTTCAGCGAAGCCCAAGTTGCTGAAAAGTAACGTTGAGCCCCGATGGATCCGATGGCAAAGTGTGGTCAAAAATTTTAAATTTATATAAAATAATTAATGAGACACTTACGGATAATATAAATGTATCTTATAGTGAGATAAACTACAGCAAAGGCAAACAGCCCCCCTCAAAAAAGGCTGTTGCCAATGTAAACAAACAGTGTAAAAACACCAGAAAACATGACTCCAGGCACTGAAAAAACTGGCCCGGAATCAGTCATCAAATTACACTCTATCTGATGCAAAACAGAGACTCCCAGGGGAGAATCTGCAGAACATCAGATGGAAGATGCAGAACACAAATGTTATACACCCATGGGTGAAAACGTAACTATGGGGAAAATAACAGAAAACATTCTATAACCAAGCAACTCTCCCAGGAAATTTTAGAAATGAAATTTCTCAAAAATATGCCAAAAGCATGGGAGAATTGCAAGGGGGGACTTTAGAAGGCTAGGGGAGAGGAAACACTGAATAAGCAGTGCAACAATTAGCAAGAATGACAACAAGAGGCCCATGCCTCGAAAATAGGCAACTTAACATAATTTCATCAAAAAATTTTAAGTACAGCCCTGATTATTTTTTGTCACTTCTTTTTCCTCTCCTCCTTCTATCCTCCTTAGAATCACATTTTCTCCAAAAATTACGTGTCTGGCATCCTTTAAACTGAGATTTACAAGCACAAAGATCAGTGAGATGCTGACTGATGAAGGGCCAAACAGAGAATGATAATTGGCGCCAATTTCGGGACGTCTGCGTCACTGCGCATGCGCAGTAGAGGCGTAGTATGGAGGTCCTTTAGGACATGATTTCTTTTTGTTTTGGATGCAAATTTTGGGGATTGGGGGGCAAAATTTGTGTTTGGCCCTGGTTTTGTTAGAGTTAGCACCAGCTAAGTCTGGGTCATTGGTACAGTATAAAAATATGTTACAGTAACCACCATGGCAATATGCCAGTGAGGTAAAACTCCACTTAAAAAAAAATATCAAAACCTGTACACAAAGTCCAAATCCTGCACACAAAAGTTCAAAATGAATGAATTCGGATGCTGACGCGGATGTAGACGCTGACGACATGAGGGCTATGCCATAGGCTCACACAACTATCATTGGTGAGCCAAAAACGGAAATTTCATGCAGCAAAGTTTTCCCACAATGCATCTGAGAATTTAACCAATGAGGGATTCTTCTGCTATCTTTGGAAAATGGTTCGGGGCCCATGCCTTTGGAAAAATTTGCATCTTGGGGGCTACAGTTGGGAATTTGTATTGGCGGGGAAAGAACAAACAAAGACTAAGACATTTTACATTCAAATTGAGCAGAGAGGGGCATGGTGGCTCAGTAGGTAGAGGTCCTCGGTTCGAATCCAACCTGCAGCAATCGCGTTGTGTCCTTGGGCTAGACACTTCACCCCCATTGCCCACATGGGGCATGGTGAAATTGTATACTTAGGTGTACTGCGCATCAATGGTGGCCTGTCTTCAACTAATGCTAACCCTGCTTGTACGGAGTTAGTATGTTGGGGACCTGACAGTTAGTTGCCATTGCTTGGTGGTTCTCTCCAAGTACTCCAGCTTCTTCCACCCATAAAACTGTTGTGGTCATGATTAGTCATTGTGCAGAGATATGCGACCTTAAACACCAATAAATAAATAAATTGAGTAGAGAACATTAAGACTGAAACCTAAGTAACTGCATGTATATTACAAGTAAATTTTATAACAAGCAGTCGCATGAACAGGGGTCGATTTAATTTTCAACAAGAGGGATGTTACATCCCAACGCTCACCTACATTCGCGCTTGATAATGTCGTTCCAATGTAACCTGCCTAATATTTAGTTAATATAAATCATTAACTGGGCATCAAATGATTAATGTGGTTTATGTGATGGCTTTGGAAAGTCTATAGTTTGTTTGTTTGTTGGTGGTTAACGTCACATATTTATGCACCATGGCTAATCGTGACACAACATGGAGATGAAGTCAAGTTTAGTCAACCGTTGATCTACATGTGGCCCATTTTAGAGGACTTTCACCCCAAGCATTGGTGACTGGGTCCTATTTTACTAGTAAAGCGGAACTGGTTTACCACAGTAAACAAGTGCTGCTTACTTCCCGGGGTTCCCACGGGGATGGAAAGTCTATATTTCTGCATATATTATATACCAATTCAACATAGAATCATTGGATATAAAAGCATTTTTTTCTTTTAGAAATGTGTATGATTAAGAATATGAATCATGAGGCCAGATATTAAATCATAAATAAGAATTAGGAAAGGCTTTCATAAATCACTGAAATTGTAATTGAAGTACATTCATTGGTTAAAGAGGAATTGCGGAAAAACATTCGTTCAAGAAAGTGACTATAAGTCCCAACAAAAATACATCACATCAACAACTAAAATAAGCCTTAATGTTACTAGTAACAAGTATGAGAAAGTATTAAATAAAAAAAAAAAAGTTAAAAAAATTTTTTTTTAAAGAAAGTGAATATAAGTCCCAAAAATCCCCCTCAAATTCCTCAAATATGCATGTAATGAGGGCGCAACGTTACCGCAATGTAGTTCAGTAACCCATGTGTACAATATCAATTGCCTGGAAAGACACATAGAAACAGAACTCACCTTAACACAAACTTTTAGAACTTAAAATTGAGTAAGTCAGAGAAAAACGTGAACAATGTGACTGAAAAAAAGAAAAGAAATCAGTTAAATTTCTGCATACAGTAGGGTTAATACCTACAGTTGTTATTGAAATGAGAAAATAAACAGTAATGAGAGGTGAAGGCACCACAATCTGCACAACAGCTGACTTTAACGCAAATTCTTACAACACCTAAACGCGAATTCTTACAAGTTTTGGCAGAAAATCAGCCTCAAATTCCTCAAATATGCATGTAATGAGGGTTAAATATTACTGCAATGGAGTTCAGTAACCCAAGTGTAGAATATTAATCGCCTGGAAAGACACATAGAAACACAACTCACCTAAACACAAAGTTTTACAACTTAAAATTTACTAAGTCCGAGAAAAACATGAAAATTTTGACTGAAAAAAAAGAAAATTTTCGTTAAATTTCTGCATACAGTAGGGTTAATACCTACAGTTGTTATTGAAATAAGAAAATAAATCAACAGTAATGAGAAGTTAAAGCAGCACAATCTGCACAAAAACTGACTTCAACGCAAATTCTTACAACACCTAAATGCAAATTCTTACAACTTTTGACAGAAAATTTTAGGTGAAATTTGGAAAAAAGTCGTAGTATCAGGGTTAAATACTGTTCTGATAGTCCCCTACAACCTACATATGCAATATCAAAAGCCTGGGCCCACCGGTCTTTGAGAAATTAACCTTAACATTAAATCTTACAATATTGGACACGCCGGACGCCGACGCTGACGCTGATGCCCGAGGTCATGACAATACCTCACCACATCTTACAGATGTAGGTGAGCTAAAAATTGAATAGCAGTTTTCTAATTTGGATAAATTTGGGTTAGCATTTCCTATTATTTACATGATTTTTCTTTTGAAATTGATTAGCTATAGTTAAAAATTTATTAGAAATCTGCTATGCGAATCCAGTTAAATCAAGCTCTGTACATGAAATCATGTTCATCTCAGTCTCTGTAGTCTATATTAATATAATATTATGTTTTTATACTAGGGCTGCACGATATTCAAAACAGAATACCAGCGTCAGTATTGAAAAAACTATCACGATATATCGGTATATCGAAAACTCTTCAGATATCTGAACATAAGTACCACAATCGAGACTTAAGGCATCAAAGTCGGAACAAATCAGTATGCCTTGATAGTACGGTTCGAAAAACCTTTACCCAACGCAGTCGATATCAAAATTTATTATTTTAAATATTAGTTTATCAACTTTTTCCAAAAATTTCTACAAAACAATATCATGTGATCCCTCAATGGAACGAGATCAACGACTGTTTTTATTTTCTGTAAACCAATTACTGTAAAAGATCTTTGTATCATTTTTTTTTTATATTAATTTTTTTTAATTAAATTTTAGAATAGTTAAATTCATAGTTATTGTTGCCGATTCTCAGATTTCTTTCTGTTACCAATATCATTAATATTTCCACAGCGTAACAGTATAGAAGCCAACTGGCACTGTCTGAGAAGAACTCAAGCGAGAATCCTTACCCGAATAATCTGCCCTTCTCAGTTCATGCAAATATTTTCGAGTTACTCCCCCTGGACTGTAAATTTTATCGTCTGTTTTGTTTTGATTTGAATGATTGAACTCGAAGGTTGATCGATATCGAACTTAAATTACACTTATGGTTGTGTCTCTTTCAAAGGACTGGCATAATAAATACATTATGGGGCTTTCAGAGGGCGGATATGGTGTGATATAAGGCTCAGCGAGATCAATATTAGGCTCGGCCTTCAGCCTCGCCTAATATTGATCTCACTTCGCCTTATATCACACCATATCCGCCTCCTGAAAACCCCATAACTAAAAAAAATTTCTTTGCAATAGGCCACTGCCAACTCATCACTACAATGTTTTTTTCATATTCAATGCAATCTCTTTATTTTCTCATATCAAGTCCCAGGTCTATTGCACTCAAGATATTTTACACTTTTGTCTTGCCTTAACCTCTGAATGAATACATGTACTTTCCTTAACCCTTTACCTAACACAAAAAGCAGACGACACTTGCAAACGAAATTCCTGAATAACTATTTTTTTTCATTTTTTGCATCAAAAACATAGCTTATGACCCCCTCATTGGAATGAGCTCAACAAGCTCGTTCCACAGAGGGGTCATAAGGTATGTTTTTGAGACAAAAAATGAAAAATATAATGAAAATGTTTTTGGTGAATAGCGCTGGCTGGTTTTGGCCATTATGTTGGGTAAAGGGATAACTGGCAGGTGCTGAAAGCTCACATATGGACTTTACTAATTTACACAGACTGTGGCTAACACATCTATACTTTGTTTGAGGAGGTTTCATATTAAGTGTGGCAATAACCAGATTTTGTTTAAGATACATTGCACAGTTATATCTGATTAGATGCTAGGCTTTTTGAAAAATCGAGGGTGGAAAAAATCACTCTCTTGTAAGTCTCTTTGGTGAGCAAATTCCTCTCTAGGGCTGTCACAATTAATCGATTGTCGATCGGTCACGCTGAAATCGCTTAGTATTTTTCGTTGTCAACGAATCGCTAAATTTTACCCCGTTTTAGATATTTAATAATTAAAAAACAAATTGGATGGAAAAAACTGTTGTTGCTAAAGGTAAAAGGTCAAGAACGTCGACGTTACCTCAAGAAGCCCTTAGAAGCATTTGTCTTTCAGGTACATCAAAGCTTTGATGTTCTGAACTTTTGAATCGTCAGTGTAATAATCAAGACCGGTTGGCAGTTGCGAACTTGCAAAGTGGGCTCCACTGTACCTGTTAAGTGGGCTCCACTGTACCTGTACAGGTATCACAACTTAAAAATTTGATATTCTGTGGATGTGGTTCACACTATCTTAATGATGGTTCCAATTAATGAGAGAGTGTTCTCCCATAAATTGTAAGAAGGAAAACACATGTGAACAAATTTTGGCAACCAAGAAAAATTTAGCACTGCACCAGACAAGGGCTATGCAAAGCGAGGGCGACTTCCCCGACCTGTATTCATGTTCGAAGTAGCCTTAAAGGTATTGAGGGATAGAAAAATTTTCGAAGTCAAAAGAGTGAACACAGAAAAATTTTCTAAGTTGACGGAGCTAAAAAGGGCCATAATTCTGGGAAGAATTATTGGACAGAACCTGTTCCTTCTGCATATCCATTTCCCCATGTGGGTCAATCAGCATATCCAAATCCAACCAATGGCTTTCGAAATTACAATGTAAAACATTTGTATGGATGGACAGGCAGACGGACAGATAGACAGAGGGCTTCACTAGATACCCTGAATCCTCCTTCAGAGGTCAGAGACAAGCCTGAATATAAGCAACCTGGCATTTGCAAAATGAGGTCCCCAGGGGGGGAATTTGATGATGCTATCCCATACAGTGGGCCAGTTTATCCTCAAGGTACATCTTTCTGTTTTAGCTTGAGACCTTGATTCAGACTGAGGTTCACAGAGGGTAAATTTTGTGATGCTACCCTGCTGTGCAGGGTAGCATCACCAAATTCACCCTCTGGGGACCTCATTTTGCAAATACATTTGAGTTGAGTTATATCAATGCACATATTTCCAAAAAGTAAATACCTGTCCACGTAATATCTGACTTATCCTCTGTTTACAAAACAATTATAATAAAAACAAACACTGTATTTTAAACATACTTTGTTGCAAACATCAACAAATAAATATGCATTAATCAAAAAAGGTAAAATTTTAATGTGGCTCAATTTCATACTAATTTTGAAAGATGCTGCAGGCCAATAAAATTGTTCAATACGGGGGTTTAACTCTTAACCTGCTGAGTATTGTTTAGACATTTTACATAAAATCTAGTCATGGCTGTTGTTAAGCAGCCATATCAAGATTTGATGAAACATTCATCAAAGTTTAACCCTTTACCTAACATGAAAAGCAGACGATACTTGCAAAAAAAATTCTTGAATAACTATTATTTTCATTTTTTGCCTCGAAAACATAGGTTATGACCCCTCATTGGAACAAGCTCGATGAGATCATTCCAATGAGGGGTTACAACCTATGTTTTAGAGACAAAAAATGAAAAAATAATGAAAATTATTTGGTGATTTTTTTAGAATAGTGCTGGCCAGTTTTGGCCGTTACGTTAGGTAAAGGTAGGGATCTGCGAATCACAAATTTCTTTTCGAATCAAATCTCGAATCGGATCGTGTCTCTGATATTGACATCAAATCGAATCCCGAATCGAATCTTAAAAGACAAGTTATTTCCTATTGCATCAAACGTAAGTTACGGAACACTGTGATGACCCTTACGCGATGGAGTGAACACCTTAAACACCAATAATTAAATATTCTCTGTAGCACCGTCGCTGAAACAGCTAGGTCTATTGTCCATAGTTTTAGTTTTTGAAGGCCTAACTTGTTACTATTCACGTTCTTAAGAACGTGAATAGTAACAAGTTAGGCCTTCAAAAACCCAAACTATGGATAATGTTCTGGACCAAATTCACACCTTACCGAACAATTAAACATTGTCAATTACTCAAATAAATAGGAATTGAGCCTACATAAATGAATTTTCTAATGACAGTTTTATCCTATTTTTGTTGGAAATGTAACAAATTGAAGTTAGTACGAGAGATTCAAAAAAATCGAATCCTGAGACTGATTCGGGATCGATCTCGAAGTATACGCATGGTATCGATATCGAATCGAATCTCGAATATTCGCAGGACCCTAGGTAAAGGGTTAACTCAAGAAATCATTGGTAAAAAATTCCATTCAATTTACAGGGAGGAAATTTGATTAAATATGCCTAAATTATTAATATTTCAGTGGCAAGAAAAAAATCAATGAGGGATTTCCTAAGAACCATAACCATTTTTGTTTTGCCCAAGTTTCATAAATGAAATACATAATACCTTTTTGAATTTGGCAGAACAGTCAAAATCTAGAGGAAGATCATAACTTCCCATTGTTTCATATATTCCATCATGCCAATTTTGTACCAGTTCTCTAATACCTTCCCAGGTCCCCCAGGAAGATGCATATCTCTCAGTTAATGTTAGAGGAATAACTTTTCTTCTGTTTACTGACATAGCTATTCTTTACCTCTGGTCCTGCAGACAAGAAAAATGTGAAACATGTATTATTTGTATCAGTAGTCATTACATGTATTATTTTCAATTAGGGGGTGCGGTGGCGTTGCGGTAACCGGTTCTCGTCAAATCACCGAAGTTAAGCAACATCGAGCCCGGTTAGTCCTCGGATGGGTGACCGTCTGAGCGATCGATTCGGACTCTCACATTGTGTCCTTGGGCAAGACACTTAACCCCGATTGTCCACATGGGGGCACTATGACGCCGTGTACGAAGGTGTACTGCACATCGATGGTGCGCATGTCTTCAACCAATCTAACCCTGCCTGTGCTGCAGTGCAGAGTTACAATGTTGGGGAGCTGGCAGCTGCTCGTCGTTGCTCGGTGGTTCTCTCCAGGTACTCCGGCTTCTTCCACCCATAAAACTGTCACGGTCATGATTAGCCATTGTGCATAAGTATGTGACCTTAAACACCAATAAATAAATATAAATAAATAACTTTTCAATTAATGTACAAGTAGGTACAGTTATCTTCCTTGGATTCTTCTTCTTCTTCGGTTGACAAGAAACGATGTTCATTAAAGCATATTTTGTGTAGTGTTCAACCGATTACCAAAAATGACTGATATGACCGATTACAGGTTATTTGAGCTCACAATCGGCCAATTCTTATGCCGATTACGATTGTAATGATGTGCACTACTAGACAAGTCAAGGCTTAAAAAACTATAAATTGAACATATTTTACAGTGCTAAACTCTGTTGACTCAGGTCCAGTAAAATTACCAGTTGTGCACACTTGGGCAGTAAACGTGGATCTCAGATCCAAGTTTACCACCCAAGTGCATGCAACTGGTAATTTTTACTGTGACCTGAGTCAATGGAGTGCAACTTTCACTTTTCCGAGATGAACTGGCGATTGCTGCTAGTACGCTCAATTGTTAACTTAACATGTCATTTAACTGGTAGAGTGCTGGAAGCCCATATTTGGGCTTTACCCTTAAGTACAATTACCACAACTTAAGGGCCTCAAATTCAGTGGATGTGCTTCACTTTATCTTTGAACTGATTAATTTAGTCTGTTAGGATTTGCCTTGTTACAATTTATGGAAGAGTGCCTATTGGCACTCTCCCATAAATTGTAGCAAAGCAAAGACATGTGAACAAATTCTGATTACCAAAAATAACTTAGCACTCTACCAGTTAACTTGTATATCTCGTAAATGGGTGTCTAGAGAGATTAGGAATACACATTGTGGTAGTTTTTCAACTTTATTGAATAGTGTAATTTTACATTAACAATTGAACAGTTGCAAAAGATAATAAAATGTGGTTAATGAATCATCACAAACTAGATGGTGTCACTTGTGTGCAAAGCACACTATAGTGTATCCCCGCATTTGCATCCTTGACTTTGTATGAATGCTTGATACAAAGATGAAATGTATTATATGACACACTAAAATCATATTGAGTGGCACAGGTGACACAGCTTCGTGAGCACCTACAGACTCCACTGCAACATTTGGGCATGGTTTTAGCGTTTCGAATTACATACATGTACCCTGGGAGCATTTCGCCAGAAACGGTCTAAGAAAACATGAAAGTGGCAACGGTGGCACCCCAAAAATCTGAAACCTTCGTGCACATCTACAGACCTTACTGCAACTTTTGAGCATAGTTTTAGCATTTCAAATTACATACTCTGGGAGCTTTTCGCCGGAAATGATCAAAGAAAACACGAAAGAAAAACGGTGGCACCGCCACGTGGCATCTGAAAAATCTGAAACCTTTGTACGCATCTACAGACCTTACTGCAAAATTTAAGCATGCGTTTAGCATTTCGAGTTACATACCCTAGGAGCCTTTCGCCGGAAACGGTCTAAGAAAACACAAAAGTGGCAACGGTGACACAGCCACTTAGCACCCAAAACCTTCCTACGCATTTACAGACTCTACTGCAACATCTCAGCATGGTTTTAGCATTTCAAATTACATACCGGAAACGGTCTAAGAAAACACGAAAGTGGCAATGGTGGCACAGCTATGTGGCACCTGAAAAATCCGAAATCTTTGTGCACATCTACAGACCCTACTGCAACATTTGAGCATGGTTTTACCATTTCGAAATACATACTGTAGGAACCTTTCGCCGGAAATGGTCTAAGAGAACATGAAAGAGGCAACGGTAGCACAGCCACGTGGCACCCCAAAAATCCAAAACCTTCGTGCGCATCTACAGACCCTACTGCAACATTTGAGATTGGTTTTAGGATTTCGAATTACATACCCTAGGAGCCTTTCGCCAGAAACGGTCTAAGAAAACATGAAAGTGGCAACAGCACAGCCACTAGGCAGCTGAAAAATCTGAAACCTTCGTGCACATCTACAGACCCCACTGAAACATTTGAGCATGGTTTTAGCATTTCGAATTACATACCCTAGGAGCCTTTCGCCGGAAACGGTCTAAGAAAACACAAAAGTGGCAACGGTGGCACAGCCACGTGGCACCTGAAAAATCCGAAACCTTCGTGCGCATCTACAGACCCCACCGCAACATTTGAGCATGGTTTTAGCATTTCGAATTACATACCCTAGGAGCCTTTCGCCAGAAACGGTCTAAGAAAACACAAAAGTGGCAACGGTGGCACAGCCACGTGCCACCTGAAAAATTGGAAACCTTCGTGCGCATCTACAGACCCCACTGCAACATTTGAGCATGGTTTTAGTGTTTCGAATTATATACCCTAGGAGCCTTTTGCTGGAAACGGTCTAAGAAAACACAAAAGTGGCAACGGTGGCACAGCCACGTGGCACCTGAAAAATCTGATACCTTTGTGCGCATCTACAGACCCTACTGCAACATCTGAGCTTGCTTTTAGCATTTCGAATTACATACCCTTGGAGCCTTTCGCCGGAAACGGTCTAAGAAAACACGAAAGTGACAATGGTGGCACAGCCACATGGCACCTGAAAAATCTGAAACCTTCGTGCACATCTACAGACCCCACTGCAACATTTGAGCATGGTTTTAGCATTTCGAATTACATACCCTAGGAGCCTTTCGCCGGAAACGGTCTAAGAAAACACAAAAGTGGCAACGGTGGCACAGCCATGTGGCACCCGAAAAATCCGAAACCTTCGTACGCATCTATAGACCATACTGCAACATCTGAGCATGGATTTAGCATTTTGGATTACATACCCTACGAGCCTTTCACCGGATCTAAGAAAACACAAAAGTGGCAACGGTGGCACAGCCACGTGGCACCCAAAAAATCCAAAACCTTTGTACGCATCTATAGACCATACTGCAACATCTGAGAATAGTTTTAGCATTTCGAATTACATACCCTACGAGACTTTCGGCGGAAACGGTCTAAGAAAACATAAAAGTGGCTAAAGTGGCACAGCCACGTGGCACTCGAAAAATCCGAAACCTTTGTGCACATCTATAGTCCCTACTGCAACATATGAGCATGGTTTGAGCATTTCGAATTACATTCCCTAGGAGCCTTTCGCCGGAAACGATCTAAGAAAACACGAAAGTGGCTACGGTGGCACAGCCACGTGGCACCCGAAAAATCTGAAACCTTCGTGTGCATCTATAGACGCTACTGCAACATATGAGCATGGTTTTAGCATTTCGAATTACATACCCTACGAGCCTTTCGCCGGAAACGGTTCAAGAAAACACAAAAGTGGCTACGGTGGCACAGCCACGTGGCACCCGAAAAATCCGAAACCTTCCTGCGCATCTATAGCCCCTACTGCAACTTCTGAGCATGGATTTAGCGTTTTGAATTACATATCATACGAGCCTTTTGCCGGAAACGGTCTAAGAAAACACAAAAGTGGCTACGGTGGCACAGCCACGTGGCACCCGAAAAATCCGAAACCTTCGTGCGCATCTATAGACCCTACTGCAACATCTGAGCATGGATTTAGCATTTCGAATTACATATCCTACGAGCCTTTTGCCAGAAATGGTTTAAGAAAACACAAAAGTGGCTACGGTGGCACAGCCACGTGGCACCCGAAAAATCCAAAACCTTCCTACATATCTACAGATCATTTAGCAACACCCTAGTGTAATTTTAGAACTCCGAATTACATAGGTTGGGACTATTCAGCAAAAAAGTGAAAAAATAACGCATTTTTTAAGTGGCTCCACAGAAGCCACCTGGTGGCACAAAAATTTAAAAGTTGTATTTTTGGGTTGCACAGACCCTATCAAACAACTGTAGAAAGTTACAGCGTTTCGAATTACAAAACCGGACGTACGGAAGTACGGACGAACGGACGTATGGCCGTACAGACGTACGGACGTATGGACGGAGATCATGACAATATCCCCACATTTTTTAAAATGCGGGGATAAAAATACTTGGCAACAATCGGTTGAATCAATGTTCCAGGAGCTGCTGCTGTTGTCATCTGATTGTCCACAATCGACTGATTGGGGTGGCCAATTCCAATCATCGGTTGAACACTAATTCTGTGTACCTGTTCTAAAGAGGTCAGTATAGACTATAGTTTATCTACTGTAGAGTAAAAGCTTCATATCTCTATATGTAAAACCTATTCCAGCTCAGATTTAAATTTCTAGTTGCATTTCAAGCCTGTGAGACCAATTACAAAAAATATTGTGTTCAGTTAATGAAAATAATATTCACTTATTTTCTTTTTTATTGGTACACTACTTTTTGTATAACTGTAATATGTCAGACATTATTTCATTTGAACTGAGTGCATGGGATGTTAGGTGGAGGTAAAATAGATTGTTACTGTCAGCTAGATTAGTATCCAATTATTACAGGGAGAGAAGTATAAGTGCATGAACTGATCAAACAAGTGTAACGGATTTGGTAACAGCAGTTGAAATATAATATACAATAGAAGTTCTAAATTACTCTGTTATAATTCGTCTGCTCATAACAGAGGTGTAATTCTATTTTTGTTGGCTTCAAGTCATTTCCATGTTTAAAATGAATCGATGTATCTTATTGGTTCACGCCGTAGTGCATTTTGCTGCTGTTTCATTTGTCAAGGTGAAAGCGAGGGATCAATCAGATTCCAGTATTTGAAATCTTTCCCCGCGAAATTATCCTATATAATAGCGGGCTCGCTCATAATTCGTTGTCCACTTTATGTTTGGGTAAAGCATTGATCTAGCTGTCCAAACATAAACCTATGCATTTAGCTTAGTTATGGGGACACTTTGTAACCCATAAAAAGGTTAACCGTAATGGATACCGTCATTTTCGGATCCATTCAACTCGACCCTGGTGAGAATCACAGTTTTTCACACTGATTCTCTCCAGGTCCGAGTTCTGTGGGAACCATTCAAGTTAATAGACTTATTGGATGGAATTTTAACCCTCTTTTTTATAAAAAGTGTAGTGGACCCGTGGTTTTTGACCTATCATTCATAATCATGTCCATTTCATATCATACTATTTTTTGGCTTCTTAATAAACCACCTATAAACTGTTATTCCCATTTTATTGTGTATTCATCCAGACCACAACACATAACTTAATGTTTATTCTACCTCTAGAGTTGTGTTATATTTTGTCCATGGTTTGCTAGTTGACCCAGATCCTCACGAATCTGAAGAACAACAGGGAGATTTCAGCCAGGGTTCTAGCCCATGGGGTGTCAGTCACCTCACCCCTGTTTCACAAACATACCAGGAGGGAACAGGACTAGTGACCCCTACGGACCCTCTGTAAGAGTAGATCTTATCCCCTAGAAATATTAGCCTATCAGATGAAATATTCTTAGAAAATTTTATCCATGAATAGGAAAAATTATTCACAAAAAATGTAAACACAAGTTGAATGTTTGTATATAATCAGAAGTAAACTCTGGTATTATAACACTTGTGTACTGAAAAATAAGACTGTAACTGTCATTAAGGGGGAACAAATTTCCTGAGAGATCATTGATCACTGTAAATATTATCCTGATAGATGTATATTGTTTGTTTTGGTGTGAACACCATTCACAAATTGTTTTGTGTTGGTCAGCCAAGTTCTTTATACCGGGCACATGCACATAGCAGAGTGTAGGGGGTCAGTTGGCTTGAGAAAAATGAATTGTAGTGAATTTGAGATTCTTTGGGATTTTCTTCCTAAACATGTGTACCAGGGCTGCAATGATTAATTGTGATATGCTTGAGCTGCAATACATTATTTATTTATTTGTGTTTAAGGTCACATATTTCTGCACAATGGCTAATCATGACCTCAACAGTTTTATGGGTGGAGGAAGCCGGAGTACCCGGAGAGAACCACCGAGCAACGGCGAGCAACTGTCAGCTCCCCAACATACTAACTCCACACAAGCAGGGTTAGCATTGGTTGAAGACAGGTGCACCATCGACGTGCAGTATGCCTTAGTACACAGCGTCACTGTGCCCCCGCATGGGCAATGGGGGTGAAGTGTCTTGCCCAAGGACACAATGCGATTGCCGCAGGTGGGATTCGAACCAAGGACCTCTCGGCTAGATTCTTTGGGATTTTCTTCCTAAACATGTGTACCAGGGCTGCAATGATTAATTGTGATATGCTTGAGCTGCAATACATTATTTATTTATTTGTGTTTAAGGTCACATATTTCTGCACAATGGCTAATCATGACCTC
Source organism: Pictodentalium vernedei (assembly GCA_031216915.1). Lineage (NCBI taxonomy): Eukaryota > Metazoa > Mollusca > Scaphopoda > Dentaliida > Dentaliidae > Pictodentalium > Pictodentalium vernedei. Next base: position 59,058,651 of record CM062294.1, on the reverse strand, counting down.
AACAGTTTTATGGGTGGAGGAAGCCGGAGTACCCGGAGAGAACCACCGAGCAACGGCGAGCAACTGTCAGCTCCCCAACATACTAACTCCACACAAGCAGGGTTAGCATTGGTTGAAGACAGGTGCACCATCGACGTGCAGTACGCCTTAGTACACAGCGTCACCGTGCCCCGCGTGGGCAATGGGGGTGAAGTGTCTTGCCCAAGGACACAATGCGATTGCCGCAGGTGGGATTCGAACCGAGGACCTCTCGGCTTGCAGCCTGCACCTCTACCTACTGAGCCACCGTGCACCCTGCAATACATTACTCATGATTCAATACGAATTGTTGTTCACTATGTATTGCAATACAAATAATATTAGGCAAAACAATTTAGAGTTTGAAAAATAGTTCAGAGAAACCCTGTTTTTGCATATCAACATTGATATGATAGATATGCCATTAAATGGATTATTCAGTTGAACAAAATTTGGAGAATTCCCCCTGTTGTAGTAAATATTGATTTGATTAATCCATTATATCTTGTTTGACAGAGCTCAATCAAAATTTATTATTTTAAATATCATTTTTGTAAATTTTTCAAAAAATTTCAACAAAACCATATCATGTGACCCCTCATTGGAACGAGCTCAATGAGCTCGTTCCAATGAGGTGCCACATGATATGGTTTTGTTGAAATATTTTGAAAAATTTATTTTTTTCAACTGCTCAATTTGCATATTATGCGAGCGGATACAGGCGATTCGTTAGGTAAAGGGTTAAAGAGTGCATCCTAATTTGTGATACGAGTAAGGCTTAGTAAGCTACTGAAAATGAATACATGCAGTCCCCAAAGTAGTTGACATCTGTAGCTGCATGCCAAGAGAGATCATGTGTATCATGATACACATCGTATCATGTGCACCAAATTGTGATACGTATCGTATCATTAGGGAAGCATATCGTCGCAGCCCTAATGTGTACCCAACTGCTTTCACTGACAACTAAAAGATGTTATTGAGGACTAAAGCTAAGAATTTCAGAATTGAAGAAGTAATACATTCATTTCTTAAAGAAAATTCAGAAAAGAAAGGTCATCACAGAGGATAAAAAAACAAGAGGCCTCTTGGCCAAGATAGCTCCACCCAGGACGACTACTTTCAGGGTCAGCTGTGTACAGGATAACATTTGATCCCCAATCTCTGATTCTGATAACCCTTTACACAACACAGATAGAAGACAACATCATCATTTTTTGTCTCAAAAACATAGCTTATGGCCCCCTCATTGGAACAAGTTTGTTGAGCTTGTTCAATGAAGGCTCATTAGCTTTGTTTATTAGACAAAAATTGAAAACATAATAAAATTCGGCAAATACATTGGTGTTACTTTGACCAGGTAGTCTGTGACCTTAACGTTGATGGATACAGACCTTATTGTGATTGATGGCACACTGTCTATTGACAATACATACTGTTATAAATTTTTGTTAAAAAATATCCAGTGGTAAAGAAATTATGGCTCGGACAAACAAAATGTTGACGTTTTCTTGAGTGTTACCTTTACCATGTTGCCTGTGACCTTGAGGGATACAGACCTTATTGTGATTGATGGCACACTGCCTTTTGACAATACATACTGTTATAAAGTTTTGTTAAAAATATCCAGTGGTAAAGAAATTATGGCTCGGACAAACAAAATGGTGACGCCGGACGACAGACGGATGGTCAGGAAGGGCGGACGATGGACAACTCGATATCAGAAAAGCTCTGCTGACTTTGTCAGGCGGAGCTAACAACAATCATTAAACAGTGTTACTCAAGTATTGCATGTCATTTGGGCAGAGATAAGACAAATGAACTTCTAAAATCAAGATTTTATTGGAGTGCCATGATGAGTAATGCAAAACATTTCATTGTTAATTGTTCTCAATGCCAATTAGTCAACAAAAAGACTGTCAGCACTGTTTGTGAAATGAAATGATTGTAGTTTCAGTGTCTCCATGTGCATGGTTGCCTCCATGTGCATACCACTATCAGGAATTGTTCCCAATAAATCTTCTTCATCATAATTTGAACTGATTCCTCTAAGGAGACCATAATTGACCTTTTTTCAGAAAAATTGTCAGAAGAAATTGGTGATTGCTTTTTACCGAGTTCCTGTATCATTAAGACCAAAGAGAAGTTAGATAAAAAATGGACAGTGGCATTCATATGTACCAGTATTACTAAATGTGAAATGAATATTGGTATATTAAAAGCATATTTTTTATATATTTTTATTCTCGTCTTTCTGTCAGGAATCATTCGGTGGATAATTTTTCCTGAACTGTCATCATATTTCCTAGAAAATTCTGTCTTGCAGACAAATTTTCCTTGGAAATATAATGACCCAGATAATATTTTCAGGGGGATAATATTTACTGTTACATCTCCTCTCCAAGTCTATCTGGCAAAGGGGTGAACACTCCGTGTTCTCATTGTCACATTTTCTTCACTAGACAATTCAATAACAGAGACAAGAGGCCCCAAGAGGCCTTAATCGGTGTCTTCCCACTAGACCAATTCCCTTTAGGCCAATTCCCAAAAGACCAATTTTCCTCAGACCAACTACCTACTGTTATTGATTAAGGACAATTAAGAAAACCTTTATACACTGATAAGCACTTTATTTGATAAAAAAAATATTTATATGCATAACATACAAATAATATAGGTTTATAACATTTCAGCACACCTCAATACAAAAAGCATTTTACAAAAAATGAGGTCCCCAGAGGGTGAATTTGGTGATGCTACCCTGCACAGCAGGGTAGCATCACTAATTTTACCCTCTGTGAATCTCAACCTGAATCAAGGTCTCAAACATAAACAGAAAGAGGTACCCAGAGGAAAAACTGGCCCACTGTATGGGACAGCATCAGCAAATTCACCATCTGGGGTCTAAGGGGTATTGGTCTTTTGGCAATTGGCCTCATGGGAATTGGTCTAAAGGGCATTGGTCTAGTGGGAATGTTCAAAGAATGATTTAAGGACACATTGAGAATCTACATGTTAATATAGTTAATCTAATTTAGCTAGGGGAGTGGGGAAGGAGGTGGGGGTGAAGGGTCTGTTGGGTGAATTGGGTTTATATTGCATCAAATCACTCAAAGCCCCTGAAAATTCATGAAGCAGAAAGTAAACTAGAGGCTCAAGTGAGCCTAAACACTCACCTGGCTCAAGTTATCAGAAGTGATGAGTGTGTCAGTAAGTGATGGACAACAAGAGCAATTTATGGATTTGCCATCACACAATCAAAAGTATTTTTTCTGCCATTTGTTTCTGCTGGTACTTGGAAAGCTTCTCAGGCAAAAAACAAAGCTATGTTCTGTGAAATTTCAAAGCAGTGTCCGCACAAAGTGTTTTTTTTTGTTTTTAACTTTGTGCTTCTCTCCACCCCAACCCCAAAGAGTTTTTTTCAGCCATAAATCAAGTACAGTAGAATCCTCTTAATTGAATATCCATTTTGCCAGTGAAAATTATTCAATTGTTTGTTGGTGGTTAACGTCACATATTTATGCACCATGGCTAATCGTGACACAACATGGAGATGAAGTCAAGTTTAGTCAATCATTGATCTACATGTTGCCCATTTTAGAGGACTTTCACCCCAAGCATTGGTGACTGGGTCCTATTTTACTAGTAAAGCGGAACTGGTTTACCACAGTAAACAAGTGCTGCTTACTTCCCGGGGTTCCCACTGGGAAAATTATTCAATTAACAGGAGTATACAATTAACAGGGATTTGGTCAGTTTCCTGTGTTCTGGAGGTAAACTGAGCATTTATTCTATTATACCTTGTTTGACAGAGCTCATAGAGCTCTGTCAAACAAGATATAATAGAATAAATACCTGTATTGGATGTAGTGAGGCCAAAAAGGTTGATAAATAAGGGGAATTTGGTGCGTGTCACAGTAATTTTTTCGACTTATTACAAAAATTTATATACAATTAACAGGAGTTTACTCTACAACCCATATGCAATTAACAGATCAAATTTCTACTGAAGGTATGGTAAATGGTTTTGTGTTTGAAAATTACATTCAATTAACAGGGATATACAATTAAGAGATATCCAATTAAGTGGGCTCTACTGTACTTATGACCCAGTTACACTACATGACAAATTTGGTTCAAATCAGCCCATTAGTTCTGGAAACAGAAATTTTGGGTGGAGGCCATAGGGAGCCCAAATACTGACCTACAGTACGTGGAGAGTGGATTGTAACTAAATCACCCGTGGAGTGGAGTTATCACCCAAACTATAAGTTTCAAATTTTGTACATATCTTCTAAAAACACAATCAATGTTTCAGCCAATGGACCTCCGGGTTGAACCGGAGGTCCATTGGCTGAAACTTTGCTTGTGCTTGTTATGCTTTGCAACAAATTTGCAATTATTGCACTCCACTCTGTGGGTGATTTAATGATAATACACTCTCCACGTACTGTATTGAATTCCTTTGAACAAATATGAATCTGCAACATTGAAGGAAGTTCCATACCAGAAATCTAGTAATTATTGCGAGTGATTTATGAGAAGGCTTTTGGGGCATTAACCCCAGCCCCATGGGGGGGTAGCAACTTTTTGTGAAAAAACTTAGAAGAGTATACTCCATAGTGTTCAACTGATTACCAAAAACGGTCGCTGACCGATTACTGGTTATCTGAGCTCACAATCGCCCAATTCTGATGCCGATTCCGATTGTAATATCATGCACTACTAGACAAGTTAAGCTTCGAAAGAACTAAATTAAACTGAACATTTTTCACAGTGTTAAACTTCGTTGACTGGGGTCGGAGAAAAATTACCAGTCGCACACACTTGGGATGGTAAACGTGGCTCCCTAAGACAGCTGATGTTCCTTGTGCTTGCTGCAGATGCTTTCAAAATCTGTGAACTGTCATACAGTAGGGCCATCATGGACGGGTCAGAATCCACAGGTTGTCATTTTTTCCATGCATATAATTCAGAGATAATCCGCTGTGACACCTAGCAAAATTTCCACCAATGAAGCACAGGGATTACCCCGGTGCTTCATTGGTGGAAATTTCGCTAGGTGTCATAGCAGATCATCTCTGAATTATATGCATGGAAAAAATGACAACCCGTGGATTCTGACCCGTCCAAGATAGCTGTACTGTAATCGGTCCTCTTTATTATATCCAACGTTTATCACATGACACCTCATTGCAATCAATTTAATGTGTGAGCTCATTCCAATAAGTTGTTTTATTACATGCCCATGCAGTCTCTCTTATGCAATACGGCATGCAATACGGCTGTGCAATACGGAATTCCGTATTGCACACCAACCTGTTCCAACCGGGACTTTTTTTATGCAATGCGACTGCATGAAGTGCATGGTGTTTACCACCGTTGATAGAAAAGAAAATTAGGTCAGTAGGTGCTTGGGTCATGTAATAAATACAAAACCACATGTATGTTTCAATGAGTCGTTTTGTATTCAATTCGTCAGATGTGTGTAGAAAGAAAACGTCTCGACCTTCGGTCTCGACGTTTTCTTCCTACGCACATCTGACTCATTGAATACAAAACGACTCATTGAAACATACATGTAGTTTTGTCTATATACGATATTGTTTTGTTAAAATTGTTTTTTAAATATTTTATTTTCAACTGTTAAATTTGTTAATTATGTGGATGAATGTGGCTGTTTCGTTAGGAAAAGGGTTAAAAAGATGTCTGATGGTCTTGGTAATGGTATTTGACTTGATGTGGCTGCATCCAATCTATCATAATCCTGTTATCACTGCCATGGTGGAAAAAAAACCAGAACATCTTTGATTTTTAACAAATATGCTTTGGAAAAAATTGGAGATGTAGAAATACACTTCCCATTTTAACCTTCTACACACTGTGTCAAAATATAAAAAAAATAAACCTGAAAAGTTTTCCCATAATCCATAATACTCCTGGAATTTAATCAATTCAGCTTTGTACAGAGCTCAAGGAGCTTGGTCACTCAAGATTGAAAGTGATTAAATTTCTAGTTTTTTGCATTATGGAAAACTTTTCTATTCTTGACATCAGAGCATAGCGGGTTAAATATTCTTAACTCCACCACTGATTTTAAAGTTGCAGGCCATAAAATTTGAGAGGAATGATTTTATCGTTCTTCTGGTGGTTATATAAATGAAAAAAAAACAGAAAAAATGTTGTTTGTCTGGAACTACAGTACATTAGAGCTGTAGGTTTTTAAATTTCTTGTTCGGTTTCAGTTTTGGTTTTTCAGGTGGAGTAAAGCCTCGGTTCGGTTCGGTTTTCGGTTTGTTCATGAGGCCAAATAAAATTCAATAAAACTCATTATGTCCGGAGTCATAACTGAATGGCAGTGAAATTGAGTGAAACTCAATGAATGCCCAAAATAAGCTATAATACATGAAGAATCAGGAAGGACAATATAATAATTACCTAAATATACAGAACTTTTATTGTGCTTTGCCATTTTCGAGGTCTGACACCTACACGCAACTTGAGGAAAGCTGCAAACAAAACTAAACTGAAATGTTCGAAATTCACAGAATGTAGCCTTCCCAGAGTAGTGAGAGTACCCAGACACTGCCATTGGCAGTGTCTGGGTACTCTCACTACTCTGGGATGGCTACATTCTGTGAATTTCTGCAGCAAGAGAGTATTTAATAAAAAACGAGAAACCTTAGATTACGGGATGTCGACGGTTTCGGTTTTTAAAAAAAACTAAAAACCTTGGTTCAGTTTTGGTTAACCTACAGCTCTACTGAGCCACCACGTCCCCTCTATGAATGTAATTGGAATACTTTGGAGGCTTATTTTCGGGTATAAAATAGTTTTAAAAAAATCAGAAATTGGTTTTCGTTAACAGTATTTAAAGATATTCATTCAGGGATCAGATAAATTTTTCCATGAAACCAGAAAAGGCATTTATGCGTACAGCATTCAAAGGGTTCAATCAAGGGAATGAATTAGGGGGTAGTGATGAACTGATAATCCGAATACAATCGGAACTGGTCGGTTATGGGGCATCAGCCGATTATGACAACCAGCAATTAAAAACCGGCAGTTTCCAGTTATTCTATATTTAACACTGACTATTAAAAATCCATTTGATATCTGGCCATTTCAATAAAGTTTCTCCATTAAAAACATGTGTTGTGCATAGCAGAAAATCTAGGAATTTGCAGAGCAGAGATATTACGGAATTTACCAACTGCAATCGGTATGAGATCGCCACCATTTTCCCAAGATTGTAGAGTTCATGTAAACATTGGAGAAATGCATCATGGGAGGTAAGTTCAGGTAACAAGGTGAAAAAAGAACACTGAATAATACATTCTGATGTACATTTAAACCATGCGTCATATGACTTCACAACACATATTAACATCAATTAAGACACAAAGTATGTGTGCTCAGTATATTCCTGGTTAATACAGCCAGGTGTATTGTTTCCTTACACAAAACCGTATTAACACTATTTACCAGAATAAAACACAATCTTCACGAGAACAATATCGTGTGATAATGATTGTATCGTTAATAACAATCTTTTCCCCACACCCCAACCAAAATGGAAATATTATTTTGGCTAATATTGCCCAGCAATAAATATGTATACTCTGAAAACTTATGTGGTATTAAGCTTTCGTAATTGATGATTTTTCAACAAAATTCTGTACTGTAACAGGCACCAACAGATTTTCTTCAGTGTCCTACTTCAACCATCGGAATCAGCATTGGAATCGGGAATATCAGCAGAGAAATAACCAGTAATCAGTTGATAGCAAGTTTTGATAATCGGTTCATCACTATTAGGGAGGTCCAAAAATGTGATTTCCAGCATTTCTGAAAAATGCACTCAATGACCCCTGGGTGACCTCAGTGACCTTGACCCATATTTTGAACCTCCATCGAGTTTCAACTCATTTGGCGTTGGACATGGCCGTGACCCACTTTAAAAATGTTTGGCCCACTTTTTTAGTGTAAAAGTGTATGTACGAACCTCAGGAATGCATTAGAGCATCCAAAAATGGGATTTCCAGCAATTCTGAAAAATGCACTCAATGACCCCTAGGTGACCTTGGCCCATATTTTGAACCTCCATCGAATGTCAACTCATTTGGTGTTGGTCCCAGGTCCAAAGGCATAGGTCATACCATGCCTGAGGTATGGGCATGACCCACTTTCAAAACACCCCTACGGACACACCTAATGCCCCAGGAATCTGAAAAACATAGGGTGCCGAGAACTTGTGACTGTCTGTCAGTATGCCAAAAATCAACAAGATAAGACATTTCTTTTTCGAGTTATCGTGCAGACAAGGAAGTGCTTAGAAGACAGAAGACAGGAGAAGAAAAAGAAGAATAAAAAAAAATGTACAAAAACAATAGTCTGTGTGTTTCAACCGACTAATTATTATTTTTGAATCATTCGGTTAGATTCTGGAAGGATAATTTTCTTCTAGGTCAGTGAGTACGATTTTTGGGGAATCTGTATTTGTACGTACATGTATGGTTGTGGCACAGAATCCCTTGTGGGCTTTAATGTGAGTAAAGAGAGAGCGTCCTCAAGATGGTTGTAGGTAATAATTGGACAGCGCAGATTTGAAAGCTTCCGGTGTGGTTTTATGCACTATGCTGTCCTCCAGTTGGTTCCAGTCAACAGCTGTTCGCACGAAAAAGGAGCATCCATACTGTTCTGACTTAATTGTTGGAATTACTACTGCTTTGTCGTTATTTCAAGCTGATGCTGTCACAATGTACTTTGAAATGCAGTTATCAAATTTTTTAACACTAATATGTCATTTTTTGTTTTTGTTGTGTTAAATATTCATCCGGTTTTATTGCCGGTATCCGCCCCTCAACCACTTTGTAGAAGAAGATGAGGAAATTTTTCAAATTTGTGTTAAATTTCATATTCTTGGAAAGGAATTATTTATTCTTTCATGTGTGCTCTGTATCGTGGATTTAAATTTGCATTAGGATTTTATTTATTTTAAACAGGATTTTCCTATTATTAAAGGTAAGTACATCAATTAATATTCCATAATTATTTGTTTTTTACTAAAAATTATAAAGTTATTAAAAAAATTTGTTTTCGGGGTGGGTTAACTCGCCCTCCAAAAGCGGATCAACTCGCCCTAAACCGGGGGCGACATGACCGGAAAATATATGCGGGGGAGGTGCGAGTTGACGCGAGGGCGAGTGAACCAGGAACCGTCTGTTCGACGACGAAAATAGGTGACAACGCAAAACTTACTTAAAACACCAAACATGTATACTACTGTTCTATTAACGATATAATATGGATCCAGACTTTAAAAGGGTCTGACATTTTGCTTCGATGATCTACTCGAATCATTGTATGTCATGTTCATTGTGATAGGAAAACAATATTTCCATTCGAGTAACGTTAAAATCTGCGTACATTTTCGTCATTTCTAAAAATAGTCAATATCGCGTTTTGTTCGTCCAACGGTGGTCTTTTAGTCTGTGTAAAACACAGACTATTATTTTATTGTGGTTTCTTTGTAAATTTGTATTTTACGCACCTTCTTCTCCTAAAGTTAGGACTAGGACTCCTACTGAAAACACGAACTGAAGTGAGGGGTACGGCCTCGGGAAGGGGTTACTAGACGAGGGAGCAGGAGAAGTCGGCCCATTGCGAACTCGGCCCCGGAGAAGTCGGCCCCTAGGAGAAGTCGGCCCAGACAATTTCGGAGAAGTCGGCCCATGAGAGAAGTCGGCCCCACAAACTACAGGAGAAGTCGGCCCCTAGGAGAAGTCGGCCCAGACAATTTGAGAGAAGTCGGCCCACGAGAGAAGTCGCTCCCATGAAGTACAAGAGAACTCGGCCCCTAGGAAGTCGACCCAGACAATTTGGGAGAAGTCGGCCCCACAAACTAAAGGTTAACATCCGATGGTTTAGGACAAAAAGTCTGATCACAGGGACCGGGTATCAGTCATTTGATGAAATAAAATAGTGACATATATAAGATGAAGTGTTGAGCTCGACAAATGGCAGAGAGCAGGTGCCGATGGTGTTGTGGGACATTGGTCAATCTCACTATTTGCAAGGTTGGAGGGCGGGGGTTGGGGTACCACCATGGAAATGGACAAAACGTAGCGTGGCTGCTTTCGACTGAATGGCAAAAAACGCCATTTTGGGGCGGTAGGGTTTGTAAGATCCTTTCAAAAGACAAAAATGACAACATAACAGGGTTTTTTTTTCAATTTTTAATTAAGATTGTTAAAAATAATCAGCAACAACAGAGGAAAATTGACATAGCAGGTAATGGTATTGTGTATTGTCAGTGATAATAAGACATTATTTTACTGCAAACAGAACTATTTTACAGCAATTACAACACACTAACCTATTTCCGTATTTCGTCGTAATGAGTTGGCCACCCTTTTTAAAAGTTGACTAGTTGTTGGTTCGTCGTGACGGTAAAGTCGCCAGAGTTGAAAGAGCTTGCCCTGCATAATTTGTTTTTGTTTCCTTTGAATCCGTCTAAGTTTCTCTTCTTGGACAAGCTGACACTGAATGGGGCAAGTGAAGCTTCCTTATGTAACAATGATATAAGTTTGTAAAATGATAGATTGCCTTGATGGGCTCTGACATTCAGGCGGTGGTGCCAACCTTCGACATCATTGTTTGTACGAATGGCCTTCTTATAAACACACCAGTCGGACGAAGACCAGGGACTCTCAGAGAGCCATGTATTTTGGATGTATTCAGTTAGTGGTCTCAATTGGTCTGCAGTGCAACATTGTATTTGATGCAACGTGGGCTCTATATGTTCATTTGGTATATATGGAAGGGCAAACGGTTTTGTATGTATTCATGAACTGGTCCACTAGAACTATAGGCCACCGTTAAGCCTAGGTCCTGGACTTTTCTCCAAAGTGCCTGACCCCAATGAAAGCTGCACCCGTGTATAATTACATCTGGGAATACTTCATATGCCGCACGCCATATGCCCCGCTCAAAGTCTGTTGTGATCTTTTTAAACTGATTGTCAGGAATGAGTCCATTGATGCGTTCGAAAATGGCTTTGTAATCTTTGGTACGGCGGCGTGACATTAATGCAAAAGCAAGTGGTACTTGTTTGGCGTATTCGCTGTTTTCGTCGCCGACAAATGCATGCCAGCTAAAAAAGCTGGTAAAATGGTGGGCGAACTACCTTGAAGGTAGCAACACAGTAGATTGATGTAGCATTACTCAAAAGTTGTAATTGATCTGGCGTCGAGAACAGAATATGCCGAGCTCCGTCTAAACTGATATCAGCTTGAAGAAAATTGCTCGGTAACCAATCAATTGCTAAGTCAAATGCTATATCTTTCGGTTCAGTAGGACGGCCTTTTTGGCGTTGATACATGTAGTTGCTGCTACGGGCTAGATTCAACGGTTTCGGTCAACTAGTTGTTGGTTTCTCAAGTTGAATGTCTGTCGCAAACACATCCTCCACTAGTGAAGTTGCAGAACGAAATATATCACCCTTAGCAAGATGGTGAACTTTCTTGACAATTTCAATTTTTGAAGCCAACCCAGGTTGACCTGGATGGTTGTGGCTTTGTGGCCCAGGTGTAAAGTTCTCCCTAAGTTCTTTCACGGTAGCTTTACATGTATTGTTCTTATTTCTGACAGAGCAGCGCCATATTGGACGGCCTGGTTTCTTAGTGTATGAGTTCTCCTATGGGTGACTTTGTTTGGGGCCGACTTCTCTCATGGGCCGACTTCTCCTATGGGCCGACTTTGTTTTGGGCCGAGTTCTCCTATGGCCCGACTTTGTTTGGGGCCGACTTCTCTTATGGGCCGACTTCTCTTGTGGGCCGACTTTGTTTTGGGCCGAGTTCTCCTATGGGCCGACTTCGTTTGGGGCCGACTTCTCCTGCATTCCTAGACGATTCGCCGCCGTGGACGATTCGCCCCTGGACGATTCGCCTTCACGGACTATTCGCCCCAGATTTTTTTTATAATTATGTGTAAATAAAATATATATAAACATGTTTAAATATATGTTTTGAATTTTTTGGGATTGTGCCGGAAGGTATCCGGCTTATTCGGACCTTGGCTTATTCAGACCCTGGCTTTTTCGGACCTACGGCTTTTTCGGACCTCAGGCTTTTCGCCTCCTCAATTACATATTGATAATTACGACAAGACTTTTAGGAAATTTCAACTATTTTATTGCATTTTATCCCAAACAGTCATACATAGAATAAAATTCGGGTTTTACAATATTTAGTTACGAAAAGATTACAATAACAAAAACATAAAATAATTTTCGGACCTCCGACTTTTTCGCCCCCTCAATTACATATTGATCATTATGACAATCATTTTAGACCCAATTTCCACAACTTGGAATGTAATTTGCGTTTCGACGTCATTCAGGTTGCCGTGAACAATCGTCTCATCTTCAGCAGATTTAAAAAGAAAAGATACATAAAAGTGAAAAAAACAAAGGTAATTTGCATTTTCTAATTATTTTCCAATATTAACTCGCCGAGTTCATAAGCAAATATATAATTGAGGGGGCGAAAAAGCCGGAGGTCCGAAAAAGCCAAGGTCCGAATGAGTCGGAGGTCCGAATAAGCCAAGGCCCAAAAGAGCCAAGGCCCAAATAAGCCGACATTCCTCGGGAAGATTCGACTGAGAAGATTCGGCCGGGAAGATTCGGCCCCCAAAAAGGCCGAATCTTCTCACTTTGGCACATTTAGAGGGCCAAATCTCCTCACCTCGGAGCATTTATTTCTCTTAAAATTTGATGGTTTTTATATTTTTTATTTAAAAATATATATTGTTTTTTTTATTTCTAAAATGTATGCTTAAGATAATGTTGTATAATTGGTCAGTGGACACAAGCTGCCACCAATGACCCAGTGAGCTGTGTTCACAGTAATGCTCCATTGATTACAGTGTGTAATTGAGATGTGAGATTGGGTCCCATTTCAGTTGCTGATATGAATGTTTAGGTGTTCGGACTTATTTGTTGACTGTACGTCTAGTGTTTCTATACTACTATGTGTGGTTTTGTTGTATTTACTGCTGTGTGCGGTAAGATTGTTCTTGTGTTGTTTTCTCTTTCATGTCTATCTCTGTTTGTATGTTCGTCTGTTTCACCTGTGATTTTATTTACTTGAAATTCTTACATTGGCGTCGCCGCCAAAAATCTCAACTCACCCTATTTCGGCAATAACAATTTTTCAGAAATTCACTTTGTTCATATCAAATTTGGAGTTTTTGGAAATGGGGGAAAAAGAAGATGGTTTTGATCAATCAGCTACCGAAGAGAAAAATGTGTTCTTGAGTGTTTTGCAAACAGAACTGACAAAATTTCTCAAAATCAAACTCTATTAATTTCAACAATTTAGGCAATGAACACTGGAGAAGAGTAAAGAAATCGAGAAATGGCATTAGTTCGAAGTAAAATGGCAGATTTGGATATAAAAATTAATAATCTGTTGACTATAAAACAGCTGGAAACGGATACTGAAGCATGTTCTGAAAATGTCCAGCCTTCAAATTTACATGTTTTTAAAACAGAAGCATTGCCTCGTAGCAACCTTGATTCTCTAACACAAGCATGTGCCACAAATCCAAACATCTGTACAACATTGGTACATGCACATTCACTCCCAACGGCCGTAATAGAATCATAACCTACTCCTGTACATATGGGGCATGACACAGCAGCATTCAACAGATTTTCATATGTTCAAACCAGGCCCATATCCACCATCTTTTCCAAGTATATCACGTTTTAAGGTTCCTCCACATTTACAGTCTACCCCATTACTTGCGAACTCGAATCAGCCTGACAGTTAACTCCTCAACCAATGATGCGGTCAACTGCTGCATCGGTTGCTAATGAGCGCTGTGGTAATAATTCAGTCAATCGACTTAGCTCATCACCAGTGAAACCCGTTGTTCAAAGAAAACACAAGTCAGATAGAACATCACAACCGTTAGTTAGACGGAAATCAGTTCATAAATATAGGGACAGCTCTTCTGAGTCGTGTCCTCCCACATGGTATAGTTCACACACGAAGCATTCACCATCTTCAAGTGATTCTCGTTCAAGCTCGAGTTCATGTGAACGCAAAAGTAGTTGCTATCGGTTACGTTCCATGAAAAGTCAACGCACGAAACATTCACCATCTTCAAGTACTTCTCGTTCTAGCTCAGGTTCATGTGAACTGAAATGCAGTTGCTATCAGTCACGTTCCATGAAAAGTACTTCTAATGCTGGTATGGCTACATATAGTGGGGGAGGCAATTGGGATTCCTTTATATTCAAACATGAGCGACTGGTTATCAAGTTAGGCAAAAATGGAATAACCGAAGAGCTGAAGAATTGTTTGATGTTTTGCGGGGCAGAACTCTCAAATTTGTTAGGGATCTGCGATACCATGATTCCAATGATTTGGTAAAGAAACGGACACAGCAATTCAGTCAGAAAGAGGCACCCATTTCCTCAGGGCATATCAATAACACTGCAAAATATAATGAGGTGGCTATTAATGATAATGATGTTAAAACAAATGTTCATTCACGTCATCATTTAACCCTTTACCTAACATGAAAAGCAGACGACACTTACAAAAAAAATTCTTGAATAATTAATTTTTTTTCATTTTTTGTCTCAAAAACATAGGTTATGACCCCTCGTTGGAACGAGCTCGACGAGCTCGTTCCAACGAGGGGTCATAACCTATGTTTTTGAGACAAAAAATGAAAATATTTTGAAAATTAATTGGCGATTTTTTAGAATAGCGCTGGCCGGTTTTGGCCGTTACGTTGGGTAAAGGGTTAATGCGGCAAATGCCATTTGGAGAGGATTTAGCAGACAAATATGAACATCAAATCAAGGAAACACACAAACCATCAGTGTCAATAGCCCCAGAGAAGATTCATAAAGAACAAGTATTGATGATTTGATCTTGTCTGTGCATGATTTATGTTCAGCAATTAATGCAAAGCATATAAATAACTCATAGCCACGGTCTAGAAAACCTTGTTTCATAAACATTATTCACAAACAATGCTATCAGTGTCGTGCCTATGGGCATCTGGCAGAGAACAGAACACAAACATCTCCTGTCTGTGAAAGTAAAAAAACAGATAGGTGTCACTGGTTTTGATCGTGACACTTTGAAAATCAGGAACTGAAATTGGTGCTTTGAAAAATTACCAAACACTATTATCGAGTTCCTATTATTTCATTAGTATAGATTTTACCCTGGGATAAAAGTGAAAAACCTCCTTAATGCATATGACTCTAATGGTCGCCAGTCACATCAAGCACATTATTAACTTACATAACATATCTTGAGAATCATATTTTGGGTCAGTACTCAGTAGCGAAAATATAAAAAAATGAATACAATAATGAGGTTATTGACTTCATTATTGACTTGATTAAATTTTTTTAATTAATAATTAAGCTTTTTACAGTTTTAACTGTGCGTTCACCAATGAGGTTATTCGCTTCATTGTGAAATCTTCAAATTCAGAACAAAAAGTAGTAATGATTCTCACATGATTTTAGGCATTCGGCATTGTTTAGTTGGTAAAATGTCGCTTGTTTTGATAGTTTTCGTGGTAAAATTGTGTAAATAGGACATGGACAATTGCTGTTTTACATTTCACAAATAGGTGTTCTCTAAGTGGTTCAAAACATCACGCTTTTGTACTAATCAAAGTAGGCACCAGTCATTTCTGGCAACAGTTGCTTTGACGTTAACGCTAAACCTCAGTACCATCCAAAATGACTATACGCTATTAATGTGGTCACCGTCTTCTTGCGATCTGTTATGTTGGGGGCTCGTCTGGGATTGTGTCCTAGGGTTTACTTCTGAATTGTTGGAATATTTTTTGTGTGTGTGAGTTAAAATATTCCATCGGTTGTGTATTTGATGAGGTTACTTGCTCCAGCGAATATGGGTTTGTAAATAAATGTATATATTGGTGAGGACGGGTGTTTCCTCATATGCGATGAGGTGATTTGCATCATCCATTGTTAAAAGCTCTTCTAGTTCTTGACCAACTCTTACTGTCAGTCCACACTTTCAAAACAGATTCTGATTCTCAAATAATGTCGAGGGAATGTTGTATAATTGTGTCAGTGGACACAAGTTGCCACCAATGACCCAGTGAGCTGTGTTCACAGTAATGCACCATTGATTACAGTGTGTAATTGAGATGTGAGATTAGGTCCCATTTCATTTGCTGATATGAATGTTTAGGTGTTCGGATTTATTTGTTGACTGTATGTCTAGTATTTATGTACTACTGTGTGTTGTTTTGTTGTATTTACTGCTGTGTGCGGTAAGATTGTTCTTGTATTGTCTTCTCATGTCATGTCTATCTCTGTTTGTATGTTCGTCTGTTTGACCTGTGATTTTATTTACTAGAAATTCTTACAATATGTTTGTTGAAGCTAGGGTCCTGCGAATATTCGAGATTCGATTCGATATCGACACCATGCGTATGCTTCGAGATCGATCCCGAATCAGTCTCAAGATTCGATTTTTTCGAATCTCTCGTACTAACTTCTATTTGTTACATTTCCAACAAAAATAGGATAAAACTGTCATTAGAAAATTCATTCATGTAGGCTCAATTCCTATTTATTTGAGTAATTGACAATGTTTAATTGTTAGGTAAGGTGTGAATTTGGCCCAGAACATTATCCATGGTTTTTGTTTTTGAAGGCCTAACTTGTTACTATTCACGTTCTTAAGAACGTGAATAGTAACAAGTTAGGCCTTCAAAAACTAAAACTATGGACAATAGGCCTAGCTGTTTCAGCGACGGTGCTACAGAGAATATTTAGTTATTGGTGTTTAAGGTGTTCATTCCGTCGCGTAAGGGTCATCACAGTGTTCCGTAACTTACGTTTGATGCAATACGAAATAACTTGTCTTTTAAGATTCGATTCGGGATTCGATTCGATGTCGATATCAGAGACACGATTCGATTCGAAAAGAAATTTGTGATTCGCAGATCCCTAGTTGAAGCCAATTATATATGATTTTTATGTTCAATCACAAAGACAACAATGTTGACGAAATTCGTAGAGTACACCAGAGATCAATAGATGGAGAACGGCCGATTCATTCATTCAAAAGTGGTGTGTGTATGGACAAATCGTCGCGTACGAATAATCACATAGTTACTACAAATATATTCAACCAAATCATTAAACTTGTTAAAATTACATCCATATGTGTATGGCTTTAATTAAACACATTTTTGTCATTAAAAGACAATAAAATTCTGTTCTGACTCAGTAAAACTAAAGTTATCTTATTTTTTACTGATTAGTTAAATTAATTAAATTAGTTGCATTAATTTCGGTTTTACGGAGGACTTACACATAGATAATCCTTAAAAGTTATTTTCTGTTATTATAGTATTGCACAGACGAATAAATAGCAAATCGGGACAACGTTTGTCCTTTTACAAGTTGGTGCCAGTATTGCAAGAAGAGGCGAGGCACGTAGAACTCTGTGTATCTGTAGTTTTGATAAGATAAAAGAGATATTCATGTAACGGTCTTGTTTTAATTTGTATATCCCATACTGTTCCACGAGAAATAAGTTGCCCTTAAAGACGATACAATTTTATTTAATGCTCAGGCATCAATTCACGCTGAAAAATTAAGTCATATTCCCCTGTCGGTCGGCAAAACGAAATATCAAAATGATATTTAGAAATCGATATTTCATCGTAGGTTCGGATGACGAATCACATGTACTTTAAACGAGTCAGCACATCAGTAATGAATTCCAGAGTCCCAAATACAAACGAATTCGAATAATTGATAGTGACAGTGACTAAATCAATTCATTAAATCAGCAGTTTCAAAGTTTGACTTTCTCATTCACCTTCCAGCGAAAAGCCGAAATCACTTTCAAATTTCTTCAGTTCAACTTCACACGTCTTCAGTGCATTGAGTTAAAAAAAAATAAAATGACGTGTCTTGTTATTGAAAATAAGAAAGTGGTGTTTTTGGTTATTGTTCTATTTCTTCGAAACACATTCCGATTATTTCAATTCGCCAGCCTTGGTAAATCATAAAGTTAGGGGAGAAATAAGACGGGACTACTTTTTGTGCGGATATTCACACATTCCAATGGTTGGAGTTTGGTTGTTGTAATTTTTATATGGACGCCGGTTCGGCACATAAATTTTGCGCCTTAATGGCAAATAAAGGCCACAAATTGGAGAGTTTGTAGTCGTAGAGCATTAAATAAAAAGAAAATTCACGAAAATTTGATGAATACCGAAAATATCTCGTGAGTGGCTACAAAGAAATATGAGGATCTTCACGAGCGACGCAGTGAAGATCCTCATATTTCTTTGTAGCCACTCACGAGATATTTTCGGTATTCATCAAATTTTCGTGAATATCCTCTATTTATGTATTTACCAAGAATAAATAACTATAAACGCGTAGTATAGTTTTAAATTTTGGATTTATCCTTTATTGATAGCAGGCAACGAGTCCGCTTTCAATGAACGGTAAATATAAAATAATTTGGTTCAATTCTACTACAATTTATTTCCAACAGAACTGTAATCCCCTATTAAGCGAAAGTCACGAACCATTACCAGATAACCTTAAGGGCCTATATAAGTAATGGAATTTTGATTATTTTGAAATTTTCACCTCTCATATTCCTTAAATTCAGATTAAATATACACAAATTATACATCAAAATGAAGGTTGGGATGTATAGATCACGAAACACATATGTAATCAACTCATAGAGTCGACTGTTGGCACCACTGGTTCCTGGAAGTCTGCTACCGTATTCGCACCAGATCTGATAATAAAATAATATTTCATCAGAACAACTTGTGGCCAAATCTGCTTCATATATCCAAGAACAAAGCTAGGCATTCAAAGCACTTTCGAATACAGCGATATGACTGCATTTTGGAAAAGGACAACACTGTCTGCGTTTTTTATTGAAGATGGTTTCCATGCTCGACAGACATGCGCAAATCACTCGTTACCACGAATTTCCATCGAAAAACAAAATCGTAATTCTAAGAAATTTCAACAGGTATCATGATACCTTGCATTGAATATGGCAACTGTGCAATCTCTATCTAATAACAGTATACTGTATGAAGGCGATCTTTTTCATTATTTGATTTTAGACGGCGTTGTTTGTACATGCTTTTTCTGTCCGATGACGTCGACAGGAAATCGGAAGTATACTCATACGTTAACAAAAGCAAAGCTTTGGAATTTTCCCCAATGCAGCTCTGTCGCCGTGTTTTGAAGAATTTTTATCCCCAGCTTTGTTCTTGGATATGTAAAGCACATTTGGCCACAAGTTGTTTTCGCGAACTATTATTAAATTATCAGTTCTGGTGCGAATACGGCAGCAGACTTCCAGGAACCAGTGGTGCCTGCATTCGACTCTATGAGTTGATTACATATGTGTTTCGTGTTCTATACATCCCAACCTTCATTTTGATGTACATTTTGTGTATATTTAATTTGAATTGAAGGAATATCAGAGGTGAGAATTTTCAAAATAAACAAAATTTCATTACTTATATATATATAGGCCCTTAATAAAGACATCAAATACCGCCGAAAAAGACAAGGCCGAATCTTCCCGTTCACGAAGTGAGGGCACGGGACTCAATATAAATCTGTAACATATATTTATTTTTCATTTTCATTCACAGGTATTACGAAATTAATAACATGCATAGTTTTTTAAACATAAAAAATTCAGTTGTAACAACATGTTTTTGGCTGGCCTCCAACCAAACTGGCCTTTACAATTTGGCCATACCAGCCGTACAGATGTGAATTGAGGACTCGGACTCGGACTGAAATAACACACTGAATTAAGGACATGACCCCCGACTCAAGTTTATTATCCTAGTTCTGATAGTTGGTGGCCTGTGTTGTACATTTAACTGTATCAAACTGACAAGAGAAAACAAAAACTTTTGTCGAACGATTTTTTAAAAAATTAAATAAAGGAGAAAATTTTATTTTATTTCTATTTTTGTTTGTTCAAACAAGGAAAAATGCAATTGATAAACATAACTTCGAACAAAACCTCGCAACGAAGGTGACAAAGTAATGGACTGGTTAGTTAGTGCGACGATGGGGAGGTCCGAGGGGTGGGGGAGTCGTGGTTTCTGCGGGCTAAAAACGCGCAGGGGAGATGTCGGGGCGCCCCCCCCCCCCCCCTTCTATCATACTACCCAGGTCAGAAATAGAGCCTTGGGGGTCGACGGCCTGCAATGGCTCGGTTTGCTGGGTGGGTGGGAGCAGATTTGTCTGTTTTTAATTTGAGCGTTTTAATCCCTTTATTCTTCCAGTGGTTTGGCGTTCAGACTGCTTGTCACAATTTAACACTTTACCTACTATAAACCGTCGATATCACCCATCGCGATACACGAAAACTGCCATCCACATTTTTTGCTTCAGAAAAATAGCTTATGGCCGTCATTGGAACGAGCGCGTTCCAATGAGGGTCATAAGCTATGTTTTTTAAGCAACAAATGAAACATTTTAGTGATTCAATACATTTTTAGCAAGTGCGCTTGCTTCTATAAGGTTAGATAAAAGTTTAAATGAATTCCACTACCCCACCACTATCACCACTGCCTTCAGCCTGTCTCTATAGTTAATTTATTAATTTTATTTTTTAATGTAAAATACACAGCTTATCACACTCAATGGAACCAGATACTTTCCGATGAGGTATCATCATTTTCGAGTGAAAGGTAAAGATTAGAAAGGAAGACCGAATGTTTTAAATTAGGATTAGGATTTTGAGTAACCCTGAGCCGATTTGATCGATCCTTTGAGTAAAGGGTTAAACGGGGGTGAGGGTGACAGACCAAAGATTGGTCTCTTGGAAGCCACACATCGTGATGTAACCTCTACTTAAGATACCCTGGGATACCCTCCTCTGATATGACGATCATTGGTAACATGTCGTGGCTCGATAACAGTTAGATGTTTTTTTTTTGTTTTTTTTTGTTTTGCTTGTGGGCCTGAGGATTTCGCATTCCAACAAATGAAGTACTAGAAAACGCGGAAAATCAATGGCAATTCAACAGAAAAAGCTGGATCGAAATTGAGCCCGAGTCCTTAATTCAGTGTGTGATTTCAGTCCGCGTTCGAGTCCGCAATTCACAGACACCAATACCAGCCTCTACAATTTTACCCAAACCGGACCCTGCGCATTTTCATCGAATTACACCCAAACCGCCTTCTCGCCAAACAATCCTACAGCAATTTGACCCAAAGCGGCCGCAAATCTGACCCAAACCGTCCTCCACAGTGGCCGAACCGTCCTCTGGCAGTTTGACCCAAACCTTCAGTTTATTTTTTTTTAAATAAATAAATGAAATAAATATTTTAAAACGTGTTGGAAATCGTAACTATGCTAAAATAAAAATGATCGGGGTCTGAAAAGTGACATTAAAAAATTAAATTACATGTTATGTGAAGGTTTATTACACATATCAATTTTTATCGGGTATTGAAATGCCACTGGAAGCAATTTTCACAGGTAGTAATAAAATAATATTCGTGAAGAATCTTGGTCAAACGCACCACCGTCAAATCGCACCAGTCGATTCGCACCACATCAAAAGTCAATTCGCGCCATCTCCAAAGTTAATTAGCACTATCTCAACCGTCGATTCGCACCATCGCACATGAGCTACGCGGTATACAGGAAAGTCAAAGACCTTGGTCTACAATCTGCACATGTACATCAGCTACCAGTTAGAGATTATGTTGCACTCCCACATTTGCTTCACAATCACATATTTAAATAAAGGAAAATGAGATAAAAATTTAAATGTCATAATAGAGTTTTCATATTATTTTCCTAAACTGACAAGTCTGAAATCTGGCATCATATTAACGACATTATGCCATGTTTTAATCTATTCAATAAAAGAAAATGAGATAAAATTGAAATGTCATAATAAAGTTCATATTTGTTTCCTAAACTGACAAGTCTGAAATCTGGCATCATATAAACAAAATTACGTCATGTTTTAATTTATTCAATAACCTTTTACCCAACGTAACAGCCAAAACCGGCCAGCTTGATTCACAAAAATCGCCAATTAGTTTTCAATTTTTTGTCTCAAAAACATTGATTATGACACCTCTTTGGAACGAGCTCGTTCCAATGAGGGGTCACAATCTATGTTTTTAGACAAAAAATGAAAAAGATTAGTTATTCAAGAATTTTGTTTACAAGTGTCGTCTGCTTTTCAATAAGTGAAAAATAGATAAAAATTTAAAGCTCTAAAAATTCCATAATACAGTTTACATATTACTTTCCTAAATTGATAAGACTAAATAAAACCCGGTATTATTTTTGGAAGCTCTCTTGAGAAATTATGCCAGGTCTTAATTTCGTCCATAAGGGAAAACAAGATCAATTTGCAGTGTTTATTTAATACTCCACTGACCATAAACACTCCAAACATAATCCCTTTGTAACTGTCTCTGTTGATTGGTAATTAATTAAATAATGTTAAAATCACACGGGACAATACAATAAACCAGTGCTCGCTGTATGTTCAGCATACTGTTCTATTCCTTTCTTTTGTATTTCACTATTTATGTTCTGTCTATCGTTTTTCTTATTCCTACTTTTGTTTGGCTGCATTGTATTTATCACTGACGATAGAATAAAATGGTCCATCCATTTAATAATTATTGATTCTTGACAGCTCTCCCACGAAAACCGAGCTAACCTTACAGCTCCAGGAAAAACGCTATGCTCATGTTTGAAAAGAAGTACAAAGAGACCGCAGATGCCCTAGATAACCACGTGACAGAGCTAATAAAGAAAGAGACGAACCACGTTCCCAACTCGCCAATCAGGCTCAACATCCAAAGATCAACATGGTGCCATGGCCCTCGCCATCAAAAGTCAAGGAATCCCCCACCTCCACCGCCGCCGCCAAAGAAAAAAAGAAAGAAGCAAGCAAAGGAAGCAAGAAGCGGAAAGTAAGCGGGCCGACAATCAAAGAACCGCCAGTTCACATCCACCTATGAGATGCACGACGCATCCCCAAGTGAAGAATCTTTGGGAGGGCGATTATTGATTCTCAGTTTTCTTGGAAATGAAATGGGTTTTTTTTGCGTGTCGAAGGCACGCAGGGACGGTGGAGATTGTTCGACCCCTTTCGGACCGAATTTTCTTTACCCAATAATGGTAGAATATAAAGCCTTCCTAGTTGGTGCGAATCAACCACGCCTATGGGGCGAATTGACAAAAACTATAGTGCGAGCAGACCCTTCGGGTTGTGCAAATCGACTTCCGCGATGGTGCGAATGGACCGCTGGATGGAATGCATCGATCGCGGTGCGAATTGACCGTGGTGCGAAACGAAATTCCCCGTCGTGAAGAAGCTCAGAATTTTATGTTATTTAATAACTGAAATAACACAGGGGTGAAGTTTGAAAATGTTATTTTGTTACGGGTTTCAGGTAATGAACATTGTCGTTTGTCATCAATACTTGATCATGTTTCTGAAAAATGCCGAATTGTCATCAACTAAGTCTACATATATTTGAGAAGCCTCTCTCTCTCTCTCCCTCATTCTCTTCTATTTTTCTCACTGTTTACCGCTATTTCTCTCTCTCACACACTTCTTATATTACTTGTTTATTATATTCTTGTAATCTACATTGTTCATTTATAATATTTTATATTTTTGCCGCACTTGATAATATTTGTTAGTCGAAACGGAAAGGAGGGATTGCTAAGTGTTAAGCAGTCATCTTCCGATCCGATTTGCTGAAAACATTTGCAAATAAAATATGTTTAAACCAACAAACTAAGTCTTCTTCCGAACTTTGGGGCTAAATCTAAACTTATTTGGTACAAAGCATCATGGTGGAGTATACTCTTCTGAGTGTTTACCCCCCCCCCCCCCAAATTGCTATTCCCTTTGGGATGTGGTAAATGCCCAACAATCTTTGAAAATCAACTTCTCATAAACCACTTGCAATATTGTTTAGAATAAGGGTATGAAACTTCCTTTAGTGATAGAGATTATGGTATGGGGCTCTCCTTTAGTGATACAGATTATGGTATGGAACTTCCTTTAGTGATACAGATAATGGCACGGAACCTCCTTTAGTGATACAGGTTATGGCATGGAACTTCCTTTAGTGATACAAATTATGATATGGAACCTCCTTCAGTGATACAGATTATGGTATGGAACATCCTTTAGTGATACAGATTATGGTATGGAACTTCCTTTAGTGATACAGATGATGGTATGGAACTTCCTTTAGTGATACAGATGATGGTATGGAACTTCCTTTAGTGATACAGCTTATGGTATGGAACTTCCTTTAGTGATACGGATGATGGTATGGAACTTCCTTTAATGATACAGATTATAGTATGGAACTTCCTTTAGTAATACGGATGATGGTATGGAACTTCCTTTAGTGATACAGATTATGGTATGGAACTTCCTATAGTGATACAGATGATGGTATGGAACTTCCTTTAGTGATACAGATGATGGTATGGAACTTCCTTTAGTGATATGGATGATGGTATGGAACTTCCTTTAATGATACAGATTATGGTATGGAACTTCCTTTAGTGATACAGATTATGGTATGGAACTTCCTTTAGTGATACGGATGATGGTATGGAACTTCCTTTAATGATACAGATGATGGTATGGAACTTCCTATAGTGATACAGATGATGGTATGGAACTTCCTTTAGTGATACAGATGATGGCATGGAACTTCCTTTAGTGATACAGATGATGGTATGGAACTTCCTTTAGTGATACAGCTTATGGTATGGAACTTCCTTTAGTGATACGGATGATGGTATGGAACTTCCTTTAATGATACAGATTATGGTATGGAACTTCCTTTAGTGATACGGATGATGGTATGGAACTTCCTTTAGTGATACAGATTATGGTATGGAACTTTCTTTAGTGATGGTATGGGACTTCCTTTAATGATACAGATGATGGTATGGGACTTCCTTTAGTGATACAGATTATGGTATGGAACTTCCTTTAGTGATGCAGATTATGGTATGGAACATCCTTTAGTGATGCAGATTATGGTATGGAACTTCCTTTAGTGGTGCAGATTATGGTATGGAACATCCTTTAGTGATGCAGATTATGGTATGGAACTTCCTTTGGTGATACAGATTATGGTATGGAACTTCCTTTAGTGATACAGATTATGGTATGGAACTTCCTTTAGTGATACAGCTTATGGTATGGAACTTCCTTTAGTGATACAGATGATGGTATGGAACTTCCTTTAATGATACAGATTATGGTATGGAACTTCCTTTAATGATACAGATTATGGTATGGAACTTCCTTTAGCGATACATATATAAGTCTCTTCAAATGAACGTAGTAGGTCAATTTTCCCGTGGGTGGATGCCCATTTTATCCCCCCAAAATGCTACTCCCCTTGGGGTAGGGGTAGAGAGAACCCTAGAAGGTAAAATCAAAACCAAACAAGAAGGACGCCAACGCCCTATAGCTCACCAACATTCCTCTTTGATAGTAACTTTGACAAACACAATAACTGTATCAAACAGGCTCATAACATGCGACAAAGCTGACCTAAACACAACCTCTTAAAAGTAAAACTGGAAAAAAAATTAACAGCAGACGGGTTAATGGCCACATTATTAACCCTTTACCTAACGAATCGCCCGCATCCGCCCGCGTAATATGCAAATTCAGCAGTTGAAAAATATTATTTTTCAAAACATTTCAACAAAACCATATCATGTGACCCCTCGTTGGAACGAGCTCGATGAGCTCGTTCCAACGAGGGGCCACATGATATGGTTTTGTTGAAATTTTTTGAAAAATTTGAAAAAATGAAATTTAAAATAATAAATTTTGATATCGTCTGCGTTGGGTAAAGGGTTAAGAGATAAGTATTACTTTGAACCAACCAGTCTTCATTGGCAGATGCTTCAGTGTACTATGTTTGGTTTAAACTTTCAAAAAGCTGTAACTTATCAGGTACCTGATAGTACACTACACAGAGAAATGGAAGAACCCTCTGTTTTCAAAAAAATATGTGGTGATGGAAACTGCCTTTTCCGTGCACTATCATTTGTAATTACTAGTAAAGAAAATCAACATGGCACAATTAGATTATTAATTGTTGATCAAATGAGGAATCTCGGAAATGATGTTTTACAAATGGTGTTGCCAGACCTTAACAGAAATTTTAGCACACTGAAAATGTCCAGGTGTGAGCTAAACAGAGACTTAACGTTAAAAATGTGGAAATAAATTTGAAAAATATTGACTGGATGAGGGGTTAAATCATAGTAGAATGATAATGAGGAACATGTGTGATTTATATAAAGGCCATGGAAAGAGAAGTAACACAGAAACTGACATCAACACTAAGTTAAACATGAAATGCTGAGCTAAACAGAAAACTAAACGTAAGTAAATAAATAAAAAAGTTAAGAGAACGGTTTAAAACACATAGGGTGAGGGTTAAGTAGTGGTAGAATGATAATAAGCACTATACAGAAGCAATATAAAGGCCATGGGATGAAAAAGGTGTCGGCAGCTGCCCCGAATAGAAACGTTAACACACTGAAAATGTCTAAGTGTGAGCTAAACAGAAAACTCAACGTTCAAAAGTTGAAGAGAAATTTGAATTGACAGTGGACAAGGATGAAACCATGGTACAATGATAATGAAGAACATATATGAGGAATATAAGCACCATGGGAAGAGAAGGAACACAGCAGGTGACCTAAACACTAAGTTAAACATGAAATTCTGAGCTAAACAGAAAAGTAAATGTAACTAAAAAATATTAAGAAAAAGATTTAAATGCACTGGGTGAGAATGAAATAATGGTAGAATGATAATAAGCACCATATGGAAGCAATGTAAAGGCCATAGGATGAAAAGAGTGTCGACAGCTTACCTAAACAAAAACTTTAACACACTGAAAATGTCTAAGTATGAGGTTAACAGGAAACTTAACATTAAAAATGGGATGAAAAATTTGAAGAAATTCCCTGGACAAGGGTTAAATGATGCTAGAATGATAATGAGGAACATGTATGATGGAATATAAGCACTATGGGAAGAGAAGGGAAACAGCAGCGGACCTAAACACAAACTTAAACATGAAATTCTGAGGTAAACAGAAAAGTAAACGTAACTAAAAATGGTAAGAAAAAGGTTTAAAACACACTGGGCGAGGGTTAGATAATGGTAGAATGATAATAAGCACAATATAGAAGCAATATAAAGGCCATGGGATGAAAAAGGTGTCGACAGCTGACCTAAACAGAAACTGTAACACACTGAAAATGTGTAAGTGTGAGGTAAAAAGAAGAGTTAACGTTCGAAATTTGATGAAAAATTTAAAGAAATTCACTGGAGAAGGGTTAAATCATGGAACAATGATACTGAGGAACATGTATGATGAATATAAGTGCCATGAGAAGAGAAGGAGCACAGCAGCTGACCTAAACACTAAGTTAAAACTTGAAATTCCGAGCTAAACAGAAAAGTAAACGTAACTAAATAATGTTAAGAGAAACGTTTAAAACACATTGGGTGATGGTTAAATAGTGGCAAAATGATAATAAGCACCGCATGGAAGCATTATAAAAGGCCATGGGAAGAAAAGGGTGTCAGCAGTCGATGTAAACAAAACATTTAAGCCACTGAAAATGTCGAAGTGTGAGCTAAACAGAAAACTAAACGTTAAAAATTGGAAGAAAAATTTTAAGAAATTCACTGGACAAGGGTTAAACCATGGTAGGATGATAATGAAAAAGATGTATGATGAATACAAGCACCATGGGAAGAGAAGGAACACAGCAGGTGAGCTAAACACTATGTTAAACATGAAATTCTGAGCTAAGCAGAAAAGTAAACACAATTAGAAAATGTTAAGAAAAAGGTTTAAAACACACTGGGTGAGGGTTAAATAGTGGTAGAATCATAATAATAGAGGTGGTACATTGATCTGTGAGATAGATCAAAACAGAAAATTTTGTGTCGATGGTAATCGAAAAACAGACTGAACATGCGTATAGACCGTTCTCTAAAAAAGACTTCTCCGTGACTTCATCCTCCAAAGTCCAAACTTGTTCCAACAGACAGTTATATATAAAATATAACGGCCTGTTGGAACAAGTTTGGACTGCATCCTCCTATCTGGGGAGTTGACAACCATTACTTATTCCTAGTTGCTTATTCGACATTCGTTATCAACCGATTATATCGGTTGATAACGAATGTCGAATAAGGAACTGGGAATAAGTTACGGTTGTGACGTCCATCTTCCATTCCTACATGTAGTTATCGATACTCTGCGGGGGCGCGGTGGCGTCGCGGTAACCAGTTCTCGTCAGATCACCGAAGTTGAGCAACGTCGAGCGCGGTTTGTAGTTGCATGGGTGACCATTTCAGCGACCGATTCGCGCTCCCGCGTTGTGTCCTTGGGCAAGGCACTTAACCTCGATTGCCTATATGGGGGCACCATGACGCTGTGTCCTAAGGCGTACTGCACGTCGAAGGTGTGCATGTCTTCAACCAATCAATCTAACCCTGCCTGTGCCGCGGTGCAGAGTTCAGAGTTACGATGTTGGAGAGCTGACAGCTGCTCGTCGTTAGTCGGTGGTTCTCTCCGGGTACTCCGTGAGGTAAAAAGAAGAGTTAACGTTCTGTCACCGGCATGATATGACCCTGGCTGTTAATGTGTCGTTAAACTCTAATAAAAATTCGATACTCTGCACAAAACATCTTACTAAATTGTCGACGTTCATGATTTAGTATGATCGCGTTTTTCGGTAAAACGAAAATCTGGTTTGAGCGAAGGTGCGGAAACAATACAGACCGAAAGAATACTTCCCCACAGACATGGACTCTCCGGACAAAATTCCACCTCTGGGTGAGATTTTATTTGATTGTGGGTGTGTGCATCTATCTATCGATTGAACAGAGTCAAGAATTTTTACTTCTATTTTTTGTTGTTTATTTTTTGAAACGATTACAGAAAAATATATATACTTGTAAACTTCGTAACCTCCATAAATTAACATAAATACACAATACACTTTCCACACAATGCGTACACTGCAAAAACGAAGTGTTTAACAATTAAACACCAAAATGCAATAGATAATAAACACTTACACACGTTTAATTTTTAAATGTGTTTAAATTTAAGCTGTTTATTATTTAAACGTCATTTAAATACGTGATGTTTATGTTTTAAACACCAGCAGTGTTTATTACTTAAACACATAAACACGTTTAATAGATGCAACAGATAATAAACACTTAAACATGTTTAAATACTTATTTATAAACACATAAACATGTTTATTTATTTATATTTTAAATGCCTAGTGTTTAATATTATGAGAGATTGGATAAATATGGGTGTTTAAAAGAAACTCCAAATATGATTTTTTTTAAATATGCCAGTTTCGATAAATGATTTGAGTCATTTCCTGCTGGGCCAACACTATTAAACAAGCAGTGAACACATTCAATTACAGAAAATATATTCTTGATATACAGGTATCAAACAAGTTTTACTAATGCGGGCGTATTATTCTTGTTAGGGTCTGAATCGAAATAGATATCTCACCTACCTGAGCCACCATTCCCGGCGATAGATTTTATCTTTTTCTGTATTCAAAGTCCATAAGCCTTCACCCGTAAAGCTGATCTCTCTCGGCGAGTTTCCCAGCAGTAAGTAATTGAATAAGTATATCTTTATTTTCGGGGCGCGTGCCATTATAATTTTAAAACAACAGTATTTAAGCACAATATAAAATCACCGCGGCCCATTGGATATACAAATCACCACTTGTTAACTATTTTAAAATATTTGCCAAAAAACACATTCATTCACTTCCATACTCACACATTGCTCCTCTTGCTCTGCCTGCCGCGCCCACGCAGCTCCACCTTCTACATCGACCCGGATCCCATTAACCTCTCAACTAACCCCTACCACCCAGCGGACCAAGCGTTCCTTCACACATTCACCAATACACACCCAATCGCGCAATCATTCACACAATTTCACACTTAATTTATCATAGTTACATGGTTTCAATGTTATGGTGTGAGGGTTCCCCACTTCATCGGGTTTCGTAAACTCGGTTGCATCTTTGCAAGACGTAAATTTGGACGAAGAACAGTGAAGCAGTAGTTTAAGATATTATGTAATAGTTACCAACCTAGCTGGAGGTAGTCATGGATCCGAATAACCCGAGAGTTCGTGGCATTACAGCGCACTGTCAGACGCAGGGGCGCTGATTGCATTTCATCAGGAGGGGGGGGGGGGGGCACCTTCTTTCTCCCTAAACTCCCCCATTGAATTTTGAAAGCTCTCCGAACAGGTTTGTGGTGTTTTTTTTAGCTTTACGTCAAGAATAAATCATAGAAAAAATTGAGTGACGAACCTGGAAAGGGCATTGTCTGCCATCTTGCTCCGTGGTCCGAAGACAGAGAGGGCAGCTGTCCCTGTGCTTCCGGAATCCTCGGTCAGGCCACTCGAATCCATCAGTGTCGATAGCAAGGCAGTCTGTATTATTTTTTTTTGAGGGGGGGGGGGTGGGGGTGGGAATGTTGAAATGCTGATTATCCTGTCGACCAGCAAAGTGAACAAACTCTAGAACCTCGCAAATGGCAGTAGCATGTAATGTTTGTATCGCCCATTTTATTGTGACCTCGGAAGTGACATATTTATTCACATGGCATGATCAGTGAAATCATGCTGGTTGTTATTGCAATTCACATGGTTACGCCATAAGTTGCGTCATTGGCTGCCATGGTAATAGTGCCCATAGATAGAACATGTAGCCATAGAAGCATTTGTGTGGATACAGTTGATATGGTAAATGTGTTGTGATGTCATGAAATATGGCATCAATCATGACATAAATGGCGTCAACAGCTGCCATGGAAACGGTTGTAAAACATGTGCGTCCGTAGTAATGGTTGCTCTGTTGTGGCATCGTCAATGAATTCACCAGTGTCGTCATCAATGCCATTATTATTTGCATCATCAATGATAAAATCAGTGATATTATTACTAGAATGCAAGGTGGCTAACCTATAGAGACCAAGGAAATAGCTACGATTCGTTGTTTGGTAGTTTAGTGTGGACTTAAACAATTTTGTTACTATTTGGCTTCACGGGCTGTGGGCTGCTTAACGCCGTTCATCGCATATTTTTATGGGTAACACGTATTGCTAAATCACGTAGCGTTGAGATGTATGTTCGAGTTTGATGTAGTAGACTGGTATGTACCTTCTATATCAGCTTTAGTTCATCTTTTTGTTCTTCCGCTACTTCGTTGCCTTGTACCCGAAGCGCTATACTACACTAGCCCATGGGTGTAATATAGCAATATTCTGTTGCTTTGTGGTTGAGTTTGATTAGACGAGTGTCTGCAGTATAAACAATCAATATCCCTTTCGTTTTAACTTACGTTTTCTCCGTCTGTTGGTATAACTCAAGCCTTATACTAAACCACCAGAGGGGTGTTGTATCGTCAAGGCATCTAAGAATATTTCTAAGCCTATTGCTACAGTCTCAAGTAGAGATAACTTAAGCATGCAGTCGATCACGTTAAACTTTAATATCCGTATGACCCGATAGTGTGCGGGGATAAGGGTGCATTGTGGAAGAGGCCTGAGTGAGAGATTTAACCTGATTGGACCAAGCAAGTCGGGATTGCTGTGGTCTAACGATAAAAAAGGAATGTCCATATTAGGCTTAGAAACATACTGGGAAGCTAAAGATCCACCGACATGCACACAAATAACGTATACTCTGCTACCAACTCATTCTACTTCAATCAAATGCAACGTACTTAACTACGATATAACGCCCATCGTGGGGTGTAGCATTGGGCTTCAGGTTTGCCATCACAATGATTAATCAACAGTGACAAAGGCTGTACCACTAGTGCACTCAACTTCAATCAAATACGACCTTAGAATAACACATTGCGACATAGCACCTTGCTATAGTCTAGTGTATTATGTTTTACGCAGGGCAAC
The DNA here is from genome assembly GCA_031216915.1 of Pictodentalium vernedei. Taxonomy (NCBI): domain Eukaryota; kingdom Metazoa; phylum Mollusca; class Scaphopoda; order Dentaliida; family Dentaliidae; genus Pictodentalium; species Pictodentalium vernedei. The sequence continues at coordinate 59,026,515 of CM062294.1, read as the reverse complement.
ATTTCCGACAAAAACTTCATGTGGGATCACCCTTTTCCGCCAACCCCCTCCCACCCCACACACCTGATTACCAACACCACTTCATCTTACACGCATACATTATAGCACTCGAAGGCAGCTGTGCTTTCACACAAGAGACATAGATGATCTTTACGCAACTTTTCACAAACAAAAAACTTGAAAGAAATCCGCAAAAACAAAACAGATGCTTGGATTTGAAAGATAACTATACGAAAAAAGATAGTATGCCCCATCCCCCCCCCCCCCCCCACACGGAAACACCAGGAAGTGAAGCAGTTGTTTACTGTGGTCAACAAGCTCTGTTTCAGTGGTAAAATAGGACCCAGCCACTAATGTTTGAGGTGCGAGCCCTCTAAAAGGGGCAACATGGGGTATGAACGATTGACTGATCAGTCATTGTGCTGAAGTATGTGGCCTTAAGCACCAATAAATAAATCCGGTCCCAGGGAGAAATTAATACCCTAAAAATGTCTGAAACTGACGATCTCTTTCCCTATAGTGTCACCAAAATGAAGCTTCGATAATATGCAAAACACTCGTTTTTGCCTGTATATCCACAATAATAATGCCAATTACCTGTGATTGAATGTGTCCACTTTACTGTTGCTGAAATAGTCAGGAGAATGGTTGATATTTCCCATGCATTTCACTATCAATCGAACACACACAATTATAACTAAACACAAACTATGCATGTCTGAAGAAATGTTGAGATACATATAACGAATGAAATGGAATTTAATCTAAAATTGCTCAAACTTTCTTTATTCAAAATGGTACAACGAAGATAAGACGCAGCATTGCTGACGTCACATTACGTACTTTCGTGCGTCACAAGAGGTTTCAAACGTCTACTAAACACCATGCTTATTTTCTAAACACCAGAGTTTAGTTTTTAAACGCGTGTGTTAATTTCGTTAAACATAATACGTTTACTTTACTGGGAATATCATCTCATTTATTAAACACCAGTATTTAATTTTCAAATGGGACTACCATCAATTGTTTTCCTGTGACATAAGAGAATAGCAAACACTGTTGATGGTAAGATTCCAATTTTGGGAATAACAAACATCACCCATCGATCGTAAAGGGTAGTGATAAATGACACTCAGACGTAATACAATTCCGCCAAACTCATGCGGCAAATCAGCTTCAAGTCAATATTTGACCCAACAGTTGTTATCTCAAACTCAGCGCTCTTCCAACGACATGGCGTAAGTTATGAATGATTAAAACGATCTTCTCCGAATACTAGCTACAAAGTATGAGCGCTTAATTGTTCAGTGCCACGAATGACAATCATGCATGGAAATGTATCTTTGCGTTTCTTTAGTTATAATTTCTTGAGCATAAGCAGTAGCTGAGAAAAAGACGCCGACAAAAAGACGAAAAACCCCACGGGGTCAATTTGAAAATACCGTGTTTGTGACGAGAACTGCTAATCGGCTTAGCAAATGGAAACAAAATCTGCATCCAGCTTATGTTGTCGAACACAAATTAAACACTGCCCGCGTTTACTTCCAGCAACTAACACATAATAAAGGGCGATAAACACCACATATTTATAAAGTAAACATATAGTGAATAATAAATAAACACAAATGTATAACAATTAAACACCTGAGTTTAAGAACTAAACACAAAATCTTAATATCCAAACACCTCTTAAACATGCTGAGCGTTGGCATTTTTTGCAGTGTACGCCGTTGCACGGACATAATTTAAACTTTAACCCTTTAACCAACGTAACGGCAAAAACCGGCCAGCGCTATTCTCAAAAATCGCCAATTAATTTTCATTATTTTTTTCATTTTTTGTCTCAAAAACATAGGTTATGACCCATCGTTGGAACGAGCTCGTTCCAACGAGGGGTCATAACCTATGTTTTTGAGACAAAAAATGAAAAAAATTTGTTATTCAAGAATTATTTTTGCAAGTGTCGTCTGCTTTTCAGGTTAGGTAAATGGTTAAATTATTCCAAACAGTCCTGTACGCAAGATGTGACATTTCCTCTTTTGTTTCAATCGCTTTATTCCTCCATTACTATTGGTAAGCTCATCCAATATAGAACAACATGAATAAACAATAAAGGATCGTTAATTAGGAATAATAACACAGTGATAGAGGATAATTATGCACAATTTGTTATACAATACCGTTATAGATGGTACTTATTCATAATGTGTGTTAAGCCTGAACCAAACGTTGAATTGAAAAGGCGAAGCAACTCTTTGTGAACATATTAATGTAGAACTGTGCTAAAAAATTCTTCCAAACGATAACTTACCGTACATCAAACATCAAGAAAAAGTGTTTTTTTCTTCAAAATAGGTCTTAAAATCTCGAAAATGGAAGTTCATCCTATTTTTCATATTTGGTGCAGTGATTCTTTCATGGGGCATCACGGGGAACGCCGTGTCCCTACTTTTCTCTGAAGGGGTACGTCGTTCCCCTACAATTTCAAGACCCGAACTGGCTTGATCTTCGAGAATATTCAATACAGAGAGAACTCATTTATCTTGCTAGCCGTAGTTAAAAAATGTGCAACTCACAGCCCCGCACTGATAACAAGGGCCACGTCCTTTGAAGAGTTGAGTTGTGAGTACTGAATTTTCAAAATCTTTCCGCAGGTTAACCGCCTAACCCCCTCTACTATTACGAGGGAGTGGGGGGGGGGGGGGCACTCTCTCCCAACGACACATCCCGCGTTAGCGATTGCTACGCATTGAGTGCTTGTTCTGATCGGGCGCTCAGCGAGCAGCGATGATCGGCGTACATTGACCCCCCCCCCCCCACACCCACCCCACACTTCTTAATTTCAAAAAGCATCACTGAATTGAAAGTATAGGATTCTGTCTTGTGAGGTTATATCCGGCGTGTGTGTTTAAGGGGGCAGGATGAAGGGATATGTTCGGGTGAATTATCGTTCGGTGACATCTGTGGTACTATACACTCTTTGAAGTAACCTCGGAACATGTTGCCGTGTTATGTTTTTAACCCCACGTGCTTTCAGGACGCACGCGAGGACATGCATTCCATCTTGTAATTCTTAGATCTATCAGCTCAGTTGACAACGTATGCATTCGACAGCTTCCAGTATATATCTTCGTGATACGAGAAAATGATTCGATATCCTTCATGAGTTTCGAGATTCGGTTCAAACCAAAATTTAAGGTTCATAGGGCTATACATTGTTAAAAATGTTGAAATAAATATATTTGATAGCTTAGGCCCCACAAAGTAGATCTTCTGTTTCTCAGGCCATTTTCTTGTAAAACTGCATGAGGGCGGGTGGTTTTTTATTTTATTTCTGTAATTATTTCTTTGCCATCAAAGGTTATGTTCTCGGTTAATGTTTTATGCCTCATAATCTACAGAATAGAATGGGTGGTGGTGAGTTTAGTCCCTTGAGTGCAAGAAGGCTTTGCAATGCTAAATCATTGCATAGCCTTGTTGCATTCAAGAGACAAATTTCTCAATTTTATTAATTTGGGTAAAATATCGGACATAAACCATAATTTTTTTATTATTTTAAGTTTTCATTGGATATAAACAGAGAGCATGCGGCAGCCAAAGGAGCATGCAGGAGGACCAGAGAAACATAATTTTAACTTTTTTAGGCCTGATACAATGTCATCATAATTATAACGAATTAAAATGGGTTCTTGCTTTAAATGATATTAAAATAAATATCTTTGTGTGTTTGACGCACGTTTTATCGAGAAAAATATTTTTTGTGTGTGTGTGTTTTTTGTTTTTTTTGCAAACACTGTGTTATATCGCAAATCGTTAGATCTTATCGCAAAACTTTGCTTTTTATTTCAAAATCTTTGCGTTTTTCATTCGCAAAACAGAAAAAATATTTTTGCGTTATATCACAAACCTTTGCATATCACAAACTTTGCATTGTATCGCAAACATTTGCATTTACATTGTGTAGTGGGATTAAACGGAACGGGGACGGAAGTGTGGGCGTAGGTTTCTTCGACTGATGGGTGTAATAAATATAGCGGATGAACTTATGACTCACTCTCAGTAAGTGGCAGTTGCCTCGGTATGAATAAAAGATGGGGTTTCTGCCTTAGCCGACTTTGTATTGTGCGTGCAAATGGTGTACCATTTGGGTCAAAAGTCTATTTTCATCGAGATGAGATTACATGTCCGACGTGCAGTTTTAGCGATGCACCTGTATTTTAGCGTTGCAACGCTATTTTGGAAAGTGGAAAAATAGCGATGCACCTGGAAAAAACACGCCCAACGTATGATTTGTACGTCCGACGTGAAAATGCACGTCCAACGTGCATTTTTTATTATCGCGATGAGATTTCTTTAAACAGAAAATAGCGATGTGCCTGCATTTTTAGAAGTGCACCTACATTCCAAAATAGGGCTGCAACGCTAAAATCCAGGTTTACCCCAATGATACACCATGCGTGCATTACTTTGTGTAATGTGACTCTAAAGGAGGGATTGTCATTTGTTTTGAAATGTTAACAACTTGGAGCAGTCGACTAGGCGTTGTACATATATTGGTTCATGGGCATACGGGGCTTTTTTGATATAGGTGGGTGGGGGGACCTTTTGATTTGCCCGAAATCCTGCATGGATGGAATACAAATATACAGCCCCCCTCTCTCTCTCTCTCTGTCGTTCCTTGCCCGAAATTTTAAAAGCTGGTTTGCCCGAATCCGGGGGTGGGGGGCAACTGCCCACCCTGCCCCCTGACTCGTACGCCCATGTATAAGTTGTATCGTTGATAATTAATATAATAATTAATGTAATGGTAAACAGCATCGGAATTATTATAGAAATAAAATAAGGATCGGATGATATTGTTATTCGTGGTGGCGCTGGGAGAAGGTGCGTGTAGTTAGAGGCGATTGTAGCTCAGTGAAAATGAGTGTGCGTGTGTGGTGGGGGTGGGGGCACAAATATCCGAGATGCACCGGACCTACCATGAGTCGCGCCCCTCCCGGGCCAAAATGTTAAAAATGGATCCGCAGATATGCTATTCCCCAAATTCTTATATCTTGACGAATACGAAGGTAGGCGCTAAACAGTGTATATGGAGGGTGGCGGCGGGTGTTGGGCGCACCGGAAAATGTAATATAATCTAGCTTTGAAACAACAGACGACATTCTTCTTCATTTGTGTAACGCCATGTATTATGACCGTATTCCAGCAAATGTACACTGAAAAAACAATACATTTTTGTATTCTAGGAGATACCTAAAATACCGAATATAGATAGTCTCCCCAATATTTCGCGCGTATGATACCAAATGGCTGGTTGTGGAATATCTAATATTCGATAAACAGGCGTTACGTCCCCTGCATACCCAACACGTGAGCAACTTGCCCACCAAGTGGGCACGTCATCTGTATCAATAATGACGGTTTCAGTCGAAGCCTGGGACCTTGAAAACGTGACTGAATGGCTTATATGGAGCGAGTTGAATGGCTTGGTGCAAACCGTATCGATTTATGTGAGTTGCGGTGTTAGTCTTTAATATCTGTTGAAGGTTATTAAAGGAACTGCATAACTCAATTTTTCTTCTTTCATTTTTTTTCATAGCAACATGATGTGTGGTGTTATCTGCACGATAAATGTATCCTGGCCCATGAGGGAGGCTGGTACTTTTGCAACTCTTCATACTTCTGTCCGGTTCTTTGGATCCCTCAGTGGAGGAATATTTGAGCCTACCACCTCCATGTATATTTTGTGTACATAAAAGTACTAAACGTTTGGTTTTCTGGAGAACCAAAACGAAGCACCAGACAGTTTTGGTAAACCAAAGTACCATTACAGTTTGGTTTCTTGGAGTACCAAAAATGTTTTCGTTTCCTGGAGTATCTTAATTCTGGTACCCCAAACGGGGCAAGCTGAGTACCACATTTGGTATCACAGAGTACCTAGAGTTTTCAGAGTGTACGTACACGGAATACTCCACTCTCTCTCCCTCTTCATGGAACGGTCTCGGCCAAACCAATGCTGGAGCGGAAGTACTGCACCACTCGACCTCCCACAGACCTTCTTCGTGATTACATGGGTGGGGGGGGGGGGGGGTCACATGTTGCAACAAGGGCTACCCCGGGAGGGGGGGGGGGGGGACTCATTTTTTTTCTGCATGTTATCTCTCCAATTCCTTAAAAATGCATTTTGGGGCAAAGAAAAAAAAACCCAAATGACACCGGGGTGGGGGTGGGGTGTTTGGTTGGGCTATAGGTGTCAGTTGTTTTGCACACAACTCTCAATCCTTCAAAATGCATTTTTTGAAAAAATTCCTAAATGACATGGAGGGGGGGGGGGGTGCAATTTTTTTTTTCTGCACATGTAATCACCCCAAATCCTTAAAAATGCATTTTGGGTCAAAGAAAAAAATGCCTAAATGACATCGGGATGGGTGGGAGTCAATTATTTTTTTGCACTGATAACTCCCAATCCTTCCAAAGGCATTTTGCAAAAATGCCTAAATGACACGGGATGGGGGGTGCGCAGGGCAATACCTCTGACAATTTTTATCAGATAACGGTTGTCATCAAACTTGAGGCAGACACTGTTCCCAAAGAGATACATACAAAAAAATGATATTTCGTCACTAATGTTTAAGTTATTTCATAAACAAGCATTACACGATATTTATTAACAAAGGGAAATAACTCCCATAATTTTCATCGGATATGGTTGGTCATCGAACTTGACATAGACAGTGTTGAGACATATAGAGACATATACCAAAAAGAATTGAAATCCGTTATCTATTGTTCAAGTTATGCCATAAACAAAGTTTTTAAAAAATGTTGATTGAAATATGCAAATTTTCAAGTCGAAAAGTCCTATAACTCATCGAACCATGCCCCAATTCCAACTTAACCTTCATTTTGATATAGCTGAGGCAGAATGAAAGTTTGGTTCTAATCTATGAATCCAAACAGAAGTTATCATCGGAAACCAAAATGTTGAAAGTCTAAAAGGCCCATAACTCATGTAACAATAACCCTTTACCTAACCTGAAAAGCAGACGACACTTGCAAAAATAATTCTTGAATAACTAATTTTTTTTCATTTTTTGTCTCAAAAACATAGGTTATGACCCCTCGTTGGAACGAGCTCGTTCCAACGAGGGGTCATAACCTATGTTTTTGAGACAAAAAATGAAAAAAAATAATGAAAATTAATTGGCGATTTTTGAGAATAGCGCTGGCCGGTTTTGGCCGTTACGTTAGGTAAAGGGTTAAACCTTCATTGTTCAAATCGCCGGGAGAATCTAACAATAACCCTTTACCTAACCCGAAAAGCAGACGACACTTGCAAAAATAATTCTTGAATAACTAATTTTTTTTCATTTTTTGTCTCAAAAACATAGGTTATGACCCCTCGTTGGAACGAGCGCGACGGGCTCGTTCCAACGAGGGGTCATAACCTATGTTTTTGAGACAAAAAATGAAAAAAATAATGAAAATTAATTGGCGATTTTTGAGAATCGCTCTGGCCGGTTTTGGCCATTACGTTAGGTAAAGGGTTAATTGGACGGAACCCATAATCAAACTTAGCCTGTATTATTATCTGGGTAATAGACGTACCAATTTCGGTTGAGATCAAATAATCCAAACTGGAGTTATCGGTCGGAAACCAAAAAATATTAATAGAAGGTTAAATTTTAAGTCGAAAAAGGGCCATAACTCATGCAAAAAAAATTGAACGGAAGCCATATTCGAACTTGACCTGTTTCACTCGCTGGAGAAAACACATGGCAACTTTGGTTGAAATCAAATAATCCAAACTGGAGTTATCGGTCGGACACCAATTGTTTACGGACAGACAGGCGGACGGGCAGACAGACAGACAGTCAGACCGACGGACGAACGGACAGACAGAAGACCATTTACATAATACGACGGTTTTTTTCAAACGGGTGTTTGAAAATGAGAGAACGAGAGAGGGAGAGAGAGAGGGAGAGGAAGAGAGAGAGAGAGAGAGAGAGAGAGAGAGAGAGAGAGAGATTAGGACAAATTTACATTTGTCAACCAGTCATTGCAACCTTGTTGGCAATAGCAGGAAAGAGCTACAAATATGACTCTCAACTCTTGAGATGTGACCAAGCATGCCTATGTTTACTTTGTCTCTTTTTCGGTCTTGGGGCTGTGGAAATGTACATCTTTGACCTCATACGTATCAGATTTCCCCACCGGTCCAGGGGGGGGGGGGGGGAGATGGGGGGGGGGGGGGGGGGATCAGGCAAAAAATTACGAATACAATTTTTGGGACCCCACCCCCACCCCACCCAATGCAAATATTTGCCAGTCATGTCTTGGACACCCACCCCTCCCGCACCGTTTTTCCTCAAAGACAATTGGGGACCCACCCCCAATTTATAAAATCTGTTTAACGAAGTATTCAAATTACCTAAATCAAAAAATAATAAATAAATACTTTTCCCAAACATGAAAGGTGTCGCAAACTAACTTGTCCGATATCCCAGCCCTGCTCTTGGGCATCCAAGGCATCCCTAGCCACAGATGGCCCCAAAACAATCTCTCTGCATATAAAGCCACAACGGAAATGCAGCATCAGACCCCCAGGTAACCACTGGAACCCGCCTCCACCAACTGAATTGCAGATATACACCCATTCATGCTCCAAGCAACACAACCCTTACCCCGATGTACAACATGTCTATGCTGTTCAGACACCAGTCGAATCCCACCGCCAAGAAGCCCTGCCCCAAATATATTGTTCTCACCTAGATATCTTCAACTGTCCACAAGAAATAGTAATAGTTGTTTTTCATTTCATTACTTTTCGGTTAAATGTTTAGTTTGTACAGCTGGTCTGAGAGAGACCTAATACTGAAGTTCTTTGACCCATGCCAGGGTGGCTTGTCTGAGATGAATTGCCTCTTATTTATTTTTTATGTTAGTGTCACTAGAATCATATTTATCTTGATATAGATAGTGCCATTTTTGGAGGTAGGAAAAAGATTTTAAAATCTTTTTCCTACCTCCAAAAATGGCACTATAGGGACAAAACCCTATGGAGAATCCTATGTTTAATTTGTCCCTATAGTGCCATTTTTGTGTATGGGGAATTCAGTGTTAAATGCTTGTCCCTATAATGCCAGCCCCCACTACTGCTCTGTAACCCCAAGCTGACTACAGTAATCTTGGCCCACGTTTTGAACCTACCAATACGGATTTCGACTGCCTTGGTGTTGGTCTTCGGTACATGCTTGGGATATAAGATATGTCCAACCTCTGTGTTGAACGAGAATACTCATAAGATGAAGCCGAGGAAAACAGTCACGTAGACGATTTAATCCAAAGAGCATATCTGGATAATGTGGCAGAATACAAGGAGTTGAAGGCGTCGTATATAGACAGTGGCTTGACCAAACACGAGACCAGCGAAGTGGCCAGGGGACCTCTTTAAAAAGACAGTGTGACAACTTCACTCTGTAAGAGTTTCTTCGGCGGGGGGGGGGGGGGGGGGGGGGTCGAGTACGGAAGTTCAGACGACATACGGTCTACAGAAAAATCAAAGAAACTGTTCAGCGACTTCGGCGCGACGAGGGTTACGTGATGAGCGAAGCTGAAAAATTCGTAATTGAGAAACGAAAATACATTTTTGATCCATTAAGAAAATATACGTTTTTAGAAACAGTAGACGATTAACTGGCAGAGTGCTGGAAGCCCATATTTGGGCTTTATTTTGAAGTGCAGGTGCTGCAACTTAATGGCTTCATATTCTATGGATGTGTGTCATATAATTTTTGAATTGAAATGATTTAGTCTGTGAGGATTTGCCTTGTTACAATTTATGGGAGAGTGCCACTAGGCACTCTCCCATAAATTGTAACAAGGCAACGAGATGTGGACAGATTTGTATGACCAAAAATAATTTAGCACTCTACCAGTTGAAGAAAGCCCTAGAAAATATTTAAGTCCAAAGGCGGCGGAAGCTAAAAAAAAGTGTTTGTGGTTTGTGTGTGTGTGGGGGGGGGGGGGGGGGGGGTCACACCTTTCTGGATACCGCAAGGGTGTAGGATGGAAAATAGTTTTTATACGGCAGGGGTGAGGGGTGGGGGCAATGGTGGTGGGGCGAGTATTCATGCAATGTATATAAATATATGTACATGCTCCTCACCCTCGTTCCCATCCCATTTAAGACACTAATCTCAGCGACCTCAACCTAATCTCAACCTTATTGTCATTATTTTGCGATGTTGATTATTGACCGGTCAATATTGAATCTTGTGGCATCGGCTGTCTTCGTGTAACATCGACTGTCTTCGGGTGTTACCACAGATTAGGGTAGTGATAGTGGATTTATTTTTTTCCTTTTTAATTAAGAGTAGCAATCATCTTTATATATCTCCCCTTTTGGTACACACGACAAGCAATATGGCGTCCACCCAATTCGTACAGTTTGGACTGAATTGAATTGAACTAGTACTTTGCCATCGAATACAAATATTTATTATATGCTATCCTGCGTTACCTAAAAGATATTTCTCGATATCCATCAACTCGATGGATATCAAGGAATATCCCTCAGTAGTTCGTTAAATCATGTCACGCTACGCCACATCACGTTGCCTTGAAGGAACGATCAGCTGATCTTTGTTATTGTTTTGAAACGTACGCATTTGGGGTCGAATTAGGCTGAATATTGTGCAATAAAATGTCTCGTAGCATATAATAAAAAAAGAAATCTACTCTATTTTAGTCAGTATCGGGAATTATCTCATGAGTGTGGACCTAAAAGTACTATTTATTTTTTTTTTAAATAAAACTTTCGGGTCTCCACTCGTGAGATAATTCCCGATATTCACGAAAACCGGTGCATCGAATTACAGAAACGGACCGAAACGGACCAGTAATCTACCGAAACGTGCACTCAAAAGACTGAAACGGGCGACAAGAGGGTCTTCCTACTATAAAGGACTAAAACGCGACTGAAATGGGCGACTAAGCTACCGAAACATGCACCCAAAAGACTAAAGCGGGAGATAAGGACCTTCTGCCGTGAAGCGTGTGCGTCCATCATCATACCCACTTTCCCATCCACAGTACTGATTTTGCGTCACATCATGTTTCCTCATTCCTCACTTAAGATATTAGGAATGAACTGAACACTGGTCGGAACCGCCTTGAAATGCATAAGGTATATAAGGGTCAGGAAAGGGGCAAGTCTCAAAACAACACTGAAATGATTTCGATGGTTTATTCAAAAACAAATAGCACACTTTAAATGTACGTAGCTCAAGGTAGCACAGAAGTGTAAAAATATGAACATAAAACAAAAGATACAAAACAAAATATCAACTCCTCACCCAACAAAACCAAGTAAACAGCTAGAATTTAACTCTTTACCCAACGTAACGGAAACACAGGCCAGCGCTATTCTCGAATATCGCTATTCAATCTTCTTCAGATTTGTATTTTTTCCTCCGAAAACATAGGTTATGACCCCTCGTTCGAACGGGCGTGACACGCTCGTTAGAATCAGAGGTCATAACCTACGTTTTAGAAGTGATTTTTTTTTTTTTTAGTTACGCAATTTTTTTTTTTCACGAGTGTTGTCTGCTACAAGCGTTCGGGATAGGGTTAACTATCTTGATTGAGAACTACCATGCTATTATGGATATCATTGAGACCGACGGTCCCCGTTGGTTCCAATGATATCCATATTTATACCATTTATTTATTTGCGTTTAGAGTCAATGCCGGGGCACTGCTCGGGACTCTCACTGTGGTATTGACCAGGCTACTGTTCAACCAATGACATAAATTTTGATTTGTTTAATGGTTCACAATAAGACCAGTCGTTGCGCATCACTGTTTGACCACATTACTTCATTGCCCATCAGCAGAAGCTTGTTAAAATACACTATCAATTTTACATCATTTGTGGGATATGTCAATTACCAAATTTACACTGCTTGTGGGTTAAGAGATATACCACACACGCCAGATCTCGTGTGCCACTTCCTTTTTCACTCGTGGTGTAAATTTGGAAATCAAAAACGCTGCGGTTCTATTGGATTTCGCCTATGTTTTAATTTCTCTTGTAAAAGGTTATGTTGGGTAAAGGATGAAATAAGTAACACAAGTAAAGTATAACTGAATTAAGCTTTGAATTTTTTGGATAGGGATTTTTTTTTTCAGGTTTTTTCCGTTTTATCTGCCCAATCTTTTCCCCCAATGTCCTTGGAGCATTGAATTTGGACTGTCCACATGTTGAAGTTACATTTTTTTTACAATTTGGACGGTAATCCCTAAATTTGTTGAATAGTTTTGCTTTTTCGTCGCCTGTCATACCAGCCCACGTCACTCTGTCTGTTAAAAAATGCCTACGAGAGTCGGCTAGTCGATATTGTCCAGTCGCAACAAGTGCCCTCCTCAGATCCTTATACTGGTTCTCCGTCACTGTCTGCACCCCTTCTATAAAGTCAATTAGTGGTTTTGATTTCCAGTCAACAGCATGTTTCAGTATGTGGTTAACCGATTCGCTGTTATTATTGGGCCATGATTTGTCGAAACGTCCGTTCTTCGCGTCTTGAATTCTATCAAGAAGTACACTGCAAAAAATATAGGTTCTCTTTAGAACCAAAACTGGTTCTAATCTTGTCCCTGAGATGAAACCAGTTCTGTTTAAACAGTATTTATTTCAAATCAAATAAATTTACCAAGATTAGCATTCAATTTTAACAGAATATTACAAGAACTGAAGTAGATTCAGCAGTAAACTTGGATCTTATTCAACGCAGTCGCCAAACATTTTGAAACAAATGAGATATGAACAGTTGGCATATCGAACCAGTTTTGGTTCTGTACAGAACCAAAACTGGTTCAATATGCCAACTGTTCATATCTCCTTTGCTTAATAATGATTTGAGACACCCCTCGTATAAGCTCTAAACTTACGGCTGAACCCCCCCCCCCCCCCCCTCAATTTATGTTTAATTCTGTTAATATTTAATGTTAATCTTTATAAATTTATTTGATTTGAAATAAATACTGTTTAAACAGACCTGGTTCCATCTCAGGGACAAGATTAGAACCAGTTTTTGTTCTAAATAGAACCTATATTTTTTGCAGTGTAGTGGTTGCAAACGTTTCTGGAAATATGGTATGAAGGTTGGCGCGGTTGACTGGCAAAGTTGTTGGATTTCCTCAGCTCTGTCGTCGAACGTTATAGTGTCGTCCGCGCCAATAAGACCCTGTTCACAAAACAAATTTTCCATAAGTACATTCCTTTCAACTTTTGATAACACAACATCATTTCGCAGTTTATGGTTTACATTCTGGAAAATATACCTGAAGCATAATATATTAGTTGAGTCGACGAAGACTGTTTTAATTGCCTTTCTCGATGCTTGTTCGTCTTCTGTTCCCATTATCAGTCGAGTCGTGTCAGTACCGTGCATCTCTATTATGCAACTTTATTATGTAATAAAACCATCGTGGGAAGAAGGGGCGCACCTTTTCTCATAATCTGCCGAAAAATTTTATTTCACACAGGTGAAAATTAAAAGCTGAAACACATCGAACCTTTATCCTATTAATTTGAACCCGACTCCCATGGGTTATTATTTATTAGGAGTCTCTCAGTACCGCGATGGAATTATGATGATTATCAGGGGTGGGTCTGGAATTTAGTAGTATTGATATCATAGGATCTAAAATTTCAAGGTTAGTGTGGGGGGGGGGGTGGGGGTGGGGGGGGGGGTCGTCAAGCGCACACAGACCCGTTCCAGTCTTTTCGACGCTCAGATCGATAGACTGGAGGCCCGTTTAGGTAGTATGAGTTCCCGTTTCGGTAGCATTTCGGTGCGTTTCGGTAATTCGACGGACCCCACTAAAACAGCATAGATATCTTCTATATATTTTGCAAAATCACGAGGCGAAAGTGAACGAGAAAAGAAATACGGTACAATGTGGTCATATATGTGTAGGTGATGTGCAGTGGCCAAAGGAGATGTGTGCGTTATGTCGGGTACCTATAATAAGCCACTTTCGAAACTGCCATCTTTGGACTTTAATCTATGCAAGGTCACAGGTCGCGGGGTGTAAACAGAGCGATTTCTTTGTTCATCGCGTTGGGGTCTTTGTCAGCTAAGTCAACTTGTTTTGTGAAATATCAAGTTTAAATTCGTAGAATAGTTGTCATCATTCAAATTAACTGAAGGGGCAGCCTAAGACGACTTTAAACGACTTAATATCGCAGGGTCAACGACTTTTTTTTCACGGAGGTGAGGACAAGTTTTGAGTGGCATTAAGGAAACACTCGTTACACGGAGTTTCTCGGCTTGGGAAATTGCCGAAGGTTGTCGAAACAGTGGCCACGTCCAAAGAGTCTAGTCCAAACATAGCCCGAAAGACCGTATTTTATTTTTTTTGGTTTGGTACGTCCATATTTGGACTACTACAGATTCATGACAATTCGCGCATTCAAACACCATTTAAGTCGATAAGAGCTCAATTCGAAATAATGAAAGTTCTCAAACAATATTGCTATTGGCTAAAACAAATGGTAACCTTGGCTAAATGTTTTTTGAATTCGCACGAATGAACGTAATGGTGCCCGAAGCACTTCCCCCGCTCTCTTCTCCCATTGCTTACAACTAGTTTTCTTGGAATGTTTACACCTCGCGACCTGTGATCTTGCATAGATTAAAAGCCAATATGGCAGTTTCGAAATAGGCTTATTGGTGAAAAATTGGGTGGCACGTGCCCCCGGCTCCGCTGCCCTTTTTATGTTGTGGGATTGTGAAAAGTACTGTAATATGTTTATAGTCGAAGTAAAATGTCAAAAAAGCATGTAAATATTTTTGGTGGCTGAAATAAAACTAATATGGTTGGAAAATATTTCGTTTGCTGTTTATGGTTTAATCTCCTTATTGGAGGACTGGACGCGCACTGGGAGCGTTATCCGTTTCGTAACAAGGATATGCTTTATTCAATAATGGCAACACGAATTGTCTCTGACTAAAAGGTGCTGTCCTCTGATGGTGATTCATGTTGCGTCGATCGGAGAACGATTTTTTTCGCAAAGTTGACAACCGAACCTGGCGGGTTCTATTTTTCAGAAATAAAGGTGTTCAGAATATACTTTATCATATAACTTTGAAAGAATGATAAAAAAACAGTCTTGGTTGAATTATATTGTCACTGCGCACTTCTCTTATCTATGTAAGGACACATGTATCTATGTAAGGACACATGAATCACAAAACAAAACAAAATCACCCCCTCTATTAAATGTTTATCATTTGTAAATGTATGTGAATCAAACTTTTATCTACAGAATAATAGGTAATTTTTGGCTTAAATGTTTGTGTATCAATGGTCAAACTTTTATCTATTGAATAACCAGTTAAAGTACGTGTTTATTGACTGCCAATTATCTTTTCGTTCATGGCCAGAGATATCAATAGAATTCCTGTCAACAAATAAAGAAATATTTAAAATTAAGACGGGTTTGTTTATGCGGTGGTGGCGTGCAAAGAATCTTTTGTCGTGAATGATTCCGATGTATATTTTCAAATCACCAATCCATCGCGGTTCTCCTCACTTTATCACCCGAAGTAATTATTTCTACAATAAGAAGTGATAGCCTTATACCACGTTTTTCTCTTTTTGGGCGATTTTCAATCGGGATTATTTCGGCCTTTCACTCTGTAGCTCTGGGAGCTAGGCCCTGCGTAGTTGGTGGCTGGAATAACCCCGCAGAAAGCAACACATTGGCTCTTCCATCATCATACAACTGATACAGGGTCAATTCATATAAAAGAAAATGAGGATGCCAGAGCAAAAGCCAACATTTCTCCTTGCTCATGTTTTATACTCAGTCAAACGCAAATAATATTTTGTTTATATTAATTTGTTTTATTACAAACTATTGGAGAGTGCCTGTGAGCACTCTCCAATAATTTGCAATACAACAAATTTGGATGAAGAAATTCAGACCACCAGAAATATTCTATTGGTCCGAGAGCTTGTTTACATTTAATTATAATAACGTTGTTGACGGAGCGCACTTGCCATAAGAAAGATATTGCTGCTACTACTACTATTATTACTACTCCCACTATTACTGATATAATATTTCCATTACCCAATTACTGTAAAATATTCTGACAGGGCACAATTAGCTGTTGCTGTGCGGTCAGAGCTCAGCGAGCCCTCCCCGGAAATATCTACAGACGATGGCATCAAGTACAGACAAATGTGTACTACGGCTGAGTCACCTACCGATCAGTGTCTATCCTTTCTGAAGTAACTGAGTCGTACACATATTTTCTGTGGAAGCTTTGAATTGACATTTTATAGTTGCTGATTCTTGAATACTTATCATATAGTAAAAATTGTGAATCACTTGCTGATTGGTTTTTATAGATAATTTCAATAAAATGACATCGTTGCAGACATTCGGTTCTTTTGGTCTTCGGCAGCTTTTGACACGGGGTAAACCATCTCCTGCTTCTATCCATGTTATGTCAACTAGGATGGGGGGGGGGGGGGGGGGTGAGGGGGGGAGGAGAGAGGGGGGGGGGGGGGGGGTCGGTGGCGTTGCGGTAACCGGTTCTCGTTAGATCACCGAAGTTAAGCAACGTCGAGCCCGGTTAGTCCTCGGATGGGTGACCGTCTGAGCGATCGATTCGGACTCCCGCGTTGTGCCCTTGGGCAAGGCATTTAACCCCGATTGTCCATATGGGTGCACGATGACGCCGTGTACTAGGGCGTACTGCACGTCGATCGTGCGCATGGCTTCAACCAATCTAACACTGCCCGTGCAGAAGTGCGGAGTTACGATGTTGGGGAGCTGGCAGCTGCTCGTCGTTGCTCGGTGGTTCTCTCCCGGTACTCCGGCTTCCTCCACCCGTAAACTGTCACGATCATGATTAGCCATTGTGCACATGTATGTGACCTTAAACACCAATAAATAAATAAATAAATAAATAAATAAATAAATAAATGTCAACTAGGAATAGCAGGAACAGTTCTGGAATGGTTTGAATCTTACCTTTCACTAAGAAAGCAGCAGGTTTCTATTTTAAAGACGTATTCAGATAGTAAATCCCTTGTACGTGGTGTTCCACATGGCTCAATTCTGGGCGCTATGTTATTTACGTTACATACTGCCTCACTGGGCCGAATGATGAGGGATGAAGGCATTATATACCATCTACACTCCGATGATACTCAGCTGTATGTGTATTTTAATGCACTTAGTTTGTCTGATTCGCTGTAGTCAGTGGAGATGATGCAAAACCGTGTTAATAAGGTGCGAGTAGGTAATAAATGCGGATTCAAGGACACGTTCAACGTACACGTACACGTACACGGACGTTTACCATCGTGGAATTCAGTGTTAAATCGCACGCTTGTTCACTAAAATGTCGGGTGTCCCAGAATTTGCTGTTATTTTGAGACTCCTAGATCGCACTTTTAACGTTCAAATACCCGTTGGCGAACGTGTCGAATGTACACGTTTTTCAAAAAAGTGAAAAATGTATGAAATTGTACATTTTTCACTTTTTTTTTTACTTAAAAATTTTTGTCGACGTTCCCATCGCAGATCAGACCATCGATCCATCGTTGGTGAACGCGAGCAAAAACGTTTTGCGGTTTCTAGGACAGCATCAAAAAAGGTGGTTTGCGGATTCTGGGACAATGTCCCAGAATCCGCAAACGGCTTTTGAGGCTCTGAAGGTGGTCACGTGACCTGCTAATTAACCAATCAGATTGCTTGATTCTCCGCTAATTAACCAATCAGATTGCTTGATTTTCATAACCTATGGCGCGAAATGGGTGTAAAGTGTAGTTAAACTAGTGCGGATTTCTGGGATGGGAACAAAAAAAAAAAAACAAATGAAAAATAGTGAGTGAATAATCGGTGATGCGATTTTTAACGCGTTCGGAGGCAAAACACATTTATATGCGTTTTATCGTGTAAAATGTTTTTTCTCAACTGGTTTTTTAGTTATATTAAAGACAAAAGATTTTTATTTACTTAAAAACATAAAAAATAATTATACATTTAATTTTAAAAATAATAAAATAACTCACATTAGCATACTCAAAGGATTATTAATAATTTAAAAAGCGAAAAATGTTTTTACAGATGGATGCTAAACGTCGAGATCATATTTTAAACGAATATGGACGTGCCAAGAAGAGCATTCAATCGGCTGACAGAAGCAGACGTCTCGGAGAGATGGAATTGAGACGCGAAACCGCAAAAATATTTAAACCTGTGACGGAGGGTCAAGAGCGAAGCAAGAAGGAGATAGTTGAAGAATTGAGACCCATAAAAGAGAGTTCTTTGAGAATGGGTTCGTTGCTCGGTAGTTTTACAAATCAGTATTCCTTTCAATCTACACCGGATTACGTTCCCACAGGGATTCAAACCGACGTGAGCGAGAGCGACGATACAGCTTCGACTATCACCACTGATAGCGTTGCATCGTCCGAGGATGGTGGTAAGAGAGATCTATTGTATGGATTTTATAAGGATTCGGACGGTAGAACTTTTGTGGGCGACACAGAAGTGGAAATAGATGATGATGAATTAACCGTCGGCCCGAATAGGTACAAATTAACTTCCGCACTGCACAAATTGTTCCTTTACGACAAGCCTAGTGATTACACGGAACAAGATTACAACAATTACGGCGACATTTTGGTTCAGACCAACGCCATGAAGAGAAATAATGATGACGGAGAGACGAGACCTAAAGCCAACAGAGGTTACAAGTGGACGAAAGTGGTGAAACCTATATGGAATTGGCATAAGAAGTTCGTCGAATCGGTGACTGGCAAAGGGGTGGAAACCACTTTTCTTCCGAGCGATTCTGACGCTCTCTCTCAGAGATTGAGTTTGTTGATGGCAAGCAGACGTGCTGGTAACACAGGATTAGATAATCAGTTACTATATCTGACGAATTGTTAAGACAGAAGGTTTTGAATAAAAACCATTATAAAAGGCTGATGAACGAATTGAAGGATTGATGAATATAATAAGTAGAGTGAAACAAAATAAACTATATAAAATAAAAAAATAGTAAATTTTACACTAGAATAATAAAGTGTTTAAACAACAAGCGATTTACCAGTGAAAACAAATATATATTATAAAAATAAAAAATATGTTGGTGATAAAGAACAGGGGATACGTCAGAACTTACGTTCAAGGCGGTTCTGGCATCGTCGATTCTATAATGCGAGCGTTCACAAGCAATGCATGTTGAAAACTCGCATCGACCACATTTGAGGTCGGTAAGAAGATGGCTTTGGATGCTGGTAAGAAAGCCGCTTCCGAAGCCAGTGGTAGGATAGCTTCTGTGGCTGGCAAGAGGGCAGCCGACGCGTTGATCGACAAGTTGATCAGTCCGCCGGCGAAGCGAGCTGCGTTAGAGCAAATGCCGAAAAGTTGGAAAGATTTTAAGGATGCTGTGGTACCCATACAAGATTTAGCCAAAATGATGAGTGGATCTGGATTGAAGAGAACTCGCGACGGTGTAATATAAATAAATAATAATATTAAAAACTGAGTTTGAAAAAACAAAAAAAATTGTGTTTGAAAAAAACTAAAATAACAAAAAAAAACAAAGATGAACATTAAAGATATGTCTTGGAACGACGCCGTGACCAAGAGGTCGAATAACGAGTTCTTTTCCAAAAGCATAAGAGGCTTGATAGTGGGAAAATCGAATTGTGGAAAGACCAATCTGTTGATGAATCTGTTGTCCCAACCCGTCTGGTTGGATTACGACAGATTGTTTGTGTTTGGCAAGAGCTTGTTTCAACCCGAATACAGACTGCTTCGAGAGTGCATGGATCGTAGATTGCCCAAGGACGTCATAGCCAGAATCTTTGACAGTAGGGAGGAATTCGACAAAAGTGAAGCTCCTCTTTCGACTATTTTGGACGGTGCAGTGATGGAATTGATGAAGAGAAATGCATCTTCGAACGTCGAGTGTCGATTTTATGAGAACGCTAGCGACGTTCCGAATCCTAGAGAATTGAAATCGGAAGATAAGAATCTCATGATTTTCGAAGATCTGCTTTTGGAGAGACAGAACCGATGCGAATCGTATCACGTTAGGGGTCGAAACAGCAACGTGGACTGTTTCTACCTGTCACAGAATTATTTTCGATTGCCCAGACAGATGATAAGGGAGAACGCTAATTTTCTATGTCTCTTCCGCCAAGATCTCAAAAATCTCAATCACATCTACGGCAATCATGTCGCAAACGACATGAGCGTGGCAGAATTCAGGAGATTCTGCAAGAGGGTTTGGGATGGAGGACTTTACAATTTCGTCGTGATCGATTTGACTAGCGAATTTAATCGCGGAAAATATCGGTGCCAATTCGACAAGTTTTATGTTTCTAATGATAATAAGATCGAGCGTGAAAATAAAAAAAAATTTGAAAATAATAAATCTTCAAATAATTAGTTTTGAAAAAATAAAAAATAAAATTAAAATATAATGTTCGAACACGGAGAATTGTTAGAACGGATGGCTGAGAATACAGCTGCAAAACAATCCATTCAAACTGTGGTGAGTGGCGATTCGACTCGATTCGTGACGAAATTCGAACCTTCCATCAAATTGAATAGAGAGAAAAGATACGAGATGGCATTGGTGAATCTGGAGACTTATTATTCCTTTCCCAACGTCACCAAAAAGAATAACTCGTTCAAGTATTCCGACGGAGTGGATTGGTTGGAGATTCAAATTCCCAAAGGAAGTTACGACATAGACGATTTGAACAATTACATTCAGACGCGAATGAAGACGGATGGAAAGGGAAGCAACAAGATCAGACTCACTCCCAATCCTAATACCTTACAGACGATGTTGGATTTGGAAGATAATTTTCGAGTGGATTTCAATACGGATGATTCTATAGGCAAGATGTTGGGATTCGATCGAAAGATGTATCGAGACCACGTGGCATCTGAAAATACGGTTGACATTCTCGCAGTCAATAGCATTCTGGTGAACATGGATGTGATTGCTGGAAGCTACGTGAATGGTAGCGCTCAACCGACGATCTATTCCTTCTGTCGCCGGGTTATAAGATCATGGAGCGACCTCAAAATTTAGTTTATCTACCATTGATTTTAGACATGTTGTATAGTCTCAAAACCACGTTGACAGATCAAAATGGTGAACTGTTAGATCTTCGCGGAAAGAGGGTGATGATACGATTTCACATAAGAGAAATATAAAAGCAAAAAAAAAATAAATATTGTGTATATATATAAATAACAAAAATAAAATGAACGCAATATTAATTTTACAAAAAATTATTTAATATATATAATTATCATTAAAACAAAAAAAACAATTGAAGAAAATATATTTAAAAAAAAAACTATGACACAATACGTGGTTAAAAACGTGAACATATTCGTAGGACAGAAGAAGAAACTTAAGAGAGCGTTAACAACTCGAGGCAAGGCAGTGAGATTCAAATTCACTCATGAAGATCTGACGAGTGGCGGTCAGGATTCGATTGCCTGGACCAGAAGTCAAATCAAAAGGATGGAGAAAGCGATTCGTGATGGAAGATGATTGACGGTGAGATTGAGTCCCGCTCAATTGAGATACAATTTGAGAATGAAAGGCAGTTTCCTACCGCTATTGGCAGGAATCGCCGCAAAAGCATTACCCTTCGCCGCAAAGGCATTACCCTTTCTCGGAAAGACTCTCGGCGTGGGAGCTCTCACGGGACTCGCGAGTTCGGCAGCTGAGAAATTAATGGGTGGCAGCGGACTGTTTTTGAAGAAGGGAGGAGCCGTGTGTCGCATCCACGTAGACGACAGCGGTAAAGGATTGTATCTAGAACCCGTTAGAGGTGACAACTCTTTGAGTGGAAACGGTCTCTATCTGAAGAGTGGATGGAACGTTGAGCGACTCGGCAAGGGTTTGTTGTTTGGTGAGAATTCGCCGTTTAAGAATATACCGATTTTGAATATGTTATTATAATATAAAAAAAAATATATAATTATATAAAATATAAATCATAGAAAGTATAAAATAATATATAAAATGGATAAAAAGGTGGAAAAACAATTAGCTGATAATGATGAATATCGCGAGATAGAGTGTGAAACAAAAGATGTGGAAAAACGATTAGACGCTAATAATGGATATCTTAGGAAAGGAATAATAAAAGAGTTAAATAAAGATCGGGATATGCGGTTGAAATTTAAAAGAATGAGACGTTTTCCACCGTTACCACTATCTTCTGAAGAGAATGGTAATGATGCGAGTGTTACCGAGAGATGCACAACATTCGTTCATAATTATGATTCGGATAAACAAATGTGTTGTTATAAAAACGTAGCATATCACCAAAAAAAAAATAAAAGAAGAATCGACACTGAAATTTAAGAAAAAAGGAAACGTTATTATAATATATGGGTAATAGTGAAGAAGGAAAACAAAAAAAAACAAAAAAAAAAGTAATGAGATCTAAAGATGATCTCATTACTTTTTTTTTTCCTTCTTCTTCACTAAAAATCAATCTCTCTATTGTTTATATTTCCAAGTCCGTTATTAGCATGTTGACACTCGTGTTTTCTCCTTTTTCGCAAATGTGTTGAATGTTTATCTTTACTTTTTTGAGTTTTTTAACTTCGGTCAACGTGCTCTCACCACCCGATTTGTTCACGAGTTCAAGTGAGATGTTTGGAAATATGTAACTTCCATAGGGCAATGACAAATCATCCTTGTCGAATTCTCTATCTTTGGCGATGACGATATTCTGCAGATCACTTTCGTACTCGTAAAACAAATCGAGCGTGGCTTCGTCCAATTTCAAAGGCATGCTATATTTGTCGTATTTGTGCTCTAAGCCCTTCATCTCGACCTCGTTCAATTCGATGGGATCGTGTCATTGTAATCTATAGATTTTAGAACCAAATTTCTTATATGTTTCGACTCGTTTCAGTTTCAATTTGCATATTTTAGATGTTGTTGTCATGATCGATTATTTGGTTTTTTATTTTATGAATTCTTGCAAATAATGTATATTTTAAATTTTGTATTTTAATAATTTGTTCAAAAAGTTTTTGTTTTTTTTTTTTACTCTTTATATATATAAAAAAAAAGTTTTTTTAATTTGAATTTTCTTTAATGTGAAAAAAAAATTTTTTGTAAAAGTTTTTTTCTCTTTATATATAAATAAAAAGTTAAATTTAACATCCTTTTTTTCTTGTATTAATTCAATTTTTTTCACGTTAAGAACATAAAAAAATTGATTTTTTTTTTGAAGGAATTAAAACATATATATAAACAATTTTAAAACTTTTTAACAAATTATCATTTAAATACAAAATTCGCAAAAAATATTCTTACAAACCCAATTTTGAGGTAAAAAAAACAATGATTAAATCCAAATATCCGAATTATAGTTTAGAACTTACAAGACTTCAAACGTTTAAAAATTGGCCTTCGTATCTTGCTCAAAAACCTGAAGATTTAGCTGCCGCGGGTTTCATTTATTTGGGTAAAAGTGACAGAGTTAAATGTTTTTGTTGTAATATACATTTAATGAATTGGGAACCTAATGACAAACCGTTGGTAGAACACATAAATAATACCAAAGGTCATTGCGATAATTTGAAGAAGATCCAGACATTAGGATTGATTAAAATTGAAAACGAAGAATGGGAAAGAAATAAAAACGAGAGTTTATTAAGGGGTATTTTACAATCTGGATACACGAAGGAACAATTGTATAATACATTGAATTATGCAAATAAGACGTTATCTCAATTCTTGACTTTAGAAGATTTGATTCGATTCATGAAAGAAGCAAACAGGTTATTATCTATTGAGAAGGAATCGAATGATGTGAACACGTTTCTGCTTTGTGAAAACAACTCTGCAAATGTTTTGTTTCTACCATGTGCACATTTGTGTTATTGTAAGGAATGTTATTTTAGAGATGAGAGAACATGTTCATTTTGCGAACAAGAAATAAAAGCGATCGTAAATTGTTTTGAATAAAAAAAATGGAAGAACATTTTTCGGATTTATACTTCAGATTCTAAACAAATGAGATATATCGAGCGAAATTCGACAAGCAATCGACGAAGGGAAAGGCGAAGAATATGTAGCACGACTTGTCACGGAACTATTCCAATTGAAGCCTGTAGAATGGGAGAGTGCGATCAAAGGCGTTTTTAAAACTTTCAACGTGGTTCTCTCGTTCAAGGAACATAAAAAATTGATTAATTTCATCAAAAAAAAAAATTTTTTTTTTACATTAAAGAAAAAATTAAAATTAAAAAAAAATCTTTTTTATATATATAAAGCGTAAAAGAACAAAACTTTTTTAACAAATTATTTTAATACAAAATTCGAAAAAAAATATTCTTACAAATGGAGCAAACAAATAAAAAAATGGATAATTTAAATGAGAAAACCGTACCTCAGTTAAACGAGATTTGTAAACTATTAAAAATTCCACATTTCAGAAATTATAGAACTAAATAAAAAAAAATTGAAGTCATACAGGAACATTTGTGAAATGGTAGAAAGGCAAACGAAATGTCGATAGCAACGACGTCAAAAAATGCATTGGTTGTGAAAAATGAGAAGAAGAAAAAGATAGTAAAAGGAATCAAAATGCCGATGTCGAAAAAAACAAAAACGTTTCGATTGTGAAAAATAAGAAGATGACTAAACGAAAAGCCGTTGAAGAACTTCAAGTTTCAAAAGAAAGGAAAAGAAAAACTAAAACGAAAACGAGTGATGCACTTCAGATTCTAGACAAACGAGATAT
Source organism: Pictodentalium vernedei (assembly GCA_031216915.1). Classification (NCBI taxonomy): domain Eukaryota; kingdom Metazoa; phylum Mollusca; class Scaphopoda; order Dentaliida; family Dentaliidae; genus Pictodentalium; species Pictodentalium vernedei. The sequence goes on along the minus strand of CM062294.1, from coordinate 59,001,678 downwards.
ATCAAGCGAAATTCAATGAGCAATCAACGAAGGGAAAGGAGAAGAATATGTAGCACGACTTGTCACGGAACTATTCCAATCGAAGCCCGTAGAATGGGAGAGTGCGATCAAAGGCGTTTTTAAAACTTTCGATGTGGTTCCCTCGTTCGTGAAAATCGATCCGAAATTGTTCATGGAACGGGTGAAGAAAAAAGTATTGCATTTGTTTCGCGAACACATGAACGTGGGACTAAAAATTAAGATGATACTCCATTGCGTGATGAATAAAATCGACGTGAAGTCTGACGAGAGCATCGTGAAAAATGCATATTTCAGATCTAACGTCGAACCCATATTTCGAGGTTCAGATTTATCAGACGTTTTCGAAAAGATGAAAGACAAGATGTTGACATCTCTCGTGAATTATCAACACGAAGGTAGTAATTGGACGTTCGATGAGGTGTTGAAACTCGAAATTCATATAACTAAAAACGATTCATTGAAAGGATCTTCCTACGTGGAATTATCGTATTTCTTAGCTAAAAACACTCCGTGGTCAACATGAGAAATAAAGATGATCAGTGTTTTAAATGGGCAGTCACTTCTGCTTTATACCCTGTCAAAATCCATCCTGAGAGAGTTTCTTGTTACGAGGAGACTTCTAAAAATCTCGATTGGACCCGAGTGACTTTTCCAATGCAGTTAAAACACATCGAATGTTTCGAAGCTCAAAATCCCACTGTGGCGGTGAACGTCTTGGGATACGACAATGAAAAACGAATGATCTATCCTCTCAGAAAGACTTCGTATCTTGAAAGAGAAAAGATGATTATTTTATTATTGATTTCGAATGGTGACAATCGTCATTATTGTTGGGTTAAACATCCGAGCCGATTACTGTCGAGACAAAATAATAAACATAAAGGAAAGATATGTTTATGTTTCAACTGCATGAATGCGTTTCACAGCAAAAATCGTTAGCGAAACATCAGGAGTATTGCAATGAAAATCAAGGTGGCGCCATCGAAATGCCCAAACCCAACACCATCGTGAAGTTTGAAAATCGCAATAGAAGGTTAAAAGTACCATTCGTCGTGTACGCCGATTTCGAATGTTTCACCGTGAAAATTAGTTCCTGCCAACCTAACGCTCTTCAAAGTTACGTCGAAAGATATCAAAAACACCCGCCTTTGGGTTATTGCATTTAAGTGGAATGTGCTTTCGACTCACAACACGACATGGGTCCCTTCACCTACACGAAACAGTGCAAAGACGACGACGTGGCTCAAAGGTTCGTGGAAGAGTTAGAATCGAAAATTCAAATGTTATACGACAAATTCAAAACTCCGGCGAAAATGATCATCATGCGAGAGCAGCAGAACAAAAATAACAGAGCCACCGAATGTCACATATGCAGATAATCGTTCGACGAGAATTCGGAGGAAAATAAGAAGGTCAGAGACCATGATCATTACACGGGTCTGTATCGCGGTCCGGCTCACAGCAAGTGTAATTTAAAATATCGAGACACCGTTTTCTATCTGGTGATATTTCACAATCTCTCGGGTTACGACAGTCATCTGTTCGTGAAAAATCTCGGCACCTCCCACGAAGAATTAAATTGCATCACGAACAGCGAAGAAAGATACATTTCATTCACGAAATAGAAGCTCACGGAGAAGAAAAGAGTAATCGATGGAGAGACGTTGGAAGAAAAAATGAAATTCATTCGTAGAAGCATATGTTTCATCGACAGTTTTAAATTCATGTCGACCTCTCTGGAAAGATTAGTCGATAACATGAGCAAGGATAAATTTAAAATCACGAGCGAACATTTCGGAGAACAAGTAGACATCATGTTGAGGAAAGGAGTCTATCCTTATGATTACATGAACGATCTAAAGAGATTCGACGACACCGCACTACCTTCGAAAGAAGATTTTTATTCAAATCCGACATTTCAGACAAGAATTACGAACACGCCAAAAATGTGTGGAAATCATTCGATATGAAAACCATGAGAGATTATCACGATCTCTATCTGAAGACTGACGTTCTGCTCTTGGCAGACGTGTTCGAAAATTTTCGAGACGTCTGTCGTCGAAATTACGATCTGGATCCCGCTTGGTATTTCACTGCACCCGGTCTGGCGTGGGACACTCTGTTGAAGACCACCGAAGTCCAATTGGAATTATTATCCAACATGGACATGTTGCTCATGTTCGAAAGGGCTGCGAGAGGTGGCGTCTCGATGATCTCCCACAGATATTCTGAAGCTAACAATCCCTACATGAAAGAAGGTTTCGATTTGAAATGGTCGAATAAATACATACAGTATTGGGACGCTAATAATCTGTACGGTTGGGCTATGAGTCATCCTTTACTGATTGGAAATTTCAAATGGGTGACGGAACAGGAAGAGATGCAAAAATGGAGTGACTATCCTTGCATTTTAGAAGTCGATTTGAACTATCCGGAAGAATTACACGATCTACACAATGATTATCCGCTGGCTCCCGAACGATTGGAACCAAACGAAGGAGATGAGGAAAAACTCATTCCCAATTTATTTAACAAACGTAACAACGTCGTCTACAGTGAGAATTTGAAACAATACGTCGATTACAGGATGAAATTAGTCGACATACATCGCATCATTCGATTCGACGAAGAGCCTTGGATGAAAAAATACATCGATCTCAACACGAATCTCAGAATTTGAGCCGAGAACGATTTCGAAAAAGATTTCTTCAAACTCATGAACAACTGCGTGTACGATAAATCGATGGAAAACATCAGGAAGAGAACCAATGTTCGACTCGTCACGTCTGAGAAAAGAGCTAAAAAATTAGTGGCGAAACCCAATTACAAACACCGAATCATATTCGACGAAAATCTAGTGGCCGTTCACATGCAAAAGACGTACCTGAAGTTCGACAAACCGTATTATCTCGGACCGATCATCTTAGATATCAGCAAGCGATTGATGTACGAGTTTCACTACGATTACGTCAAACGAAAATTTGGTGATAAAGCCAAACTACTGTTCACCGATACAGACAGTTTAGTTTACGAGATAGAGACGAAAGACGTCTACCGAGATATATCTCCGGACGTGGCCGCGTGGTTCAACACGAGCAATTATCCTGTCGATCACCCATCCAACATTCAATCGAATGACAACAAGAAGGTGTTGGGTAAATTTAAGGACGAGAGCAGCGGTAAACAAATCCTCGAATTCGTGGGCTTGAGACCCAAACTGTATGCTTATCGTCTAGAAGATGAAGAGATCAAGAAGTGCAAAGAGGTTAAAGCGTGCGTGGTGAAGAAAAACATCTCTTTCCAAGAGTATAAAGATTGTCTTTTAGGAAGTGGTCCGGTGTATAAGACTATGAAATCAATTCAAAGCGAAAATCATTACTTGTATACCGAAATAGTCAACAAGATTTCGCTGACGGCCGACGACGATAAGAGATTCGTGTTAGATGATAAAATAAGCACTTTGGCACTCGGACATTGGACTTTGGATCTAATTTTAGACGATAGGATTTCAGATATGATTGATGATGATTGGATTCCAGATATGATTAAGGATGATAGGATTCCATAAAATGAAGAGGAATTATACGGATTCAAGATTATGGAAATCGATAGAGACATCGAGAGAGTTAGTTTAAAAAGAAAAAGAAAAAAATTATAAAAAAAAATAACGTCATTTTAGTGAATTATAATAAAATAAATAAAAAAAAAAATATATACGCATTTATAAATAAGAAAATAGAGATATCCGTAGAAGGTGTTGTCTTACCTAACGAACCCCTATCCAACATCGATCTGTCGAATGCGCCGAAGGATTTGAAAATCAAAGATTTTCTAGGCGTGTTTTCTAGAGATGCCTTGCCGAAGAGAAGACCTCAACAATCGGAATGCGGAATTTTAAATCTAGACGATTTATCGGGTGAAGGCACTCACTGGGTGGCGTGGTTCAAGAACGGGAAGAATTATTATTTCAACAGCTACGGAATCTCACCGCCGAAAGAAATAAAGAACTATTTCAACAAATCGATGGTTCATTACAACACGGAACGAGTGCAATCACCAGATCAAGTGTTTTGCGGTCACCTGTGTCTCTACATTCTCAAGAGATGGTCTGAAGGAGATCGGTTTCAAGACATTCTCAATGATTTACATTAGAGAGAGATTTTTTTTTTATAGTATATAAAGATAAAAAATTATTTAAAAAATTTTTAATCAAATAAAAACGAAAAATAAAAATAAAATAATTCATTTTTAATAAACTGCGTTTGAAATATATTTTTTTGAAAACAAAAAATCTCAAAACAACATGCCAGTCGATAAATTTGGTAGAAGTGACGACGAAAAAGTCAACCTAAAAAAGAAGAGGAAGACGCTAGAAGTCGACGATGGTTACGACGTTGCCAACTTGGACGAACGTTATGTTCGGAGATACGAACCTCGAGAGGAACCTTTGAACATGAACGATAAGAAGCTTTACAATCTTCCTGAGCCGATAGATCTCGCAGATGCTGCAACTAAAAAATACGTCGACAGGGGGAACGCCAATTTTGAACGAATCATGCTAGATAATTACGTGGATAAAACCATGACTGACGATCTCGATCTGAAATCTAAATGTTTGGTGAACGTCGCAAATCCCATAGATCCCACCGATGCCACGACCAAGAAATATGTGGATGACTCTCACGCGAGATTCAGCGAACTCCTGAGAAATAGATACGCTCAGAAAACGATGCACTCGCAACTGAATGCCAATTCTAACAAGATAACAAACGTGGCCACTCCCACGAATCCCAAGGACGTGGCGACCAAACACTACGTAGATCTGGAACAGAGAAAGTCTGACAGATGAGAAATGAAATCGGATCTGAATGCGGGATTCAACAAGATATTGAATCTGTCGAAGGTCGATGACACAGATGCGGACTCAACCGCGGTCAACAAGGGCTACGTAGATTCTGCCGTGATACGATCACAAGAATACCTAGAATCGCAAGTGGACGATCACTACCTGAACAAACAATCTGGCGGAACCATGGAGGGTGGTATCGACATGAACGGTGAGAATTTATTCGGACTCAGTCACGATCCCGAATTCGATTCCAGCGCAGTCAGCAGGAAGTACGTGGACGACAACTCGGTCTGGAGAAAGGGTGACATCATGGAAGGTAAACTAGACATGGGTGGACATGCGCTCACGAATCTACCGGATCCCGTGAACATGACGGATGCCTGCACCCTGATTTCGGTGGTGGAGAAAGTCAAATATGCTAGACAATTGATCACCGTGTGGGCCGAGGAGGCCGGCATCTTAGATGAGGGAAAAGCTGAGTGGTCTTTCGGAAATGGAGGTAGTGGATCGAAACATGGTCAGGTGGGATATCCCATGCAGTTGGGAGGTGAAATCCTTCGAATGAGTCTAGCTTCCTCGGATTTGAATAACAGAGTGGTCGTCAATCTCATGGTGAATGGAGTAGAGAGCGATAAGAGATACAGCGTCGAAAAGACTGAGAATCAACACGCGAATGTTAGCACGTTCGGCACGCCTCTCAAAGTGAACGCCAGAGACAGGATTAATTTTGTTACGAAAACCAATAATCCCGAAGCCACCACTTCTGTGGTGAGTCTTCTGATCGAACTAGTTCCTTTGAACAAATAGTGAACGCGTGGAAATAATTAATTAAAAAAAAATAATGTGTGATTATTAAAAACAAAAAAAAAGTAATGAGATTTAGAAAGATGTTCAATCTCTCTAGATCTCATTACTTTTATTTTTTGTTTTGCTTTTTTTTTTTTGTTTTTGTTTGTTTTTAATAATTACTCATTACTTTTTTTTATTTTTGTTTTATTTTTTTTTTCACACACGTCTCTCATCGAATGATCAACATCTTATTTCCATCCGATTCGAATTGTAATTCTCTGTCCGACAGGACCAGGGTGAAGGCTTCGGTTTTTCTCGGCACGTTCCTATCGAATTGCATCTTGATCTAAATATCTAAGACGCTACTCTTGAGTCGTTCACTCTGTTTACTGACGTCGAATACGAACATGAGATACATCGACTTGTATTCGCCGGGAGATATGTTAGGGTTGCTCATCAATTTGTCTAGACTGTGATACTTCTTTCTAAAATCAGTCTGCAGAAATCGTTCTTGTCGAACAACACTTTGTAATTGATTGCTGGATATCTCGTGGCATTCAGAAACACTTGCATGTGTCTCAAATGGCTGTGATTGAACAGCGACGCATTCTTTTCCTGAGACCCGTCCCTATCGGTCTGAAACGCAACAATGATGAAACATGGTCTCTCGGAAGCGGATTTCATCGTCAATCTCCAATCGAAGTGATTCGTGGAGAGAGGAATGCTAGCCGTGTCGCACTGTCTCATTCTAAATCCCACGGGTAATTTACTCTTGGATTCTATGATCTTGTAGAGACGCGCTTTTTCCACGATTGAAGGCTCCACGTGCAGAACGAACCACGATATCTTATGTAGAGTTATCTTACCCACATCGGTCGCAGTGAGTCTCACTATTGCGTCGCCGTTTCCTTTTCGAATCAACGTCAGATTGTGTTTGAATCCGTACATGATCTTGTTGTAATCGTCCGCAAATCCGAAGATGTGTTTCAAAGGTATCCTGAATGAAAACGTTCCTTTAGGTCTGGATGTCTTGACGACGTAGTCGAATATCATGGCGGTGCTCGCACTAGCAGGGCCGATGGTGTCTTTCACCCACAACTGATTAAGTCCTCTGGATTTTGAAAAATCATCAGGATACGTCAAGAGTCCGAACATCGTGGTTGCCTGACTGGGATGAAACACAGATTCTATCTCTTGTCCGCATAGCATGTATTTTATATTACTGAATAGATGCATGATGCCATTATTGGCTAGAGTAACCGTGTCGTTGTCGGTGTAGTCGCTCCCATCTTCCTTGGTGAGATGTCCCTGCACCACTATGTAACTCTCGCTAGGATGTATGAATAGATCTTGAGTTTCGACGTTGATTCTAATCTCTCCCGCATTGTTCAAACTCGTTCCGGTTACCGGTTCGTATTCGTGAACCTCATATTCTTGAATACTTTCATCTTTCACTATGCTTTGTGCTATATCTAGTATATTTGTCATTTTTAAAGGGTTTTTGTTTTTTTTTGTTTATTAATTAGCTTGCTTTTTTTTTATCTAAAAATAGTTTTAATTATTTTTATTATCATTTTTCTCTCCTATATATATATGTGTGTAAACAAGAAAATGTTAAAGAGAGTAAATAAAAGAAATTTATTTTCTTTATCAAAACTTTGTCTTCTGTAATTGTTGTTCGTAAAACTTTCCGATGATCTCTTCTCCATCCAAAGCTTCGATTTCGTAAGTCACCGGATCGGTGTGAAATATTTTGATTATCACGAAGATTTCTGAAGTCCATCGAGGAGTATAACCCTTTTCGAAGTGCTTCTTATAAGCGTAGATTCTCACTCAATCACCGACCACAAATTTCGGCGTTCTAGACTTCTTCCTAATCTTAGATCTTTCAGGATATAGATTCGCGTAGACCTGTTTTTCATTTTGAGGATTGCTAGCTTCCATGGGAGTCATCTTGATCGATCTGTGTCGCGTGTTGTTGTAATTTTTAACCAGACCGTTCAGAGCGTATATGTATTTCTTGGTCGAATTCGCCGTGAAGTATCTATGCATCTTTTCCTTCATCGTTCGATTCCAACGTTCCACCACGCTGGCTTTCTCTTCATTTTCGATTGAGTAGAGGTCGACCAATCGATGAACGTGCTTGTTGTAGAATTCCTTTCCCTTATCCACCCACAATTTACTCGGTTTTCAGGAAGATGAGTCAAACATGCTCTTCAGAGCCTCAGCGACGCAAGGTCCCGATTTATTCTTCAAAGCTCTGATCCAACCGTATTTGGAAAACACGTCGATGACCGTCAATAGATATTTGACACCCTCATTCCACCTCGAAAACGATCTCATGTCGACCAAGTCGGCAGACCAAATATCATCCAAACCCTTCACGAACACCCTTCTCTTTCGAAATTTATGCATGATGGGTTTGTGTGACTCCTCTGCCAATTCGCTCGTCAATAATCATTTCTTCTTCTTTTCAGATGCGCTTTTTTTTTTTGGAACGCCCCATCCGAATCGATGTTTCGCACCGATCAGATTGCCGACCAGCGAACGTTCTATCTTCTCTCTCCTGGTCGGATTCGATATGCCTCTCAATTTCCCCAACATATTTTATCGCAGACATCATTGCGAGTCTTGGTGTCGGGATGTCCGGCGTAGCACAGATCGTGATCACCCTATTCACAGGTTTGCTCCAAGATTTAGGAGTCAGATCAGCATTGAGTCTCTTGTTCAATTACGTTCCAGGTCCCTTGAAACTGTGACCAGGCAGATGCATTTCGAAAGGTAGATTATTGATCATTTTATTCACGATGCCTTTACCTTTGCTCGCATTCTTTTTTTTGATGAATCGAGTCTTGATAGAACCACACACGTCGCAAATTCCGCGAAGCATTTGTCTATCGTTTTTAGTTCGTACTTCTTGAGAATTACTCGTCTCGGTAACTCTCTTACACTTTACGCAATACATTTTTAAGAGTTATTTAAATTAATTTCGTTTTTATTTTATATATAAATTAATATTTTTTTTTTTTAAAATTCTGTTCTTATTATATATATATTTTTTTTCAATCGCTGCTCTTGAGTTCTATCATCTTACTGAATTCCTCCCTAGCCTCTTTCCTCCCCTTTTCCACGAGAGAATCCTTCATCTCTTCTTTGATGATCTGATGAGTCTTGATTCTCACGGCTTCTTTCATGGCTTCGTATTTCGTTTTCTCGCCAAATATCGCGAAGTATTCTCCGTCCGATATCCTACCGTCTTTCAACGCCATCGAGATCATTTCGGATATCGTATCGATCTTGGAGTCAGCCAAGAAGCGAATCTTGTCATGTTTCTTCGCCTTCAGATATAATTGCCTACTCAAAAAGTTTCCGAGCGTGCTAAACAATCCGGCGGCGAGAGCCACTCCTTCTACGGTCAACACAAACAGAATACTGACCGCAGTCGACAACAATCCGATGCCAGCCGTGTGTAAACCCATGGAAATCGTGATGAGTGTTGTGTCGATTGCGTTGACGAATTTCACGAAACGCGAATACTTCTTCTTGAGAGAACGACGAGAATCTCTCTCTTGAGTTAGATATGCTTGGATTCTACTGATTTGATCGATGTGATACCTCTCTCCTCTTTCTTTTTCTTCTAGCGACGGTGCCATTGGCAAAACGCCATTCGGCTTCTCGTCCTCGTCGTCATCTAACGTCGGATACAATTTATTTCTGGTTCTCATTTTTTTTGTGTTTTTTTCTTTCTAATATTAGATAAAAAAATTTATGTGTGTATTTATTTTTTTTATTTTCTATTCTCCCTTATTTTATATCAACGAGAAAAACTTAGATGTATGCTTCATTGAACAATAATTTCATGATGCGTCCCTTGTCTTCTAAAGTAAGACTTCTACGCGCCAATTTCAGTTCTTCCGAAACTGTGGGCTTGTCTCGATCCTTACAAAAGAGTAATCTCTTCCAAAACGCGATCACTTCGTCGATTTGAACACGTTCGAACGCTGGTTTGAAATACTTGACGACCATATCTTCCCTTTCCATCGTCAAACACGAATGATTCTTGTGATCGAAGTCTAGGTGATCCTGACATCCGACGCATCGTTCTAACAAGAGGCGACCTAGTTGTTCGTTCACACAGAATGCGTAGGCTCTCATCAGCATTTTTAAAAGAAACCTTGCTCTAATAGTCTGGGAAGCGTTCATGATTTACGTATTTTTTATTATCTATTCGATTTTATATATTTATTTTTTAAATAACTATTTATTTTATAATTTTTTTTTCTCTCCTATATATCAATCACTTTTTTATTTCCTCGATCTTCAGTTTGATAGGTCTTGTGACCACCTTCTCGAAACTTAGATTTTTCTGATGGGCGTGACCCCCACCCCCACGACGAGGGAGATAACTTTGTATGATTAAGTTTATGAGAATCAATCAATCTGATTGGTTAATTAGCAGGTCACGTGACCACCTTCAGAGCCTCAAAAGCCGTTTGCGGATTCTGGGACACTGTCCCAGAATCCGCAAACCACCTTTTTTGATGCTGTCCTAGAAACCGCAAAACGTTTTTGCTCGCGTTCACCAACGATGGATCGATGGTCTGATCCACGATGGGAACGTTGACAAAAATTTTTAAGTAAAAAAAAAAAGTGAAAAATGTACAATTTCATACATTTTTCACTTTTTTGAAAAACGTATACATTCGACACGTTCGCCAACGGGTATTTGAACGTTAAAAGTGTGATCTAGGAGTCTCAAAATAACAGCGGATTCTGGGACACCCGACATTTTTGTGAACAAGCGTGCGATTTAACACTGAATCCCACGATGGTAAACGTCCGTGTACGTGTACGTGTACGGTACATGTACAACGTGTCCTTGAATCCGCATGTATTACCTACTGCGAAACTGGATGGCTTGTCATGGGTTAAAAATGAATGATGAAAAGACAGACATGTTGGTTATATCTCGCACCAAAATTTCTTTGGATTTTCAAATTAAATATTTAGAAATTGGGAACTCAAAACAAACAGTATATCAGATAGTGCTCCCAAAATTGGGGTAATATTTGATTCACGTCTTTCGGTGGAAGCAAGTATTGATGCAATTTGGAAGCGCTGTTTTATGCACATCGGGTATTTTGGACATCTTCGACGTTATTTGACTCAAAAATCTTTACAAAGGCTTGTTCACGCTTTCATTTCTGCACATTTGGATTTCTTTGATTCACTACTTGCAGGTCTACCACAATCGCTCATCGCAAAGCTGCAAAAAATACAAAACACTGCCGCTTGTATTATTACGAAATCCAGACGCTATGATCTGTATGGAATATAAAATTCTAACATCCAACCTTTATTCTCTTTGGGGATAGGAACAAACGCAGATTAGGTAAATTGTCGAATTTTAATTGATAAAATGGAGACGAAAAACGAAGCTTTCAGTGCCGATCAGCAGTTCAGTACACGTGTGTGCAATGTTGATGAATAAAGCTGGTTTGTGGGGGCATATTGTGTCCCGGGTGTAACATGGCGCTATGTAAAAATGGTCTATTCTCTCCAAGCAACCCTGTCACAGAGTCACTTCACTTTGCAGCTTTTGAATCCAAGCCTTGTTCTTGAATATCGGAAGCATATTTGGCTACGAGTTGTTCTCGATCGTGAAATACTTTTTTTTATTGTCAGCCCCGGTACGAAAATGGTAGCAGACTATCAGAAATCGTTGATGCCTACTGTCATCTATGCGAGTTGAACACATATATTTTTCATGTTCTATACATCACATCTTTCATTTTGATGTATAATTTGTGTGTATTTAATTTTGGGAATTTCGTCGTAAATTATTATCCTGTACTTTTGTAGCACCTTAAATCTGACAGGGACGGCGGGAGCTCAATAAAAGTGGAGGGGCACAAATTTAAAATACTACGATGGTTCGACCCAGTGTGAGAAAGGTTACAATCGTTCATAGGTAAATGTACCATGACTCGCTATAGTCTCTCGTTCAGTGGCGGCGCCAGAAATTTTTTCGTGGGGGGGGGGGGGGGCAAGTAGGGGGGCAGACTCCCCATGAAGGGGGGCAAATACGTAAAGGATCATATCATTACTTTATTATGAGGTAGTCGAAACTTGGACACAAAGTCCGTAATATAATTTTTTGGTTTGGTACGTCCTGTGGACGTACCAAACCAAAAAATGATATTACGGACTTTGAGTCCAAGTTTCGACTAAATGTAATGATAATTAGCGCTCCTCCTTTCAAAAAATCCTGGATCCGCGTCTGGAGAGAGAGAAGGCAGAGATAGAGAGAGGGATAGCGAGAGGGAGGGAGGGAGAGAGGGAGGGAGAGAGAGAGGAGAGAGAGAGAGATGGAGGGGGTAGAGAGAGAGAGAAGGGAGAGAGAGAGAGATGGAGGGGGATAGAGAGAGAGAGGAGAGATAGAGAGAGGGAGGGGCAGAGAGAGGGAGGGAGGGAGAGAGAGAGTGTGTGTGTTTGTGTGTTTGGATGGATGTGTGTGTGGTGGGTGGGGGCAAGTGGGGGGGGGCAGAGCCCACGTTTGGGGTGGGGGCAAATGCCCCCCCCCCCCCCCCGTGCCCCCTGTAGCGCCGCCACTGCTCTCGTTTAGATGAATATGCCGCTGTGTGGTCACTGTCATGTCCGTTTCTTCTACATCAACCATCTTCCAACCCGAAGACTGGCCTTCGGGTTGGAAGATGGTTGAAGTAGAAGAAATGGACTGAAGAGACCGAAAGTGGGATTCTTTGGCTAAATATTATTTGGATTTGTAAATAATGTTACAGGAATCTGCAGGAATGTCTGTATATTGATACGTTTGCATGAGCCCATTTTAACTTATTGTTTAACAGCGAAACATATCTGTGACTGTGGAAAAAGTGGAGGGGTACGTGCCCCCTGACTCCGCCGCCTCTGAAATCTAAGAGTTGTACATCAAAACGGTAGCCATATAAAAGAACTAGGGAAACATTTTTGGGTGAAAAAACTCAACCTTCCAGTAAACCAATCACCCTAACAACAATCCACACAGGAAAAATGTAGATATGTGGCGAAATTTAATCTAGAAAATGGTCAGATGATCTCGGAACTGGAGTCCTACTAAACACCGAGGGATGTCGAGGGATGCAGAGGTGAAGGGAAATAACTAAGTAAGAGTCGTTCAAAAGGTTTAAATATATGTGCAGTCATATAATTTTGGTCTTTGAAGAAATGTATGTGATTTACTCGAGTAAATGCAAGCTGTATAGACCGAGCCGTTGCCGAATACTGCCCCTCGGTATTTAGTCGGTAGCTTGGTAAGTAATATGCTACCTTGGTGTCTGGATGAAGCACGTAGGTACTAATTGGGTATCACAATATAGATCACTGGAATATTTGATAAAAATAAAACTCCTATCAATTTTTATCCAGGCTTTGGACCAAGAGAACTTTTCCGATCTGGCATATATATATATCTTATATTTTTTTTTGTTTATGGTTTTGACATTGTAGGCTTTAGGGCGCTATTAGGCTTTTGTGACGTACTGTGATAAGTATTACTCAGCTGTGCCCGGCACGCCCAAAGCTACGATTTGTATTTAGTATATGTATATATACAGTATAGATTTTTTTTACATTTCGGCTAAGTGTCAACGGCTTTAATTTAGCCTTGTTTTTTTTGTTGACTCTGTATTTTCGAGGTTTTCACCCTCGTTACCTGACCATTTGATTTTGGGGGAGGAGGTGAGGATGGCAATTGCCGATGTTTAGGTGCTAGTATAATCAAACGTATGTCATTCGAAGTTTGATTTTTAGAACTGTCGGAAACGTAACGCAAGTCAGTAACCTTTTAATTCGTCCGTCCCATAGGTCAACCGTGAGTTCTGAGCCCGTCTGTTGTCTTGCGGTATTTTTTTTTTTGCACCGTTGGCGAGTGAAAAATCACCACATCTGACAATACTATTCCTGATGTCACGATATTGGTTCATAACAATGTCTTCAAGTCTGTCAGTCAAACCTGGCAATTTCAAAAATTCTCTAATCATTTTCCAATTTGATAATATTATTCATACACTCGCAGTTGTTATTTGTCCATAATTTTGGGATGTCAGTATGTGTCAGACCCTGTCTTGGTTCGAATACACTGGATTTGAGTTCAGGTAAAAGTGTCGATGCCAACAGGGATGTGGCTAGAGGGTTTCAGCTGGGGGTGGGGGGGGGGGGGGTGGGGGGGGGGGGGGAGTCACCACCGGTGTAAATTCCAATTGTGCGTAGTTTCGATAGGTGGTTGCACTGCAGCGCTGGGTGTTATCTTTTAACCCTTTAACCAACGAATCGCCCGCATCCGCCCGCATAATATGCAAATACAGCTGCTGAAAAATATTATTTTTCGAAAAATTTCAACAAAACCATATCATGTGACCTCTCTTTGGAACGAGCTCGTCGAGCTCGTTCCAAAGAGGGGTCACATGATTATGGTTTTGTTGAAATTTTTAAAAAAAAATTAAAAAATGATATTTAAAATAATTAATTTTGAAATCGTTTGCGTTGGGTAAAGGGTTAAAGTTATTGTATATATATACACATGCTTATGCTAGTCCTGAAACGGAAAAAGCATCATTTATAATGTGTCTGGGTCAGAAAATTTACCGGATTGATGTCAGAGTCGAAATTTTGAGGCCAATGTCAATTTGAGAGTAGGAAATTTGAAACTCAAGTTTCCAGTTGGAAATAAAAGATCAAAATTTCTCATCATTAAGTTGGAATTTTAATATTTTTCATGAACAATGTTAATTTATTGAATTTCCAACTATTTGATTTTTGACCTCGGAATTTCCAACTATTGAAAAAAATACTCCTAGCTGGGGATGACCCCCCCCCCCCCTCCACCCCCCTGTCGCCACATCCTTGGATGCCAAATATTTGCCGTCTCTGTAAATAGTCGATAGGTCATTTGAAATTTCTACCTGTGCAACAGGGTCCTCAATCGTGAGAATCCCTTTTTTGCCAAATGAGGATAAGAGTCGTAGTAAATTAGACCTCATTGAGGGATTTTTAATACGACTCTTATCCTCATTTCAGAAAAAAAGGGATTCTCCAGAAGGCACCCCAATTTCGGCAACCCTTTTTTTGAAAAACATATGGCCTTCGGCACCCCTTTTTCTGAAATGAGGATAAGAGTCGTATTAAAAATCCCTCAATGAGATGACTAACACCAAGTTATATTCCTTCGGAAGGATTCGAATGGAAACGAATTGGGAAACCGCTTTCGAATCGAATCGAATCGAATACCAACTTGTGATTCGAAATTGAATCGAATCACGAAGCTTCGCAGGGGCTAATGCAAACACACATGTGTACACACACACACACCTTCACATGATGGGACTTCTTTTTAAAAAAGAACACATTCACACACACAGAAATGTGGCTGAATAGTCTTGAATTGAGGTTCATTCTGAAAAATTACAACTGCACTCCCTTCCACCTCTCCGCCATCTTCCCCACAAGATGGAAATTTCTGAAAATCAAAACTTTAGCCCTTTTCCTAATAGGACTTTTTGAAAACATAGCATCATCTGCTGTACAAAAAATCTTAACTTTACAACTGTTTTCTTCCATACCATTACTTATGACCCCTCGCAAATTTGACAATGCGATTTTCAAAGGGGGGGGGGGGGTGGGGGCTGGATCGGGCGATGGATGGTCGTCGGTATGAAAAAAATTAAATTCCAGGGTCCCAAAACCACCATTTCCATGCATCTGGGTGGATATTTTGAGATTTTCCAGGAGGTGTATTTGAAAGATTTCATACTTTGAGAGCCGTTAAAAAACGTCGGTAAAGCATACAGGTGAGGTCTATTTATCAGCTTTGGTCGTAACGACCATAGCTGATAAATAGACCTCACCTGTATGCTTTACCAGACGTTTACAGCAATTATACTGTCTGTGCATTATCTTGTCTGCGGGTGGATTTGGTACTTGTATGTCTGTATGATTACGATCTACTTTAGTTAACCGATTTTTTAACAGACTGTATATATTTTAGCGTTTGCCGCAAAAAAAATGATCCGAAATCCATCGAAACTGAACCAGTACGAGAAAAACATAGCTGGCGAAAATATGGGGGAGGCTCTGGATCCGCCCCTTGTTTCACCAGTCATTGGTTGTGTTAAAACATATGCATACAAAAAAACATGGCCCGGTGGGGGATCGTAAGTTTTAGTTTGGAAAAAGAAAAATAGAAATAAATATACTCTCCCAAAAAAGAAAGTGTGCATGCTAAAAAATAACACTAAAAAAAGATATATACCATTTTCATTCATGGAAATTTTATTCAATCACAGATGAATCAATTTGTGATCAACACGAGAAATTTCATTACGCTACGACGAATACTCTTGGTGCCATGGAGAGTCAAAGACACTAAGGGACAAACACAAAACTCACACACTCAATATCTGGTATGACCTCCGTCTGCATCGACTACTGCTGTGCATCTACGCCTCATGGAAGCGAACAAGTTAGCATGGAAGTGTTGTGGGATGTTGTTCCATATTCTGATAAGCTGTCTTTGGAGTTCCACAAGCGTTGACGGTGTATGGGGAAGCCGGCGTAGCTGACGTTTCATTTCGTCCCATACGTGCTCAATGGGTGAGCTATTGGGCGAATTTGCGGGCCAGGGAAGAATATCCACTTGTTGTTGCTGCAGATACTGTTGAACAACACGAACTGCGTGGGATCGGGCGTTGTCCTGCTGTAGAATGACGCCGGGCCGTGACGTAACGTCAAAATTGGACGAATTGCAGGTCTTCGAGGACCTGGACGTAAGCCGTATTCTCTCAGCCGGTTGATTACTGTTTGAGGATGTATCCGTCTCAGGTTAGGGATGTTCCTGGCTGTCGTCGTTGCCGTTTGTTGCCGGTTCTGCAGATGGACGACACGGATATACCAATCTTGTGCAGGGGTGGTAACTCGGGGTCTCCCGGAGCGGGGTCGGTCTCGAACGTCATCATGTTGTGCATGTCGATGGACTAGCCTGTCTACAGTGTTACGGTGGCAGTTCAAATGCTGGGCAACCTCTCTGTGTGTTCTGCCAGCTCTAATCATACCCAGGGCAAGGAGACGTTGATTCATTGTCAATCTTGGCATGCTAAGGTGGAGTCGTTTTAACAGCAGCGCAAGTTTGAATGTGAACGATAGGAAGGCCTTACTTTAGTGTTTAAATACCCAAGGATTCACACTGCTGCATGAATTTTCTGACTCTCCACGTGCAAAACATGCCTTTTCACAAACGTGCAGCACGTCATTTAACGTCAATGCAATTTTAACGGGGAAAGCTGTTTTTGTGTTCAATATAACTTATTCATGAACAGGTTAACACTCTTTACACCTACGAAATTATTTTTTTGGAGTTTGATCAATTTCTGCAATGTACACTTTCTTTTTGGGCGAGTATACATAGAACGACACACGCGTGTGATTGTGTAAATCGATATGGCATGAGTGCCAGCGCAGAAGGATAAACGAGAGGCTGGAGACCTTCAGTTTTATCCTTCCGCGATCGCACATGTGCCATATCGATTAACCTATTAACACGAGTGTGTCGTTCTGTGTTTATTACACGCCTTCAAGTCTATAAAAGCAGTTATCAAGAAACTCAGCAATTGATTTGACAACTCGACAACAGGCACAAAGAACACACTGAAGCTCAGGGGACGAGTCACCAACAAATAGAACGCATTTTATCGCCAATCAAATTTGCGAGGGGAACCAGTGTTACTATGTTTAGCTATCGATAGCGATTCGAAGTGTAAGTGCAGTGGACGATTTGGAGAAGATTTCCGTGAAATTTCGTTTCCATTCAAAAATAGTCCGTCAACAATTTCCGTTCGGCGCATATGTGCGGAACGGATTTTCATTTTCCGCGTGGTTTAGTGTTGCTGTATACAGTACGTGGAGAGTGGATTGTAACTAAATCACCTGCGGAGTGGAGTTATCACCCACACTATAAGTTTCAAATTTTGTACATATCTTCTAAAAACACAAGCAATGTTTCAGCCAACTGACCTCCGGGTTCAACCCGGAGGTCCATTGGCTGAAACTTTGCTTGAGCTTGTTATGCTTTGCAACAAATTTGCAATTATTGCTTGGGTGGATTCTCCACTCTGTGGGTGATTTAGTGATAATACACTCTCCACGTACTGTAGATGGGGATTTCATGAAACAGGCGTGTAAAAAATGATAAAATTGTGGCTGGTTTTGGCTGTTACATTGGGAAAAGCGCCATGAGAAACATAACAAAATGCAACTTTATCTTATCACCCCGCAAATATCCTAATAATTTCTCACCGACAATCACAATATTTTTTTATAAAATGAAGCCAAATCTGTCAATATCTGGGATTTTCTTCAATCGACGGCAGTATTGTTCACATTAGACATTCTACATGGCACGCAGTCCGCGTACTAGTTTAGGACATACATTGTTGGAACGTTTTTGTAAGTCGTTATTTAGGCCTACCTGGCTGGTGTTTCTCATCTTTTTACATTTCTATCCGAAGAAAGCAACGATGAAAATGTGCGTGTATGGGGTGGTGAGAGGGTAAACTAAAGTTCTCTCATTGGGCATCCTGACACGCGCTGCCGCAAAACAAAATGTGCTGTGGAATAGAGCCTTCTGGTCGGTTTTGGCCACTCATATTACTACGGAAGCGTTGAGGCGCCAGTTGAGTATTATTTCTATCTTGCACGTGCAAGTTAGCTATCTTGCACCTGCAAGTTACTATCTTGCATGTGCAGGTTAGCTATCTTGCACCTGCAAGTTACTATCTTGCACATGCAGCTTAGCTATCATGCACGTGCAAGTTACTATCTTGCACGTGCAGGTTAGCTATCTTGCACGTGCAGGATAGCTATCTTGCACCTGCAAGTTAGCTATCTTGCACGTGCAGGTTAGCTATCTTGCACCTGCAAGTTACTATCTTGCACGTGCAGGTTAGCTATCTTGCACGTACAGGATAGCTATCTTGCACCTGCAAGTTAGCTATCTTGCACGTGCAGGTTAGCTAGTTAGCTATCTTGCACCTGCAAGTTACTATCTTGCACGTGCAGGTTACCTATCTTGCACCTGCAAATTAGTTATATTTGATGAACATCATTATAGTCATATTTGAAGGCGAGTCCATCAAAAGTAGTATATAAAGGTCCAACCTAGCCCCAGTTTGCCGGACCTAGGTTCGGATTTGCCGGACCCCCTCCCGGACTACGGAAATTCGTATCGCTGAGACAACCACTATAGACTCATTGGCCATGTCTATCCGCCTGGATGTGTACGTTTCGCATCGATTGCATCGCAGGCTAGGTGTGGATGCTTTATGCTGGGGGTGTGAATGGGAAAAGTCAGACATAGACAGTGAAAGACGGTTAGAGTTGCAATGACGTCGGTGACGTCACAGTGAGCTCGCGACGTCATGACGACTTTGACCACAGTCGATGTTCACAGAGGTGAGTGACTGAACGTCCGTAGGGTCTTTGAATAGCCGATGTCTCCCTATAGGTGGCCATGACGTTGGGTAGACCCTGCTTGGCCGGGTCTCAATACCCCTTAACAGGAAAAGGGTTGTTCCTTTTCAGGCTTTCGACCCTTCTTCTCCCTGATCGACTCTGTCCTACTCTCTCGGCTCGAAACAAGGAGCCACTAGAGCAGCCCGTCGAAAATTGACACCTCGAACGACTCATACAGACGTGTAACTGGGGAGCTGCTCGAAGCAGCTTTTCAAACGACTCCCTGAAATGAGCCTTCGAGGAGAAAATTAGTAATCAAAGAGTTAGTCCCAGTGACTCTACGGACGATTCTTCTACATCTGGATTATAGTGATCACCAGCAATGACTGACCTGTCAGGCGACTGTTCGAACTTGTTGAGGTATGGGTACTGGAAGAAGGGGAAGAGTGACTGTGCCGCTCTTAATCGGAACGCTCGGTGTAGGGTTCCTGGTTCACTAGCACAGGTCGTGGAGGCCTGGGCTCTTGGAATAAGGTCGACGGGTCTCTGGCGTGATGAGGGGTATTCGGTCGAGAAGGTAGGATTAGGGAATCGTGGCGTGAATGGCTTCTGGAAGAAGGGGAAGGGCGACTGTGTCGCTCTTGGTCAAGCGGCAGAGGTAAGGTCACCGTGTCAAATACGGGAATGTAAGCCACTGGGACAAGTATGGGGAGCCGGGTCTTCTGAGATAGGGTGACTGTCAAATATGGGAATGTAAGCCAATGGGGAAAGTATGGAGAGCAGGGGCTTCTGAGATAGGGTGGCTGGGGTGGCTGTCGCAAGATAACTAACTTGCAAATGCAAGATAACTAACCTGCACGTGCAAGATAGTAACTTCCACGTGCAAGATTGCAACTTGCAGGTAGAATATAGCAACTTGCAGGTGCCAGTCACTCATCTCTGTGGACATCGACAGCGGTCAACGTTGTCATGACATCGCGAGCTCACCATGACGTCACCGACGTCATTGCAATTCTAACCATTTTTACTTTTTATGCCTGACGTTTCCCATTCACACCCCCAACATAAAGCATCCACACCTAGCCTGCTATGCAAGCGATGCGAAACGTACATAGCCAGGTGACTAGACATGGCCAATGAGTCTGTAGTGGTTGTCTCCGCGATAGGAATTTCCGTAGTCTTGGAGGGGGTCCGGCAAATTCGAACCTAGGTCAGGCAAATTGGGGCTAGGTTGGACCCTTATGTACCAATTTTGATGAGCTCGACTTCAAATATGACTAAAATGATGTTCCTCAAATATAACTAACTAGCAGGGTTATCCTGCGTTGCACTGGAAAATTTTGGGGTCATATGAAAAGTACCCCCGAAAAAACAAAAAATAGGGGCCGCGTATTTTTCGACCCAGCCCGCCCTACGGGCGGCACACTCAACCCCTTCAATCCCGTCACTTTGTAAACCCCCACCATTAGATTCCTGGTAATATATTACCCCTGTAGACCCCTTTGAGGTCCTATATCGGTGAAATCCACCAATTTTGCCCCTCCCCACCCCCACCCCGCCTCTTATTTAAACCTGACAAAAAGTTACCCCAAGTAGACCCCTTTGAAGACCTATATCGGTGAAAAAAAAATTGGTCTAACTTTTGCCCCTCCCTGCCTCCAACCCACCCACACACTTTTTAAAACCTGACGAGGACCTCCGCCATAAAAAAGTACCTAAAAAAAAAACCAAAAATAGGGGCCGCGTATTTTTCGACCCAGACCGCCCTACGGGCAGCACCCTCGGCCCCGCCCTCCGGGCGGGGCCTTCGATCCTATCACCTTTTAAACTCCCACCATTAGATTCCTGGTAAAAAGTTACCCCTAGTAGACCCACTGAGGTACTATATCGGTGAAATCCATCAATTTTGCCCCTCCCCACCCCCACCCCGCCACTTTTTTAAACACCACCATGAGATTCCTGATAAAAAGTTACCCCAAGTAGACCCTTTTGAAGACATATATCGGTGAAAAAATATTTGGTCATAACTTTCAGTGCCCCTTCCTGCCCCTGCCCCCACCTCATCCCGCACACTTTTTTAAACCTGACGAGGACCTCCGCCATAAAAAAGTACTCCTAGTAGACCCATTTTGGGCACTCTGGATTGCCCAATATTCATTTCTATAGCGGACAGACAGAGAGACAGACAGGCAGAGAGAGAGAGAGAGACAGACATACAGACATTCTACAATATAGTATAGACTTGCAGGTGCAAGATAGCTAACCTACATGTGCAAGATAGTAACTTGCAGTTGCAAGATAGCTAACCTGCACGTGCAAGATAGCTAACTTGCAGGTGCAAGATAGCTATCCTGCATGTGCAAGATAGTAACTTGCAGGTGCAAGATAGCTATCCTGCACGTGCAAGATAGCTAACCTGCACGTGCAAGATAGTAACTTGCACGTGCAAGATAGCTAACCTGCATGTGCAAGATAACTAACTTGCAGGTGCAAGATAGTAACTTGCAGGTGCAAGATAGCTAAATTGCACGTGCAAGATAGCTAACTTGCAGGTGCAAGATAGCTATCCTGCGGGTGCAAGAGAGCTAACCTGCACGTGCAAGATAGTAACTTGCAGGTGCAAGATAGCTAACCTGCACGTGCAAGATAGTAACTTGCAGGTGCAAGATAGCTAACCTGCACGTGCAAGATAGTAACTTGCAGGTGCAAGATAGCTAACTTGCACGTGCAAGATAGAAATAATACTCAACTGGCGCCTCAACGCTTCGTGCAAGATAGCTAACTTGCACATGCAAGATAGAAATAATACTCAACTGGCGCCTCAACGCTTCCGTGTATTACAGTTCGGTGCAGAAGGGAGTATTTATTGTTCCAGTTATTAGGCTTTTCCCTCTGGAAAAGACTATTGTTTTTGTACGGATTATTATTTTTTTTATTTTTTTTTTTCCACACATTTTTGTCCGTACGATTCAGAAGCCATTTTCGAACCGATTTTCACACAATTTGGCACACGCATAGAGTGTCAAAAAATCTAAAAATGTACCAAAGCGGAATTTTCGATTTAACCCTTATTTCGCCAGAATTGGCAAAAAACTGCCAAAATTGGGGTTTATCGGCACTTTCTCGAAACACGTCTTTAGGATTTTTTTTAAATATTCATCATTACTAGACCTGCCTATGACACAACCTTTGATACACACGACATATTTGGCGATGCATATGGTAACCCTCCACAGGCTGCCAAACATAGAAATTTTGATGAAATGGGCCGGTTTCAGACCCCCACAGCACCCAAACGATACCCGAGAGGTAAACATAACTTCCTTTATTTGAAGTGGAATTCACCGAGGATCATTTTTGTAAGTAATAAGGGTGTTCAGAAAACCAAGCGTTAACCCGTTTTGGGCTGGTTAAACAGCAATACCCCAATAAAGCTCAAAACTTCATGTTTTCCGTGGATTTCTCTAAACGAGTCTTGTAGATTTTCATGAAAAAATTGTCACTCCTAGGCCTTGATGTGACAATAGAAGTTGCATGGACAAAATACTTCGGTGAGCATTTGTTAACCCTCCACGGGCTGCTAAAAGTAAAAATTGTGATAAACTGGGCTGTTTTTGGACGCCAACGGCACCCAACGGGTACGCCACAAAGAAAAGTGATTTCTTTCATCGAGCGCACAATCTATAGGGAAACATTTTTGTAAGTAGTAAGGGTATTCAAAAAACGAAGTCTTAACCCATTTTGGCCAGGCTAAAGAGAGAAACCCCTTAAAATCTAAAAATTCCCATTTTCTGTGGATTTCTCTAAATACATTCCATAGGTTTTCAAGAAAAATTGACTACTTGCAGGTCTTTGTGTGACATTACAAGTGGCATGGACAAAATATTCCGCTGGGCGTTCATTAACCCTCTACAGAATGCCAAGCATCATAATTTTGTTGAAATGGGCTGTTTTCGGACACACACAGCACGCAATATATGTCCGAGAGTTACACATAATCTCCTTTGTTGGAAGTGGAATTCACTGAGGACCATTTTTGTAAGTAATAAGGGTATTCAAAAACCCAAGCGTTAACCCCTTTTGGGGTTGTTATTAGCGATACCCATCAAAAGCTAAAAAAAAATTATGTTTTCCGTGGATTTCGTTACAAACATCTTGTAAGTTTTCAACAGAAAATGGCCATTGATAGGTCTTGGAGTCACATTACCGGTTGCATGGATAAAATATTCCAGTAAGCATTTGTTAACCCTCCATGGGCTGCTAAATGTCAACATTTTGAAAAAATAGTCTGTTTTTGGACACCAACAACAAGAAATGGGAATGCCACAGAGATACATAACTTCTTTTACCGGATGCAAAACTGACAGAGAAAAATTTAGTAAGTAGTAAGGGTATTAAAAAAAATCGAGGTCTTAACCCATTTTCGCCTGGTTAAGATGTACCCTTTAAAAGCTTAAAATTCCAGTTTTCTGTGGATTTCTCCAAAAAATCTAGTAAGTATTCAAGAAAAATTGACCATTTGCAGGTCTTGGAGTGACATTACAAGTTACATAGACAAAATATTTCGGTAAGCGTTAGTTAACTCTCCAGAGGCTGCAAAGCATAGAAATTTTGAGAAAATGGACTGTTCTTGGGCACCCATTGCACGCAATGTGTACCCGCGAGATAACCATAACCTCCTTCTTTGGAAGTGGAATTCACCAGACCAGGCATTAACCCATTTAGGGCTGGTCTTAACCCGTTTTGGGCTGGTTAAAAAGCGGTACCCATCAAAGACTTAAAATTTCATGTTTTCCCTGGATTTCTTTAAAAACATCTTGTAGATTTCAAGAAAAAATGGCCATTCACAGGTCTTCATGTGACATTACAAGTTACATGGACAAAATATTCCGTTGAGCATTCGTTAACTCTCCACGAGCTGCTAAACATCAAAATGTTGATAAAATGGTTTGTTTGCAGACACCAAGAGCACCCAGTGGATATGTAACAGAGAAATGTAACTTCTTTTACTGCGCGTAGAATTCACAGAGGATCAGTTTTGTAAGTAGTAAGTGTATTTAAAAGAATGAAACTTAACCTATTTTAGACTGGATGAGGAGAGATACCCCTTAAAAGCTTAAAATTTACATTTTCTGTGGATTTCGCTAACTGCTTGTTGGCGATTTTCAAGAACAATTGGACATTGGCAGGTCTTACAAATTGCATAGATAGAATATTCCGCTAGTCGTTTGTTAATCCCGCTACAGGCTGCTAAACATCAAAATTTTGATAAAATCGGCTGTTTTCGGGCAGCAAATGGGTATGTAATAGGTAAACATAACCTCTTTTATCAGACTCAGAATCCATGAGGGATAATGTATGATAGTGTTAAGGGTATTCAAGGGAGCGTGGTGGCTCAGTGGTAGACTGTTGTACTTCTATGCTAGAGGTCCCGAGTCCGATCCCCGTCCGGGACGACTCACGTTGTGTCCTTCGGCAAGGCACTTTAGCCCGGTCGCCGACATGGGGGCACGATGACGCCGTGTACTAAGGCATACTGCACGTCGATGGTACATATGTCTTCACCCTCTGTAACCCTGCTTGAGCAGAGCTTGAACAGAGTTAGAATGTTGAGGAGCTGACAGTTGCTCGTCGTTGCTTGGTGGTTCTCTCCGTGTACTCCGGCTTCCTCCACCTATAAAACTGTCACGGTCACGATTAGCCATTGTGCATAAGTATGTGACCTTAAACAACCAATAAACAAATAAATAAATAAATAAATAAATAAATAAATAAATAAATAAATAAATAAGGGTATTCAAAAGGCCAAGCCTTAACCCTGTTTATAGGATTAAAGACAGACAGCCCATCCGCCGTGTACGCTGCCTACATTACTTGTAAAATCGACACCCCCACTAAATCTACTTCGAGGTGCGGTGTCGGACCCGACCACCTGACGGTTCTGACCTCATTAGATAACACTCCTTCGTTGTATTTAGCAGCATGGATTTCCCCAAGAAGCAAAGACAAAAATACGTCTGCGGAAAATAATGGCAAATATTTTATTTAGTCTGTATTTTGTCCGTATAGAAAATGTCTCGCCCACCACTATACCTAAACATGATTCAATGATACAATTGGACATATTTCTCTCGTAAAACCTGAAAAAGACTTGATTTATTTCATTTTAGGATTGCGCGTGGTATATTCTTAGAAGATTCTCTGTGTGTTATTAATATACAGCGTCAGTCTTGGATCTCGTTTGGGACGATCAGTGATTAACACCTTTTCGACAAGAGCCATCGAAATTGAAAATAAATAAAAAAATCAAATTTCACTAAAACCTTTTGCAGAATCGTGTTTTTCAGAAACTCTTTCGCGATTGCATGTGTCGTTTTCAAAATTCCGATCAGTAATCACGAAATTATAAATATGTTGTTGTCAATAACAAATTGGAAAGCATGTCCGTCAAGACTTGGCATGACGTCAGAACTCGACTCGGGTGAATACTGCAGTGATGCAGTGAAAGTTCGAGAGTAATAAACGCTGATATCGCAGAAGGCTTTAAACTGTCCATGGAATGGTCCTAAAATCATGTTTATGTTTGCAGCTTTACTGCAAATAGGTTTCCCGTTGTTTTCTTGTTGAAGTGTTGTTTCCGTCAAGGCCAAGTACCATAGAAAATTTGGAACACCGAAGCAGTGGGCCTGCCCCATGAACACCTGCCTGTTATTAAAATTAATTAGCGGGGACATCTGCCCCCCCCCCCCCCTCCTCCTGTTTTTTTTTACCTAGGACACCTGCCCCCTATTGTTTCTTTTACCTAGAACACGTGCCACCCCCCCTGCTGTTTTTCACCAACTACACCTGCCCCCGTTTGTTTGCTAACGGGCCCCTCCCCATTGACCTTTCTATCTTTAGAAGCACCCGGGCCGACGGGGAGAGGGCGTGGTTGTGAGCATGGCTAGATGTCGCTGAAGGAAGGTACCCTCAAATCTGGGTCGAAAGTGGCGAAAATGACAAAAGGCTACTTCAACGTATGGTAACGGTATAAACTTCAGACGATCTGGGCGATGTACAGACGAAAGATCATACCTTGGAGCCGGTTAGGTAATTTGGCACAAAAAAAACTCCGATTTTATGCTCAATCGCTGCTCTACAGTAGTCTACAATAGTGCCCATTCCATTCCAAACTGATAGAGTCGGGGCGAATAGTACTCTCACTTTCCACGCGATGCGTGGTGTTCTCCACGCGGTCTCGACACTTGCAACAGATGCCAAAATGTCGGCCAGGGTGCGTAGAACAAGTTCTGAAAATTAGAAGTCGCTGCCTTTGGCGGTCTGGACACGGTTCGTGTTTGTGAGAAGTGCAATTTATAATGTCAAATTGGCAAATTTTCGTTAATCGTTTCCCGCCAAAACACCTACTCACCGCCGATTTCTTTTCACTGCAACTTCTTCGATTATCTAAGGTTTAAAGATAGTGTCAGGATACCCCCCCCCCTCCCCTCCCCCCTCACCCCCCCCCCCCCCCCCCCCGCACCGAAACCTGGGACTTTATGCTCAATCGCAGCTCCACAGTCGTCTACAACACTGCCCATTTCCATTCTGAACTGATAGAGTCGGGACGAATAGTACTCTCTCCTTCCAAGCGATGCGTGGTGTTTTCCAGGCGGCTCGGACGCTCCAAACAGATCCCAAAATGTCGGCCAGGGTTCGTAGAACAAGTTCTGAAAATTTCAAGGTCGCTGCCTCCAGTGGTCTGGACACGGTTCGTGTATGTCAGAAGTGCTATTTTAATGTCCAATATGCAAATCTTCGTCAATCTTTTCCTGCCTGCCAGAAACCCAATCACCGCCAATTTCTTTTCACTTTGAACTTCTGACGATTCTCTTAGGTTCAAAGGTTGTGTGGGGATCCCTGGGTGGTGGTTCTTAAAGAAGCAACTTCCATTTACAGAGAGAGGGGGGGGGGGGGGGGGGGGCTCTAAAGGAGTCTGCGCCCATTCACGACGTCTTTTTTCGAACTGGCTTGAAAAGGACAGGACCAAATTCAGACAGTTACCTCCTCTCTTCAAAACGCTATATCCCAACCAATTCTAGGCAGATTTCCATGAAATTTTCACTCGTTGTTCATGGATAGATGCGGCATCACTTTCCATGAAGAGCGATACGAATTTCGCATTTCGTCACGTCGAATTCGAAAAGAGCGCATGCGCATGAATTTCTCTGATAACATCTATAGATTTTAAGTAAAAATGGCCATTCGCACTTTTTGGTTTGAAATTGCAAGTTGCATGAATAAATATGCCTGTTAGCACATGTTAACCCTCTACAATTGGCCAGACATCAATATTTTGGATACATTTGAGATAAAATTGACCATTTTCAAATAGACAGAGCACTCAAAGGGTATGTGTCAAACAAACATAACTCCTTTTGTCGGTCATTAACTTGTGGGACGACGATATTGATATTAACCCACTCTACCATTAATGATGGTTTTTACCTAAACAATTTTTTTATAAAACTGAGTCATTTGAGACTACTATAACCACCTTTCTCATAACATCAATGAAAGAACTTCAGTGAGACAGTTAAAAACAATTCATCAGACACTGTGGGGGCATGAAAAATCAAGGAATCTCATCGGGAAAAAGCCATGATTCTCCAGAATCATAAAGTCTAGTATTAAATTTGATTTTTACCATAACAGAATTGTTGGGGATAGCAGTCTTTTATCTAGAAAGCAACTGAAGTGCTTAAACCTATGCAAGGGTGTAGCCAGGGAGGGTCATAGGGGTCGTACGCCTCCCCCGCCCGCCCCTCCCAAAAAGTCCCCGCCGATATATTCTCCTCAGCAATCTAATACCTGCCCTCATTAGGCTTTCCCTCTGGAAAAGACTATTGTTTTTCTACGGATTATTATTTTTTTTTAAATTTTTTTAGGCTTTTCCCTCTGGAAAAGACTATTGTTTTTCTACGGATTATTATTATTATTTTTTGGGGTTTTTTTTTTTTCTTACTTTTTTTTTTTTTTTTTTTTTAGGCTTTTCCTCTGGAAAAGACTATTGTTTTTCTACGGATTATTATTTTTTGGGGTTTTTTTTTTTTTTTTTTTGTCTCACACATTTTGTCCGTACGATTCAGAAGCCATTTTCGAACCGATTTTCACAAAATTTAGCACACGCATAGAGGGGCACAAAATCTAAAAATGTATCGAAGCGGATTTTTCGATTTAACCATTATTTCGTCAGAATTGGCAAAATAACTGCCAAAATTGGGGTTTATCGGCACTTTCTCGAAACACGTCTTTAGGATTTTTTTTTAAACATTCATCATTGCTAGAACTGCCTGTGGCACGACCATTGATACACATGACATATTAGGCGATGCATATGGTAACCCTCCCCAGGCTGCCAAACATCGAAATTTTGATGAAATGGGCTGTTTTCGGCCCCCCCACAGCACCCAAACGAAACACGATATATACACATAACTTCTTTGATGGAAGTGGAATTCACCGAGGATCATTTTTGTAAGTAATAAGGGTGTTCAGAAAACCAAGCGTTAACCGGTTTTGGGCTGGTTAAACAGCAATACCCCCTAAAAGCTCAAAACTTCATGTTTTCCGTGGATTTCTCTAGACGAGTCTTGTAGATTTTCAGGGAAATATTTGTCACTCCCAGGTCTTGGTGTGACATTACAAGTTGCATGGACAAAATATTCCGGTCAGCATTAGTTAACCCTCCCCGAGCTGCTAACGTAAAAATTGTGATAAAATGGGCTGTTTTTTAGACACCAACAGCACCCAAACGGTATACCATAGAGAAAGTGGCCTTCATTTATCGGACGCAAAATTGATCGGAAAATATTTTTGAAAGTGGTAAGGGTATTCAAAATTCGATGTCTTAACCCATTTTGGGCTGGTTAAAGAGAGATACCCATTAAAACCTTAAAATACCCATTTTCTGTGGATTTCTCTAAAAACATCTTGTAGGTTTTCAAGAAAAAATCAGGTATTCGCAGGTCTTGGTGTGACATTACAAGTTGCATGGACAAAATATTCCGGTCAGCATTAATTAACCCTCCCAGGGCTCCTCAACGTCAAAACTGTGATAAAATGGGCTGTTTTTGGACACCAACAGCACCCAATGGGTACACCACAAAGAAAAGCGCCTCCTTTTATCTATTTATTTACTAGACCTGCCTATGACACAACCTTTTTGATACACACGACATATTAGGCGATGCATATGGTAACCCTCCACAGGCTGCCAAACATCGAAATTTTGATGAAATGGGCCGGTTTCAGACCCCCACAGTACCCAAACGATACCCGAGAGGTAAACATAACTTCCTTTATTGGAAGTGGAATTCACCGAGGATCATTTTTGTAAGTAATAAGGGTGTTCAGAAACCAAGTGTTAACCCGTTTTGAGCTGGTTAAACAGCAATACCACAAAAAAGCTCAAAACTTCATGTTTTTCCGTGGATTTCTCTAAACGAGTCTTGTAGATTTTCAAGAAAAATTGGTCACTCTCAGGTCTGGTGTGACATTACAAGCTGCATGGATAAAATATTCCGGTCAGCATTAGTTAACCCTCCCCGAGCTGCTAAACGTAAAAATTGTGATAAAATGGGCTGTTTTTAGACACCAACAGCACCCAAACAATATACCACAGAGAAAGGGGCCTTAATTTATCGGACGCAAAATTGATCGGAAAATATTTTTGAAAGTGGTAAGGGTATTCAAAATTTGACGTCTTAACCCATTTTGGGCTGGTTAAAGAGAGATACCCATTAAAATCTTAAAATACCCGTTTTCTGTGGATTTCTCTAACAACATCTTGTAGGTTTTCAAGAAAAATCGGCTATTTGCAGGTCTTGGTGTGACATTACAAGTCGCATGAACAAAATATTCCGGTCAGCATTAGTTAACCCTCCCCGGGCTTCTGAAGGTCAAAATGGCAATAAAATGGGCTGTTTTTGCACACCAACAGCACCCAAAGGGTACACCACAAAGAAAAGTGCATTCTTTTATCGCGCGTACAATTTATACGGAAACATTTTTGTAAGTAGTAAGGGTATTCAAAGTCGACGTCTTAACCCATTTTGGGCAGGCTGATGAGAGATATCCCTTGAAAGCTTTAAATTCCCATTTTCTGTGAATTTCCCTAACGGTAACTTGTAGGGTTTCAAGACAAATTGACTATTCATAGGTCTTTATGTGACATTACAAGTTGCATGGACAAAATACTCCGGTGAGCCTTTTTTAACCATCTACAAGCTGCAAGCATCGTAATGTTGTTAACATGGGACTGTTTTCAGACACACACAGCACCTAATGTATACATGAGAGATAAACATAATCTCCTTTGTTTGAAGTGGAATTCACAGAGGACCATTTTTGTAAGTAATAAAGGTATTCAAAAAGCCAAGCGTTAACCCCTGTTGGGGAGGTTAACAGGGATACCCATCAAAAGCTTAAAAAATCGTTTTCCTGGATTTCTACAAACATTTTGTGGGGTTTTCAAGAGAAAATGGCCGTTGATAGGTCTTGGTGTCATATGACCAGTTGCATGGATCAATTATTCTGGTAGGCATTTGTTAACCCTTCATGGGCTGCTAAATGTAAAATTAAAGTGTCAATGACACTGTAGCTCAACTTGTCAAGACAAAGACATGTACATGTATAGTATGTGACACAGCAATGACAAACATCTAGGTAATGACCTGATAACAAAGATACATATAAAGTATTGTAACGGTCTGAACATAAATACTGACCGTTGCCTGTAACAAATGTATAGGTAAAGTATTGTAAAGGTGGGTGACAGTCAGATGCTAAACTAGAAAAAACTCTTTGAGTCCCAAAGTGGGTCTGACTGAACCCCAATATATTTGTTCTCATAGCACAGTGATAACAAAGGCACCCCAAAACACACTCATTCCTGTCCCAAGGTGAAAACAAAGGTACCCAAGAAGTTTCGTGAAGATCAGTTCACAAATATGAGCTGTGTAGAAGTTGTGACAAAAAACTGATTGGACCTAATTTCGGTACAAAATGGCCACTGGCAGCCATCTTGAATTTTGGACTGCAATCAGAAACACTCGTTCTCGTCCCAAGGTGATAACAAAGATACCCAAGAAGTTTTTGTGAAAATCGGTTCGTAAATGCAGCCTCTAGCCCAAGCCGTATTGACATGTGCACTTACAGTGTATAAGTAGCACTGAATAAATCAAAGTTCATCTAATTTGCATAATTTCTGCTTCAGAAAAAAACCCGTACTATATGTGATGTATTCCATGT